>JAZKJV010000844.1:0-648361 GCA_037367405.1 Ottelia alismoides | reverse complement strand
TAAACCAAAGTTTCTACTGTGTCTAAACTTCGTCAAGTTTTTAGCAAATATTGAAAGTCAAATGTATTATTCCTTATCATATTCATTCATCTTGTTAACCTTGTTGGTATTGACTGCAATCATTGAGAGAGTATTTTCTTCCATGAAAATTTGAAGCCAAGTTCTGTAGAACAAAATAGAGGACGGTGTTCTTCTAAACTGTAACTATGTATAATCAATAATCAAATCACCCAAATGTTCTACACTGATCAACCGATTAAAAGACTTAGAACCTGGATTTCTATCTTATCTTATGAATTGTTTTCCCATTTACCTCATTTTAGTTCCATCTTCTTATGAACCTTGATCATTTCCCGAGCTTAGCATCATTCTAGCAGCCGAATGAGAGAATTCACGTGGCATTCAGAAGCAGCCAAGTAAAGGGGGTTAGAGCAGGAAAAAGACTCGCTCAACTCTCCTAGCCAGATCCTTTCACGAGCCTAACTGAAAAGTGAATAGCACTGTCTGTTTGATCTTTTTGATGTAATTTTTAAAGCAGATTCCACTAATAATTTCTTCTGTAAGTATTTTTATGTCACACGATTCTACTTTTTATTTTGAAAATAATGTGATTCAATAGCAAATAATACAATTAGATATCATGAAGTATTGAAATTGGTAATGGCCATAGTTAAGCTTATATGGCCTCTCGGCCAATTTTCTAATTCCGCATCTGCATATATGACAACCAAAGTAGAGAAACACTTCGTAAACATCTTACTTAGCAGAATGACGGGAGAGAACAAATCAAGGTAGAGTTGGTTAGGTGGATTCTTACGATTCCCTCGTCTAAGGGAGGAAGCGATGAGTCCCCGTCGGGGAGTTCAATGTGGGCGCCGGATAGGATCAGAGCAATTCCACACATTTTGTTGGCGCCAAACCCTAAACCCCCTTCGTAGAGAGTATCCCCGTTGTTGCAGATGTCGAGGGAGAGAATGAGGAGGAGATATCGGGGACGGCGCCGGAAAGGGATTTGTTGCTGAGTTCGAGCGAGAGGAGTCGTAAGGTAGAGACTGAGTGGAAAGACGCAAGAGAGGGTGGCAGAGGTTTCACCGATGGCAGCAGCTGCTCTGTTTTTTTTTTCCAAAATCAGATTTCAAAAATCAAACCGAATATCTAAAAATATTATTATTGTCCTACCTGTAAATATTATTATTGTCCTACATGTTTATCAATTATCGCTCAAATCCATTGTCTATAATTATTTTCTCTTAATGATAAACGAAAAATTCGTCATTTAAGAAACTTAAAACATATTTTCAAAAAGAGAATGAACTTTTAACCGTTCAGATTTAATAGCTAGAATTATCGGTTTATGCGAAATTTGATAAGCATGTATAACAATAATCATGCGCTCAATTTATAAAGTTGGATTTTTGAAGTTGATTTCGCAAAAAATAGGAGAACAGTTTTGTAGGAAGCAGAGGATGCGCTCCCTCCACAGATGGTGCCGAAGCGAGGGAGATTGTTTGAAAAAATAAAAAGGGAGGAGAATGTTGTGTCTAAATGTATAGCATGGCTCCAAATGCAAATCCAATACCACACCCCCCCTCGTTCATGATCTATATATACCATATCACTAGCTCCAAGAATCACATTATGTTATCTCTTTAACTACGGATCATCACATTGTTATCGTCGAAGATATGACAAAATTGTGTTAGTAAAGAAGAAAGACAAATAAGAAACCTATTGGATAAGATTTACAAGGGAATGAAGTTAAAAGTTGGATTGTACTGCATATGGAATATAATGTCACAGATAAAATTTGACTACGTGAACTCCGATATCATCATTTTCTATGATGACTAATTCAATCTTATCTCACTTAGATAAAAAGTACTACTTAGGTGATTGGAAATTTTGAAATGGTAAACAACTAAATAAAGTGTAGTTAATAAAGTAAATATGATATATGAACTCAATATGAAAAAGTGAGAGCCTAATAGGACATAATGAGTGAGTTCGATCAAGTAAGCTTGATTTTATAAGCCATGTTAATTAGGTTAGATCCAATTGCGACCTAGCCAACTTTTCACATTCAGTACAGAAGAATACAATGGGATTTCACAATTAGTCCATGCTTGGGGTGTACCCTACGATGCAACATGACCCACCCTTCCAACCCCTAGAAAGAGGTTCCATGATCAGTCACTTGTTCATTTGTCTTTAACAATGTGCCTTATTCACCTAGAGAGTCTCTCCTCCCATTTTAGTCAAGTTTGGAGCATGACAATTATCATGAAACTCCTCTGAGGTTTTCTTAAGGTAAAACCATCATCCTTCTTTTGATGGTATAGGATACATATTGGTTGACATTGCACTCCATCTTAAGCCAAATTTTCATGACATCCTTAACAAATGTGGAATATGAAGGCTTGAAAAGAGGCTTAAGTACAAAGTATTGTGGCTTCAAAGAAGTGGGTATGAGGTTTAAAGTTTACTACTTCCCCTGTTTGGTCTCATTCCTTTGAAGTCATCTTGCTTTTTTATGAATTCATGCATTATCATGTAGACTCTACTAAATCAAATCCATACATAATTAGGGTTGGATTAGTAATTTGGAATCATAACGAGCAGATTTATTTATGTTTGGTTAATTGTATACTTAGAGAGCTTAGTAATGTTTTGATGTGATTTGTGGTTAGACTACATTATATTCCAACAAGTGATTGCATTATTGAGTTTCACCCTTTATTATTCGAAATACAGTATAAATATCAGTATAAATCAATAGATATAGTAGTACATGGGAGCTATATGAGAGGACAAGGCACATGACCATTAATACAAGTATATATTGAGTTCTAATGATATAATTTTAATACTCATAATCTAGTAACAAATGTGTATAAGTAATAGCCAAGTCATACATGTACAATGGATGAAGATGCAACACCAAAGTTTATTGTTTGAACCCGTGTACATGTATGTATTTGTCTCAATATATCAATACATGTGTCAGCTCCTCGATTGCCTAAAAGGCTTCTAGATGAGGTTAGAAGCAGAGGGGAGGCTTGTCAATGCACTTTCTTCTTTCTAGGGGCGAGCGTTGTATATGCTTTTCGAAGATCGAAATATATATAGATTCTTTCACGGGAGAAAGAATGGCGAGACCTTTGAGGAAGTCTAAGCACTTCACATGCATGTGGCTCAGGCTTATATATCTAGTTCTCTATCCCACCCCCAATCAGACATTAGAAGCCCCCGCGCTACCAGTATATATACCCTCAGATGCGCTAATTGTATAACCATACCTCTGATTCTCTCTGATTACTGGATAAGCACATTATTCCCTTCCTGACTAGAGAAATTGCAAATTCACACTAAGTCTTGTTTTATGTGTAAACCTTTGTCTATTCTGGTAGAAAAAGCTCGAAAGATTGATCTTATTCTTTTGATTCATTTAATGTTATTATAACTTTTTATATTAGTATGTGAAAGATGATGTTATATTTAGATATTTTCTATTAATCCATGTTATCAAAATAAGAGCTTTGATTGTGAGCTTGAAATCATTTTTGGATTACCATAATGTAAAGTGATCCCATGTAGTTCTTTTCTGTCTAATTGGATTCAAAATTTTGGTATCGAAGGCAGACTCTAATTTGATTTATAATATAATAGACTTTGTTATTTTTTTCCACTATCCTAGCCAAGAGATAATGTCAAGTGATTTGAGGTTGATGATACACTTAAAGTAGTAAACGACTTTGACACAATGTGTAGACTTTGCCCCTAAAATCAAGCAAGAGATAAAATCAAAGGTTGTCGATAGACCCTATTGACCCCCCCCCCCACACAACTATTCTACTTATCTTATCTATAGAGGACATATTTCCTATCCAGTTAGAAGGGCTAGTTTTGGAGCAAGTGTCCTTAAATACATGGGACACAACACCTTTCAAGACTAGAAAAAAGTTACCAACATCATGCACTCCAGAAAATGATTCAAGGAATGGAGTGATATCACATTTCTGGTGGATCTATTTTAAAGATTTTTAACGAGCTAAACAACCATGGTGTGACTCTAAAGAATAGTTTAATCAAGAAAGGGGAGTCAAGGTTGTCAAATTGGAGTTGATCAAGGTCATTAGGTGGTACAAACAATGATAGAATCAAGCCTCAAGTCATTCGGGGACGCCATGTGCATGCTCTAGTTGAGGTAGCTAGAGGTGGTGGATGAGACCCTCGTAGCACCACACATGGAAGCCATGTAAAATTCATAATATCTTTGCAAAATTCTTAACAAAGCTCATGTGATCTCAAATGGAAAATCAAAATATAAAATTTCTTCAAAGAAATTTGAGATCCACAACTCTATACCATGGAACTTTTACAAACTCGGATTGATATTTATGTACTTCATTTACAAAATAGTGATAGCCAATATCAATTATTTACCGAATGCTTTTATGTAAATTAGGTTTCAGCTTACTTAAAAATACAATGATTTTTTTAATTTACCATGAACAATAGATAGAAAATAGGTAATATCTTATATACGACAGATTTATCTATATATAACCTATATATTTTTTGTTTCTATTCGATTTTTAATTTTTTTTAACTATTTATATTTCATGTAAAAATAAGACCATAAGAATATAAAAAAATGCAATAAAATAAAAAGAAGATTGAATGTAACTTGCACAAATTTATTGGTTTCAAATACAAGTATACAAAAAAGTCCCACAACCCATTTTTCAAAATGAAACCTACATTTTTTTAGCAAGTTGCAACATCTATATTCATCATCAAATAAAGTCGAAAGGTGGTATTAGCCCATATTCAAGCCAACCAAAAAAGTGACGTGAGAGTTCAGATCACACAACACATCAGATAGGAAAAAAATAATGATGGCGTTGTTCAACCAGATATACATTATTAGGGGGCTTCAACCATGAGCCTAAGAGACACTGACCACAAATTTAACCCAAAAAAAGAAGAACAAAGTAGATTCTTCATTAAATCTCCCAAAAAACCATCATCAAAGATGGACTTTATTATTGGTTCGTGCTTCCTCGCAAACTCAGATTCATTGGGCCCAACTCGGAGGACAGTATTGCAAAGAAAATCAAAAGCATATGGAAGTGAATTATAAATTTTAGAAATCCTTCCAGGAAATTAATGTAAGAGAGAAATCCTTCGCTATCTTGAGAACCCATATAAGGGTCAATTTTTAGCATCCCAAAAAATGCATGTAGTGTTCTTTCCATATTTGCCATAAAGCTATTTTGATAAGGTTTGCGCAGCTCGAATACAATAGTATACTTATAGGTGCAAAATAAATTTAAAGTGGTAGTATGTGGTGTATCCGCTAGTAACATCTCTATTAATCATGAGGAGTAGTTGACCACAGTAAGTGTCTGCATAGAAGGCGAAAATGATTTACTCAGAACACCACATTTTCGAATATGTGGAGTATTTATCATAGCATAAGAGGTGAAATATGGCCCGAGGTCACCTCCGAGCCATCTAAGAACACCACATTTCAGAACACCGCATTTTCGAATACATGGAACCGAGCCACCTCCGAGGCACCTCGGGTTGCCACGTGGTCCGGGGCATCTGCTACGACCATGAACCTCTATCATGAGTCACCGCATGCATGCCACTCGCGTGAATGCTCGGGAAATTTGCATCTATGCCCACACAATATTCAAGATTTGCAATCAGGTCCTATACAGGTGCAGGTGTGTGTCGTGCCTGGGCAAATTGTAGGGAAGCCTTGTCGGATTTTCATATTTACATTTATGCCCCTATAGGGACCTATTAGTGACGTTTCTCCTATTTATTTCTATGTTTTTCTTGCAATTACGCCATTGGGACATTTCTTTAATATTGCGAGCATATGGACTCCTTTGTCCATGATTTCAGTTTCATTACAATGATTATTCGATGTTCTATCTTATGACATAGTTGATTCACTGATTTGACATTTTAAAATCATGGAACAAATTGATTATTTAGGGTGCCATTTATCATATATCAAAATGTTATATGCTTCGCATAGATCAAAGTTAATGCTCTATTGCCAATGAAACCGAACCTTAATTTCTTGCTCAATTTTATTAATTATTCTAGGGCATATATGCATATGTAAATAAATATTAGAATGATATTGCATATTATAGCATGACATCTGCATTTCAACCTGAATAAAAATAAAATAAAAAATTACACTCTTTTCATACTTACCACATACATTGCATCACATGCATACGATTCATTCACAACATGCATTTCCTATCATTTTGTTTCATAATGTCATCTCTTTTAATTGGCATAAAAAAATGCACGATATTTAGTCATGATTATGTAGCATGCATCATTGTCATGCACAATCTTTACATCATCTTTTGCATCATTTTATGCATGCTTATTTTTGGCATTTGTTTGCTTGTAGACCTAGGTTTAGAAAATTAATCTCTTAATTTAGGTATTGAAATATGATTAATCCTCGAAGAGGCTCGTGTCCATGTGTTCGACCTTGATATGCTTACCAAGTTTAAATACTCATTCAGAGAAATGTGGTGTTCTGAATGATCCATTTTTACCTAATAGTGCTATGATTAATTTTGATAATTAAAGAGGCGAAAATGTGGGCTTATCAGATGGCGTTGTTGGCGGGAAATGTAATTGGGGCGTCGAAGGAGAAGAAGGCAGAGGCCATTAGTGAGATCTCCCCGCCTCCGCAGAGCAGAATGCCTAGAGTGGAGGGGGTATGTCGAGGATTGGAGAGGGTGACCCGAACCTCCCACGAGGGTGAGAGAAGCTCGACGGAGAAAGCTCCCACGAGGGTGAGAGAAGCTCGAAGGTGGGTTCAATAAACAAGGAGAAAGCATAATAAAGAGCAGAGAAGCTTTACTTTGAAATCGAACATGAAAGAAGGAGGCAGAGAGGGGTTTGGGATTGAGGATCTGGGGTCGGGTTGTCGCCGGACTCCAGCAGCCTACGTGAAGAAGCTCATCGACCGAGTGACGGTCGTGGCTTGGCCTGAAGGCCAAGGGTCAACACCGGCAACAAAGGCCATTGTAGAATATCGACTCCCTCCTCCCTTGGCACAAGAGGAGAGGATTATAAGTCTTCACGCCTGGAAAATGGTGGACAGAGAGAATGGAGGGTGGAGGAAGAGATTTTGTAGCAAGGGGCGATAATTATCGGTGATGATGGAGGGTGGATTGTAACCGTCATCCCCGGCCCTAGGTTTAGTTTTATGGGGCATTGAGGCTAGGCGAGTAGGAGGGGGAGTTAGGGCTACGTGGGAGTGAGGTTATTGAGTGAAGATGGGGCTGAGGTGGTAGAGAAAATGGAAAGAAGAGAAGAGTGTGGCTAGGCGTAACATGGGGAGAGGGGGAGTTACAGAGGAGGAAGATGGGTCTGGAGCCGTTGGATTTTGCAATCCGACAGCCCATATGGCAGCGCGAAGCAACACTTTAGATCAGATCAAGAGATCTGATTGAAGGGCGGAGAGTGAGGTGCGGTGAGATAGTCGGGATTAGAGCTAGAAGAGGTGATCTGATGACTAACGGGTAGGCAGGTGGGCGACAAAAGAGCGAGCCACGTGGGCGGCGCAGGGGGTGCCACGTGGCAAATGAAATTATTTATAAAAAAAAGAAAATAAAGAGAAAATCAAAAATAAATAAAAGGAAGTCGAATAAAAAAATCAAAACATGAAAGTTGTAGATCTCGATGAGATCTACAAGTCTCATGTTGACAAGAAGCCAAAAGAGGACATATGCGCAAAGTATAATTTTTGCAAGCAATTTTAATGACTTAAAAATACCTATTTTATTCTTTTGCATTTTATTGTATTTTTTAATTCCTTTTTAATGATAAAATAAATATATACAATAATTATCCTTTTTGGAAATTTTAATAAAGAGAAAATAAGAAAATAAGGGAAAATAAAAGAGTGTTAGTTTTATACAGTAATTATGGTTACTAATTAACAAAGTGTTAAATGTTAATTAAGATAAATTGTTGATGAATTTTACCGCTTTGTCTAATCTAAGAGGATAATATATGAAGATTGTGATGATAAATCAAAGATTCGTCACCTCCTATACTTAAACCATGCTCGTCCTCGACTATCTAAAGAATGGAAGAGTCGGGTTAATCCATGATAGTAAATGTGAATAATTCAAGGCTTAATTCAAAGGGCCCATGACTTAAATGATCATAAAATTTCGAGCTCAACCAAGCTCTAGTCAAGAGGAACCCAACTTCTTTGGTTATCAGACTCTTGTATGTACATATATAAGGATATGACACTTAGTATACTGCAATCATGAGAGTTGAGTCGAGATGTCACACAAGGTCCCAATCCAAGAGACTCTCCTCAAGACCTAATCCTCAACACTAGGAAATAAGTCAATTCTTGGTGTTCAATCCACTTCTAGGTGGTTATTAGACTTGAAAGTATAGATGGAAGGCCAGCTGATGGGAAGGCATAGGATCGTGTTAAGTTTCTCTCACTCACAATGGAACAAGGGTCCTCTTGAGTGCTTTATTACTCAACATATATATCTTTTTTGTTTGTTGATAAATGTGTCTATCAAGAGAGCTCGGAGTCGCATGCACTTGTTTTCTTGGGAGTACACCAGAGTGTGCTCTTTTGAGTATCGAAGATATCGTCGATGATGAATCTCGGATTCATCACTCTAAATCTCATTTATTAAGCTCAAATCCATCAAAATCAGTAGCATTTCGGCATCTGTTTTGCATAATTAGCATTCATGCATGTTTTCATAAAATTGCATTTTATCCATAATTTCTACACAAAATAAGAAACCAAAAATCTCAGCCAAAATTGACCTGTAAATAGCCTAACTTCCCTGATTTTTAACTCCTTCATGCTAACTCCGAATGATCCAAAACCATCTCCACTGTGTACATATCACTCACAAGAATAAATGAAAAATATTAAAAAATAATTAACCCAAATAAGTGGACCAAAAACCCAAACCCTAGTTTCAGGATTTCCAGACTAAAAGCCCCGTATCTTCCCCATCCAGTATCCGTTTTGATCCTACTCACTTTTGAACTAATCTACATTCAATTACCTTCAAAACAAGACCAAGTTCATGTGAATCGGAGCTCATATGTGAAAGTTGGGTTTTGGGCCTCTTTTCTACATTGTGTATTTTAGCGGTTTTTAACCTGATATTTTATATACAAATTTCCTTAACTAATAAAAATCCAAAAAAAATTAGATTAAGGTGTCTTTATTTATCTTTGATTTTTTCATATTTTTTCCGGATTTTTAGCTAGTTTAAAAATGACAAAAAATACAAAACCCAAAAATCAAGGTATTCTGTGTACATGGGATACCCCCAAAATATCACTTTATGCATTTGATCGATTTTGGTTTTGATGTCTTCGTGAAAGTTGTAGATCTCATCGAGACGAGCAATTTTTGTGAAGAAATTTTTTTGATCAAAGGTTATTTGCTATTTATTTTGCATTTTACAAAATCTTTATTTTTCGATTTTTCTGGTGCTGACACGTGGTCGCCCCTAGGGCCGCCACATGTCAGCCACTTTTGGCCTTTTTATTTGCTCGTTTAAAAAAAATTAAGCTTCGCACGTGTGTCGCACGTGCCCTGTCCCTTCTCACATCTAGTGGCCACGTGGCGCCACAGGAACCGTCCGATCGCGCTCGATCGGACGGCGCCTGTGTGTCGTCTTCCCCCCTCGTTTTAGAACCGCCACCGCCCCACTCCTTAACCTCCGTCACGTATCTCGCACCCAACCGTCTCCGCGTCTCTCGCCGCCAACCCCCTCTGCATCTCTCGCGGCCTTTCATCTCCAGCCTACCCCTCGCAGCCCTATTTAAAGGCCATCGCCTCCCCTGACTCCCCCATCCGTCGATCGCACCGCAGACCTCCTCGAGGCGGTGACAGCGCCGACGAGTAACTTCTGTGTGGCGAGATCCAAGGCAGCGATGTCTTGTCGCAGTCCGCCCTCGCGTGAGCTGCTCCAGCTCCGGTATCACCTCCGTCGAGCCAACGCCATTATCGTCAACTACTCCACGACCAGCGACCATCTCCTACGTCCGCATCGATCATCTCCGACAACTCCAGCCACTGGAGGCTCGTTCTCCGCCTCCAGACATCAATGACTCTTGCCGGTCAGCCACCGCATTCAATCGTCATTGACTCCCCAACCGCACGCCACTGGAGCACCCACCAGAGCCTCTGCTCCTCCACCTGCGAATCTGCTGCAGCAACGAGGCCTCCACCGGAGCGCTCCACCTCCTCCACCGCAGGTCCGCAACAGCCTCCATAGGCACCCGCCCCTCGCCGCCGGGCACGGAGCCTGAGGCCCACGCCTCACGTACAAGGCACGTGGCGGGGGAACGTCACCCAGGTCACGGGCTTTGCACGTGACCGTGGGTTAATTACAGAAGACCCCCTCCAGCCAGTCCCTGAATTGCAGATCAGCCCCGCCAGAGCACGTGACCCTTTGGTAAATTTGTAAGACACCCCCCGGAGTTCACGGTAATTAAACGTAGGCCCCCTCTGCTTATTTTCATATTTATATATTGCATTTGTACCCTTGTGTTCTCTCTCTGTTTTGAACCTCTTCTCGGCATTATTTTATTATTCAAAAAATAGCATGATGCTCATCTTTTAATTCTCTACAGTTTGACATATTGTGGAAATTTTTGTGATTGATGGTTAATTAATAATTAATTTTTTGTGGAAAATTGCATATTTTGCCCAATTTATGCTCTGAAATTTGTATTTAATTAATCATTGCTCTAAAAATTCCCAAAAAATCACCTATTGTAGGGTTAATTGTGCTTGATATTGTGCCCAAAAAGGTTCGCATTTGCATGCAAATTTTGTCCCATAAAAATCATTTTGCATATTTCAATGTTTGATTTTTAGTAGGTATTGAAAGTAGTATTTTCGAGGTTTAGGATTTTTCTAAAATCAATCACCTAGTGTTAGATCTTAGATACTTTTGTTCCTTGAAAATAAGTAGGTTTAATATTTATTATAATTAAATATTGAAATTCATTTTGTTTGCATTTAAAAATTCATAAAAAAGTCATATTGCATCCAAAAATTCCAAAAAAAATTACATTATGTTCATTTCACCATATTTTGCATCGTGACCAAGTTTCATATTTTTCTGACATCATTTGAACATAATTGACATTTTAGTCTCTAAAATAGGCCAAACTTGCATACTGCATCCTTTATTGTATTAAAAATTCCAAAACAAAGAAACCGCCTCGAAAACCGCGCACGAATTTTGATAGTTATAATTCTATGTTGTTCCTTTGCCTCTTTGTGTTTGTCCTTGGGACTTGCCCAAGTAAAATAAAAATAAAACCACCCGATTAAAAATTGAATAATTATTTGTGGTTATTTTCTTGATCGATTCTGATTGCCGCCTACAACGCACAACATCTCTTTTAATGCGGAGATTTCGGACTCGTCAGATGGCGCCGTTGCCAGGGAGGCAAACGGTTTAGTTTTGTGTTTTGAAATTTCTTGTTCGGTTTTCCGCATTCGGGTAGTCTGACCCCCGAATTTTTCATTGTAATTTCATTTTATTTCCTGCAATTTATTTTAATTTCAGCATTTATTTTTCTTATTTTATTTTTGATTATTTTTGAGTCACTCTCTTACATTTTCTCTCTTATTTTTCTTGCGAGGTACCCGGCGTACATGGAGCGGTTTTTCAAGAAACCGAAGCATCTTCACCGACTTCCGAAAAAGCCGTAATTAAATTAAGATCGAGTCGAGTCGTGAGAGAGAGTAGAGTCTAGGTTTTTAATTTCTGCAATTTTATTTTTGTAATTAGTTGCTCATTTACAGCGGTGTCCGTTTGGACTTTCACGTATGTAAAAGACTCTAAACTTTCTTCTGTGATATGTCATGGCCTGTTTCACTCTCCGGTGAGGGTGGGGCCCGACTTGAGTGGCGATTAGGATAGACATGCACATACGGCTCTTATAGCATTTTAATTTCTTGATTGTGCTCGTAGGACTTAAGCCACACTTCACATTAACTGAGACACACATAGATCGCTCAATTTAGCCAAAATTTAACTCAATTCTTTCCCGCTAATAGAACTTTCTGCTTAGATGCGGTTTTTCATCGGCTTGCATTCATTTAGAATAATTTTCAATTCTGAATTGCATCCCACATGGAGATTGCGAGGATTCACTATAAGTCTTATAACTGAGCATACATCATAGTTTTTCGCATGCATCTGCTTTTTCCAAACTTCTCCCTCTTGTTTTATCACATAACTCTAAAGGAAATTGGGACTGGACGGTAGACGTGTATTTGTGCTCATTTTAAATTCTTCAGTGATCACTAATTAAAATTGGGACTACTAAATATAGCCGATCTTAAGAACCCATAAAATCAAGAATTTTTGCGGGAAAGCAACCCCGACCTTGGATGCTTTTATTTTTCTGAGTGAGCGATAGACGACACTTAAGGTTAGAGCCCAAATCCGAATTTTCATCTTGACTACAGATTCTACCAAAAACGATTAGCTACTTCTCAGTGAGGATCTACGGGTAGTCGGTAAACGGTCTGGATTTCCTTAGCAGAGTGGGTGGTTTAGAGGACACTGCGTAAGGATCCGTCCTCAAGTAACATGTGTAGCCGTTCTACGGTCCGTACTTACACCCATACTGGCTGAAAGTAGGTGCAACTAGTCGTAAGAATTCAGGGCAGTCATTATGAAAATTTCGGCACCTAACAGCTCGCTTAATTATTTTCCAAGATTGTTTTGTCACCAATTAAAACTGAAAAGATAATAGCCGAACTCTTACGGCTTCATTGTGTGAGTTGGAAGAACCCGGTGCTTGATTTGTGTTTGCATTGGTGTGTGTGAACCGGTTTTTAAGAATAATAGCCGCACATTTGATAAAATTTCTTTTGACTATCCCGTGCAATCATCTCTCTTCTTTTCTTGATTTAAACCTCATCATGGAACTTTTTCCAGATCATAAAAATCAATTCGTCTCAAACAGACCCAATCCATCATTCCTTTCAGCTCTTGCAAAAATGGCCGAACGTTTATCCGAGAATCCATCAGAGCTATACTATGAAAATGAATTCATATCGGTTAGACCCAAAACACCTCCTCCTCAACTATCAATAGATCCGACACCCTCTGTTAATCCGATCTATTTCATGAATGACAACCCTTTGTATTCGGACCAGACAAACCAACAACCGACTAAGGTTTCCACTTCATCATACATCAATCCACTCTACTCCGATCATACAATCCATCCTTCATATTCGGTAAATGTCAATCCAGCATTCATGGGAGATGATAACCACATGATCGAATTGAACACTTCTTCACCTCTTCCATCAACCCTACCCTGGAACACCAATGAACAATCATCATCTTGGATTGACCGTGACAACCCCCTTTTCAGACATGATACTCATACAGAGGATTGGACTGACCACATAGAAACACATCAACCATGTATGCTGACTCCACAATATCAAGGCTAGACCACTCATTTTCAAAGGATTAAACTCTACTCAGACCAACGCCACATACCTGGACCATATGAGAAGCCGCCTTCCATAATTATTGAGGAGATATTTTTAGAAAATGATAATCATATATTGGATATTTCAAGAGACTCCTCTCCTAGTACATATAAGAAAATGGAAGAGGAAATTTTTGAATCTCAATTACAAAAACATACCCTGACTGCTCCCACGCTTGGTCATGAAAAGATTTTGGAGGATATATTGAGGATGAACAAGAAATTTGAATTAATGGAGGATATATTTTAAGAATTTTTCGATCGATTAATTTCAATCTCTGGTAGCTCGGACATAAAAATGAATGAGGAAATGATTGGATCTAAGATTGAAAATTTTGAGGATATTCAGGAATCTGGGGACAATTCTGACAGTGTCACTTCTGCATATTATTCCCCTAAAAATGACTATGACTCTAACTCTCACTCTGAACATCAGAACCCCTACTCATCTGAGGAATGCACCACATCACCACATCACACAGAAAATACCAAAAAATGGGAATATTCAAAAACACCAAAAAATCGAAAATCCAGAAAATTTCATAAAAATTGAGACTGAAGAAGATCTGAGGAATTTGGATCCTGTTGTACGGAAAACATTGGAAAAGAAATTAATTTTTGAACTTCCCTTTATACAGGCCATTGAACACTTCCCCGACCTTAAATGATTTGTAATGGACAAATTAATGATCAAAAAGTCGGGCAGAATTAGAACAAAGACCGAGAGACATATATTGTCAATGGCCTCTTCCTTGGTGTTGAGGAGAAAAACCAAGAGATGCATAGTGAAGCGGTTGCCCAGATTTGACTGTGAAATCAAAGACACGATTTTCACCCATGCTCGAATTGATGAAGATTCACCGATCAATATCCTCCCGACCTCTGTATTTCACGAACTCAAACTCGGACCGATTCGGAAGATACGAGAGATTGTTCAATTGGCGGACCGATCGATAAAGCAGCCGAGAAGAATCATTTCGGTCATCATGACATTCCAAGGTGCTCCGCTCAAAGTAAAATTCACGATCATTGATATTGAGCATCAAGGAGAATTCACCCAGTCACCAATTATTCTCGGAAAACCATTCTTAGCATCGTCAAAGGCAATTATCGATTGTGAGACTCGGGAAATCAATTTTAAAGCATTGAAAGCATTTAGATCTGACCCTGTCTTTGAGGAACCACGATCTTCTGAGGAAACCCACGAAGTCCCCGATAGCCGCAACCATGAAGAGGTAAAAGAGTCCTACCCCGCTACGACACCTGAGATAGCGGTTGTTGATGAGACTATTGGTTTAGAGAATCTCCTCCCTACTCCATTCCCAGCTGCTATCACCATGGAGAATCATGTACATGAATCATATGATCCTGAAACTTATGCACGGGCACACCCTGGGTCAACCTACTCTGACTATATGGATTACATCAACTCGACACAGGAAAGCTCCAATATCGAATCAATTAAGAATGAACATGCAGAAACTCTCCCCAGTATTTCAATTCCCGCGGATCTCAAAATAGACAAATCCTTCTTCTATGATCCTGAGACATATGCATGGTCACACCCTGGAGCAACCTTCTCTGAATATCTTGACCAATATTTATAATCATATGAAAATACGAATAGGAGTAATTTTTTCTATTAAAAAATAATAGAAAAAGCCCCAGACGCCTCACCGAGTGCCTCGCCCCGCCTCAACGCCCCACCTCACCTCGACCGCCTCAGGCATCCAAGGCTCACGCCTCAGCCAGGTGGTCTGAGGCGGTCTCCTCAGGGCGTTTTCTCACTGCCCCGTTTCGCCTCGAGCGCCTCGAGGCGCGTTTTTTTAAACCATGGCTATTGTCATTCTCTGCACATATCTATGGTTCGCGGGCTAACATTCAGATCCATAGAGCATAGCAGGTCTCATAGCAGCTTTGTGTAAAACTTTCATTTGATTTTTGAAAGAATTTTCTTATCACAAAGAACAGTAAAAGCTCCTCTCCACTTTAGCCAACCTGCATTTATTCTATTTGTATCATCTTCATCAATTTCCCCATCATGATGCAAATGCATCCCAAGTATCTAAAAGAATCTCTCTTTTAAATGTTACCATCACCAATCTTTACCTTGATTCCTTCACCATTGCTTCCATCAAAAGTGCACTCCATATATTCAGTCTTAACCCTACTTATACAAAATCTTTTAGTCTCCAATGCATGTCTCCAGACTTTAAGCTTCTCATTTACTCCATTTCTAGTCTCATCAATCAACACAATATCAGCAACGAATAACATACACAAAAACATGACAATAATGTAGACATCAGAATTATGCTTCATCAAAATAACCAAGAGAATGAGAAAAATTAACATCAATGACTAAATAAAAAATTCCAAGACGACCAGGATCTCTACTAGGACCCCAAACATCAACATGTACCAACTTAAATAAGGCAATTGATTGGATAGTATCCGAATTATGAAAAGAACTCCTGTGATGTTTCCCTGATTGGCGGGCCTTATACTCTATCAAAATGGAAAGAGGAAGCTGAGGAAGGACCTGATGAAGTCTCTACAAGGATGACCAAGTCGTTGGTGAACAACAAAAGTAGTAAATCGGACACCATATGAAGTAGTAGAGACGAAAGATTGAATTGGGCAGTAAACATCCCCTTCTTGTTGTTAGAAAATAGAAATGCGAAAGCGGAATGATAAACAGAGCATAAGAACAAGAAGATAAAACATGGAATACAAAGAATTTGTAGTGGAACCCTACTCCCTAAGGAGCGGTATGAAACCACGGGAGAAGCCCTCAAAAGGGCGGATATTGCATTCATTTCCTCTCATTTGACTACAGGGGTGTTGGGGTCTATATATAGCCCCCACTGAGTCTTCACATCTCCAAACTGGTAGATGCGGGACTAAAGACTTGATGGGGTAAATGGATCCTGGAGAGATCCATTTACCCATCTCCCAAACATGCAACGCATATAACAAATACTCCAACACTCCCCCTCAAGTTGGAGCATGCAATGCTCAGCTTGGACAAACAGAAAGAAACACAACTCACGCTACATGACACTACGGACAATATCAACTCAACGTGCACAACTGTCGGCTGTTGTCGAGGACGTTGCTTCTCATGACGTGCATGTGAGGAGGACGAACGAGCTGGAGTGTGAGTCAAACTAAGGACTCGAAATCTGACCATCATGTCTGAAACTGCACATGGAGTCTCCTCATCGGAGAACTGAGTCTCTCCCATCTAGCTCAGAGAATGGTACTCTACTCTAGAGTCCCTATGATATCACATGAAAACCCTTGCCCACATGGCATAGGGAATGGTCCTCTACTCTGGAGTACCTATGGCTCACATGAAAACTCTGACCGACAAAACAAGACTGATGGGGACCATGACAAATGATGGCATACATGTGCACATCTGAAAAGAAGACCGCATACATGTGCGGGTCTGAAAAAGAAGACTCGAAAACATCTGACGTCGAGTCTGAATAACTGTAGAGTCTAAACTTCTGACTGGTCTGGAGAATCTGACATCTATAATCTTGATCCAACCTGTGACTCTACACGATACTCCCCCTTTCTCCCATACTAGTTGGAATACACGACATCGACTATGTTGGGAGAAGACAATATAATGGTGAAAACAAGAAACGAATAAGCCGATCATTCATTTTTTCGGCTTTTCAAATCATTTTTTAGAAATATTTTTTTAAACCGGCTCTCTCTTCTTCTTTTTGTATGGCTTTTTCTAATTGCGTACGACTTTTTATTGTACGCGTCTTTTTCGAAAAACAGACCCTTCTTTTTAACGGACCATCTTTTTTTTACCATGGCATTTCCCTTTTTTTTGTTTGTTGGGCCTTCTTCCTTTTTTTAATACAGCCCCCCCCCCTTTCATTCATTTTTTTCTTGGTGTACAGCTCACTTGGGCCTACAACAATGGTGGCCTACTAAAAAAAAATTTTTTAACATCGGGCCACCTTTAAGGTTCCCACGCGATGGGAAACCCCTTCTAACGTCGCCGCCCCATTTGGGGTTCCTGCTTCTTGGTTTGTTGCCGTCGTCAAATCTTTTGGGCGCCGCTGGAGCATAGGCTGGACGAGATCGATGAGAGGAGTTGGAGGTGGGAGCCCCGGATATGGAGATCATGTGCGGCTGGAGGAGGCCTGCTGCAGCTGACGCCTTGCGCCAGGAGTCGAAGGAGGCGAGAAGGGCGCGAGGTCTAAGGTTGCGCGCAAGAAGACCGCTCCCAATGGGGGGCCTCTACAGCAACGCCGCTTGGGAAGAAGCCAGGACACCATCACCACCTGGAGGCGTGAGGTCTCGCTGCTGATAGGAGGTGGCGCAGGGGCCGCCTAGAAGAGGAGAGGAGGAGGGCGGCGCCGCCTCCATCAATTTTTTTAACATTTGGGATCCTCCATGAGAGAAGATTGGATCCTCCAGGGCGAGAAGGGTTACGCGATGCCGATAGGATGTGGCATGCATAGGAGCTGAGAGGCATCGCGGGGGCGCACGAGGCCGTCTGGAGGTGCGTGGTCGGTTTCGCGCGGAGGCGGCACCACTAAAGGAGCCGAGGTGCGGTGCGGTGAACTTTTGCCGCCAACTGGAAGTGCACAGCTTGGAGCCTTCGCTCCTACGACTACGCCTGGGATTGATGGGTGGTGCGACTTGCGAACTTGACGCTCCGCCTGGAGTAGTTGATTGGAGTAGTTAATCGCCTGGGCCTGGGATCGTCTGGGTCCAAGAGTTGATCGTGTGGTACGACTTGCAAGAGACCCTATTAGGGTTTCAATATGCAAGATCTGCACCTATGGAACTTACTGCGCGCGAGATATGTGCAGAAATTACTTTTTCAGAATGAAACCCTGGAATAAAATCTGGAACTTTTTTTTCGAAGCTAAGAAAAAGGGGGATACACTCAGTGGTGTTCACCCCAATATATTAAAAGGAAGGAGAGTCAAAGGTACAAACACAAAAAAACGAGTGACCCAGAAAAGGAAGCAAGAAATGTCCAGTTCTGGGCCAGATAAATACAATACCAAGATAGCAAAAATCAACTACTACTCCAGTCGTCCACTAACCCAGCCGCGCGAGATAGCACGTTCTCCTTGTAGAATCGTTGCGCTGAGAAAATGGCATCGTTACGACTAAGCCATATCGACCATAATCTTGCCACCGGTGTCAAGAGCCGCCTTCTATCCATATGCCTGTTCACGAAGAGAGAATCACAGAAGGCCTCCACATCACAAGCACGCAGCCGATCCACAAGCGGGTCTTCCCAAAGCCCCCGAACCATAGGGCAGTCAAAGAGGATGTGGTCAAGGGATTCCACATTCGAATCACACAGCACGCAGAGATTGGACACCGAAAGCATCATCCTTGAGCAGCGATCACGCGTCAGAAGCCTCTTTCTGCGGACCAGACATAAGAAGAAAACAATGCGCAAGGGCAGGCCCAACCTCCAGAATAAACAACAGTCTCTCACCAGGGAATCAGAGCGAGCAGGCAGAAGCTCAAGTAGCCCAGCATAGGCCTTTCGAGTCGAAAAGCCACCATCCCTCCAAGTCCAATGATCCAAGCCCACGGAAGGCGTAGCTGCATCAGCAAGGGCGTCCAAGGGAGCAAGAAAGTCAACCAATCTCTGATCCGAGAAATTCCCCCCAAAGCGAGGACACCAACAAGCATTCTCCCAGCAGGAAGCCACGGAGGCATCCTTGTTCTCCGCCAGCGCAAAGAGCCGTGGGAAGCGGACATATAAGGGATCCCCCCCCCAACCAGCTGTCCTTCCAAAATAAGAAGGCACGGTCGTCCCCCAGGACAGGCTTAAACCTCGCCCTATTCCTCAAGAAGACCTCCTGAACACCACGCCAGAAAGGAGAACGCGCACGCACCACCCCCAACCTGTCCTCCCCAGCCCACTCCTCCCCATGAAGCTCCCTCAAAACATCAACAAAGAAATTTCCACCCCTTCCCCACACCCTGCTCGCCCACTTAAGAAAGAAAGCATCATTGATCAACTTGAGGCGTCTAACCCCCAACCCCCCTTCCTGCTTCCCCCTCGCCATCTCCTCCCAAGCGACCAGGTGAACCCCCCTCCCTTCCACACCCGATTTCCCCCACAAAAACCTTTTGAAGCAAGACTCAAGTCTCCGGTAAATCCCAGCAGGCAAACGACGAGTCGACAAAAAGTGCATCGGAATGGCAGCAAGAACCGAGCGAAGAAGAACCAGCCTTCCGCCCTTGGAGAGGAGCGCCGCGCGCCAACCCGCCAGTCTCGCCTCGACCTTCTCAACAACCCCACTCCAGTCCCTAAGTCTGGGCCTCCCAACCACCAAGGTAAGGCCAAGGTAGTCAATCGGTAAACCCCCCGGAGCAGACCCCAGAATCCTCGCACAATCCAGTGCCGAAACCTCCGATAAGACAAAAAAAATAACCTTTGACTTGGCCCCATTTATGAGGAGCCCCGATAACTCGCTAAAGAGCTCAAGAGTCACCGACATGGCCGTGACCTCAATAGCACCACCTTCAATTAAGCACAAGGTGTCATCCGCAAACTGTAGTAATGGCACTGATACGCCACCCTTAAAGAAGCCGTTGGAAAGGCCCGCAGCAACAAGCCAGTCAACCATACGAGCCAATACATCCGAAGCAAGAACAAAGAGTAGGGGGGCTAGCGGGCAACCCTGACGGAGCCCCCGTCTCGGCTGAAATAGCGCCCCCTCCAAACCGCCATTGAGCAAAACCGAGAATGAAACTGTAGTCACGCAACGGCGCATCCAAGAAATCCATTGCTCCGGGAATCCACACCTTCTGAGGACCGACCAAAGGAAGGCCCAATCAATACTATCATATGCTTTGGCAAAATCAATTTTCCATAATACCCCCTGCCTCCCCGACGAGCTCCAATCATCCACCAACTCCGAAGCAACGGCAATACAATCAGATATTTGTTTCCCCCTAATGAAGGCCGCCTGAACGGGGGAAACCAGCGAGTCCAGCACTCTAGAAAGCCTCCTATCCAACACCTTAGCCACAATTAAGTAAATGACGTTTGAAATCGATATGGGGCGAAAGTCTCCAATATCCTCCGTCGCAGCCCTCTTTGGAATCAAAAGCAATAAGGCCCTGCTAAGCCTATCAAAACCCGCATTCCCCTCGCAAAATTCCGCAATAACCTCAAAACCTTCGTCGCCCACCAAATCCCAGAAGTCCCGGAAAAAAGCCACAGAGAAACCATCAGGCCCCGGGGACCCGTCTTGATTGAGCTCCCACACAGCCTCTTTAGTCTCCATCATCGAAATCGGCCTAATAAGCATAGCACAGTCCTCCTCGAAAACCTTGAGAACCCCCAGCCCCAACCACTTCCAAGATCACGTGGAGCGGGTCGACATGACGCCCCTCAAGTGTTCCACAATGGCAGATCCCATAGCGCTAAAATCTGGAACTTGAACGATCCCGAACACAACTTCGAACATAAATCTTCAAGAACAATGAACAATGAATCTGATACTCGAATCTCGAAAAATAATGAACATAAAGAAAATCCTCGAGAATCGACCCGCTCTGATACCATGTTAGAAAATAGAAATGCAGAAGCGGAACGATAAACAAAGCATAAGAACAAGAAGATAAAACATGGAATACAAAAAATTTTACGTAGAACCCACTCCCTAAGGAGCGGGATGAAACCACGGGAGAAGCCCTCATGGGGCGGATATTGCATTCCTTTTCTCTCATCTGACTATAGGGGTGTGGGGGTTTATATATAGCCCCCATTGAGTCTCCACATCTCCAAACTGGTAGATGTGGGACTAAAGACTGGATGGGGTAAATGGATCCTGGAGAGATCCATTTACCCATCTCCCATACATGTGACGCATATAACAAATACTCCAACAACTGCAAATGTAGCATGACAATTGTCAAGATGTCATGAAATATACATGAAACAGCGTTAAATGTATCTCGATAGTTGAGCTCCTTGCATATCTTGCTAATTGAAAATAAACTCATGGGAAATTCAACGACAAACTAAACATTATTAAAAAATTGGAGAAAATCCTACATCAGCAATAGGTAGTATCCATCATGGACGGACGTAACCATCTAAGGAGACCCTTATCTCCAAATAAACGAGTAGATGCCCCTGTACCAACCAACCGACCACTAATAGATATATGATTCATTGAGATAGCAAGAGTACATGAGAATGCAACAGCAAACATTAACGAAGGATGAGAAGAAGAGATTCTAGCAGATGGCAACATGCTTAGAAAACGCATTAAATATTCAAAATTTCCTTTACAGACAACCGTGGATTGTTCATCCTCATCAGTGGTAATTGTACGAGCAGTAGCAGGTCGTCCATGCTTGGCCCAGCAATCGGTATAGAGTATATTCGTGTCTTCTGGAAAGTGCAGCACATCCACAACCATGTCATGGATGTAAACCTCTATTTCTTCACTATGAGGGGGCTTCAAGTGCTGAGGTTTGGCCTCCATGATCCGAAGTGGCAGTGTCATAAGGGGTTGAACGATGACTCAAGTTTCCGTATGCCTCCTTAAGTAATGGAAACGTGGATGCTGTCATCATCTGCACTTTGGCAGCTGCATAAAAAGAGTACAATCCCACAAGGAACGCCATCACCATAGCATGTTCGTGATAGTCTTTCTGTTGGGGATATTTACATCCAGGAATACATGCATTATATTTTCAAATAATGACTTTAGCTGCGAAAACTATTCAGCCAACATATGACAAGCATGCTTCTGATTCATCATGTCAAAGTATGTATGAAAGACTATGTACTCCTGGTAATTAATAAAATTTTGGTGTGGTGACTCCCATCTTGGGAGGGCTCCCCCTCGTTATTATTCAAAAAAATGTATGAAAGACTAGAAATGAATTCTAAACCTGCCCATGGGTTCCTTTACAGACTTATACACATCATATGCATGTCCATAATAAACTACTTCATCGGCAATCCTCAAAATAACACCGACTATAATCCAAGAACAAATCATGCCATTGTAAATGGAGACCCTTCTGCATCATATATGTAATTTGATGACAGGAAGCCTTAATGGACTTGGTTTTCTCATGAAAAATAAAATTCTACGTAATGAACAAAGCTGCTTGATTGCCATACCATACATGCACAAGGAGAGGAAGTTCCATGTGTAAATCCGTCAATACTAACTTAACCCACCTCATTTCGGTAGCATGTTAGGCCAAAAGCCCATAGGTCATAGACATATACTCTTGTTCAACACAAGATCCAGAAAACCGGTGGTAGAATTCATATCCATTGGCTAACCTACATAGTTCGCATCAGCATCCAAAGAAGGTAAGTGAACCCCTTTTCTTGAAAAATGTCAGTTCTCTAGTAAAGTCTTTAGATTATCTCAGGATCATCCTTACAGCATCTATATGAGCATGTTGAGGCTGTGTCATAAACTGGCTAACATGTCTCACAACAAAAGAGATACCAAGTCTAAAAACAATCTCATAAAGGATCCTTCCAACAACCACTCTCTATCTCTGGACATCTTCCTCTATATCCTCCACATACAGCTTTTTACTAGGATCTACAAGTACAACAGTAAACCCAATGCCTGGCATACCAATCTCCTCAAAGAAATCACTAACAACCCTCCTTTGATGACTTACAAGACTTTTGTCACTTCACGTAAGCTCCATGCCATGGAAATAGCGAAGCTAGCCCAAATCGTAGATAATAACTTGGTGTCTTTGTAGATCATCATTAGTGACAATAATGTCATCAACATAAATAAGGATAACCATTGTACCATTTGTATGATGGGACATAAAAAGTGAGTGATCTGCATTTATATAAGTGAGCCCTTGTTCCTGAATAACCTTCAAGAGTTTCTAGGACCACACTTTTGGATTTGTTTTTGAAGTCTAAAAGGTAGGGGGAAACACTCGATGGTGTCCGCCCCATGATTATTTATTCCAAAAAAGTAAGTAAATACAAGGAAGAAAACAAGTCACGCACTAGCCCCACAAATCCACTACAACACCCAGACCTCTACCATGCATTTGGCAAACACCCCCACGTTCTCCTTAGAAAATCTTTGACCCGAGAACAGCAAGTCATTCCTTCCTCGCCAAACCGCCCATAGAATAGCCATGGGATAAAGCCGCTCCCTCCTTGGTATGGTCAGATTTGCGTGGATCGAACTCCAGAAGGCCTGAAAGTCGTCGTTGCGGCACCACGCTAAGCCAACCTCCTGCCATATTTGAGAGACCATGGGGCAAGAGAAAAAGAGATGCTCCACAGATTCAATCGCATCATTACAAATTAGGCACCTGTCCGAAATGACGCCAAGAAGCCTGGCGCACCGATCTCGCATCATCAGCCTCTTCCTCCTGAGTAACCACAGGAAGAACCAAATTCTCTCAGGAAGCCTGAGAGTCCAAATAATTGCACAGTCCCTGATCAACAACTCCGAGTTAGCCGGCGGCGGCCTAGAGATGGCCCCATAGGCCCTTCTAACCGAGAACGGCCCCTCCCGCCAACACCAATGATCCCGCCCCCCGCAAGGAGGTCCCACCTCCCTCACGGCGTCAAGCAGGGCCAAGAATTCCTCAAATCTCTGATCGGAGAGATTAGCGAAGAAAGTTGGGGCTGCTATATGTAGATCTCCTCACCATACGCACAAGCATTCTTCACATAACTGGGAGCTAGATCAATCCTTGCTTACTGCAACAACAAGGAGAACCAGAAGACATGCATGTCTGGCCCCTTGAAGAGAATATATAATGGTAGTCAGCATCATAGGATTGGGTAAATCATTTAGCAACCAATCTTGCCTTCTAGTGCTCCACACTACCAACTACTGTGCACTTCACTGTGAACACCAACTTGCAGCTTATTATTGTTGCACCATCACGAAGGAAACAAGAGTTTATATGCCTTTAAACCGTAGGACTAATACCATAGTTGTCTTCCATCCATTATCTGTGAGTGTCTCAAGATATGTCATGGGATTCGTTGTGCTAAGAGACACTAGATAAACCGTTTGTACTGGGAAATCCAATCATGAGTGAAGTAGCATGTGAGAAGGTAAGTGTATCACGTGAGTCTACTATTCTAAAATTTTACAGGTAAGTCTGAATCATCTAAGGGATCCGATGTCAATTCATCTCCCCCGTAAACCAAAGTTTCTACTGTTTCTAAACTTCGTCAAGTTTTAGCAAATATTGAAAGTCAAATGTATTATTCCTTATCATATTCATTCATCTTGTTAACCTTGTTGGTATTGACTGCAATCATTGAGAGAGTATTTTCTTCCATGAAAATTTGAAGCCAAGTTCTGTAGAACAAAATAGAGGACGGTGTTCTTCTAAACTGTAACTATGTATAATCAATAATCAAATCACCCAAATGTTCTACACTGATCAACCGATAAAAGACTTAGAACCTGGATTTCTATCTTATCTTATGAATTGTTTTCCCCATTTACCTCATTTTAGTTCCATCTTCTTATGAACCTTGATCATTTCCCGAGCTTAGCATCATTCTAGCAGCCGAATGAGAAGATTCACGTGGCATTCAGAAGCAGCCAAGTACAGGGGGTTAGAGTAGGAAAAAGACTCGCTCAACTCTCCTAGCCAGATCCTTTCACGAGCCTAACTGAAAAGTGAATAGCACTGTCTGTTTGATCTTTTTGATGTAATTTTTAAAGCAGATTCCACTAATAATTTCTTCTGTAAGTATTTTTATGTCACACGATTCTACTTTTTATTTTGAAAATAATGTGATTCAATAGCAAATAATACAATTAGATATCATGAAGTATTGAAATTGGTAATGGCCATAGTTAAGCTTATATGGCCTCTCGGCCAATTTTCTAATTCCGCATCTGCATATATGACAACCAAAGTAGAGAAACACTTCGTAAACATCTTACTTAGCAGAATGACGGGAGAGAACAAATCAAGGTAGAGTTGGTTAGGTGGATTCTTACGATTCCCTCGTCTAAGGGAGGAAGCGATGAGTCCCCGTCGGGGAGTTCAATGTGGGCGCCGGATAGGATCAGAGCAATTCCACACATTTTGTTGGCGCCAAACCCTAAACCCCCTTCGTAGAGAGTATCCCCGTTGTTGCAGATGTCGAGGGAGAAGAATGAGGAGGAGATATCGGGGACGGCGCCGGAAAGGGATTTGTTGCTGAGTTCGAGCGAGAGGAGTCGTAAGGTAGAGACTGAGTGGAAAGACGCAAGAGAGGGTGGCAGAGGTTTCACCGATGGCAGCAGCTGCTCTGTTTTTTTTTTCCAAAATCAGATTTCAAAAATCAAACCGCATATCTAAAAATATTATTATTGTCCTACCTGTTTAACAAATATCGCTAAAATCCATTGTCTATAATTATTTTCTCTTAATGATAAACGGAAAATTCGTCATTTAAGAAACTTAAAACATATTTTCAAAAAGAGAATGAACTTTTAACCTCGGTTTATGCGAAATTTGATAAGCATGTATAACAATAATCATGCACTCAATTTATAAAGTTGGATTTTTGAAGTTGATTTCGCAAAAAAATAGGAGAACAATACAACAGTTTTGTAGGAAGCAGAGGATGCGCTCCCTCCACAGATGGTGTCGAAGCGAGGGAGATTGTTTGGAAAAATAAAAAGGGAGGAGAATGTTGTGTCTAGTATAGCATGGCTCCAAAAGCAAATCCAATACCCCCCCCCCCATTCATGATCTATATATACCATATCACTAGCTCCAAGAATCACATTATGTTATCTCTTTAACTACAGATCATCACATTGTTATCGTCGAAGATATGACAAAGGTATGCTAGTAAAGAAGAAAGACAAATAAGAAACCTATTGGATAAGATTTACAAGGGAATGAAGATAAAAGTTGGATTGTACTGCACATGGAATATAACGTCACAGATAAAATTTGACTACGTGAACTCCGATATCATCATTTTCTATGATGACTAATTCAATCTTATCTCACTTAGATAAAAAGTACTATTTAGGTGATTGGAAATTTTGTAAATGTTAAACAACTAGATAAAGTGTAGTTAATAAAGTAAATATGATATATGAACTCAATACGAAAAAGTGAGAGCCTAATAGGACATAGTGAGTGAGTTCGATCAAGTAAGCTTGATTTTATAAACCATGTTAATTAGGTTAGATCCAATTGCGACCTAGCCAACTTTTCACATTCAGTACGGAAGAATACAATGGGATCTCACAATTAGTCCATGCTTGGGGTGTACCCTACGATGCAACATGACCCATCCTTCCCACCCCTAGAAGAGGTTCCATGATCAGTCACTTGTTAATTTGTCTTTAAAAATGTGCCTTATTCACCTAGAGAGTCTCTCCTCCCATTTTAGTCAAGTTTGGAGCATGGCAATTCACATGAAACTCCTCTGAGATTTTCTTAAGGTAAAATCATCATCCTTCTTTTGATGGTATAGGATACATATTGGTTGACATTGCACTCCATCTTAAGCCAAATTTTCATGACATCCTTAACAAATGTGGAATAGGAAGGCTTGAAAAGAGGCTTAAGTACAAAGTATTGTGGCTTCAAAGAAGTGGGTATGAGGTTTAAAGTTTACTACTTCCCCCGTTTGGTCTCATTCCTTTGAAGTCGCCTTGCTTTTTTATGAACTCATGCATTATCATGTGGACTCTACTGAATCAAATCCATACATAATTAGGGTTGGGTTAGTAATTTAGAATCATAAAGAGTAGTTTTATTTATGTTTGTGGTTAGACTACATTATATTCCAATAAGTGATTGCATTATTGAGTTTCACCCTTTATTATTCGAAATACAGTCTAAATATCAGTATAAATCAATACATAGCAGTACATGGGAGCTATATGAGAGGAAAAGGCACATGACCATTAATACAAGTATATATTTAGTTCTAACGATATAATTTTAATACTCATGAATCTAGTAACAAATGTGTATAAGTAATAGCCAAGTCATACATGTACAATGGATGAAGATGCAACACCAAAGTTTATTGTTTGAACACGTGTACATGTATGTATTTGTCTCAATATATCAATACATGTGTCAGCTCCTCGATTGCCTAAAAGGCTTCTACATGAGATTAGAGGCGGAGAGCAGGCTTGTCGACGCACTTTCTTCTTTCTAGGGGCGAGCGCTGTCTATGCTTTCCGAAGATCGAAATATATATATTTCACGGGAGAAAGAATGACGAGACCTTTGAGGAAGTCTAAGCACTTCACATGCATGTGGCTCAGGCTTATATATCTAGTTCTCTATCCCACCTCCGATTAGACATTAGAAGCCCCCGCGCTACCAGTATATATACCCTCAGGTGCGCTAGTTGTAGAACCATACCTCTGATTCTCTCCGATTACTGGATAAGCACATTATTCCCTTCCTGACTAGAGAAATTGCAAATTCACACTAAGTCTTGTTTTATGTGTAAATCTTTGTCTATTCTGGTAGAAAAAGCTCGAAAGATTGGTCTTATTCTCTTTTATTGATTTAATGTTATTATAACTTTTTATATTAGTATGTGAAAGATGATGTTACATTTAGATATTTTCTATTAATCCATGTTATCAAAATAAGAGCTTTGATTGTGAGCTTGAAATCATTTTTGGATTACCATAATGTAAAGTGATCCCATGTAGTTCTTTTCTGTATAATTGGATTCAATATTTTGGTATCGAAGGCAGACTCTAATTTGATTTATAATATAATAGACTTTGTTTTTTTTTCCACTGTCCTAGCCAAGAGACAATGTCAAGTGATTTGAGATTGATGATACACTTAAAGTAGTAAAGGACTTTGACACAATGTGTAGACTTTGCCCCTAAAATCAAGCAAGAGATAAAATCAAAGGTTGTCGATAGACCCTATTGACCCCCCCCCCCCCCCCCACAACCATTCTACTTATCTTATCTATAGATGACATATTTCATATCCAGTTAGAAGGGCTAGTTTTGGAGGGAGTGTCCTTAAATACATGGGACACAACACCTTTCAAGACCATATAAAAGTTACCAACATCATGAACTCTAGAAAATGATTCGAGAAATGGAATGATATCACATTTCTGATGGATCCATTTTAAAGATTTTTAACAAGCTAAACAACCATTGTGTGACTCTAAAGAATGGTTTAATCAAGAAAGGGGAGTCAAGGTTGTCGAATTGGAGTTGATCAAGGTATTTAGGTGGTACAAACAATGATAGAATCAAGCCTCAAGTCATTCGGGGACGCCATGTGCATGCTCTAGTTGAGGCAGCTAGAGGTAGTGGATGAGACCCTCGTAGCACCACACATGAAAGCCATGTAAAATTCACAATATCTTTGCAAAATTCTTAACAAAGCTCATGTGATCTCAAATGGAAAATCAAAATATAAAAGTTCTTCAAAAAAAATTGAGATCCACAACTCTATACCATGGAACTTTTACAATCTCGGATTGATATTTATGTACTTCATTTACAAAATAGTGATAGACAATATCATTTATTTACCGAGTGATTTTATATAAATTAGGTTTCAGCTTACTTAAAATACAATGAATTTTTTAATTTACCATGAACAATAGATAGAAAATAGGTAATATCTTATATACGACAGATTTATCTATATATAACCTATATATATTTTGTTTCTATTCGATTTTTAATTTTTTTTACCTATTTATATTTCGTGTAAAAATAAGACCATAAGAATATAAAAAATGCAATAAAATAAAAAGAAGATTGAATGTAACTTGCACAAATTTATTAGTTTCAAATACAAGTATACAAAAAGTCCCACAACCCATTTTTCAAAATGAAACCTACATTTTTTTAGCAAGCTGCAACATCTATATTCATCATCAAGTAAAGTCGAAAGGTGGTATTAGCCCATATTCAAGCCAACCAAAAAAGTGATGTGAGAGTTCAGATCACACAACACATCAGATAGGAAAAAAATAATGATGACATTGTTCAACCAAATATACATTATTAGGAGGCTTCAACCCTGAGCCTAAGAGACACTGACCACAAATTTAACCCGAAAAAAGAAAAACAAAGTAGATTCTTCATTAAATCTCCCAAAAAACCATCACCAAAGATGGACTTTATTATTGGTTCGTGCTTCCTCGCAGACTCAGATTCATTGGGCCCAACTTGGAGGACAGTATTGCAAAGAAAATCAAAAGCATATGGAATTGAATTATAAATTTTAGAAATCCTTCCAGGAAATTAATGTAAGAGAGAAATCCTTCGCTGTCTTGAGAACCAATACAGGGGTCAATTTTTAGCATCCCAAAAATGCATGTAGTGTTCTTTCCATAGTTGCCATAAAGCAATTTTGATAAGGTTTGCGTAGCTCGAATACAATAGTATACTTATAGATGCATAATAAATATAAAGTGGTAGTATGTGGTGTATCCACTAGCAACATCTCTATTAATCATGACGAGTAGTTGACCACAGTAAGTGTCTGCATAGAAGGCGAAAATGATTCACTCAGAACACCACATTTTTTGAAAATGTGGAGTATTTATCATAGCATAAGAGGCGAAATATGGCCCGAGGTCACCTTCGAGCCATCTAAGAACACCACATTTCAGAACACCGCATTTTTGAATAAGTGGAACCGAGCCACCTCCGAGGCACCTCGGGTTGCCATGTGGCACAGGTAATCTGCTACGGCCATGAACCTCTATCATGAGCCACTGCATGCATGCCACACGCGTGAATGCTCGGGAAATTTGCATCTATGACCACGCAGTATCCAAGATTTGCAATCAGGTCCTATACAGGTGCAGGTGTGTGTCGTGCTTGGGCAAATTGTAGGGAAGCCTTGTTGGATTTTCATATTTACATTTATGCCCCTATAGGGACCTATCAGTGATGTTTCTCCTATTTATTTCTATGTTTTTCTTGCAATTATGCCATTGGGCCATTTCTTTAATATTGTGAGCATATGGACTCCTTTGTCCATGATTTCAGTTTCATTGCAATGATTATTCGATGTTCTATCTTATGACATAGTTGATTCACTTATTTAACACTTTAAAATCATGGAACAAATTGATTATTTAGGGTGTCATTCATCATATATTAAAATGTTATATGCTTCGTATAGATCAAAGTTAATGCTTTATTGCCAATGAAAGTAAACCTTAATTTCTTGCTCAATTTTATTAATTATTCTATGGCATATATGCATATGTAAATAAATATTAGAATGATATTGCATATTATAGCATGACATCTGCATTTCAACCTGAATAAAGATCAAATAAAAAAATTTACACTCTTTTCATACTTACAACATAATTGCATCACATGCATACGATTCATTCACCACATGCATTTCATATCATTTTGTTTCATAATGTCATCTCTTTTAATTGGCATAAAAAAATAAAAAATGCATGATATTTAGTCATGATTATGTAGCATGCATCAATGTCATGCACAATTTTTGCATCATCTTTTGCATCATTTTATGCATGCTTATCTTTTGCATTTGCTTGCTTGTAGACCCAGGTTCAGAAAATTAATCTCTTAATTTAGGTATTGAAATATGATTAATCCTCGAAGAGGCTCGTGTCCATGTGTTCGACCTTGATATGCTTACCAAGTTTAAATACTCCACATATTCAGAAATGTGGTGTTCTGAATGATCCATTTTTACCTCATATGCTATGATAATTTGATAATTAAAGAGGCGAAAATGTGGCTTATCATATGGCGTTGTTGGCGGGAAATGTAATTGGGGCATCGAAGGAGAAGAAGACAGGGGCCTTAGTGAGATCTCCCCAGCCTCCGGCAGAGCAGAATGCCTGGAGTGGAGGGGGTATACGGAGGATTGGAGAGGGTGACCTGAACCTCCCACGAGGGTGAGAGAAGCTCGACGGAGTTCAAAGGTGGTTCAGTTTAGGGTGGAGTGATCGTTGAGCGTTAATAAACAAGGAGAAAGCATAATAAAGAGCAGAGAAGCTTTACTTGGAAAGCAAACAAGGCGAGTAGGAGGGGAGTTAGGGCTACGTGGGAGTGAGGTTATTGAGTGAAGATGAGGGTTGAGGTGGTAGAGAAAATGGAAAGAAGAGAAGAGTGCGGCTAGGCGTAACATGGGGAGAGGGGGAGTTACAAAGGAGGAAGATGGGTCTGGAGCCATAGGATCTTGCAATCCGACAGCCCAGATGGCAGCGCGAAGCGACACTTCAGATCAGATCAAGAGATCTGATTGAAGGGTGGAGAGTGAGGTGCGGTGAGATAGTTGGGATCAGAGCTAGAAGAGGTGATCTGACGACTAGCGGGTAGGCAGGTGGGCGGCAAAAGAGCGAGCCACGTGGGCGGCGCAAGGGGTGCCACATGGCAAATGAAATTATTTAAAAAAAAGAAAATAAAGAGAAAATCAAAAATAAATAAAAGGAAGTCGAATAAAAAAATCAAAACATGAAAGTTGTAGATCTCGATGAGATCTACAAGTCTCATGTTGAACAAGAAGCCAAAAAAGGACATATGTGCAAAGTATAATTTTTGCAAGCATTTTTAATGACTTAAAAATACCTCCTTTATTATTTTGCATTTTTTATATTTTTATTCCTTTTTAATGATAAAATAAATATATACAATAATTATCCTTTTTGGAAATTTTAATAAAGAGAAAAAAAGAAAATAAGAAAAATAAAATAGTGTTAGTTTTATACAGTAATTAGGGTTACTTATTTAACAAAGGGTTAAATGTTAATTAAGATGAATTGTTGATGAATTTTACTGCTTTGTCTAATCTAAGAGGATAATAGATGAAGATTTTGATGATAAATCAAAGATTCATCACCCTCTATACTTAAACCATGCTCGTCCTCGACTATCTAAAGAATGGAAGAGTCGGGTTAATCCATGACAGTAAATGTGAATAATTCAAGGCTTAAGGGCCCATTACTTGAACGATCATAAAATTTTGAGCTCAACCAAGCTCTAGTCAAAAGGAATCCAACTTCTACGATTATCAGACCCTCTGTATGTACATATATAAGGATATGACACTTAGTGTACTGCAATCACGAGAGTTGGGTCGAGATGTCACATAAGGTCCCGATCCAAGAGACTCTCCTCAAGTCCTAATCCTCAACACTAGGAAATAAAGTCAATTCTTCTGTTCAATCCACTTTCTTGGTAGTTATTAGATTTGAAAGTATAGATGGAAGGCCAGCTGGTGGAAGGCATAGGATTGTGTTAGTTCTTCTCTCACTCACAATGGAACAAAGGTCCTCTTGAGTGCTTTATTACTCAACACGTATATCTTTTTTACTTGTTGATAAATGTGTCTATCAAGAGAGCTCGGAGTCTCCTGCACTTGTTTTCTTGGGAGTACACCGGAGTGTGCTCTTTTGAGTATCTAAGATACCATCGACACCCAAACTTGTATCACTATACGATGCAGAGCCCTTTTTGGTGCTAGCCCGACTCCTGGTCCTAACAGCTTTGGTCCAAATGGACACTTTCAAATGGTTGGGAGCGCTCGCCTTTGATGGAAGCTCTTTGAATTGACTTTGTATTGAGAACTTTGTCATTCAACATTTCTTCTCTTGTCCTTGAGGCTAGCTCCAATGCTTTTACCAAGTTGGCGTACACTGATCAACAATTTATTTAGTTTCATCACACCTTGGAACATAGGTCGAAATCAAAAAATAGCATGGGAATTTGTTTGCATACTGGCTAGGGTTGGTTGACACACAGGTTTCATGAAGCTTTCATCGACTTTATCATATCCTCGAGCATCATTAAATCAAATCTAGGCTCAAATATCAAATCTTAATTCATCAAGTGAAACCTCAACTTATCCTATCATTCATGCAGTTGTGGAAGTGATGTGTTGATCATAATCCTTTAAAGGTAAAGATCAATAGTGCCATAGAGGGCTCATATCATTCAAACTAGGGAAGTAAGGATTATTAAGTCTCAACCCCTAATGGCTAAGGCCGGTTAACTCACACTCTCATGATCTCAAAAATCAAGTGTTCTCAATTCCTTAAACCTTGAGTGATAGCAATTGTGTCAGGGATATATATACCAACTCAAAAGTTACTGTTTTTGTGCTTTTTTTTACAACTTTTAGGGAAATTTTTCATTTTTATTTAATTTTGGATTCGTTAGAAAAATAATGACAGGCCTAAACTCATATGACTAGTTGCATCTACTTCTAGCCAATATGAGTGTAAGTACAGACCATCAGACGACTACCCATATTTCTTCAAGATGGTGCCATAGACATTGTCTTTTAACCACCTACTCTGCTAAGGGAGACGGTAGTTCCCTCACTGAAAAAGTAGCTAATCATTTTTAAGTTTAGTAGTCAGAATTATTACTATAGAAAATTTTTATTTTTTTTTTCAGTTTTTTATGGATTTTGAATAAGGTTAGAAAAACACAAGTTAGTCTCATTTAACCCCTCATTTTTTAAAGAATTTTGAAAAGACTTTCCAAACCATGTGACATAATATAAATATTTTCAAAATATTTTTCAAACAGTTTTCAAAATAGTGACACACAGTTAGAAAATTATTCAAATCATTTTACAAATATTTTTACACAAATCAATTCAAAATATACTTTACCCTAGTCCCGAAAAGTTTGAAATTTTTGAAAATATGAGTTATGGCTAAAGTATATATCAAATATATACGGTATACCCCTCTATACTTAGCTTGTTCTATGTCCTCATAGCATTAAGTAATATGAAGCCATAGCTCGTGCTTAATACAAAGGGATATAAGGGAACTGACTTGGGACATCACCCTATATTTAGGTTAAGAATAACCTAAGTATAAGAAGAGGACTTAGGGAAGGGAGCAAATGAGTGGAGAGGAGAAGATGACAAGGGCTTGGACCCCCCCACCCCCACCCCACCCGCCACTTAGGTTGAGAAGAGACTAAGGATAGAGATATTCAATGAAGATGGAGGGGCCCAAGGTGAACAATCAAAGAGGTACATGGTTCTCCCTATACTTATGTTGAAGAGTAGCCTAAGTATCTAAACGTAGAACTAAGGTTGGGGGTCATGTAATAGTTAGGGTTACCGTGAAAATGAATTTACAGAGATGGTTGAATCGACGGAGATGAATGAATCTATTGAGATAGAAGATGGAGTAGTTAAGGTTATAGGAGGGTTGGGTAAAATACACAATCATGGCTCAATCAAGCAATACACCCTTGGTTCACCAACTCACACATGAAGACTAAGAAATGTTGTTCATTTATCTTGTTGGTTTTATTGTTGATTATACAAATTTTGAGTCCATTACACAAGGCTTAATGATAAGTTTTGAGCACTATCTTGGAATATGTCCTCATCTATCAACATACAACACATCCTACATACAATGCGAGTATTTCTCTCCCAAAATCCAAGGTGACTTTTTCTCCATTTTATTAAGGTTGATTTGCATTAACAGTCCCAATTTTATGCTTTATGTCATCACTGAATTAATGTGAGCATAGATAAAGCATTCATCGTCTAGCAGTCATTCCCAATTCCATTTATTTACTAAGTGATAAATCAAGGAAGATATTGAGAAAAGTCCCACGTGCAGGGCACGTGAGGGGGCCAGGTCAGGGAGTCACCACTGCGAGGAGCTGACGTGGCACACATCCGTGGCTTCGTGTGAGGTTTGGGACCTCCGAGGCTGTAGGTTCTGTACTAGGCTCGATAGGGACACGTGTCGACATCAAGACCGTCTGATCAAAGCGATCAGACGGTAGCTGATCTTCTTCTTCCGTTGCTGGCTGCCAGATGAGGTTGTGCTCTGGCGGCCTATACGGAGCTCCACCGTCCTCCAGATTGTCACCTAAATGTAGGGGAAGAACGCTGAGGGACTCACGAAGATCCTGGAGCAAAGGCGGAGCGTCATCGTTGCTTGGAGTATAATGACAGATGATGGTTGTTGGAGGTCGAGCTAGAGATCAGCGAGGGGATGCAAACTCCAACCATTGTGCACCTGCATTGGTTAGTATATAGCCGAAGCAACATGCGATGGGTTTGCGTGAATGATGTGAGTATGATGGGGTCCCTTAGAGGTGGTCGGAGCAGGGTACCAATGCCTTCTTCTCTAACGAGACAGAGAAGAAGGTGGGTGTGGTGTCAGGGTCGTGGAGAAGGGAAGGATGGGCGTAAGGGCGTCGACGAAGACGAATGATGGTTGGTGGAGGTGGTCGAGGGGTCAGATGGCGGTGACGTCAAGTGAGGATGTCTGGAAAATTGAGAGAAATTGGAAAGAAAAGAGGCAGCAGGTACCTGACCAGAGCTAGGTGGTTGGTGGAGGAGGAGGCATGTGGTCGAGCTCCGTTGGAGCTCGGGATCTTCACCCAGCTTGCCTAGCCGGTGCACGAAGATCGAGCGGGGTGGAGCCACCGCGGCATAGTTTCTTTAGCTGTAGGTCGACACCGAGGTGAAAAGTCGTCATTGCCTCAATGATCCACCCCTCCGCTGTCACCGGAGGGGCGGGGGAAGCTAGGCCAATGCCTGGAATGGTGGACGACGGTGAAGTGCGATGGGGGAAGGGTTTTATAGGCGAAGGTGGAGGCATTTCAGGTGGTGAGGCGGAGTTTTGCAACGGACGTCTTGAAGGTTGGAAGTGATGGAGATGGTCGAAGGGGGTTACGCGAGTGAGGAGGAAGATAGGGCTACGTTGATCAGCCGTTAGGATGTGGAGGAAGTAGCTATGGCGGCTTCCATAATAGGAAGGTGGCGGTGCAGCGGCGAGTTGAAACGGCTGGACCGGAGGATGATGATGAACAGTAGCCGTTTGATCTAGCGATCTAATGGCTCGGGTGGTTAGGATCAGATCATTGAACGACTGAGGGGGGGGGGACTCATGGCGCGCGGGAGGCGTTGCGCGATGGAGTGGTTGGATATGATCAGAAGTCTGATCCTACGGTGGTGAAAGAAGGTGTTTTACAAACGATTGGGATGGATATGGGAAGGGGGATATGACGATGGGAGAAAAAGAGGTGACGTGGATGATTGAGAGGTGTAGGATGAGAAGGCAATCAGATGGCCGAGAAGTGGGCGCGAGGGAGTGGTTCAGATCACATCGGGATATGATCAAACAACGATAGATGGAGCAGAGATGAACGGTCGAGATGGAGGCGTGGCGAAGAAGATATGACGATCCAGGAGAGGTGACGGGTGGAGGAAGGGGGACCGGGCACGTGGGCGGCCCAGAGGGCGCCATGTGGCCCAATATGAAAATTAGAATTTAGAACAACAAAGAAAAATAAAAAGAATTAGTTAGATGTAAAATTAGGAAAAAGTCAAAACATGAAAGTTGTTCGTCTTGATGAGATCTATGAGTTTTATGTTGGACGAGAAGTCAAAAGAGGTCATTTATACAAAAAGTATCTTTGGGGGTATTTTTAATTGGTTAAAAAGACTGAATTTTGGGTTTTGAATTGTTTTTGTATTTTTTTGTCACTTTAAGGGTTAGGAACTTATAGACAATTAATCCACCTAATTGTTTAGGGGTTTTTGATGAGAAAATAATTACAAAATAGATAATAGTAATTAAATACAATTAATTATATGTTAAGAGTGTACAATATAATACACGATAAAATGAATGAATTATTAGCGGATTTTATTGGATTAATTAAGCCAGGGGTTTAATTAGTGAATTTTAGCATGATGAATACGAGATTCATCATACCCCTATACTTAAACCATGCTCATCCTCGAGCATCTAAAGAATGAAGGAGTTAGATTAATTCCTGACAGTGCAAGTGAAGATTACAAGGCTCAATCTTTCAAAAACTCTTAATTTAAGTAATCCTAAAATTTTGAGCTTATCTATGCTTTAGTCAGAAGGAACCCAACTTCTCTAATTATCAGACTCTCTTTTTGTACATATAATATAAGGATATGAAATTAAGTGTACTGCATTTCATGAGAGTCGAGTCGAGGCATCACTCGAAGTTCCAGTCCAAGAGACTCTTCTCTAGTCCTCATCCTCAATACTAGGGAATAAGTCTATTCTTGCTTCAGTCAACCGTCTCATTAGTTCGTCAGACTTGAAGTGTAGATAAACGGCCAGATGATGGAGGGCATATGGTTGTGTCTATTTTTCTATCCCTTACATTGGAACAAGGGGCCTCTCGTGTGCCTTTTACTCAACACAAGTAGATTTTTAGCTTGTTGATCAATGTGTTCGTCAAGAGAGTTCGGAGTCGTCTGCACTTGTTTTTCTGGGAATACACCGGGGTGTGTCTCTTTTGAGTATCTAAGATACCTTCGACACCCAGACTTGTATCTCTTACGATGCAGAGCCCTTTTTATGGTGTCAACTTTATCCCATCCTTGAATATCATTAGATCGGGTCTAAACTCAAATATCTAGTCCTAGTTCCTCAAGCGATAACTCAACTCATCTCATCAATCATGCAGTTCTGAAATTGATTGTGCTGATCATATTCTTTTTGCATGTAGAGATGAAGAGTACAATATAGCGTTCAAATCTTTCAGATCAGGGAAGTGTGGATAATTAAGTTTAAAACCCTAATGATTAAGGCATGTTATCTCAGACTCTTTAGATCACATAAATCAAGTGACCTCAAAATCCTCAAGCCTTGAGTGAATGTGAATGTGCCAGGAATACACCAACTCCTTAGTTAGTGAATATTTTTGTGTGATTTTTTGTTTTTGCCGATTTTTTTATGAAATTTTTTTAATTCTTTGGAGAGACAATGAATGACCCGAGCTCAAATGAATAAAAGTATCTACTCTCAACCAGTATGGGTGTAAGTATGGGTCGTTAGACGGACCCGCGTTACTTGAGGACGGAGCCATATACAGTATCCTCTAAACCACTCACTCTGCTAAGGGAGACTGAAGTTCCCTCACTGAAAGTATCTACTAAGCCTAGTAGCCAAAGTCTAATTCCAAGACAGGTTTTTAGTTTTTCAAAATTTTATGGAGTTTTTTTTATTTTATTAATTTTTTGAACAAAAGGGATATTTACATAAGTTAATCCCTCAATTTTAAAGAAAACATTTATTCAGTGTTTTTACAAAACTCAGTTCCCTGGAATACTAAAACCAAGCCCGAAAAAGAATTTTTAAAAACTTTTAAAAATATGAGCTATGTCTAAAGTAAATATACAGTAATATACGGTATACCCCATATACTTAATTTTTGCTATGTCCTCATAGCACAAGTGATATGAAGCCATAGCTCGGTTAAATATAGGGTGATATAGCAGAATTGATGAGGAGAGTCCCCCAATACTTAGGTCAATAATTGACCTAAGTACAAGAAGACAATGCAAGGGATGGATGAATAGGCGGGTCCCCCTATACTTAGGCTACAAATAGCCTAAATAAAAGATCGGAATTGGGGGGTCTGTGTTTGAAGGAGTAATTACACTAAGATACAAGGGGGTGAGGGGGCGATTGTATTTTCACAAATGGCTAGGAGGCAGATGATGGGGGTGGGGGATGTAAAATATACACACACACACACAGAGAGAGAGAGAGAGCGAGTAAGGGGAAGGGGTGAGTGTATATGTGCAAGCGTGTGTGTGTGTGGGGGGGGAGGTAGATCATCTAGTAATTTTTTTTTACAACATGCGAGCCCTCTAATGAAGACTGTTAAAATAATGCACATGCAACAATTTTTTTAAAGTATTGATGAATCTCGATTCATCATTCTTTATTCTATCATTTTGACCTTAAAAACCCCAGCAAATGCATGTAAATGACCTCAATTGGTGTAAATAAGCAACCATTATTTATTGAATTATTTGTATATATTATATGGTTTTTAATGCCAAAATTATAGAATAAAGAGAAGAAAAGAAAAAGGAATAAAATATTGAAAATATTTTATGATCCGATCCGCGAGACCAAGTCAAGAGTTGGCTTGGTCGACAAAGAATAAAGTAGGGGGAGATAAGGGCCAATGATACAATAAATGCCTAATTTATTTATTCATTCATTTATGCGTTTTGACACCTATTTTGTATATACTTATTTATTCATTAAATAAAAATATTTTGTACATAAAAGTTGTAGATAGTAATGTAAATAAAAATGTAAAATTGAGTTTGTACAAAAATGATACACAAAGTATATTTTATACACAGAATAAAAAGCCAGAATCTCAACTTCACAGATCCATATCTTGCAAATAAAAACTCAAAATCCATCAAAATCACCTTAATTGTATATAACTTTTCAAGAACTATTTAATAAAATTGGTACCATAATTTTTGGAACTCATCTGTTAAAGTTAGGTTTTTGGCCCTCATTGTACATAATACCGATTAAAATATTCATTAAATTCATTATTCATTATTTTTATAAATTTATATTTTTAGAATTTTGTAAATAATATACATAATGCATGTACATATTGGAATTATAATAAAACCAAAAAAAAGAGAAAATGTAAAATAAAATAAGTCCATAAATACATAGACAAAAATACCCATGTTATATATGTATATAAATAAAAAGGGAACTTCATTCTTTTATTCTTTCATATTTTTTATTAAATTGTAAATATTATTTATATTCCATTAAAAATGTAAATCCAAAATAAAACCCAATAAAATTCATTAAATAAATAGAACGTATATAAAATATAGGTAAAATACCTATAAGTATACATACACATTATATATACCTATTTATTTAAATATGCAAATAAACTCATAAAAATGAAATAAAAATATATTTATGCTCATAAAAATAATTTATAAATATATAAAATAAGAAAATAAAATAATAAAATAAAAAATATAAAATAAAAAAATACAATTATACAAAATACATGTGAATATACCTATAAATACACTATTAAAAGAAACTCATAATAAAATACATCAAAAAAATAATAAAAATCATAAATAAATACTACATTATTTAATAAACATTTTTTATTTTATAAGCAAAAATTAATAAATTCGTTTATTGTGTTTAATTAATAGGTCAATTTGGCGCTGATGTGGACCAATCAGATTCTTTCCTTCGTCGACCGACCGGTCAACTCCTCTGCCACCAGCCGCCCTGTGTCAGAGCATCTTCTTAGCCCATCTCCTCTGACTTTCCCCTTCTAGTCTATTTACTTTCTCACCTCGATTCCTTCATGAAAAAGTTCCGTCGATGATCCATCCTTCATGCCAACATATCAGATCAATCCTCAGACCATGCGATTCTTTGTGGCACCCCCGGTCAATAAGGGTGCATCGCCATGTCCATAAATAAGAGCCTCGACCTCCTTCCCCAGTTTGGTCTCCTTTTGATCTTCTTCCACCCTCGCTTCCACTCCAGAGTGAAACCTCGTGACAGGGGGTTGCTTCCGGAGGCGTCAGCAGGTCGCAGGAGTCGAGGCAGCACCCACATCAGAGCTCCGGCGTCGCCCTGCTCCCTGGTGCTCCACCAGGTATAAGAGTTGTTTTATTGCTTAATTAGTTAGGTTTTTATTCCAGTAGTTTAATTATGCCTTTAGGATAGTGGTTGGAGTAGAGATTAGTGTAGGTTTAGTCAAATCGAAGTTCGCCGGAGCTCTGCTCCGGCGACGACTTCCTTGCGACCTGTTGGTCCTCCGAACCCCTATTCACCCTCATTTCATTTCCCTCCGCATTCTCCATCTCCCGAACGCTTCAGATCAACCAGAGCCCTGCTGGCTCTGCGAATCGAGGTCCCCCTCCTCCGCGTCGCCGGACCTCGCCACGCACTCCATTTCTTTGGCTCAGCAGCTTCAATTTTCGGTCGAGGGGAGCCCCTCGAGCCACTCTTTGTCTTGATGCAGGTTACATGCAAAAAAGAACCCCCTGGGGTTCGGATCAGCCGCCTTCGAGGTTCCCAGGACCCACTTCTTCATCGAGCTCGCCAGAACTATTTGTGGGGTCCTGGGACTTCCTGAGCACCTCAAGAGCTGCGGAGCACCTTCCTGAACGTGTAGAGCTTACTTCCATCGCACGTGACCGCCTGAAGGAGGAGGAATCATCGATCGAAGGCAGGGAACTCCGGTGTTCTTCCCTGTTCTTCGTGAACAGCAGCAGCCGTCGGATGGAGGAGGCGACCCTAGATCTGATCATGGCCTTCCGTTCAAAGCCCGCTTCGGCCGCTCGATCAAACCTCAGATGCAATCCAGACCGTCGATCGGCGAAGCAGTATCGAGCTGTCAGAGCCTGCCACGTGGATAAGTGGTGCGCAGATCGCCGTCCATCAACGCACCTATAGGGGTAAATTGTAGATCTAAACCCCCGCCTTTTTGTTATTAGTTTTTAATACTGTAAATAAAATATCATGTGTAAATAAAATGGAAGTTTTGCGTTCAGGACCCTATCATTTATTGTAATTACACTTGGGTCCCTCCCCGCCTCACGTGCAGTCCCACGTGAGGCGCATAAATTTTGCATGTAACCCCCTGGCATTTTTGTATATTGTAAAATGATACCAGAAAATTAAATAGATATTTTATTTAGTTGGTAAATTTGCAACTAAGCCCCTGTTTTTATTTTTAATTGCAAAAATGCCCCAGCCAGGCTATTTTATTTTTATGTGTTTCATGTATTTATTAAAAATACCTAGCTTGCTCCTAAAAATCCACAAAAAATAGGATAAATGATTTGTGCCTCGTAGATTCAAGCTGTATATTTATTTGGCCATTTTGTGCATTTATTCCATTTATTAAAATTGAAATAGGAGCCATTTTTGCCCTGTTTAAATAATAAATTACCAAAAAATAGAAAATATTCTTGAAAAATTATAAAAAAATTATAAATGCTATATTTTGATATTTATTAAGTCCAAGAACCAAAAACCTATAAAAAGAGTAAAAGAAAATTTAAAAAAATAGAAAACTCCAAAATTAACAAAAAAATATAAAAAAATCAACAAAAATTCCAAAAATATATTTTTCCTATTTTATAATTATCTATATATTACTATTTATGTGTTAAACTTAGTTTGGGGAATTTGGGGATTTATTTACTAATTTTAAAACCCAAATTAGTTTCAAATATGTAATTAATCCCACTTCAGGGATATTTTTGACATTATAAATGCATAAAAATTAGAAAAATCCCAGAAAAATAACAAAAAATTAGAAAAATATGAAGAAAACCTAAAAAACACTATATCTTTTATATTTTGAGTATTTATACATATATATACCTATATATTGTCCATCTTCCTCTCTCTCCTCTTATATGAATATCTCTCTCTATATATATATTCTATAATTAAAAATATAGAAAGAAAATCTAAAAAATGGATATAAATAATAAAAAAACAAATAAAAATCATAAAAATAATAAATAAATAAATATAAAAAATTAAAAACCCACAAAAAGAGGATTCATGTAAGGATGATTGGGATGCACATAAATACCTATAGGCTACCCATTTTTCTTGCTCTCTGTGGTTCGACCTCTACATGCTTATACACTATGCATTTTATGGTAGAGTTAATAAATTTTAATTCACATTTTTGGGACTTAATTGACTTATTCTGTATTGTGGGTTAATTGCTGATTGATCGTGATTTATTGAGCGGTCACCACATCGACTATTGATCCGCCTTATGGATTAATATGACCCTTAATTTTTCCCGTTCATCAAGTATGCAAATGCAAGAAGGCTGATAAAAATTCCTAAATTTTCTCCACCAAATCTTTTACGGCCTCTTCAGCAGGAGCTCCCAACTCCACGCCTCCATGGAGATCAAGCGTCCTCGATCTTTATGGGCCCTACCACAAAAGAGGAATGTTAGAAAAAATAGAAAGGAAATTAATCAGCAGAATTGATGTAAAAATAATGCATGAAAAAGAAGACATGTGAATCTTAAAAATACTCAACACCAAAATAAATCAAAATTAAATAAATAAATAAAGTTGAGCCATGTCCCCGACAACAACGCCATTTGATGATCGTGAAATCCGCTTCTTTAATAGTCGTAAATTGTAGTAGTATAGGAGACGAATTTCGATCAGCAAAAACCACACACTTTGAATGTTGTGGAATATTTTAACTGGCAAGTCTACCAAGGTCGAACACAGGGACATGATCTACTCTATCTATTTATTCAATTTTGATCAATTAAGAGCAAGTGTGAATTATTTCTCAATTTCAGGTCTTCATGGAGATGCACAAGGTAAAAAGCAAAACAATGCAGATATATGATACATACAATTTTTTAGTTATTTTTCAATGCAAATGTAGGAGTGTGCATGAAAATAATGCAAGGGTAAATGTATGCAATTGACTACTACAAATATACCCTAGAAAGACCAATAAATAGAGCAACAGAAAGTAGATGGAAATCAGGGTCATTTTCAGCACAAAAATATGAGCAATCATCGAATCAGGGCAAAGACATGTAGAGCAAGGAACCTCATCTTAATATAAAAATTCACTTCATTTAAAATGATGTCATATGAGAAAATTATACATGTCATAAGATAGATGAAGAAATAAGGAACAAAATGACACTAAAATCATGCACTTTGGACCTACGATGCTCAGGTTATGGAGAAAACAATGCAAGGGCATAAATGTAAATAAAATGCAGGAAATATAAGGATAAATATTATAAATAGGTCCCTGGAGGGACCTAGTTGCAATTTCCAAAAACCGACGGGTGCTTTGTAATTTTCCCATTGCGCGTAGGGACCAACTTGTAAATATCTAAACATGTGAGGTCCTCCTTGTAAAATACCCAGGCGTGCGCGTGCTGGAACGCGTCTGGGGACCAAAATGAAATTTCAGAAACTTCCTAGGTCCTTCCTGTAAATTACCCATCCCCCAAATACGGGGCACGTGAGGGGGCCTGGTCAGGAAGTCACCGCAGGCGTGGAGCTGACGTGGCACGCATCCGTGGCTTGGTGTGAGGTTCGGGACCTCCGAGGCTGCAGGTTCTGTACTAGGCTCGGTAGGGACATGTGTGGACATCAAGACCGTCCAATCGAAGCGATCGGACGATAGCTGATCCTCTTCTTCCATCGTTGGCTACCGGACGAGGCTGTGCTCCGACGACCTATACGGAGCTCCACCGTGCTCCAGATTGTCGCCTAAAGGTCGCGGAAGAACGCTGAGTGGCTCGCGAAGATCCTGGAGCAAAGGCAAAGCTTCATCGTCGCTTGGAGTAGCACAACGGAGGATGGTTGTCGAAGGTCAAGCTAGAGATCGATGAGGGGATGCAAACTCTGACCATTGAGCACCTGCATTGGTTAGTGTATAGTCGAAGCAACATGCGATGGGTTTGCGTGAATGAAGTGAGTGCGATGGGGTCCCTTTGAGGTGGTCGGAGCAGGGGACCAATGCCTTCTTCTCCGGCGAGATAGAGAAGAAGGTGGGTGTGGTGTCAGGGTCGTGGAGAATGGAAGGATGGGCGTTAGGGGGTCGGCGAAGATGAGTGATGGTTGGTGGAGGAGGTCGAGAGGTCAGATGGCGGTGACGTCAAGTGAGGGTGTCGGGAAAATTGAGAGAAATAGGAAAGAAAAGAGGCAGCAGGTACCTGACCGGAGCCAGGCAGTTGGCGGAGGCGGAGGCATGTGGTCGAGCACCGTTGGAGCTCGGGGTCTTCGCCTGGCATGCCCGGTTGATGCACTGAGCTCTAGCGGGGCGAAGCCACCACGACACAACTGCTTTAGCTGTGGGTCGACACCGGGACAAAAAGTCATCATTGCCTCGATGATCCACCCCTCCGCTGTCACCGAAGGGGCGGGGAAGATGGGCTAATGCCTTTAATGGTGGACGACAATGAAGTGAGGCGGGGGAGGGGGTTTTATAGATAGAGGTGGAGGCGTTTCAGGTGGTGAGGCGGAGTTTTGCAACAGACGTCTTTAAGATTGGAAGTGATGGCAATGGTTGAAGGGGGTTACGCGAGGGAGGTGGAAGATAGGGCTACATAGATCAGTTGTTATGATGTGGAGGGAGTAGCTATGACGGCTTCCAAAATAGGAAGGTGGCGGTGCAACGGTGAGTCGAAACGGTTGGACCGGAGGAGGACGATGAGTAGTAGCCGTTGGATCAAGCGATCCAACGGCTCGGGTGTAGGTTGTTTAAGGGTTAGGATCAGATCATCGAACGACTCAGGGGGGGGGGGATGCGTGGCGTGCGGGAGGCGTTGCGCGAAGGAGTGGTTGGATATGATTAGAAGTCTGATCCTACGATGGTGAAGGAGGAAGTTTTGCGAACGGCTGGGATGGATACGGGAAGGGGAGTCTGATGGTGGGAGAAAAAGAGGTGACGTGGATGATTGAGAGGCGTAGGATGAGGAGGCAATCGGGTGGCTGAGAAGTGGGCGTGAGGGAGTGGCTCAGATTTGATCAGGGATAGGATCAAACGACGGGAGATGGAGCGGAGATGAACGGTCGAGACGGAGGCGTGATGAAGAAGATCTGACGTTCTAGGAGAGGTAATGGGCGGAGGAAGGAGGACCGGGCCACGTGGGTGACCCAGAGGGCGTCATGTGGCCCAATAAGAAAATTAGAATTTAGAAAAACAAAGAAAATAAAAAGAATTAGTTAGAGATAAAATTTGAAAAAGTCAAAACATGAAAGTTGTTTTCCTTGATGAGATCTACAAGTTTTATGTTGGTCGAAAAGCCAAAAGAGGTCATTTATACAAATCTTTAGGGGCATTTTTAAGGGGTTAAAAACACCGAATTTTGGTTTTTGAATTGTTTTTGTATTTTTTAGTCATTAAGAGCTAGGAGCTTATAGACAATTAATCCACCTAATTGTTTAGGGGTTTTTGATGAGAAAGTAATTACAAAACAAATAATAGTAATTAAATACAATTAATTATAGGTTAAGAGTATACAATATAATACAAGATAAAACAAATGAATTATTAACGGATTTTATTGGATTAATTAAGCCATAGGTTTAATTAGTGAATTTTAGCATGATGAATACGAGATTCATCATACCCCTATAGTTAAACCATGCTCGTCCTTGAGCATCTAAAGAATGAAGGAGTCGGATTAATTCCTGACAGTGCATGGGAAGATTACATGGCTCAATCTTTCGAAAACCCTTAATTTAAGTAATCTTAAAATTATGGGCTTATCCATGCTTTAGTTAGAAGGAATCCAACTTCTCTAATTATCAGACTCTCTTTTTGTACATATAGTATAAGGATATGAAATTAAGTGTACTGCATTTCATGAGAGTGGAATCGAGGCATCACTCGAAGTTCCAGTCCAAGAGACTCTCATCTAGTCCTCATCCTCAATATTAGGGAATAAGTCTATTCTAGCTTCAGTCAACCGTCTCATTAGTTCGTCAGACTTAAAGTGTAGATGAACAGCCGGATGATGGAGGGCATATGATTGTGTCTATTTTTCTATCCCTTACATTGGAACAAGGGGCCTCTCGTGTGCCTTTTACTCAACACAAGTAGATTTTTAGCTTGTTGATCAATGTGTTCATCAAGAGAGTTCGAAGTCGTCTGTACTTGTTTTTCTAGGAATACACCGGGGCGTGTCTCTTTTGAGTATCTAAGATACCTTCGACACCCAGACTTGTATCGCTTACGATGCAGAGTCCTTTTATGATGTCAGCCCGACTCCTTGGTCCTAATTAGCGCTTGGTCTAATTAAACACTTTGAAAATTTGACTTTGGTTGATAGAGTTTTTCTTTTCTTTTGTTGGCTAGCTCCACTGCTTTTACCAAAAGTTAGCGCACACTGATCAACAATTATCATTAAGTTTCATCACACCCTGGCACATAGGTAGATATCAAAGAGATAACATACGAACTCGTTTACATACTGGCTAGGGTTTTCCTGACACTCAGGTTTTCTAAAGCCTTCATTAACTTTATCCCATCCTCGAATATCATTAGATCGGGTCTAAACTCAAATCTCTAGTCCTAGTTCCTCAAGTGATAACTCAACTCATCTAATCAATCATGCAGTTGTGAAAGTGATTGCGCTGATCATATTCTTTTTGCAGGTAGAGATAAAGAGTGTAATATAACGCTCAAATCTTTCAAACTAGGGAAGTGTGGATAATTAAGTTTAAAAAACCTAATGACCAAGGCATGTTAGCTCAGACTCTTGAGATCACAGAAATCAATTATCCTCAAAATCCTCAAGACTTGAGTGAATGTGAATGTGTCAGGAATACACCAACTCCTTAGTTAGTGAATATTTTTGTGTGGTTTTTGGTTTTTTCAGATTTTTATGAATTTTTTTAATTCTTTGGAGAGACAATGACTGACCCAGGCTCAAATGAATAAAAGTATCTACTCTCAGCCAGTATGGGCATAAGTACGGGCCGTTAAACGGACCCGTGTTACTTGAGGACAGAGCCATATACAATGTCCTCTAAACCACCCACTATGCTAAGGGAGACCGAAGTTCCCTCACTGAAGTATCTACTAAGCCTAGTTATCAAAGTCTAATTCAAAGACATGTTTTTAATTTTTCAAATTTTTAGGGAGTTTTTTTATTATTTTTGAACAAAATGGTTATTTACACAAATAAATGGGATTTTTGCAAATCAGCCCCTGTACTTTTCATATATTACATATGGGTCCTTCCCACGCTAAGTCACGTGTAGTCCCACGTGATGGCAAAATTGCATATTATGCCCTAACATTTTTGTATTTACTTAAAAGTTCGATAAACTTGAAAATGCATTGTATATTTTTGGCTAATTTGCGTGGAGCCCCCTGTCTTTCAATTTTATTAAAATAAAGCCCTTGCTAGGACATTATTTTTGTATGATTTATCTATTTATTAAAAATAACTGTTGTGCTCCTAAAAATCCACAAGTATAGGGATAAATTCCTCTTGTCCTGTACTTTCATGACACATGTTTGTTTAGCATTTTTGGGCATTTTAATCATTTTATAAAAGTCAAATATGCACTATTTATTCCCTGTCTAACTTAGAAAATACCCAAAAATACAAAAAAAATGGATCTAAAAATTCTAATATATATAGTATATTTTGTCATATTTTAATTACGACCAAAAATCACGAAAAATGTTAAAAAGAAAAGCCTAAAAATTAAAAACCCCAAAAATCTTTCATAAAAATCTAAAATTCATTTAAAAATCTAAAAAATATGTTTTCTGCTTTATAATTTTCTTTATATTAAAATTGATTTGGATAATTTTGGAACCTATTTCCTATTTTTAAAAACCAATTCAATTCGGCCTATTTATCTTATCCCTTGTTTACAACATTTTTGAGTTTAAAAATACAAAAAAATTAGCAAAATTCTAGAAAAATATAAAAACATTAGAAAATGTGAAAAATCCAAAAACAATTTTAATTATGTATTATATATATATATATTAGTATTTATAAATATATTACTCTATATGTGTATATATATATCCTTTTATATATATATCTATATATCTATATATATATCTATTTAAAATAAGAAATATAAAAATATAGAAGAGGAAGAAAAAGAATATATAAAATCGGAAAATTAAAAATCAAATACAAAACTATAAAACACAAAAAAAATCAAAAAAAAAAATAAAAACCCACCAAAACAATAAAAATGAGCAAGATAAAAGGAATTTTTTTAGCATTGTTTTTGCCTTCTTCTACTGTTTGCTCCCTATGTTCGACCTCTACACGTACTTACACCTATACACATTTGTTGTATAGTTATAATAAATTTTAACTCCACATTTTTGATATTTATGGCCTAATTAATTATTGTGGGTTATCTGTTGAATGATCAAGGTTTGTTGAGTGGTCAATGCATCGATTGTGGTTTCATCTTGTGAAACTGTACATCCCTTATCGAATCTCGTTCATCAAATGGCGCCGTTGTCGAGGAGCAACGCCGCATAGTTGGGGATTATTTCATTTGTCCTATATCTCTTGTTCATATATTTATTTCTTGTATTTATTTATTTTGCATTAATTATTTTATATTGATTATGAGTGCTCTGACCCCTTTCTTTGTTTGACTTTGATGCGAGGGACCGCTGCGTGAATGAGGTCTTCTTAGTAGGGCCCACGCAGCCGAGCAAGGTGGAGCCAGCCTTCTGATTCAGCCGGTAGGAGAGAGCATCAAGGACAAACATAGGAGGATTTTGAAGACCAGACTACCTTTATTCCACATTTATTTATTATCATGTAAATTCATGAGAGAGAGAGAGACAGTTAATTGTAATAATTCAGACTCTCCACACTCTTCGACTTAGCGAGGTCCAGTGCCCGAGGGAATGTTCCCTTGGGGGCCTCACCGGCTTTTCCGTGTTTTTCTTGCTTTCTTTTTATTCATTTTTCGCCTTTTATTTTACTTATTGTGTGTGAATGAGCCCTAGCCTAGGATGTGTTTGCTCAATAGACTAAGACTAACCACTTAATAAACATTGCCTGTACCTATAGATTGTGTTTTGGACTTAGTCAAAATTTAAAGCGCTATTTATTCGGACTTGAGACCCCGTGCCGAGAAAGGCCGCATAAAGCGCGTGCAGGACCCGTCGTGGTGGGCACCGAGTGACATCAAAGACCGGACGTTGGTCTCTTGTCTAGATAATTAGACTATTGTTCTTCACGATAATAATATATTCTCATCTAGGGCGATTTCATCGTCTTGCATCTCATATAGCATAGGCTTTCAATTCTGTTATGCAACCCGCATGGAGAGAGATGAGAATCACTATAAGTCTTCTGACTTTGCATGCATCATTGATTTTCGACTTGCATGGCTTTTCTGACCTTCTCCCTCTGATTTTTGACCACTTAGGATGATTAAAAGAATTGGAAACCCCGATAGGACATGCATTGAAAAATAAACAAAAAAGTGATAACCTAAATAAAATCGGAGCTGCTAACTCTATTAAACTTAAAATAAAAGGCAATTGATTCATTGACTTGGGGAGAGCAACCCCCTCATTGTCTGTGCATTTTATTCCTACATACACACTAGGATAGTGCCCCAATACCAAGCATGTCTGCATGATTGTACAACTTTGTGATAACCACCTAACTCTAAAATCGATAAGATAAAAAGACCACCATCTCGGTCTCCACTGTGTTGAGTAGGTGAAATGAGGGTTTGCCTTATACTTTGATTGTGATTTTGAGTCCATTCGCGTTTTTATCATTCTTTGAGCCTTTAGTCCCACATGTTTGTGCATTTTCATCATCGAGTCTTGCTATCCCCCTTGTCTATATCATTCCTCATTTGCATCCGAATCGTGATTGGGTCATGATCTTCATCTCCTTCGTCGGATTCTTCGGCTCTCATCTCGCCCACATCAAATTATGAAACTTGACTAGATGATGGAATGCTATGAACCTAAGTGTCTACAATTTTTTGGAATTTTTCGACTCTAAATGAATTTAATATGAATAAAATATGGATGCAGGATGATTTTTACAAAATTAATTTTAATATAAACCAAAACACACTATTTCCAGATATAAAAATTATCCTAGATGGATCTAAGTATGATGAATCTAGGATAATTAATAAACCTAAAATTCTATGTGAGTTGGACCTATTAAAAATCAATGAAAAAATCACTGTTTGATTTATTCAGGCCTCGTGATGCGTGCAAATGCAATGATTTTTGGGCACAGTGTAGAGTAAATTATCCAAAGTCTAAGATGATTTTATGATGATTTTTGGAGAAACATGGAATTTAATATGAATTAAAAGGCACACAGTGGGCAAAATATAGAAAATTTCACCAATTTAATAATATTGAACTCCAACGAACTCACAAAAATAAAATACGTGTCACATGAGATAAAGGACAAGTTGGGCTACAACATGCAATTTTTAGAATTTAAAAATGATGCTAAATGGACACCTAATTATGCGTGCAAAGACTGGGACCAAATTGTAAATAAAGAAAATAAAAGTTACTTAAATAAAATGTGCTGACATGGACTTAAATGAAATTACCTATAATGCGGAGGGGGTGGATGCAAAATTCCCAAGAATGCACGCGCTCCTCACATGACACGCCTGGTAGGGACCAATTTGTAATTTCCAAAACCTTCATGGGCCTCTGTGCAAAATACCCAACCCTCACGTGAGAAGCACGTGCGTGGCTAGGCTCGGACAACGATCGAGGTTCGGGCGGAGGCTCGGGTGGCTCAAGAGGCTCGGACTTGCTTCGTGTTTGCTTCGGTTGCTCTGAGCCTAGGGTTGGGGAAGAGGCTCGGAGTCTCCACGTGGCGCAAGATGGACTGCCAGATCAAGATGATCGGACGGCTGCTGATGCTGGATACGAACGCGTCTGAGGACCGTTAGATCTAGATGAATCTAACGGTGGAGGATGAAGTCGATGTGGCTGACTATTGGCCGTTGAATCGAGATAGATCCAACAGAGACTGAAGCTCGGGATAGCTGCTACGTGGTGCGATGGGGTCCGTTAGATCTGGATGATCCAACGGCTGCGGGCTCGGGGAGACGTGGAGAGACAAGGACCATCGGATCATGAAGATCCAACGGTAGCTATGCTTCTTATCCTCCGGTCCGTCGCCTCCTGCGGCGGACTTGGCGGGGCTCCGGCGATGAGGGTCTAGCTCCGCCGCTCCTCCCCATGCTCGATGAAGGTCGCTGGAGACTTCTAGAGGGCTAGGATCGATCGTGGAGACGTAGCAGAGCGTCCAAAGGTCTTGGATGGAACGAGAGCGGTCTGGAAGCCGGTGGCGACGAATCTCAATGCAGCTCTGGTGGAGATTCCGGCCAATGAAGATAGGTGCACCTGCAGGGTTAGTCTATGCCAAAGAGCGAGTGTATCGTGTTTGTTGGAGGTGCGCGAGTGTGGTGAGGCCTGGAGGGTGAAGGGGTGACAGCCGGAGGCGATATACCGCTATGACCGGCGGAGCTATGATCGGAGTGAAGTGCACGGGTGTCGTTTTGTTCAATAAATAACCAACCACTTCCTCCTTGCAATTTTAGTCAATCTTTCGAGTCCTTGAGTCTCTAGTCTCAGCCAAAGAGCGTATCCTTTGACATAGGGAGTCCTCTGAGATTGGAAAGCTTGTGGAGGAGGAGGTTGCACCCAAGGCAGCGCTCCGGCAACCACCTCTACTCCTTGGCCTCCGGCCAAGTAAGAGCTGCGTAATTTACATTTTTTAGGTAAATTTTCATTCGTGTTTTTAAATTATGTCGTGAGATTAGTCATTAGCTTAGCGACTTAGCATAGATTCACCATTTCGTAGTTCACCGGAGTTCCGCTCCGGCGAACGATCCCACCATGCATTTCCACTATCTTTCGCCCCGTTACCACCATCACTTTCTTTCCCTGCCATTTCCCCACGCTCCGATGCATTCTATTCCCCTCGAATCCCTCAGGGTTGAGGTCTAGGTGCCCCACTTCCACCGCTCCGCCAGAGGTATCTCCGTTGTACTCCCATCTGCATGCTCCAACTCAATAAGGCACCAGGAACCCTCTTTGTATTTGTGAACTTCGTGTGCAGGTCTAGAAGGACAAAGGACCCCTTTGGGGTCGATTCAGCACTAGAACGATGTACCTGGGGCTGCGTAGCTTGTCCAACCTTGCTGGAGAGCTCCGGTGGTCCCCGGTCCATGTGAGTGGCACTCCTAGATGTGGATCGCCATTAGGAACCTACAGAGCATCTCAACGTCGCCAGAAATGCCGTGGAGCTCGAGGAATCGAGCAAATAAGGAAGAACACGCTTGTGTTCTTCCCTTTTCTTGGAGGCATGCCCAACATCGTTGAATCGAGGAGGCCAGCCAGTTCTGATCTCAATCGTCCCTCCTCACCACGTGCCAGCCGTCCGATGAAGCACGAGATCCAATCCGCACCGCAGATTGGCGAAGGTGTATCATCGCACCAAAACGCACCATGTGTTTAAGTGGATGAAGCGAAACCGTTGGATGGCATGCAATAAAATGGTAAATTTCACCTTTTGCCCCATTATTTCTTGTATTTATTAAATAGTTTTGTAAATAAAAATTAATGTTCAAAATAAATGGGATTTTTGCAAATCAGCCCTTGTACTTTTCATATATTACATATGGGTCCTTCCCACGCTGAGTCACGTGTAGTCCCACGTGATGGCAAAATTGCATATTATGCCCTAGCATTTTTATATTTACTTAAAAGTTCGATAAACTTGAAAATGCATTGTATATTTTTGGCTAATTTGCACGGAGCCCCATGTCTTTCATTTTTATTAAAATATTGCCCTTGCTAGGACATTTATTTTTGTATATTTATCTATTTATTAAAAATAACTATTGTGCTCCTAAAAATCCACAAAAATAAGGATAAATTCCTCATGCCCTGTACTTTCATGACACATGTTTGTTTAGCATTTTTGGGCATTTTAATCATTTTATAAAAGTCAAATGAGCACTATTTATTCCCTGACTAACGTAGAAAATACCCAAAAAAATACAAAAATGGATCTAAATTCCAATATATAGTATATTTTGTCATACTTTAATTACGACCAAAAATCACGAAAAATGGTAAAATGAACAGCTTAAAAATTGAAAACCCCAAAAATCTTTCATAAAAATCTAAAATTCATTTAATAACCAAAAAATATGTTTTTCTGCTTTATAATTTTCTTTATGTAAATATTTATATAGTAAAATTTATTTGGATAATTTTGGAACCTATTTCCTATTTTTAAAATCCAATTCAACTCGGCCTATTTATCTTATGCCTTGATTGGGATATTTTTGAGTTTAAAAATACATATTAGAAAATTCTAGAAAAAAATACAAAAACATTAGAAAATGTGAAAAATCCAAAAATAATTTTAATTATGTAGTATATATATTTATTAGTATTTATAAATATATTACTCTATATGTGTATATATATCCTTTTATATATATATTTAAAATAAGAAATATAAAAATATAGAAAAAGAAGAAAAAGAAATTATAAAAATAGAAAATTAAAAATCAAATACAAAACTATAAAACACAAAAAAATTCAAAGAAAATAATACCCCACCAAAACAATAAAAATGAGCAAGATAAAAGGAATTTTTTTAGCATTGTTTTTTCCTTCTTCTACCGTTTGCTCCCTATGTTCGACCTCTACACGTACTTACACATATATACATTTGATGTAGAGTTATAATAAATTTTAACACCACATTTTTTATATTTATGGCTTAATTAATTATTGTGGGTTATCTGTTGAATGATCAAGGTTTGTTGAGCGGTCAATGCATCGACTGCAGTTTCACCTTGTGAAACCATACATCCCTTATCGAATCTCGTTCATCAAATGGTGTCGTTGCCGGGGAGCAACGCCGCATAGTTGGGGATTATTTCATTTGTCCTATATCTCTTGTTCATATATTTATTTCTTGTATTTATTTATTTTGCATTAATTATTTCATATTAATTATGAGTGCTCTGACCCCTTTCTTTGTTTGACTTTGATGCGAGGGACCGCTGCGCGAATGAGGTCTTCTTAGGAGGGCCCACGCACCCGAGTAAGGTGGAGCCAACCTTCTGATTTAGCCGGTAGGAGAGAGCATCAAGGACAGACATAGGAGAATTTTGAAGACCAGACTACCTTTATTCCGTATTTATTTATTATTATGTAAATTCATGAGAGAGAGAGAGTGTGTCAGTTAATTGTAATAATTCAGACTCTCCACACTCTTTGACATAGCAAGGTCCAGGGCCCGAGGGAATGTTCCCTTGGGCGCCTCGCCAGCTTTTCCGTGTTTTCCTTGCTTTCTTTTTATTCATTTTCACTTTTTATTTTACTTATTGTGTGTGAATGAGCCCTAGACTAGGATGTGTTTGCTCGATAGACTAAGGCGAACCACTTAATAAACATTGCATGTACATATAGATTGTGTTTTGAACTTAGTCAAAATTTAAAGCGCTATTTATTTGGACTTGAGACCACGTGCCGAGAAAGGCCACATAAAGCGCGTACAGGACCCGTCGTGGCGTGCACCGAGTGGCATCAAAGACCGGACATTGGTCTCTTATCTAGATAATTAGCCTATTGTTCTTCACGATAATAGTATATTCTCATCTAGGGCGATTTCGTCAGCTTGCATCTCATATAGCATAGGTTTTCACTTCTGTTATGCACCCCGCATAGAGAGAGATGGGAATCACTGTAAGTCTTCTGACTTTGCATGCATCATCGATTTTCGACTTGCGTGTCTTTTCCGATCTTCTCCCTCTGATTTTTGACCACTTAGAATGATTAATGGAATTGGAAACCCCGATAGGACGTGCATTGAAAAATAAACAAAAAAAGTGATAACCTAAATAAAACCGGGGCTGCTAACTCTATTGGACTTAAACTAAAAGGTAATGGATTCATTGACTTGAGGAGAGCAACCCCCTCATTGTCTGCGCATTTTATTCCTACATGCACACTAGGATAGTGCCCCAATACCATGCATGTATGTATGATTGTACAGCTTTGTGATAATCACCTAACTCTAAAATCGATAAGATAAAAAGACCATCATCTCGGTATCCACTATGTTGAGTAGGAGAAATGAGAGTTTGCCTTGTACTTTGATTGCGATTTTGAGTCCATTCACGTTTTTATCATTCTTTGAGCCTTCAGTCCCACATGTTTGTGTATTTTCATCATCGATTCTTGTTATCCCCTTGTCTATATTATTTCTCATTTTCATCCAGACATGATTGGGTCATGATCTTCATCGCCTTCGCCAGATTCTTCGTCTTTCATCTCGCCCACATCACATTATCTCTGGTCCAAGGAAGTATTCTCCTCAAACCATAATTTTGGCTGTGTTCCCGCCTTGTGTGGAGCACACAAATTTTGACTGGGTTTCGCTCTTTTCTTGCCCGCCCTCCTTGTATCCCTTCGTCTCATCACTTCTCTCACTTGGGATTGTTGTTCTAGTGGATGAGGCCCACATCAAGGATTTTTGACTTGCATTGATTATTTGAGTAAAACGAGCCCATTTTTGAGGATGTTGGGAATGGTGTGCTTGGTGGTTTATTGACAAGAAAAGTGCATGTGATTTTTTGAGGATTTTTTATTCAAGGCACAATTATAGGTGTGATTCTTCATCGGGGATTTTTTATCTCGCACACTGGATTGAGGATGTGATTGACTCCCATTAATTTGACGATGATTCAATGAGATCTGATTGTTTGACCTATTTTGGGGTTTCGCCTGTCTTGATTTCAGATGTTTGATGTGCCATCTCGATGTGTGCTTCCAAGTGTCGGTGACCGGAACCCACATGAGTTCATTTATCTCCTTGACTGATCCGTCCTCCATCTTCTGACTATCCGATCCACCTTTAGCACTTTGAGGATTTTCTTCTGACAACTTGAGCCATCTCAGCTGGTCTGACTGACTTGAGGGATGCTTTGTGAATGACCCGATTTTTTCTTATCCCTCACACGATCTTATGCCCTCTTGAGGATTGATTGATTGATGAATTTGAGGACCTGAGGATTGATGCCAACATTCCCATGATTAGATTGCCCTAGTTTGCATCACTCCCCGAGGACTATCTATGGGAGGATGCAACACATTCACTGTGCTCGGTTTCCTCACTGCTTGTGCTGCCATCCTATTGGAGCATGGAACCGAGTCGTCTGATTTGATTGTTTGTCCTATATGATTGTGTGCCCGATCTGTCGGTGCACGATGCTAATTCTAGAGACTCCTTCGTGTCTTCTCTCCTTGACGGTCATTGCAAGCATTTGTTTCTTTTCTGATTATTCCCTACCTAGATCATAGTGCTCTCTGAGGGTTATCTACAAGAGACTATGACATTTTCTTGTTTTGTCGGTCTCTTCTATTGGGTAGCGATCTATCGTCTACCGAGATCAATTTTTTGACTCCTTCGAGTCTTCTCTCCTTGGCGACCCGTGCATTGACGAGACCGATCTGACCATTCTCTGATTAGCTTGCGTCACCCCCCCGAGGACTATCTGCAGGAGGATGCAACACTTTCTTTACACTAGGTTCCCCTGCTGACCATGTCTCCGATCTAGTGGAGCACAGAACTAAGTCGTCTGATGCATGTTATCGGTCCCGCTTCCTTGGTGTGTATCCGATCTGTCGGATTATGGGACCTATCTTTCTGGGCTCTTTTGTATGCACTCTCCTTGACGATCCTTGCAAGGATGAGCCATCTTTCTCTGATCATTCCATGCCTAGTTGGCAGTATGCTCCCCGAGGGTTATCTGTGGGATGCTGCCACATTGCCTTGACTTACCGGTCACTTCTATTGGTAGTCGATCTGTCGCCTACCGAGACCACTATTGATGATCTGTCTGATATGAATCTCTGACTCCCTTGAGTCCGCTCTCCTTGACGAACCTCGTAAGGATGAGCTCGGTTCTGATTATTCCTCGCTTAGTATGTACTACTCCGCGAGAGTTATCTACGGGAGGGTACATCATTTTTTAGGTACTCGGCTTCAGTTATGGTTCTCCTATCTGTGGGAGCATGAAGCCGAGTCTTCTGATTTGTCTACTCGGGCTCCTCTCTGGTTGTGTCTCCTTTATGTTAGAACGTGGAGCCGAGTCTTCTGATTATTCTATGATTTTAGACTCATAAGAGTCTGCTTACCTTGAGGACCCTCGCAGGGTGGAGCTTTGTTTTGTGGTGTTCAGTGTATTCTTGAGATCTTCCGAACTCATGACCACCGAATACGCTACTGCATTGAGAGTCTCATATTTCTCACTTTCTATACATCTCTAAGACCATGATTGACTTGGAGGGATCTGTATTATTCATTCTTCCTCCATGTCTTACAGTATCGGCTCTGATATGCCATTCCTTTCCTCGTGAACCGATGTTCTGCTATCCTACTGGATACTTTCTTAGTTTTCGATCTCTATTTCTCTGGCAGCTAACACCCACTTGATTACCTAGTGTGTCAGTTAATTGTAATAATTCAGACTCTCCACACTCTTTGACATAGCAAGGTCCAGGGCCCGAGGGAATGTTCCCTTGGGCGCCTCGCCAGCTTTTCCGTGTTTTCCTTGCTTTCTTTTTATTCATTTTCACTTTTTATTTTACTTATTGTGTGTGAATGAGCCCTAGACTAGGATGTGTTTGCTCGATAGACTAAGGCGAACCACTTAATAAACATTGCATGTACATATAGATTGTGTTTTGAACTTAGTCAAAATTTAAAGCGCTATTTATTTGGACTTGAAACCACGTGCCGAGAAAGGCCACATAAAGCGCGTACAGGACCCGTCGTGGCGTGCACCGAGTGGCATCAAAGACCGGACATTGGTCTCTTATCTAGATAATTAGCCTATTGTTCTTCACGATAATAGTATATTCTCATCTAGGGCGATTTCGTCAGCTTGCATCTCATATAGCATAGGTTTTCACTTCTGTTATGCACCCCGCATAGAGAGAGATGGGAATCACTGTAAGTCTTCTGACTTTGCATGCATCATCGATTTTCGACTTGCGTGTCTTTTCCGATCTTCTCCCTCTGATTTTTGACCACTTAGAATGATTAATGGAATTGGAAACCCCGATAGGACGTGCATTGAAAAATAAACAAAAAAAGTGATAACCTAAATAAAACCGGGGCTGCTAACTCTATTGGACTTAAACTAAAAGGTAATGGATTCATTGACTTGAGGAGAGCAACCCCCTCATTGTCTGCGCATTTTATTCCTACATGCACACTAGGATAGTGCCCCAATACCATGCATGTATGTATGATTGTACAGCTTTGTGATAATCACCTAACTCTAAAATCGATAAGATAAAAAGACCATCATCTCGGTATCCACTATGTTGAGTAGGAGAAATGAGAGTTTGCCTTGTACTTTGATTGCGATTTTGAGTCCATTCACGTTTTTATCATTCTTTGAGCCTTCAGTCCCACATGTTTGTGTATTTTCATCATCGATTCTTGTTATCCCCTTGTCTATATTATTTCTCATTTTCATCCAGACATGATTGGGTCATGATCTTCATCGCCTTCGCCAGATTCTTCGTCTTTCATCTCGCCCACATCACATTATCTCTGGTCCAAGGAAGTATTCTCCTCAAACCATAATTTTGGCTGTGTTCCCGCCTTGTGTGGAGCACACAAATTTTGACTGGGTTTCGCTCTTTTCTTGCCCGCCCTCCTTGTATCCCTTCGTCTCATCACTTCTCTCACTTGGGATTGTTGTTCTAGTGGATGAGGCCCACATCAAGGATTTTTGACTTGCATTGATTATTTGAGTAAAACGAGCCCATTTTTGAGGATGTTGGGAATGGTGTGCTTGGTGGTTTATTGACAAGAAAAGTGCATGTGATTTTTTGAGGATTTTTTATTCAAGGCACAATTATAGGTGTGATTCTTCATCGGGGATTTTTTATCTCGCACACTGGATTGAGGATGTGATTGACTCCCATTAATTTGACGATGATTCAATGAGATCTGATTGTTTGACCTATTTTGGGGTTTCGCCTGTCTTGATTTCAGATGTTTGATGTGCCATCTCGATGTGTGCTTCCAAGTGTCGGTGACCGGAACCCACATGAGTTCATTTATCTCCTTGACTGATCCGTCCTCCATCTTCTGACTATCCGATCCACCTTTAGCACTTTGAGGATTTTCTTCTGACAACTTGAGCCATCTCAGCTGGTCTGACTGACTTGAGGGATGCTTTGTGAATGACCCGATTTTTTCTTATCCCTCACACGATCTTATGCCCTCTTGAGGATTGATTGATTGATGAATTTGAGGACCTGAGGATTGATGCCAACATTCCCATGATTAGATTGCCCTAGTTTGCATCACTCCCCGAGGACTATCTATGGGAGGATGCAACACATTCACTGTGCTCGGTTTCCTCACTGCTTGTGCTGCCATCCTATTGGAGCATGGAACCGAGTCGTCTGATTTGATTGTTTGTCCTATATGATTGTGTGCCCGATCTGTCGGTGCACGATGCTAATTCTAGAGACTCCTTCGTGTCTTCTCTCCTTGACGGTCATTGCAAGCATTTGTTTCTTTTCTGATTATTCCCTACCTAGATCATAGTGCTCTCTGAGGGTTATCTACAAGAGACTATGACATTTTCTTGTTTTGTCGGTCTCTTCTATTGGGTAGCGATCTATCGTCTACCGAGATCAATTTTTTGACTCCTTCGAGTCTTCTCTCCTTGGCGACCCGTGCATTGACGAGACCGATCTGACCATTCTCTGATTAGCTTGCGTCACCCCCCCGAGGACTATCTGCAGGAGGATGCAACACTTTCTTTACACTAGGTTCCCCTGCTGACCATGTCTCCGATCTAGTGGAGCACAGAACTAAGTCGTCTGATGCATGTTATCGGTCCCGCTTCCTTGGTGTGTATCCGATCTGTCGGATTATGGGACCTATCTTTCTGGGCTCTTTTGTATGCACTCTCCTTGACGATCCTTGCAAGGATGAGCCATCTTTCTCTGATCATTCCATGCCTAGTTGGCAGTATGCTCCCCGAGGGTTATCTGTGGGATGCTGCCACATTGCCTTGACTTACCGGTCACTTCTATTGGTAGTCGATCTGTCGCCTACCGAGACCACTATTGATGATCTGTCTGATATGAATCTCTGACTCCCTTGAGTCCGCTCTCCTTGACGAACCTCGTAAGGATGAGCTCGGTTCTGATTATTCCTCGCTTAGTATGTACTACTCCGCGAGAGTTATCTACGGGAGGGTACATCATTTTTTAGGTACTCGGCTTCAGTTATGGTTCTCCTATCTGTGGGAGCATGAAGCCGAGTCTTCTGATTTGTCTACTCGGGCTCCTCTCTGGTTGTGTCTCCTTTCTGTTAGAACGTGGAGCCGAGTCTTCTGATTATTCTATGATTTTAGACTCATAAGAGTCTGCTTACCTTGAGGACCCTCGCAGGGTGGAGCTTTGTTTTGTGGTGTTCAGTGTATTCTTGAGATCTTCCGAACTCATGACCACCGAATACGCTACTGCATTGAGAGTCTCATATTTCTCACTTTCTATACATCTCTAAGACCATGATTGACTTGGAGGGATCTGTATTATTCATTCTTCCTCCATGTCTTACAGTATCGGCTCTGATATGCCATTCCTTTCCTCGTGAACCGATGTTCTGCTATCCTACTGGATACTTTCTTAGTTTTCGATCTCTATTTCTCTGGCAGCTAACACCCACTTGATTACCTAGTGTGTCAGTTAATTGTAATAATTCAGACTCTCCACACTCTTTGACATAGCAAGGTCCAGGGCCCGAGGGAATGTTCCCTTGGGCGCCTCGCCAGCTTTTCCGTGTTTTCCTTGCTTTCTTTTTATTCATTTTCACTTTTTATTTTACTTATTGTGTGTGAATGAGCCCTAGACTAGGATGTGTTTGCTCGATAGACTAAGGCGAACCACTTAATAAACATTGCATGTACATATAGATTGTGTTTTGAACTTAGTCAAAATTTAAAGCGCTATTTATTTGGACTTGAGACCACGTGTCGAGAAAGGCCACATAAAGCGCGTACAGGACCCGTCGTGGCGTGCACCGAGTGGCATCAAAGACCGGACATTGGTCTCTTATCTAGATAATTAGCCTATTGTTCTTCACGATAATAGTATATTCTCATCTAGGGCGATTTCGTCAGCTTGCATCTCATATAGCATAGGTTTTCACTTCTGTTATGCACCCCGCATAGAGAGAGATGGGAATCACTGTAAGTCTTCTGACTTTGCATGCATCATCGATTTTCGACTTGCGTGTCTTTTCCGATCTTCTCCCTCTGATTTTTGACCACTTAGAATGATTAATGGAATTGGAAACCCCGATAGGACGTGCATTGAAAAATAAACAAAAAAAGTGATAACCTAAATAAAACCGGGGCTGCTAACTCTATTGGACTTAAACTAAAAGGTAATGGATTCATTGACTTGAGGAGAGCAACCCCCTCATTGTCTGCGCATTTTATTCCTACATGCACACTAGGATAGTGCCCCAATACCATGCATGTATGTATGATTGTACAGCTTTGTGATAATCACCTAACTCTAAAATCGATAAGATAAAAAGACCATCATCTCGGTATCCACTATGTTGAGTAGGAGAAATGAGAGTTTGCCTTGTACTTTGATTGCGATTTTGAGTCCATTCACGTTTTTATCATTCTTTGAGCCTTCAGTCCCACATGTTTGTGTATTTTCATCATCGATTCTTGTTATCCCCTTGTCTATATTATTTCTCATTTTCATCCAGACATGATTGGGTCATGATCTTCATCGCCTTCGCCAGATTCTTCGTCTTTCATCTCGCCCACATCACATTATCTCTGGTCCAAGGAAGTATTCTCCTCAAACCATAATTTTGGCTGTGTTCCCGCCTTGTGTGGAGCACACAAATTTTGACTGGGTTTTGCTCTTTTCTTGCCCGCCCTCCTTGTATCCCTTCGTCTCATCACTTCTCTCACTTGGGATTGTTGTTCTAGTGGATGAGGCCCACATCAAGGATTTTTGACTTGCATTGATTATTTGAGTAAAACGAGCCCATTTTTGAGGATGTTGGGAATGGTGTGCTTGGTGGTTTATTGACAAGAAAAGTGCATGTGATTTTTTGTCCGTTATAATAAAATCAATTTTAAATAATTAGTTTCTAATAAAATCCATTATTTTGTCCGTTAGCGGGCTGACGTGGACCAACCATGAGGCCCCGACGGTTGACCCCTTGTCAGTTGTCCCATCTGTGCTTCTGACTCGTCAGACCCGTCTTCACCCCTCTTTTTCTCCCTTTTTCATGGTTGATCCATCTATCAAAAGACTTAGACCCCTTTACATGAAATGATCATTGCTCTTCCTAGTTCCACGACAGCTCCTTGTATATCCTGTACATACGCTCCGAATCATTGCTTTTAACCGGTCAAATAAGGGTGCCATCTTATTCGATAAATTACCAACCTCCTTCCTCCTTGCAATTTTGGTCAATCTTTCAAGTCCTAGAGTCTCCAGTCTCAGCCAAAGAGTGTATCCTTGTGACAGAGGGAGTCCCCTGAGGTTGGAAAGCTTGCAGAGGAGGAGGTTTCTCCCAAGGCGGCGCTCCGGCGACTACACCTGCTCCTTGGCCTTAGGTCAGGTAAGAGCTGTGCAATTTAGATTTGTTTAGGTATCTTTTTATTCGCGTCTTTTAATTATGTCATGAGATTAGTCATTAGCTTAGCGACTTAGCCTAGATTCACCATTTCGTAGTTCGTTGGAGCTCTACTCCGGCGAGCGATCTCACCGAGCATTTCCACTGTCTTTCGCCTCGCTACGACCACTACTTTCTTTCCCTGCCATTACCCCATACCCCGATGCATTCCATTCCCATCGAATCCCTCATGGTCGAGGTCTAGGTGCCCCACTTCCACCGCTCTGCCGGAGGCACCTCCGCCGCACTCCCATCCTCCCATTCCTACTCAATAAGGCCACCGGGACCCCTCTTTGTGTTTGTGAACTTCTTGCGCAGCTCCAGAAAGCCAAAGAACCCCTTTGTGGTCAATTCTGCACCAGAACGATGTACTTGGGGCTGTGTAGCTTGTCCGGCCTCGTCGGAGAGCTCCGGCAGTTCCCGATCCTTTTAAGTGGCACTCCTAGAAGTAGACCGCCATCAGGAACCCCGAGAGCATCTCAACGTCACCGTAGGTGCCGTGGAGCTCGGGGAATTGAGCGAACAAGGTGTGTTCTTCCCTGTTCTTGGAGGCATGCCCAATACCGTTGGATCGAGGAGGCTTGCCAATTCTGATCTCAACCGTCCCTCCTCGCCACGTGCCAGTCGTCTGATGAAGCACAAGATCCAATCCGCAATGCAGATCAACAAAGGGGTATCGTCATTCCAGAACACGCCACATGTTTAAGTGGATGAAGCACAACCGTTGGATGGTGCACAATAAAGGGGTAAATTTCACGTTTTGCATCGTCATTTCTTCTGTTTATTAAATATTTTTGTAATAAAAATTAACGTTCAAAATAAATGGGATTTTTGCAAATTATCCCCTATACTTTTCGGATATTACATATGGGTCCTTCCTAGGCTAAGTCACGTATAGTCGCACGTGATGGCGAAATTGCATATTATGCCTTGGCATTTTTGTATTTACTTAAAAGTTCGATAAAGTGAAAATGCATTGTATATTTTTGGCTAATTTGCACGGAGGTCCCTATCTTTTTTAATTGCAATAATGCCCCTGCTAGGACATTGATTTTTGCATGATTTATCTATTTATTAAAAATACCTATTGTGCTCCTAAAAATCCACAAAAATACGGATACATCTCATGTTTGTTTAGCATTTTTGGGCATTTTAATCATTTTATAAAAATCAAACGAGCACAATTTATTCGTTGTCTAATTTAGAAAATACCAAAAAAGTATAAAAATGGATCTAAAAATTCCAATATATATAGTATATTTTGTCATATTTTAATTACAACCCAAAAATCACTTAAAATGGAAAAAGGAAAAGCTTAAAAATTGAAAAACCCCAAAAATCTTCCATAAAAATCTAAAAATTCATTTAAAAATCCAAAAATCTGTTTTTCTGCTTTATAATTTTCTTCATATAAATATTTACATATTAAAATTGATTTGGATAATTTTGAAACCTATTTCCTATTTTTAAAATCCAATTCAATTTCGGTCTATTTATCTTATCCCTTATTTGGGATACTTTTGACTTTAAAAATACATACAAATTAGTAAAATTCCAGAAAAATACAAAAATATTAAAAAAAATATGAAAAATCCAAAAACAATTTTAATTCTGTTTTATTAATATTTACTAGTATTTATAAATATATTACTCTACATGTATATATAGCCTTATATATCTATATATATTTAAAATAAGAAGTTTAAAAACATAAAAAAGGAAGAAAAATAAAATATAAAAACAGAAAATTAATAATCAAATACAAAACTATAAAACACAAAAAAATAAATTAAAAAATAAAATAAAAACCCATAAAAATAATATGAATGAGCAAGAGATAAAAGACAAATTTTGAGCATTGTTTTTGCCTCCTTCTACCGTTTGCTCCATGTGTTCGACCTCTACACGTACTTACACCTATACCATTTACTGTAGACTTATAATAAATTTTAACTCCACATTTTTTATCTTTATGGCTTAATTAATTATTGTGGGTTATCTGTTGAATGATCGAGGTTTGTTGAGCGGTCAATGCATCGACCGTGGTTTCACCTTGTGAAACCGTACGACCCTTATCGAATCTTGTTCATCAAATGGCGTCGTTGTCGGTGACGGTGATACAACTAAAATCCGATTGCGGCTTTTGATATTATGAAGTTGTCGGTGTAGAAAAGCCACAAAGAGATCTTAACTCGATCAAACAAATTTGATTTTTAGAGAAAAACCTACACTATTTTTTTATCCAGGTAAGTGTGCCTGGGTCGAACTCAAGGAGGCAGAATAGAGAATTTTGATTTTTACAAGAAATTACTTTTGTGATTATTTTTATCTCTTCAGAAAGCAATCAAGGAAACACTACAAGTTTTATTGATTTTTAATTTTTTATCTGATTTTAATCTTTTCCAATTTCTATTTATTTTTCAAAAGGGTATTTTTCAAATAATTTATTTATTATATAATAGGTGGAATATAGGTAAAGTATAGATGGTACTATATAAAAGGTGAAAACCCGAGTAATGGGCTCGAACTACACACGAAAATAAAACAAAACGGGGTCGATTTTCGACAAATCAAAACACGATAAAAACACGAGAAAATTTCACGAAAAATTACTTGAAATCTTGTTGGGGTAGTTGCATAACTACCCTAAAAAACAACGAAAAATGAGGTCAAAACTAGGTCCAAAAATCCCCTACAGCCCAAGGGTATAAGCGTAATAAAAAGTCTGGAAAATTGTTGCAAAATGGTCCTTACAGGGACTATTTTGAATGAAAAATAAAAGTTTTTACATTTAGGTCCCTATAGAGGGACCTAAATGCAAATACTAGAAACTTCTGGAGCGGGGATAAATTCTGGAAGATCATTGGGTTTATGTTGCAAATATTCCACCATTTCAGAATGAAGGGCTGCGATTAGAAGCGGAGGCGCGATCCTGGCCATCCAGATAGGACACGTGTCGCAAACCTGTGCGTCGGGCGTTCTTCAGTTGTTCTTGAGCGGTTGGAAGTATGGCGAACGAGGGCTTCTTCTCCGAATTCTCTCGAGCGAACGGCGAAGCAATTGGAGCTCTGGCGGGGCCAAAGGGGTGGGTCCTCCACCCTCGAGCTCGCCCGCGGTAGATGGCTGGCGGAGATAGCTCCGATCGGTGGTGGAAAGACGATGAAGACGGTGGTTTGCTCTGCTATGTTCTGATGAAAGTTTGTCGAGGCTCTTTTGGGATGCGATTTCTTTGAGGATTAAAGCTTCCAGATCGCTTGACTTCGCTCTTGGTTAAAGATGAACCTGCAAATGAAAGATATATATGCTCAATTCACGAAGAATCGGCCAAAGATTTAGAGATTTGCAAGCTCGAAGATGATGTTTCCAGCATAAAAGACATGTGCGAGTGTATGGAGAGAAATTTGGACACGATTCAGATTGATTTGGAAACAAATGAAGATGGATTTTTAAGTGGCGATTCAGATGGATGATTAAGTGAACTAATTGCATGATTAGCAACGCTAATCGTGGCACTATGATCGAGAAGAAATTAAATGAAAATGGAGGCGTAGGTCTGGGAGTCAGAGGTGTAATTACCTCTAAGGATCTGCTCGACAGTCGACCTTCGCCGGAGCGGGACGCGGCATTGAGCTGCGACGCAAGGCAGCCAAGTGCCTTGGAACCTCCTCCGATGATCCCTCCTCCACGCGGGCTTGCTTGGGCGGAGCTGTCACCTCCAAATCCGGCGATGCGGGGCTAGGAAGCATGGGGGTCGACCACTGGAGCTGGAGCTGCAGGTGGTTGGAGAGTTAGTTGCGAACTTGGAACTTTGGAGGTTTTTATAGATCAGATTCGTGGGCTCCAAGTAAAATCCAAGGGTGGCCGAATGAGAGGGTAGTTAGGAGATTTGAATCGACGAATTAGATCATCGAGAAGTGTTATGAGTCGCGCAAGATAATTAGTTGAAGTCGGCTGGCTAGAACAGAAAGGCAGTTCAGCCTTCTTTGAAGAAGATGCACCAGGTTCTGACAAGTGTCAGCACCTGGTAGGCCAGAAGGGTAAAAATGCTTGTAAATTCAATATTAAATAGTAAATAAAGTTATTTTAATTAAGTGTAAATACAAGAAATGTAAATAATTAAATAATCTTAATTATGAAATAATTACTTTTTATAAATAATAAATATTATTTGAATTAAAAATATTATATTAAAAAATATGTATATATAAATAGGTTATGAATTTTTAATTTAATAAATAAATAACTAAAAAATAATTTTATATTTTCTTAATTATTAGAATAATAAATAAGGGTTGCATGAATTTTTAAGGATTTTAATAATTTAATTTACATATATTAATAAATACAGGTATTATCTAGCCAGTTCATTTTTACCTATAATTTAGGGGTTTTGATTTTATTAAAATAATAAAGAAGCTCCAAAAATTATGAAATAAATTAGGGTTAAATTACAAGATCATGAAAATAATTAGAAATTATAAAATTAAGAAAACTATAAATAAGGTGTTCTACATAAAATAAATAGCCCAGAAACCCCATTGTCATTTGGTCCCAAAACTGACTTTTTGCAACGGACTCCAAATTCGATGAAACCACCTTTATTAATTAGAGAATATTATTTTATGAACTTTAAAGGTGAGTAGAGTGAAATTGGAGTTTGTATGAGGAAGTTATGATGTTCGGAAGTTGAGATTTTGACAATTTTCAAGTAGGATTTCTCGGTATATATACAGGGTAATATTTTTAACTTACTTTTATATTTTTATATACATTTTTAGAAATAATTAGGAAAAGAGTTTGGTGACAAATATGTACATATGAATTAATTAAAAATTATTGAAGTTTTGTATTTATTTGATAAATAGTGAAAAGCGTATGAAGTATGTCTTAATTTATTTTTAGGGTTTTCTTTCCTTATCTCCCCCTACTTATTGGTTTGTCGACCAATCCATGCTGACTTGGTCTCGGGAGTTAGGCTATAAATATACCTTGCAGTTATATTTATATTTTTAAGTCATATTGTACATATATACATATATACAATCTGCCTTTTATTCTTTTTTTGTTCTTTATTTATTTACATGATTTTGATGGTTAAAAGTGAATATTTATGCATGAATGAGAATTTTGTTAAAAGATGGAAATTAATGAATATTTACATGCATTTGTTAAGGGTTTTAAGACAAAATGCGACAGAAAAGTTAATGAATCTTCGATTCATCAGACGGCTGGCACATCAAATGGCGTCGTTGCCTCGGCCATCGGGCGTCCCCGCCTGCCTCGGCTTCTGCTTCATTAACGACTCCACCCTCCACAGCTTTCCTCCTCGGCCCTCCATCGCCTCGATCATAATCGATCGCCATCTCCAGTTGAAGACCCCATGCCTGTGTCACCGAGGACTTCGGCAGCCTCGAACTTCGCTCCACGTGCCCATTTTAAGATCTCCAGCTAGCCGTGAGCCTTCGCCTCTGCCCTACCTCGACAAGTGTGTCAGCCACCTTCGCCATCGACGACCCTCCACTGCACCAAACTGCCTCGGTCCATACGTCAGCGTTGAGCCCCTCCACACGTGCATGACGTAAGGAGGGGGTAATTTGCATTGGACCCCTCAAACATCAGATAATTCCATAGAGGCTCCTCCTCAACATGCACATGTGAAACTCACGTGTCTCATGGAACCTTTGCATAATCACCCCTTTCATATTTAGGTAATTGCATAACAGTTCTTTGTCAGTACTTTATTTATTTATTTATTTTTATTTCTGAAATTGCATTTAGAACCTTATCTTCACATCATGTTTTGAACCTTCATTTTTCATAACTTTATCATTTCAAAAATTCACATTGTAGAAATGTTTATGCTTAACATTGTGTATACTTGATTGGATTTTATGAGACATGGTTTATTTAGTATACTTATTTTCATGGCAAATTGCATATTTTACCCATTGGGTGTTCTTTAATTGGTATTAAATTAATCATTGCTCCAAAAATTACCAAAAATTCAAAGTAATTATTTCTAGTGTGTTCTACATTATCCTCAAATTTCATGGCATTTGCACGTATATCGAGGTCAGAATAAAAATATTTGGTGGTTAGAGTAATTAATTTTTAAAAGACTATAAACTCACATTTTTAGAATTTAAAATTTTTCATGGATAGATCCTCATTAGATACATCTAGGATAATTTTATTTTTGAAAAACAAATTGGTTTGCTATTTATTAAAATTAATTTTCCAAAAATAACCCTACATGCATATTTAATTCGTAATTAATTCATATTGCATCATAAAATTCCAAAAAAAAACATGCATTAATTTCATCACATTTCATCTTCTAACTAAGTTTCATAATTTTTGGACATCGTTTGAATGAAAATTACATTTTAGTCCCCGAACTTTGCCAAAATTACATTTCATCTATTAATTACATTGAAAAATATCAAGAAATATATTCCTCTGAAAACCTAAGTTTTGAATCATTTAGAAATTGACCTAAGGAGACAGTGGCCTCCCTAAGTTCATCCTTGGGCTTGCCAAGTAAATTATAAATTGATCGATCGCATTAATCGATAAATTAATTAAGTGGTCGTTTTTTATTAATCATGAATCGCCTGACTACAACAAAATTAAACGTTAATTCCACACAATTAGCAAGAGTAATTTTCAGGTTTTTCACCAAGCTAAGTTTACAACACTTGAGGACTTGGGGTTGTTTGGTCCATGCTAAAAACGTGGATGCAAGTAAGTTGGAATCTCGCACTAGAGAGTGACACTTCATTGAATACACAAAGAACGGTATTGGATATCAACTTTATGATCTTGGGACTCAAAAGGTATTTGTTTCTAGAGACATCAAGTTTTTGGAAGATGAATTCTTTAGAAGTCAAGAAAATAAGAAGTTTAAGAAACTAATCGAATCTAGCTTTCCTACACCAGAAAAGGAAGAGATAATTGAAAATGACACGACCATACCTACTAGAAGGAGTTCTAGGTTTGTAAGACAACCTGAAAGGTACATATTCCATGTATCATAAGACTCTGATGACAATCCAACTTCATTTGATGAAGCTTTGGGTAATCGCGACATGGATAGATCGATGCTAGCAATGAAGTGTGAGATAGACTCCATGCACAAGAATGGTGTATGGGCTCTCAAAGATCCACATAAAGGGGCCAAACCCATTGGATGCAAATGGATCTTCAAGAGAAAGAGGGGACCCGATGGGTGGGTAGAGACCTTCAAAGCAGGACTCGTAGCCAAGGGTTACATACAAAGAGAAGGCATCGATTACGATGAACGTTCTCCCTTGTGGCTATGTGACGAGCGTCGAACTACCCTTGTTAATTCAATCAAATTAAGGGTCAAATTAATAGTTAGATTCGTTGCAGTCGGGTAATCAGGGCTTCGTCAAAAATACCACTTCAATTAATGTTCAATTAAATACGAGCAGCAGATTTATTTTACTTGGGCAAGTCCAAGGTCGAACTTAGGGACGCAACGTCTCCTTAGGTGAATTTTTAAGTGAATTCAGATATCTGATTTTCAGAAGAATATTTTTGGTCATTTTTAGAAATTTTTATGCAATTAAGAAAAGAAGCAATGCAATTTCAGACCAATTTTTCAAGTTAAATAAAAAAGATATCCATATGAAGTCCAAAAATTATGAAACTTGGCCAGATGATGGAATGCTATGAACCTAAGTGTCTACATTTTTTTGGAATTTTTCGACTCTAAATGAATTTAATATGAATAAAAGATGAATACATGATGATTTTTACAAAATTAATTTAAATAAATACCAAAACACATTTTTTCCAGATATAAAAATTATCCTAGATGGATATAAGTATGATGAATCTAGGAAAATTAATAAACCTAAAATTCTGTGTGAGTTGGACCTATTAAAAATCAATGAAGAAAATCACTGTTTGATTTATTCATGCCTCGTAATGCGTGCAAACGCAATGATATTTGGGCATAGTGTAGAGTAAATTATCCAAAGTCTAAGGTGATTTTATGATGATCTTTAGGAGCAACAAGGAATTTAATATGAATTAAAAGGCACACAGTGGGTAAAATATAGAAAATTTCACCAATTTAATAATATTAAACTCCAGAGAACTCACAAAAATAAAACACGTGTCACATGAGATAAAGGACAAGTTGGGATACAACATGCAAGTTTTAGAATTTAAAAATGATGCTAAATGGACACCTAATTATGCGTGCAATGACTGGGACCAAATTGCAAATACAGAAAATAAAAGTTAAATAAAACTTGCTGACATGGACTTAAATGCAATTTCCTATAATGCGGAGGGGGTGGACGCAAAATTCCCAAGAATACACGTGCTCGTCGCGTAACACGCCTGGCAGGGACCAATTTATAATTTCCAAAACCTTCAAGGGCCTCTGTGCAAAATACTGATGAATCTCGGATTCATCACTCTAAGTCTCATTAATTAAGCTCAAGTCCCTCAAAATCAATTGCATTTCTGCATTTATTTTGCATAATTAGCATTTGTGCATGATTTCATAAGAATTGCATGTTAGCATTAAAATTCTGCATAAAATAGGAAGCCAAAAATCCAAGCCCAAATTGACCTGTAAATAGCCTAACTTCCCCTATTTTTAACTCCTCCATGCTAACACCGCATAACCCAAAACCACCTCCACTGTGTACACATCACTAACAAGAATAAATAAAAAATACAAAAAAAAAATAATTAACCCAGGAAAGTGGACCAAAAACCCAAACCCTAATTTCAGGATTTCCGGACTAAAAGCCACATATCTTCCTCATCCAGTGTCTGTTTTAATCCTGCTCACTTTTGAACTAATTTACATTCAATTACCTTCAAAACAAGACTAAGTTTAAGTGAATCGGAGCTCATATGTGAAAGTTGGGTTTTGGGCCTCTTTTGTACATTGTATATTTTCGCGGTTTTTGACCTTATATTTCATGTATATATTTTCTTAATCAATAAAAATCCAAATAAATTAGAATTAAGTGTCTTTATTTATCTCTGATTTTACCGTAATTTTTCCGGATTTTTATCTGATCAAAAAAATGACATAAAAATTATAAAACCCAAAAATCAAGGTATTCTATGTACATAGAATACCCCAAAAAATTCACTTTGTGCAAATGATCGATTTTGGCTTTGATGTCTTCATGAAAGTTGTAGATCTCATCGAGACGAGCAATTTTCGTGAAGAAAGTTTTTCGATCTGAGGTCATTTACTATTTTTTATCGATTTTTTAAATGTTTTATTTTCGGAATTTTTTGGTGCTGACACGTGGCCGCACCTGGTGCCGCCACGTGTCAGCCATTTTTGGCTTTATTTAAACTCGGTTTTATTAAAAAAAATTTAAAAAAAATTAATTAAAATAAAACCACGCACGTGCGAGGCACGTGCCACCCAGGCACGCACCAAGCACGTGCGCTCCTCCCCCACGCCACGTGCCCCATTCTCGGCCGTCCGATCGCACCCGATCGGACGGCGCCTGTAGTCATCTTCCTCCCCTTTCCTCTTCGGGCCGCCGCGGATCTCGCGAGCTCCGCCCATCTCCGATCGCCGCCCCCGCGTATCCCCCCGATCCCCAATCAGATCCCCAGTCGAATCCATCACCGGATCTCCACCTCCATCCCTTCAATCAACCCCCCTCCTGCCATATCCGGCGAGAAACCCCTCCTCCTATTTAAGAACCTCCGCCGCTTCCTTCGAGACCGATCCGCCATTAGCATCACAGAGGACCGGGGTGACAGCCCGGCCGCTCTTCGTCTCCGGCGAGGTCCGGTCACCATCGGGTGGCCGTCGCAGCGCCTCCCCGCGTACTGCTTCCGCTCTGGACAGCCGTCGAGCCAACGACGCTTCACCGACACGCCATCGCCAACGCTACGCCATCAACCTCCATCTTCCTCGACTCCGCCATCGCCGTCTCTTCGTCATCTTCGACACGCCATCATCACCGCCTCCGACATCGCCGCTCGACAACCGCGCCACCGGCCCTTCTTCCTCGACGACCGTCGGCCGTTTGTCGGCCACCACCGCCTGCTGGAGCCCCTTCATCGCCATTTTCATCCTCTTCAGCAGCTTCGCCCCTTCGTCTTCGACACGTCTTCATCGACTCCAGCGCCCCTCCGACGAATGCCGCGCCCCACTTCCACCGTCCAAGCACCGTCGCACCACCACGCCAAGGCCGTGCCCTCCGCCACCAGCCGCCGGGCGCTCAGGCCCGAGGCCCTCCCCGCGTGCGAGGCACGTGACGGGAGGGGTCACGTCAGCACCTCATCAGCCCGACGTCATCAGGAGCAGGAGGGTCACGTGCTGCGCACGTGACCGCGGGAAAAATTGCGAAGACCCCCCTGGGAGATTTCCATTTTGCGCAAAGAGCCCCGCCAGCCAAGGGCACGTGACACGCACGTGCCCCACTGGAAATTTTGCAGCAGTCTCCCTAGGCCTATTGGTAATTGCTCTTAAGTCCCCCCTACAGCTTTATATTTATTTATAATATTTGCATATGTACCCCTATGTTCCCTCGTATATTTGGACCTCATCTCTACATTATTTTCTTAATCCAAAAATTGCATGATGTTTGTTAATTGATTCTCTACACTTTGACATATTGTGGGTATTTTTGTGACGGACGGTTAATTAATAAATAATTATTTTGCAGAGATTGGCGTATTTTACCCATTTTCTGCTCTGAAATTGATAATTGACTAACCGTTGCTCTAAAAATTCTCGAAAAATCACATCTTGTAGAGTTAATTATTCTTAACATTGTGCCCAAAAAGATTTGATTTGCATGCATATTTTGTCCTGTAAAAATCATTTTGCACATTTTAGTATTTAATTTTTAGTAGGTATTAAACCCCACATTTTCAAGGTTTAGAATTTTTCTGAGATCCGTCACCTAGTGATAGATCTCAGATAATTTTGATTCTTGAAAATAAGTAGGTTTGATATTTATTAAAATTAAATATTAAAAATCATTTTGTTTGCATTTAAAAATCCCAAAAAATTTCATATTGCATCCAAAAATTCCAAAAAAATTATAGTGCACCCATTTCATCATAATTTACATTGTGGCCAAGTTTCGTATTTTTCGGACATCGTTTGATTGAAATTTACATTTTAGTCCCTAAAATAAGGCGAAATTTGCATTTTGCATCCCTTATTGCATTGAAAATTCCAAAAAAAAAGACCGCCTCGAAAACCGAACACGAACTTTGATAGACTTAATTCTAGGTTGTTCCTTTGCCTCCTTGTGATCGACCTTGGGACTTACCCAAGTAAAATAAACATAAAACCACGAGATTAAAAATTGAATAATTTATTTGTGGTATTTTCTTGATCGTTTCCGATTGCCGCCTACAACGCACAACACGATAAAAACAACTTCTTAACACATGCATCTTCGGATTCGTCAGATGGCGCCGTTGCCGGGGAGGCAAACGGCTTAGATTTTTGTCTACAATTTTTTTATTCGGTTTTCCGCATTCGGGTAGTCTGACCCCCGAATTTTTCATTGTAAATTCCATTTTTTTCTGCAATTTATTTTCAGCATTTATTTTTCATATTATTTTGAGTCACTCTCTTACATTTTCTCTCTTATTTTTTTGCGAGGTACCTTATACGTGGAGCGGTTTTCAATAACCGACGCAACTTCACCAAAAACCGCAATTAATTTAAGATCGAGTTGAGTCGTGAGAGAGAGTAGAGTCTAGGTTTTTAATTTCTGCACTTTTAATTTCTGCTCATTTACAGCGGTGTCCGTTTGGACTCTCGCGTGTGTAGAAAGACCTCTGACTTTATTCTGTGGTGTGTCGTGGCCTGTTTCACTCTCCGGAGAGGGTGGGGCCCGACTTGAGTGGCGATTAGGATAGACCTGCACATACGGCTCTCAGAGCATTTATATTTTTGCTTGTGCTCGTAGGATCTTAAGCCACACTGCACTTTTATTGAGACGCACATAGATCGTTCAACTTAGCCAAATTTAAATCAATTCTTCCCGCTAATAGAACTTTCTGCTTAGGTGCGGTTTTTCCATCGGTTTGCACATCATATAGAATAATTTTTAAATTCTGTCTAGCATCCCACATGGAGATTGCGAGGATTCACTGTAAGTCTTCTAACTGAGCATTCATCATAGTTTTTTACGTGCATCGGCTTTTTCCGAATTCCTCTCTCTTGTTTTATAACATAACTTTAAAGGAAATTGGGACTGGACGGTAGACGTATATTTGTGCTCATCTAATTCTCAGTGATCACTCATTAAAATTGGGACTGCTAAATATAGCCGATCTTAATAACCCATAAAATCAAGAATTTCTGCGGGAGAGCAACCCCGACCTTGGATGATTTTATTTTTCTGAGTGAGCGAGAGACGACACTTAAGGATAGAGCCCAAATCCAAAATCTCAGCTCGCTAAATTTTTGCCAAGATTGAATTATCACCAACAAAAATTGAAAAGATAATAGTCAAAATCTTACGGCTTCATTGTGTGAGTTGGTGAACCCAGAGTTGATTTGTGTTTGTATTGATGTGCGTGAACCGATATCGAAGATCAATAGCCGCACATTTGATAAATTTTTTGTCCCATATAATCATCTCTCTCATCTCTTGATTTTAATATCTTCATGGAAATTTTTCCAAATTTCAGATCCAACCCATCATTTCTCTCAACTCCTTCAAAAATGACCGAACATCACTATGAAAACAAATCTATCTCGGTTTGGCCCAAATCAATTGCATCCTCTTCTTTCAATAATCCCCCAACATTTGTGGGAAACTTTCAACCGCAAATGAATTCGGCCACCTCATTGAATCCTTACTCAAAACATCCAACCAGAAATAACCACTTACCATCTTGGACTGAATCACCTCATTCTCAATCTCTCGCCAATGAAACCTTTCAAGATCGAAATCCCTTTAAATCCCATGACTGGCAGAGAAACCAAACCCAGATGGAAGGACATGCACTTAATGATCATCAACGTTGGATTGACCACGACAGAACCCTCGTCAGACATGAAACCCATACAGAGGATTGGACGGACATCCTAGACACATATAGACCATGTATGCTGACTCCACAATATCAAGATCTGACCAATCATGATCAAAGGACCGAACTATACTCAGATCAAATACACATGCCTGTACCATATGAGCAGCCTCCTTCCATAATTTGTGAGGAGAAATTTTCATGAAATAATCGTATAATGGATATTGCAAGAAATTCTCCTCTCCGCACGAACAGAAAAATGGAAGACGGAATCATTGAACAAAATCTGAGTGCTCCCGTGGTTGATCATGAACAAAATTGTGAGGATAATGTTTCGAGGATAAAAACAAGATTTGAATTGATGGAGGATAGATTTCAAAAATTTGCCGACCGAGTAATATCATTCTATGGTGACTCGAATATGAACGGGGAAAGGATTGGATTCCATGATGAAAATTTTGAGGATATTCAAAGACCTAGGGATAATTCAAACATCAATACTTCCGCTCATCATTATTCCCCTAGAAATGCTTATGCCCCTAACCTTTACTCTGAACATCAAAACCCCTGCTCATTTGAGGAACACACAACATCACCACACCACACAGAAAATACCAAAAAATGGGAATATTCAAAAATACCAAAAAATTTGAAAATCCAGAAAATCTCATAAAAATTGAATCTGAAGAAGACATGAGGAATTTGGATCCTGTTTTACGGGAAGCATTGGAAAAATATTTGATTTTTGAACTTCCCATTATAAAGGCCATTGAACACTTCCCTGACCTTAAGAAATTTCTAATGGACAGATTAATCGTCAAAAAGTCGGGAAGGATTAGAACAAAAACTGAAAGACATATCTTGTCAATGGCCTCCTCCTTGGTGTTGAGGAGAAAAACCAAGAGCCGCGTAGTGAAGCGGTTGCCCAGATTTGACTGTAGAATCAAAGACACAATTTTCACCCATGCTCGTATTGATGACAATTCACCGATCAATATCCTCCCGACCTCTGTATTTCATGAACTCAAACTCGGACCAATTCGGAAGATACGAGAGATTGTACAATTAGCCGACCGATCGATAAAAAGGCCGAGAGGAACCATTTCTGTCATGATGAAATTCCAAGGTGCTCTGCTCAAGGTAGAATTCACGATCATTGATATTGAGCATCAAGGAGAATTCACCCAGTGGTGATATTTACAAAATGCAATGCAAGTTAACTGCTATAATCTCCCAAATCCTTCACAGGATCTCTTGCGGCCTCTTCAGCGGAAGTATTTGACTTCACGCCTCCATGAGGATCAAGCGTCATCGATCACCATGGGCCCTGCCACAACAGATAAACGTTAGAAAACCAGAGAAATTAAATCCGCAAAATAATATGCAACTAAATGATGCATGGAATGGGGACCTAGAAATTATTGAATTAATTAAAAAAAATCAAAATTCAAAAATTAAGCAAAGCCGCATTCCCCGGCAACGGCGCCATTTAATGAACGCAAAATTCGCCTCTTTAATAAATATAAATAACGATGTAGCACAGGAGGCGAATTTTGTTCAGCAAAAACCACAGACTTTGAATGCTGTGGAATATTTAGACTTGGCAAGTGTACCAAGGTCGAACACAGGGACACAACTGCTTAATTATAGCTTTTGAATTTTGATTTATGAAGTTCAATATGAATTAATTCAAATTTCAGGTCCATATGCAATTTACAAAGCAATACATGATGCATGCATTTTTATTTTGCTTTTATGCAACTTAAAAGGCAATGCAATGATACATGCAATTTTTTAGATAATTTTTATGTAAGTTAAAGTGATGCATGGCCAAACAATGCAAAGGAATATGCATGATGAATCAAATGTTACAATTATACCCTAAAATGAGAGCAACGCAATATACAATGAAGTTAGAGCCATTTTGAACACATCATTAAAAATCGGTCATTAAATCAAGCAAAACAAGTATAGCATGGTCCCATTTATCACATAAAAACTCACTTAAATTTAAACAATGTCAAATGGAACAAATAAGTATGCTAGAATGTAGAGGACAAAATAAGGATCAAAATGACACTAAAATCATGCAATTTGGACCTACGATGCTCAAGTTATGCTAAAAACAGTGCAAGGGCATAATTGTAATAAAAATGCGAGGAAATAAAGGGATAAATATTGCATTTAGGTCCCTGGAGGGACCTAAATGCAAATAGTAAAAACCGCCTGGGCCTGGATGATATTTTCCCTTATGCGCGGGGGCTTTATTGTAATTTTGGAAAACTTTGAGGGCCTCCCTGTAAATTACCCCAGGCACGCACGTGAGGCACGCGCCTGGGGGACCATTATGCAATTTCCATAAACTCCGGGGTCTTTATCGCAAATTACCCAGGCCCCACGTGCGGTGCACGTGCGGGCCCAGGCTCGGGAGGCTGGCTGAGGCTCGGGCCACGTGGCGCCTGTATGTGGTCTGTCGGGAGGCTCGGATGACCCGAGCCTGTAGGTTGGGGAAGCGGCTCGGGTCCTCCACGTGGTGTCATCAGGACCGTCCGATCAGGAGGATCGGACAGTGCCTGTACCTTCGTTCTCCTCCGCAGTTCACCGGAGGAGGCGGGGCTCCGGCGAACTGCCCTTGACTCCGCCTCGCCTCGCGAGGCCTTCTGAAGGTCGTTGAAGCTTTCTGGAGGTCCGGCGAAGGTGTCCAAGCAACGACGAGGCTCCGCGGTAGATCAGCGGTGGCTCTCGGTGAAGCCTCGTCGGAGACGAGGAGCTCGAAGGTGCTCCGATGCCAATTTCGGCCATTGAAGATCCTGCAAGTGTTAGTCGATAGCCGAAGCTCCAAGTGATGTGAATGAGTAGGATGGGGGCCTTGAAATGACGGAGATGGAGACCCGTGTTCTTCTTCTCCGGCGAGGTGGTGAAGAAGGTGATCAGAGCATGGAGGGGTTCTGGAGAAAGGGCAGGTGGTCGGCGAGGGTGTAGGTGGTCGGGCGGAGATTAGGGGCTGGTCAGATGGAGGTGAATAGGTCAGAAATAAGTGGCCAAATTCGAAGAAGAGAAGGAGGAGGAGACCCTCATCGGAGAGGAGGACCCATGGAGGAGGAGGTCTAGGCTGAGGGTCGGTTCGACCCTCCGGTCGTCGCACAACAGGGTCGACCTTTCCCTGGTGCTCGGCGGCTCGCCATTGGCTGCCGCGACGTGGCAGGGGGCCACGGATCACACCGGGGCTTCGGCCGTCGATTCCCCCTTGCAAGGGCTCCTCCGTTGTCACCGGAGAGCCAGGGGCTCGGGACGAAGCTCCCAAATGGTGGATGAGCAATGACGGTGGCGGACGAAGGAGATTTATAGGAGGCGGAGGCTGACGTTACAGAGGTGCGGGGCTACTTTGAACGGTGTGTTAATGGAGAGGGAGGTTACGGCAAGGGAAGTGGATGGTGGCGCGAGGAAGACAGAGGGAAGGGCTTCGAAGGAGAGGCGTTATGAGAGGGAGAGGTAGCCGGAGATGGCTGCCAAAAAAGGAAGGGGGAGCGGGGGTTAGGTGAGTGGTAACGGCTGGAACGAAGCTTTCGGAGGAAGGAGACGAGCTGTGGGCCGTTGGATCATGTGATCCAACGGCCACAGTACGAGCGTAGGCAGATGGTTGTGATCAGATCCTTAGGATCTGATCGGACGGTTGGCGTTGAGGCGGTGAAGGACGGTTTGGATTGGAAGATGTCGGGGAATCCAATGGTGGTGGATGAGGGGATGACGTGGAGCGTCGGCCACCGTAGGATGAAAGTGGAATCGTGCGGCTCTGGAGGAGTGGAGACGTGGCGCAAGGAGGAGCGTTGGATGAGGATGGGAACGAAGGGCTGAGATGGAGGGGCGACGTGGCGCAAGGAGAGGCATAGGATGGAGGTTGATCCAACGGTCGTAGATGAGGCGGGTTTAGGCGGTTGAGATCAGATCTGACCATCAGATCTGACGGCTGTGAGGGAGGCGAGGATGGACGGCAGAGATTGGGGCGGGGATGGAATGATCCGATGGCTCAGGAAGCTGCCGGGTAGCGGAATGGGAAGAGGGCCACGTGGGCGGCCCAGAGGGCGCCACGTGGCCCAATCGGAATAATTTAAAAATAAATACAAAGAAAAATATAAAAGAAATAGTTAGAAGCCGAATTTGGAAAAAGTCAAAACATGAAAGTTGTTCGTCTCGATGAGATCTACAACTTTTATGTTGGGCAAAAAGCCAAAAGAGGTCATCTGTACAAAAGCTATTTTTGGGGGTATTTTTAAGGGGATAAAAACACTGATTTTGTGGTTTTGATTTATTTTTGTATTTTTTAGTGGTTTTTAAGGACAGTGAATTATAGACAACTTATCTACCTAATTTTTAGGGGTTTTTGAGTTATAAAATAATTACAGAAAAATAATGGCAATTAAATACACAATAATTAAGGGTTAATTATACACAATATTGTACATGATAAAAATAGAGTTTTAAAGGATATTTTTATTGGCTTGTTTAAGCAGGGATTTTAATAAGGAGTTTTTAGCATGATGAATACGAGATTCATCATACCCCTATACTTAAACCATGCTCGTCCTCGAGCATCTAAAGAATGAAGGAGTCGGATTAATTCCTGACAGTGCGTGTGAAAAATTCAAGGCTTGATCTTTCGAAGACCCTTGACCTGAGTGATCCTAAAATTCTGGGTTTATCCAAGCCTTAGTCAGAAGGAATCCAACTTCTCTGATTACCAGACTCTCTTTTTGTACATATAATATAAGGATATGACATTTAGTGTACTGCATTTCATGAGAGCCGAGTCGATGCATCACCCAAAGTTCCAGTCCCAAAGATTCTCCTCTAGACCTAATCCTCAATACTAGGGAATAAGTATGTTCTTGCTCTAGTCCACCGTCTCATTAGTTTGTCAGACTTTGAAATGTTGATGGACGGCTAGATGATGGAGGTACTGGGATTGTGTCTAATTTTCTCACCCTCACATTGGAACAAGGGGCCTCTCGAGTGCCTTTTACTCAACACATGTATATTATTATTATGTTGATCAATGTGTCCGTCAAGAGAGTTGGAGTCGTCTGCACTTGTTTTTCTGGGAATACACCGGGGTGTGTCTTTTCTGAGTATCTAAGATACCTTCGACACCCAGACTTGTATCGCTTACGATGCAGGGCCCTTTTTGTGGTGTCAGCCCGACTCCTTGGTCCTAATTAGCGCTTGGTCCAAGTGGACACTTTGAAAATGTTTGGGAGCGCTCGCCATTGGTGGAAGCTCATTTGGAATTTGTCTTTGGATTTAGAGCTTTTCTTTGACATTTCATTTCTTTTGTTGGCTAGCTCCACTGCTTTTACCAAGAGATTGGCGCACACTGATCAACAAGTCTCTTTAGGTTTCATCACACCCTGGCACTTTTAGGTAAATATCAAGAGATAGCATATGAATCTTATACTGGCTAGGGTTTTGCTGACACTCAGGTTTTCTGAAGCCTTCATTAACTTTATCCCATCCTCGAATATCATAAGATCGAGTCTAAATTTAAATCTCTGATCCTAGTTCCTCAAGTGATATCTCATCTCAGCTCATCAATCATGCAGTTGTGGAAGTGACTGTGCTGATCATATTTTCTTGAAAGTAGAGATAAAGAGTGCAATATAGCACTCAAATCTTTCAAACCAGAGGAGTGTGGATATTTAAGTCAGGAAAACCCTAATGACTAAGGCATGTTAACTCAGACTCTCAAGATCCCAGAGATCCAGTGTCCTCAAAAATCCTCAAGCCTTCCGTGAGTGTGAATGTGTCAGGAATACACCAACTCCAAGGATTAGTGATTTTTTTGTGTGATTTTTATCTTTTGCAAATTTTTATGGGTTTTAATTTTATAAATTTTTTTATTCCTCGGAGAGACAATGACTGGCCCAGGCTCAAATAAAAGTATACACTTTCATCCAGTATGGGTGTAAGTACGGGCCGAGGCCCGTGTTACTTGAGGACGGGGCCGTATGCGATGCCCTCTAAACCACCCACTCTGCTAAGGGAGACCGAGGTTCCCTCACTGAAAATGCCTACTAAACCTAGTAGTCAGAGTCAACCTCCAAGAAAGATTTTCAAATTTTTTTTAATACAGAAATATTCACAAAAATTAAACCCTCAAATTTTAATTTTTACAGGATTTTACTCAGTTCACTAGTTTACCAAAACCCAGCCCGAAAAATAAAATTTAAAAAGTTTTAAAAAATGCGAGCTAAGGCTAAAGTAATAAACAATAATATACGGTATACCCCCCTATACTTAAAATTTGCTATGTCCCCATAGCACAAGTGCCATGAAGCCAAGGCTCGGTTCAAGTACAGGGTGATATAGCGGAACTGAGGAGGAGGGTCCCCCTATACTTAGGCCAAAATTGGCCTAAGTACAAGAAGACGGGACGAGGGAAGGAAGAGCAGGCAGGTCCCCCCGATACTTAGGCTACAAATAGCCTAAGTAAGGTCTGCGTTAGGGGGGGGGTTCTATGATACAAGGGAGAGGGGGAGGGGGTCGTGAAAAATAGATATACACAAAGAGAGGGAGAGAGAGAAAGAGAGAGAGAGAGATAGAAATATACAGGGGGAGGGTGGGGGTGAATATGTGCGGTGTAAGTGTGTGTGTGAGGGGGGGGGGATTTTTTTTTGTACAATATGCAATACTGGAAATAAATATGCAGATGAAAGTTTTTTTTTTTACAAAATGCAATGCAAGTTAACTGCTATAATCTCCCAAATCCTTCACAGGATCTCTTGCGGCCTCTTCAGCGGAAGTATTTGACTTCACGCCTCCATGAGGATCAAGCGTCCTCGATCACCATGGGCCCTGCCACAACAGATAAACGTTAGAAAACCAGAGAAATTAAATCCGCAAAATAATATGCAACTAAATGATGCATGGAATGGGGACCTAGAAATTATTGAATTAATTAAAAAAAATCAAAATTCAAAAATTAAGCAAAGCCGCATTCCCCGGCAACGGCGCCATTTGATGAACGCAAAATTCGCCTCTTTAATAAATATAAATAACGCTGTAGCACAGGAGGCGAATTTTGTTCAGCAAAAACCACAGAGTTTGAATGCTGTGGAATATTTAGACTTGGCAAGTGTACCAAGGTCGAACACAGGGACACAGCTGCTTAATTATAGCTTTTGAATTTTGATTTATGAAGTTCAATATGAATTAATTCAAATTTCAGGTCCATATGCAATTTACAAAGCAATACATGATGCATGCATTTTTATTTTGCTTTTATGCAACTTAAAAGGCAATGCAATGATACATGCAATTTTTTAGATAATTTTTATGTAAGTTAAAGTGATGCATGGCCAAACAATGCAAAGGAATATGCATGATGAATCAAATGTTACAATTATACCCTAAAATGAGAGCAATGCAATATAGAATGAAGTTAGAGCCATTTTGAACACATCATTAAAAATCGGTCATTAAATCAAGCAAAACAAGTATAGCATGGTCCCATTTATCACATAAAAACTCACTTAAATTTAAACAATGTCAAATGGAACAAATAAGTATGCTAGAATGTAGAGGACAAAATAAGGATCAAAATGACACTAAAATCATGCAATTTAGACCTACGATGCTCAAGTTATGCTAAAAACAGTGCAAGGGCATAATTGTAATAAAAATGCGAGGAAATAAAGGGATAAATATTGCATTTAGGTCCCTGGAGTGACCTAAATGCAAATAGTAAAAACCGCCTGGGCCTGGATGATATTTTCCCTTATGCGCGGGGGCTTTATTGTAATTTTGGAAAACTTTGAGGGCCTCCCTGTAAATTACCCCAGGCACGCACGTGAGGCACGCGCCTGGGGGACCATTATGCAATTTCCATAAACTCCGGGGTCTTTATCGCAAATTACCCAGGCCCCACGTGCGGTGCACGTGCGGGCCCAGGCTCGGGAGGCTGGCTGAGGCTCGGGCCACGTGGCGCCTGTATGTGGTCTGTCGGGAGGCTCGGATGACCCGAGCCTGTAGGTTGGGGAAGCGGCTCGGGTCCTCCACGTGGTGTCATCAGGACCGTCCGATCAGGAGGATCGGACAGTGCCTGTACCTTCGTTCTCCTCCGCAGTTCACCGGAGGAGGTGGGGCTCCGGCGAACTGCCCTTGACTCCGCCTCGCCTCGCGAGGCCTTCTGAAGGTCGTTGAAGCTTTCTGGAGGTCCGGCGAAGGTGTCCAAGCAACGACGAGGCTCCGCGGTAGATCAGCGGTGGCTCTCGGTGAAGCCTCGTCGGAGACGAGGAGCTCGAAGGTGCTCCGATGCCAATTTCGGCCATTGAAGATCCTGCAAGTGTTAGTCGATAGCCGAAGCTCCAAGTGATGTGAATGAGTGGGATGGGGGCCTTGAAATGACGGAGATGGAGACCCGTGTTCTTCTTCTCCGGCGAGGTGGTGAAGAAGGTGATCAGAGCATGGAGGGGTTCTGGAGAAAGGGCAGGTGGTCGGCGAGGGTGTAGGTGGTCGGGCGGAGATTAGGGGCTGGTCAGATGGAGGTGAATAGGTCAGAAATAAGTGGCCAAATTCGAAGAAGAGAAGGAGGAGGAGACCCTCATCGGAGAGGGGGACCCATGGAGGAGGAGGTCTAGGCTGAGGGTCGGTTCGACCCTCCGGTCGTCGCACAACAGGGTCGACCTTTCCCTGGTGCTCGGCGGCTCGCCATTGGCTGCCGCGACGTGGCAGGGGGCCACGGATCACACCGGGGCTTCGGCCGTCGATGCCCCCTTGCAAGGGCTCCTCCGCTGTCACCGGAGAGCCAGGGGCTCGGGCCAAAGCTCCCAAATGGTGGATGAGCAATGACGGTGGCGGACGAAGGAGATTTATAGGAGGCGGAGGCTGACGTTACAGAGGTGCGGGGCTACTTTGAACGGTGTGTTAATGGAGAGGGAGGTTACGGCAAGGGAAGTGGATGGTGGCACGAGGAAGACGGAGGGAAGGGCTTCGAAGGAGAGGCGTTATGAGAGGGAGAGGTAGCCGGAGATGGCTGCCAAAAAAGGAAGGGGGAGCGGGGGTTAGGCGAGTGGTAACGGCTGGAACGAAGCTTTCGGAGGAAGGAGACGAGCTGTGGGCCGTTGGATCATGTGATCCAACGGCCACAGTACGAGCGCAGGCAGATGGTTGTGATCAGATCCTTAGGATCTGATCGGACGGTTGGCGTTGAGGCGGTGAAGGACGGTTTGGATTGGAAGATGTCGGGGAATCCAATGGTGGTGGATGAGGGGATGACGTGGAGCGTCGGCCACCGTAGGATGAAAGTGGAATCGTGCGGCTCTGGAGGAGTGGAGACGTGGCGCAAGGAGGAGCGTTGGATGAGGATGGGAACGAAGGGCTGAGATGGAGGGGCGACGTGGCGCAAGGAGAGGCATAGGATGGAGGTTGATCCAACGGTCGTAGATGAGGCGGGTTTAGGCGGTTGAGATCAGATCTGACCATCAGATCTGACGGCTGTGAGGGAGGCGAGGATGGACGGCGGAGATTGGGGTGGGGATGGAATGATCCGATGGCTCAGGAAGCTGCCGGGTGGCGGAATGGGAAGAGGGCCACGTGGGCGGCCCAGAGGGCGCCACGTGGCCCAATCAGAATAATTTAAAAATAAATACAAAGAAAAATATAAAAGAAATAGTTAGAGGCCGAATTTGGAAAAAGTCAAAACATGAAAGTTGTTCGTCTCGACGAGATCTACAACTTTCATGTTGGGCAAAAAGCCAAAAGAGGTCATCTGTACAAAAGCTATTTTTGGGGGTATTTTTAAGGGGATAAAATCACCGATTTTGTGGTTTTGATTTATTTTTGTATTTTTTAGTGGTTTTAAAGGACAGTGAATTATAGACAACTTATCTACCTAATTTTTAGGGGTTTTTGAGTTATAAAATAATTACAGAAAAATAAGTGCAATTAAATACACAATAATTAAGGGTTAATTATACACAATATTGTACATGATAAAAATAGAGTTTTAAAGGATATTTTTATTGGCTTGTTTAAGCAGGGATTTTAATAAGGAGTTTTTAGCATGATGAATACGAGATTCATTAAACTCCCGTTCCTAATTATTACTCATCCAAAGCTGATGCTCCTACCTTCCACAAGTACACTGGAATTATTTCTTATGAGCTGACTGAGACTGGAGCGTCTGAATATTCATCTGAGGACAAACTGATTGATCTTAAAAAGGAACGAATTTTGAGGAAACAATTGAAGAAACAAAAAGACATGAATATCTGGAGTGTGTCCACTTTCAAATACTATTCTTCTGAGGATAACTCTGATGATGGTTACTTTTCATCTGACTCAAATATTTCATCTACTATCCATCATGATACTTCTGAGGATGACACTGATAATAGTTGGGAATCACATGTTTCATCTCCGTCTCATCATTACGATATCCCACCGCAGGCTCACAAGAAGATCAACCGTAAACCGCCTTAATCATCGGCTACCCACCCTCCCTCCCGACCACATCAGTCTCCTTGTACAGCTTCTTCCGCTACTTAGGCCAAGGCCTAAGTATAGGGGGGACCGATGCCATCTGTATATACCATTTCCCTCATCACATTCCGATCTCTCGCTCGCTCCATATCCATCCTTGTTCTATACTTAGGCTGACCAAAGCCTAAGTATAGGGGGAACCGCCACCCACCTATATATACCCTCCTCATTCACATACCCTGACCGCTTCATTTCTTTTTCTTTTCTTTTCCACTCTTCTTCTATACTTAGACTATTCACAGTCTAAGTATAGGGGGCGATTTTGTAAAATCTTGTTCTTTTTCACTCTCTTACGCTTAGCCCGAGCTATGTCTTCTTTACGCTTCTTGTGCTTTGAGGACACAACACTCGCTAAGTATAGGGGGGTCTGTATATATACTTTGTATATATTTTAGCCATACCTCGTACTTGCGCGTAAGTCTATATGTATTTACGGGGTGGGTAATTTTTCCAAAAAAAAACACTTTTTGCCACTAACACTGACTTTGCCCAAAATTTTTGAAAAATGGCTTCTTATTCATTCAATATATATATATATATATATCAAAATAAAAAAATGTGTCTGCATATCACACACTCGCATCTCATCAAGCATTCAATTGCATATGTGAAAAGTCTTTGGGTTCTGAACCGAGTTATGAGCCGAAACCGAGAGTGGTCTGGACTTGACCTTAATCCACCTAATTTTCAGAGGAACTTCACCGAGAAATAGGATTTTAGAGTCTTCAGGTCTTTGACTTAATTCTTTGAGTTCCACATGACAATGTACATCGTTTGACTCTTAGTGTCTAACCTGGTCTCTTCATTCTGGGTACAACTCTGGAATAGGGAATTAATTTGTACTCTCGCACTATGCACTTAGCTCAACTCAGACGGGATGATGGAAGACTGTGTGAGTTTCTTTTCTGGTAGCTCAACATGCAAGTTTTAGAATTTAAAAATGATGCTAAATGGACACCTAATTATGCGTGCAATGACTGGGACCAAATTGCAAATACAGAAAATAAAAGTTAAATAAAACGTGCTGACATGGACTTAAATGCAATTTCCTATAATGCAGAGGGGCTGAATGCAAAATTCCCAAGAATACACGTGCTCGTCGCGTAACACGCTTGGCAGGGACCAATTTATAATTTCCAAAACCTTCAAGGGCCTCTGTGCAAAATACTGATGAATCTCGGATTCATCACTCTAAGTCTCATTAATTAAGCTCAAGTCCCTCAAAATCAATTGCATTTCAGCATTTATTTTGCATAATTAGCATTTGTGCATGATTTCATAAGAATTGCATGTTAGCATTAAAATTCTGCATAAAATAGGAAGCCAAAAATCCAAGCCCAAATTGACCTGTAAATAGCCTAACTTCCCCTATTTTTAACTCCTCCATGCTAACACCGCATAACCCAAAACCACCTCCACTGTGTACACATCACTAACAAGAATAAATAAAAAAATACAAAAAAAATAATTAACCCAGGAAAGTGGACCAAAAACCCAAACCCTAATTTCAGGATTTCCGGACTAAAAGCCACATATCTTCCTCATCCAGTGTCCGTTTTAATCCTACTCACTTTTGAACTAATGTACATTCAATTACCTTCAAAACAAGACTAAGTTCAAGTGAATCGGAGCTCATATGTGAAAGTTGGGTTTTGGGCCTCTTTTGTACATTGTATATTTTCGCGGTTTTTGACCTTATATTTCATGTATATATTTTCTTAATCAATAAAAATCCAAAAAAATTAGAATTAAGTGTCTTTATTTATCTCTGATTTTACCGTAATTTTTCCGGATTTTTATCTGATCAAAAAAATGACATAAAAATTATAAAACCCAAAAATCAAGGTATTCTATGTACATAGAATACCCCAAAAAATTCACTACTTTGTGCAAATGATCGATTTTGGCTTTGATGTCTTCATGAAAGTTGTAGATCTCATCGAGACGAGCAATTTTCGTGAAGAAAGTTTTTTGATCCGAGATCGTTTACTATTTTTTATCGATTTTTTAAATGTTTTATTTTCGGAATTTTTTGGTGCTGACACGTGGCCGCACCTGGTGCCGCCACGTGTCAGCCATTTTTGGCTTTATTTAAACTCGGTTTTATTAAAAAAAATTTAAAAAAAATTAATTAAAATAAAACCACGCACGTGCGAGGCACGTGCCACCCAGGCACGCACCAAGCACGTGCGCTCCTCCCACACGCCACGTGCCCCATTCTCGGCCGTCCGATCGCACCCGATCGGACGACGCCTGTAGTCATCTTCCTCCCCTTTCCTCTTCGGACCGCCGCGGATATCGCGAGCTCCGCCCATCTCCGATCGCCGCCCCCGCATATCCCCCCGATCCCCAATCAGATCCCCAGTCGAATCCATCACCGGATCTCCACCTCCATCCCTTCAATCAACCCCCCTCCTGCCATATCCGGCGAGAAACCCCTCCTCCTATTTAAGAACCTCCGCCGCTTCCTTCGAGACCGATCCGCCGTTAGCATCACAGAGGACCGGGGTGACAGCCCGGCCGCTCTTCGTCTCCGGCGAGGTCCGGTCACCATCAGGTGGCCGTCGCAGCGCCTCCCCGCGTACTGCTTCCGCTCCGGCCAGCCGTCGAGCCAACGACGCTTCACCGACACGCCATCGCCAACGCTACACCATCAACCTCCATCTTCCTCGACTCCGCCATCGTCGTCTCTTCGTCGTCTTTGACACGCCATCATCACCGCCTCCGACATCGCCGCTCGACAACCGCACCACCGGCCCTTCTTCCTCGACGACCGTCGGCCGTTTGTCGGCCACCACCGCCTGCTGGAGCCCCTTCATCGCCATCTTCATCCTCTTCAGCAGCTTCGCCTCTTCGTCTTCGACACGTCTTCATCGACTCCAGCGCCCCTCCGACGAACGCCGCGCCCCACTTCCACCGTCCAAGCACCGTCGCACCACCACGCCAAGGCCGTGCCCTCCGCCACCAGCCGCCGGGTGCTCAGGCCCGAGGCCCTCCCCGCGTGCGAGGCACGTGACGGGAGGGGTCACGTCAGCACCTCATCAGCCCGACGTCATCAGGAGCAGGAGGGCCACGTGCTGCGCACGTGACCGCGGGAAAAATTGCGAAGACCCCCCTGGGAGATTTCCATTTTGCGCAAAGAGCCCCGCCAGCCAAGGGCACGTGACACGCACGTGCCCCACTGGAAATTTTGCAGCAGTCTCCCTAGGCCTATTGGTAATTGCTCTTAAGTCCCCCCCTGCAGCTTTATATTTATTTATAATATTTGCATCTGTACCCCTGTGTTCCCTCGTATATTTGGACCTCATCTCTACATTATTTTCTTAATCCAAAAATTGCATGATGTTTGTTAATTGATTCTCTACACTTTGACATATTGTGGGTATTTTTGTGACAGACGGTTAATTAATAAATAATTATTTTGCAGAGATTGGCGTATTTTACCCATTTTCTGCTCTGAAATTGATAATTGACTAACCGTTGCTCTAAAAATTCTCGAAAAATCACATCTTGTAGAGTTAATTATTCTTAACATTGTGCCCAAAAAGATTTGCATTTGCATGCATATTTTGTCCTGTAAAAATCATTTTGCACATTTTAGTATTTAATTTTTAATAGGTATTAAACCCCACATTTTCAAGGTTTAGAATTGTTCTGAGATCCGTCACCTAGTGATAGATCTCAGATAATTTTGATTCTTGAAAATAAATAGGTTTGATATTTATTAAAATTAAATATTGAAAATCATTTTGTTTGCATTTAAAAATCCCAAAAAAATTTCATATTGCATCCAAAAATTACAAAAAAATATAGTGCACCCATTTCATCATAATTTACATTGTGGCCAAGTTTCGTATTTTTCGGACATCGTTTGATTGAAATTTACATTTTAGTCCCTAAAATAAGGCCAAATTTGCATTTTGCATCCCTTATTGCATTGAAAATTCCAAAAAAAAAGACCGCCTCGAAAACCGAACACGAACTTTGATAGACTTAATTCTAGGTTGTTCCTTTGCCTCCTTGTGATCGACCTTGGGACTTGCCCAAGTAAAATAAACATAAAACCACGAGATTAAAAATTGAATAATTTATTTGTGGTATTTTCTTGATCGTTTCCGATTGCCGCCTACAACGCACAACACGATAAAAACAACTTTTTAAACGCGACATCTTCGGATTCGTCAAATACCCACCCTCATGTGGGAAGCGCGTGGGCTAGGCTCAAACGACGATCGAGGTTCGGGCGGAGGCTCGGGTGGCTCAGAAGGCTCGGACTTGCTTCGTGTCTGCTTTGGTTGCTCCGAGCCTAGGGTCGGGGAAGAGGCTCGGAGTCTCCATGTGGCGCGAGATGGACCGCCAGATCAAGATGATCCGATGGCTGCTGATGCTGGATACGAGTGCGTCTGTGGACAGTTAGATCTAGATGGATCTAACGGTGGAAGATGAAGTCGACGTGGCTGACTATTGGCCGTTGGATCGAGATAGATCCAACAGAGACTGAAGCTCAGGACAGCTGCTACGTGGTGCGACAGGGTCTGTTAGATCTGGATGATCCAATGGCTGCGGGCTTGGGGCGACATGGCAAGACAAGGACCATCGGATCATGAAGATCCAACGGTAGTTGTGCTTCTTATCCTCCGGTCCGCCGCCTCCTGCGACGGACTTGGCGGGGCTCCGACGATGAGGGTCTAGCTCTGCCGCTCCTCCTCGTGCTCGATGAAGGTCGCTGAAGACTCCTGGAGGGCTAGGATTGATCGTGGAGACGTGGCGGAGTGTCCAAAGGTCTTGGATGGAATGAGAGCGGTCTGGGAGCCGATGGCGACGAATCTCGATGCAGCTCCGGTGGAGATTCCGGCCAATGAAGATAGGTGCACCTGCAGGGTTATTCTGTGCTAAAGAGCAAGTGTATCGTGTTCGTGAGAGGTGTGCGAGTGTGGTGAGGCCTGGAGGGTGAAGTGGTGACGGCCGGAGGCCATATATCATCGTGACCGGCGTAGCTATGATCGGAGTGAAGTGCAAGGTGTTATCGTAGAGAATGGAGTGGCACGCGAAGATGGGAGCTCCAAGGCGGAGCTCAAGGGATGGTCAAGCGAACGTAAAGATGTGAGGTGAAGCGGAATTAGTTCAGAGAAGAACGCGAGAAAAGAAGATGGACGATCGGGGGAGGATGGACGAGTCTACCTGGGGTCAGAAGCTCGGAGAATAGCTTTTAGGTCTTCGCTCAAGGGCCGGTAGCGTCCCGAGCTCGAGCAGCTCGTTGGAAGAGCTACTACACGGCGGGGGTGCGTCGTGGATCTCGTCGGAGGTAACTGGTTGTCGTCGCTCGATGTCTTGCCCAGTCGCTGTCACCGATGAGGAGAATGGAGCTCGGGGGTGCCTCCAGCTATGGCGGAGGTTGCGGGAGGTGGAAGACGAGGCCTTGACCATTGGATTGCGAGATCCAACAGCCTTGGTGGAGGCGCGTTTGGGCGGTTTTTATCATGTCAATCAGGTGGATCAAATGGCTGGTAGAGGAGGTGCGCGAGGCACGAAATGAGTGGGCCGCGTGGCGCAACCAGAAGGTGCCATGTGGCCCAATCAGTTTATTGCGACAAAGAATTGAAGAAATGAAGCGGAATATGACCGAATTTGGGAAAACTCAAAACATGAAAGTTGTAGATCTCGATGAGATCTACAAATTTCATGTTGGCCAAAAATAGAGATGAGGTCAAACAAAGGTAGAAAATATTTTTGAGAGTGTTTTTAAGGATAAGAACACCACGAATTTTAGTTTTGTCATTTTTTGTAATTTTATATTATTCAAAGACTCTGATATTTATAGGGATTTGTTGGGTTTTTATTGACACTTGGTCCAAGATAGGAGGTTAATTTTAGTGAATTAGAAGCATGAAACATGGTTTCATCAAACCCCTATACTTAAACTATGCTCGTCCCCGAGCATCAAAGAAAATGAATGAACTGCATTAACCCCCTTGTGCATGTGCGTACATGATCTAATCTGTTCAAGTCCTCTCGAATTTAGAAATCCAAAATCTTAGATCTCAACCCAACTTTAATCAAGAGGCATCCAATTCCTCTAGTTTTCCCAGACTCTCTCTGATATACATATAAACTAAGGGTATGACTTTTAGTGTTGACCGTGTTCACGAGAGTAGAGTAAAACATCACCCAAGTTCTTAGTTCAAGAAATTCTCCTAAGGACTCAATCCTCAACACTATGGAATAAATCAGATCTTGCATCCAGTCCACCGTCTCTTTAGTTGTCAGTCTTAGAAGTGTATATGGCAGGCCAGATGATGGAGGGATTTAGGATTGTGTCATTTCTTCTCTCCCTCTCATTGGAACAAGGATTCTCTCTAGTGCCTTATTACGCAACACATATTTTTGGTGTTGATCAGTGCATCCTTCAAGAGAAGTTGGAGCTGTCTGCACTTGTTTTCTTGGGAATACACCGGGGTGTGCCTTTTTTTAGTACATATCATACCTTCTACACCCAGACTTGTAGCATTTACGATGCATAGCCCTTTTTTGGTGCAAGCCCGACTCCTGGTCCTAATAGCGGTGGTCCAAGTGGACACTTTAAAATAGTTGGGAGCGCTGGCCTTTGGTGGAAGCTCTTGTTGAAATTTGACTTTGTATGAAATGGGCTTTTCTTTGACATTTCTTTGCTTTGTAGTATTTTTATCTAGCTTCACTGCTTTTACCAAGAGTTGGTGCACACTGATCAACATTTTTATTTTATTTCACACCCTGGCACTTAGGTCAATGTCAAGAGATTAGTATAAGAACCAAGTTCTCCTACTGGCTAAAAATGCTGACACTCAGGTTTCATGAAGCCTTCAAAGATTTTATCCCATCCTCGAGCATCATTAGACCAAGTACAGACTCGAATCCCTCATCCCAGTTCCTCAAGTGAAAAGTCAACACATCTCATTGAAACCGCAGTCGTGCATGTGATGTAATGATCATACTCTTATGGTCGGAGACTAAGCATGCAATATAACACGCAAATCTAGAAACCTAGGGAAATATGGATGATTAAGTTTAAGACCCTGATGGTTAAGAATGGTTAACCTAAAATCTCAAGACCTCATAAATCAAGATTTCTTGAACATTTCTGATCCTAGGTGGGCGTGAAAAAGATAGGGGATGTAATCCAACTCTTTCAATTTTTTTATCTTTAAAAGACATTATGACTGCCTAAACTCAAATGAGTAGAAGCATATACGTTCAACCAGTATAGGTGTAAGTACATGCTGGAGCCCGTTGCTTGAGGACGGAGCCTTACGCGATGTCCTCTAAACCACCTACTCTACTAACGGCGAACCCTCACTGAACGCGGCTACTTATTTGGGCTCAGCAGTCACTATTGGCTCTTAAAGGATTTTTGATTTTTTTCATTTTTATGGAGTTTTAATTATAGGTTAGAACACATGTTAAACTCAACTTTCCTTGAAATCAAAAAGAATTTTCAAAACCATGTCACACAAATAAAGATTTTCCAAACATTTTCAAAAGATTTTTCAAAACAAGAAAAACTCATTTTAAAAATCATTTTCAAAAAATATTTTTCTATAAAAATAGTGTAACATAATATAGAAAAAATCTTGAAAATAATTTTGTCCACTTAGTTCAAAGGGGTACTTTAGCCAAAAAGTTTTAAATTTTTCAATTTTTTCAGAATATGGCTAAAGTACATATACTGTATATACGGTATACCCCCTATACTTAAACTTTGCTATGTCCTCATAGCACTCGATGATATGAGTCCATAGGTCCATCTAAATATAGAAAAATATACGGGAATAGAAGCGGCTCCCCCTATACTTAGGTTAGAAATAACCTAAATATCGAGGCAAGGAAAGATGAGTAGAAAAATCACGGGGACTCAAGTCCCCCCTATACTTAGGCTGAGAATAGCCTAAGTATAAAGATTGAGATTTGATGCTGGGAGAGACCCGAGGTGAACGAAGAAGACGGATGGATATACAAACGAGTGGATGAATCTTCGGAGATCAATGGAGTATCTAAGGCTCAGGAGAGGGTGTCGGAGTAAACAAGACTCAAACAAGCATGCAAAAACCATTTGATTCACCAACTCACACATGAAACCAACATGTGTTGGTTTATTGTCTTGTCGATTTTGTTGGTGATTAAAAACATTCTAGTTTACGTGGGAATCAAAACAAGGTTGCTCTCCCAAAAATAAGATTTTACTCCATTTTTTTAGGTTGACTTGCAATTAACAGTCCCAATTTATTTTTCTTAAGGTTATCACTGAATTAAGGTGAGCACATAAACCAAGCATTCATCATCTACCGCTCATTCCCATTTTCCATTAACCTAGGTGATCAAGCTAGGAGGGGAAATTGAGAAAAGCCATGTAATCGATAAAAACCATGATCTAGGCTTAGCGAGAAAATATGCAATGCCTTAGCAAAAATACGTGAAAATTCGTACTGAATTGAAAACCAAAATAATAGGTATGCAAGTCGATTGAAAACTGCACCTAACATGCTTCTATTAACGGGGAAGAATATCTTTTAATTTGGCTAAGTGAAGCGATATTTATGTGTGTCTATATTAGAAGTGTGTCCTACCTACGAGCAAGCACGTAAAATAAAAATGTGAAAGAAGCTCAAAGAGCCGCATGCCTGGTCCTAAGTCGACACTCAAGTGGGGCGATCCCCACACAACCACGAGAAGATGTCTTTTTTCATTTACAAGTGCGAGTCTTCGAATGAAGACCGATGTAAAGACAATTATTACATGATTATGCAAAAGGCAAGTCCATTAATTAAAATCTTGAATGCTTTCTCCAATTGTTGTTTTTGCAGCTCCTCTCAGCGAGAGTCCTTGACTCCTCGCCTCTGTGTACTCCAAGTGTCCTTGGTCTCACGAGCCCTGCCACAAAATACAATCATTAAATATACATTCAATAAATTAATCAACAAAACAATGCAAAGAATGCAAATAAAATGACAACAAGATTCAAAAATCAACACTTAATAAGTATCAAAAATCTAACTAAACTAAAGATAAAGCCGCATCCCCGTCAACGGTGCCATTTGACGAACTGCAAATTTGTCTCTTTATTAACCTGATATTGTTGTCGAAGTGCAGGAGGAAAATTCGGATCTGTCAAAGACAACACGTTTGAATACACGATCATTTATATTTTACTTGGTGAGTAACCAAGGTCGAAGTCAGGGACGCAAGCTTCTTTAGTCGGATATTTAGATTCTTAATACTATGACTAAGTGTTGATGATTGAACCTAGGTCAACAAAATGAATTGCAAATGATGCAATGCATGGATGAATGCATAGACAAAGCAAATCTATGTTTTTGTTTTTAAATGCAGGATAAATTAAATGCAGGAAAATGCAACAAAATGAATGCAAAGTTGTACAAATATGCCCCTACTACATTTGAGTATAATGAGCAATTTAAGGAGTCAATTTCAAGATCAAAACATGCTCTACATTAAAGTATACAACATAAATTGGCATTTATATGAACAAAGTACATGACACTTCAAGTAATTTTAGCAAGAGGAATTGAGTGTCAATTCAGTAAATCAAACATGCCAATATGTAGATAATGAAACTAGCATTAAAATTAGACTGAAATCATCAAATTTGGATTTAAAATGCTCAAGATATTCAACATTAAGTCCAGGGTCATAACTGCAAAGAAAACAAAATTAAAACAAAACAAAAGATCACAAATAGGCCCTTGAAGGACCTATTTGTAATTATGCAAAGTCGGAGGGACCTCCCTGTAAACAATTTTTATGCGCGCGGGGGCATTTATGCAATTATTGGAACCCGGGGGTTGATTGCAAAAAACCCCAGGCGCGCATGCCTTGCACGTGCCTAGAAGGAGCTAGATGTAATTAGGAAAAGTTGTGAGGGGCGTTGATGCAAATACCCAACCCCACATGCCTGAGGCACGTGGGTCCAAGCTCGGGTGGGGGCGAGGCTCGGCGCAGGATCGGATGGCCGTTGCAGGTGGCTCGGGCCACGTGGTGGCTCGAAGAGGCTTCGGGCGAGGCTCGGTCCCACCGAGCCTCCACGCTCCGGGGGCGGATGACGCGGCTGCTCCTGGGCTGTCAGATCTTCGCCGTGGGGGCAAGATCCAACGGCGCATGTACCTCCTCCTTCCTCACAGGTGGGCGCGTGATTGGACCTCTCGCGTGAGGCCTGGAGCTCCTCCGCAACTCTCCGTGCTCGGTGAAGGTCGGGAAAGGATGCTGGATGCCTGGCGATGAAGACCCAAGACCAGGGAAGATGCGGGAGCGCCTGGAGTCTGCTATCGACGAGTGCTCACCAGAGGCGGAGCTCTAGAACTTGGCTCCGCCCGAGGTCCGGCCAATGAAGTCTTCAGACCTGCAGGAGTGGTTAGGTGATAGTCGAGGCGTACGTGCGTGCGAGCTGAGGTGAACAGAGGGCTGAGGGGCGAAGAAGCGGAGCCCTTAGTGGGTTCTCCTCCGCCTCTGGCGGAGGAAAAATCCTGGGATGGTGGAGGGTTCTGACGGATGAGGAGGGTGAGCGGAGGGGCTGGCAAAGATGTCTGATGGTGGGTGGACCTCGTGGGGTGATCAGGTGACGGTGAAGTTGTCGGATCTAACCTAGAAAAATCAGAGAAAACAAAAGAAAAACTAATAAGCTAAGTTACACTTAAACATTGCTATGTCCTCATAGCACTCGATGATATAAGTCCATAGGTCCATTTAAATATAGAAAAATATACGGGAACAGAAGTGGCTCCCTCTATACTTAGGTTAGAAATAACCTAAGTATCGAGGCAAGGAAAGATGAGTAGAAAAATCACGGGGACTCGGGTCCCCCTATACTTAGGCTGAGAATAGCCTAAGTATAAAGATTGAGATTTGATGCTGGGAGAGACCCGAGGTGAACGAAGAAGACAGATGGTATACAAGCGAGTGATGAATCTTCGGAGATCAATGGAGTATATAAGGCTCAGGGGAGGGTGTCGGAGCAAACAAGACTCAAACAAGCATGCAAAAACCCTTTGATTCACCAACTCACACATGAAACCAACAGGTGTTGGTTTATTGTCTTGTCGATTTTGTTGATGATTAAAAACATTCTAGTTTACGCGGGAATCAAAAACATGTCGAAGTGAAAAAATCATCCTACATAAACAAGGGTGTTGCTCTCCCAAAAATAAGATTTTACTCCATTTTTTTAGGTTGACTTGCAATTAACAGTCCCAATTTATTTTGCTTAAGGTTATCACTGAATTAAGGTGAGCACATAAACCAAGCATTCATCGTCTACCGCTCATTCCCATTTTCCATTAACCTAGGTGATCAAGCTAGGAGGGGAAATCGAGAAAAGCCATGTAATCGATAAAAACCATGATCTAGGCTGAGCGAGAAAACATGCAATGCCTCAGCAAAAATACGTGAAAATTCAGACTGAATTGAAAACCAAAATAATATGTATGCAAGTCCATTAAAAATCGCACCTAACATGCTTCTATTAGCGGGGAAGAATATCTTTTAATTTGGCTAAGTGAAGCGAAATTTATGTGCGGCTATATTAGAAGTGTGTCCTACCTACGAGCAAGCGTATAAAATAAAAATGTGAAAGAAGCACGAAGAGCCGCGTGCCTGGTCCTAAGTCGACACTCAAGTGGGGCGATCCCCACACAACCACGAGAAAATGTCTTTGTTCATTTACAAGAGCGAGTCTTCGAATGAAGACCGCTGTAAAGACAATTATTACATGATTATGTAAAAGGCAAGTCCATTAATTAAAATCTTGAATGCTTTCTCCAATTGTTGTTTTTACAGCTCCTCTCAACGAGAGTCCTTGACTCCTCGCCTCCGTGTACTCCAGGTGTCCATGGTCTCCACGGGCCCTGCCACAAAATACAATCATTAGATATATGTTCAATAAATTAATCAACAAAACAATGCAAAGAATGCAAATAAAATGACAAGAAGATTCAAAAATCAACACTTAATAAATATCAAAAATCTAACTAAACTAAAGAGAAAGCCGCATCCTCGGCAACGGTGCCATTTTGATGAGCGTTGAACTACCCTTGTTAATTCAATCAAATTAAGGGTCAAATTAGTAGTTATATTCGTTGCAGTCGGGTAATTAGGACTTCGTCAAAATACCACTTCAATTAATGTTCAATTAAATGCAAGCGGCAGATTTATTTTACTTGGGCAAGCCCAAGGTTGAACTCAGGGAGGCATCTGTCTCCTTAGGTGAATTTTTAAGTGAATTCAGAGATGAGATTTTCAGAAGAATATTTTTGGTCATTTTTAGACATTTTTATGCAATTAAGAAAAGAAGCAATGCAATTTCATGCCAATTTTACAAGTTAGATCAGAAAGATATCCAGATGAAGTCCAAAAATTATGAAACTTGGCCAGATGGTGGAATGCTATGAACCTAAGTGTCTACATTTTTTTGGAAATTTTCAAATCTAAATGAATTTAATATGAATAAAAGATGAATGTAGGATGATTTTTGCAAAATTAATTTTAATAAATACCAAAACACACTATTTCCAGATATAAAAATTATCCTAGATGGATCTAAGTATGATAAATTTAGGAAAATTAATAAACTTAAAATTCTATGTGAATTGGACCTATTAAAAATCAATGAACAAAACCATTGTTTGATTTATTCAAGTCTTGTGCAAATGCAATGATTCTTCGGTATAGTGTAGAGTAAATTATCTGAGTCTAAGGTGATTTTAAGATGATTTTTGGAGCAACAAGGAATTTAATATGAATTAAAAGGCACATAGTGGGCAAAATATAGAAAATTTCACCAATTTAATAATATTAAACTCCAGCGACCTCACAAAAATAAAACACGTGTCACATGAGATAAAAGACAAGTTGGGTTATAACATGCAATTTTTATAATTTAAAAATGATGCTAAATAGACACCTAATTATGCGTGCAAAGACTGGGACCAAATTGCAAATACAGAAAATAAAAGTTACTTAAATAAAACGTGCTGACATGGACTTAAATACAATTACCTATAATGCAGAGGGGGTGGATGCAAAATTCCCAAGAAACACATGCTCCTTGAGTGACACGCCTGGTAGGGACCAATTTGTAATTTTCAAAACCTTTAAGGGCCTCTATGCAAAATACCCAGCCCTCACGTGGCAAGCTCGTGCGTGGATAGGTTCGAGCGAAGGCTTGGGTGGCTCAGACTTGCTTCAGGTCTGCTTCGGTTGCTCCGAGCCTAGGGTCGGGGAAGAGGTTCAGAATCTCCACGTGGCACGAGATGGACCATCATATCAAGATGATCTGACGACTGTTGATGCTGGATACGTAGCACGTCTGAGGACTGTTAGATCGAAAGATGGATCTAACAGTGGAGGATGAAATCGACGTGGATGACTATTGACCGTTGGATCGAGATAGATCCAACTGAGGCTGAAGCTCGGGGCAGTTGCTATGTTGTGCGACGGGGCCCGTTAGATCTGGATGATCCAACGACTGCGGGCTCGGGGCGACATGGCGAGACAAGGACCGTCGGATCAGTAAGATCCAACGGTAGCTGTGCTTCTTCTCGTCCGATCCGCCGCCTCCTGCGGTGAACTTGGCGGGGCTCCAGCGATGAGGGTCTAGCTCTGCCGCTCCTCCCCGTGCTCGATGAAGGTCGGTGAAGACTTCTATAGGGCTAGGATTGATTGTGGAGATGTGGTGGAGCATCCAGAGGCCTTGGATGGAACTGGAGCGGTCTGGAAGCCGGTGGCGACGAAGCTCGATGCAGCTCCGGTGGAGATTCCGGCCAATGAAGATAGGTGCACCTGCAGGATTAGTCTGTGCCAAAGAGCAAGTGTATCGTGTTCGTGGGAGATGTGTGAGTGTGGTGAGGCCTGGAGGGTGAAGTGGTGACGATTGGAGGTGGTATACCGCCGTGACCGACGAAGCTGTGATCGGAGTGAAGTGCGAGGTGTTATCGGAGAGAATGGAGTAGCATGCGAAGATGGGAGCTCCAATGCGGAGCTCAAGGGATGGTCAGGCGAACATCAAGATGTGAGGCGAAGCGGAATTAATTCGGAGAAGAATGCGAGAAAAGAAGATGGATGATCGGGGAATGATGGAGGAGTCTACATGGGGTCAGAAGCTCAGAGAATAGCTTCTAAGTCTTCGCTCAAGGGCCGGTAGCGTCCTGAGCTCGAGCAGCTCATTGGAAGAGCTGTTACACGGTGGGTTTGTGCCGCGGATCTCGCCAGAGGTAACTGGCCGTCATCGCTCGATGTCTTGCCCAATCGCTGTCACCGATGAGGAGAATGGAGCTCGGGGGTGCCTCTTGCTATGGCGGAGGTTGCGGGAGGTGGAAGACGAGGCTTGGACCGTTGGATCACGAGATCCAATGGCCCTGGTGGAGGTGCGTTTGGGCGGTTTTGATCGTGTCGATCAGGTGGATCAAATGGCTGGGAGAGGCAGCGTGCATGGCGCGAAATGAGCGGGCCGCGTGGCACAACCAGAAAGCGCCACATGGCCCAATCAATTTATTGTGACAAAGAATTGAAGAAATGTAGGGGTAAATGACCAAATTCAGGAAAACTCAAAACATAAAAGTTGTAGATCTCGATGAGATCTATAAGTTTCATGTTGACCAAAAATAGAGATGAGATCAAACAAAGGTAGAAAATATTTTTGAGAGCATTTTTAAGGATAAAAACACCACGAATTTAGTTTTGTCATTTTTTATATTTTTAATTTATTCAAAGACTCTGATATTTATAGGGATTTGTCTGGTTTTTATTGACACTTGGTCCAAGATAGGGGGTTAATTTCAGTGAATTAGAAACATGAAACATGGTTTCATCACTATGCTTAAATCCATTAGGGCATTGCTTGCCATAGCTGCACACCTGGACTATGACATTTGGTAGATGAATGTCAAGACCACTTTCCTCAACAGATACCTTGAAGTGGACATCTTTATGGAGCAGTCCCAGGGCTTCATAACCGAGGAAGTAAAAGTGTACAAGGTAAAGAAATCCATCTATGGGCTCAAACAAGCATCTCATAGTTAGAATATCCGATTTGATGAAATCATAAGAAGCTATGATTTCTTGTAGAATCTAAATGAACCATGGGTGTAAAAGTAGCTCAACAGGAGTGCCATCATGTTCATTGTGCTTTTATTTAGATGGCATCCTTATTATTGGGAATGATACATGGATGATGACCAGTGTTAAGATCTGGTTGTCCAATACCTTTGAGATGAAAGATCTTAGAGAAATCTCTTACATCTTGGGTCTGAAATTGTTTAAAAAAAACAAAAGAAGATATTGAGACTATCACAACAAGGATACATCAAGAAGATCTTGGAAAGATTCAGTATGGATAATTCCAAGAAATACCTCCTTCCCCTAAGACATGGTATTCATCTATCTCAAGTGATGGCTCCTCAAACTGTTGAAGAAAAGAAAGCCATGGACGTATACCCTTATGCATTGGTTTGTAGGAAGCTTGATATATGCCATGATGTGTACTAGACCAGATATCTGCCATGCAGTGGGAGTGGTAAGCTGTTACTAATTCTGCTATGGAGAGAAACACTGGATTGTAGTGAAGAGCATCTTTAAGTACCTAAGAAGAACTCAAGGCTACGTCTTGATTTATGGAGATAATGATATCCAAGTCTTAGGGTACACTGATTCAGATTTCCAGTCAGATGTGGATGATAGGAAGTCAATTTAAGGGTTCTTATTTTTGTTGGATGGGAGTGCTCTGCGAGCTAAGTATAGCAAGAAACATGACACTACAGTTATTTCGACAAAGTAAAACATTGGTTGCATAAGATGCAACAACTACATTGGAAGTAGTTAATGTTAACTTGGGGTATGGAAGTTTGTAATATAACTTGGCATAGTCATCGGTGACAAAATGACTAATCATCTTACCTTGCTATTTGACAAATATTCGACAATCAGCACAATTAATATTGGGTTGAGATTTGTACATGATTGGCTCTAAGGGCTAATGGGAGACTGCTGGATTTGTAAGCCCTCGACGACCCACTAATGCAATAAAAATTATTATTTTATCATGTCCATCTGAAATGAAATGAATAATTGAATGAATGCACTTTACTATTAAGGTTCATTTGTACAATTAGAGTTATGTACCATGGATATATTAAATATCATGCAGCTGGGAGGATACAACTGACTTCAAATAGGTTATATTCAATAAAGATCTCCAGTCTGAGAAAGAGATGCCAATCTTTATCTAAAGACTGATTTCCAACCGACTTCTTGATGTAAGTTCTCTGCATAGGAATGGATATTCGGAAGTGTTGGAATAATCAAGTCAAAGAGTTGACTTGATGATGTCGAGATAAACTAAGACATGAATCATAACTGTCATGATCAGGCACACATCCTTTGACTTGAGACAAATATGCATCTATATGTCAGAGTATGCACATTTGACAGAAAAATAGGTTGGTGACCTAGCCAAGATCCATATGTTAGCGCGATGGTGTGTATATGAAGTCATATGAGATGTATGATATCTCGAAGTAATAATGCATGTTCATAGTTGATGAAACAGGAGATAGAGCTCACTCATGAGATATTTTGGGGTCAAAATGAATTCCATACGTGGTCATCTTGTTTGGAAATAAGACACGAATTCGAGATACTAATATATGCTTTTGGAAAGGATATGATTAATATTGTCGCACGATTATCAAATGAGAAATCTATTGATGCATTCTGAAGAATACGTTCAAACCAGGGTTTGAACTTCGAACTTATCAAAGTCTTCCATTGTGAAAGATGGATGGATATTGGGAAGACTCAGGGTTACATATGTAGTAATGGATCATCTACCATGATACTTCCATTCCGAGGGAGTGACGGAATATGATGGATTTTAGTGGCTCCATTTAGCTAGATTATTTTTTATTTAATTGGATTAATACACAAATCCTTTGAATCTAAATTCTATTTCCAATTTCAACGTTCAGATGTTGGAAAAAGAAATAGTCATGGAAATGTAAATATACAAGCTCTTTGAACTCATTTCTTAGCTTCAAATGGTTTGGACTATGATTAGAAATGGTCAAGAAAAATGGATTCAACTCACCGACACTTTATCTGACTCATGGAGAGTGTGATGTGTTTCATTGAGCTCTCTGAGAGTGTAAAGTGTTACGGCTCGAGCTCAACATTTGTACGTGACGGATTTTTGCAAAAATTGTATAACCCCTGAAATTGAGAAGTAATCCATATTTTAAGTCACTATACATGGATAGTATGATCTCCCCGACATTATCGTCAAGTATATGCATTTGTATCTCATGAGTCATGATTGGATTAGGACTCATACTATTGATGTCAATGTTGTAATAATAGTCATTATTACAGGGGAAATTTTGTGAATAAGATTCAAAAATATATTTTATTAAGTAATGTGAATAGTGATTCATGATAATCAATATTTATATGGATGTGATTCGTATAAGTATTTATGTAAATATGATTTACATAATTTTTCTAAGGCATAACCCAATTCTTGACTTGGTCTCGTGGTTTAGCGCCATAAAATCTCTTCGATAATTATTATTTTTATTTTCTTCTCTTTATTATATAGATTTGGCATTAAAAACCACATTATTTACACAATAAACGCAGTAAATCAAGAATGTTATTTTGTACAAAATGATGTTATAGAGTTTTTAAGGTCAAAATTATAAAATAAAGGTGATGAAATGGAGATTCATCACCCCCTATACTTGCCTTTGCTAGTCCCTAGAAAACACTTATGCAATAAGTACAAAAAGAATAAAGAAGAAAAGAAAAAGAAAGAATAAATGCATTGATTTTAATTATTAAACTTGTCTTTATAAAATCAAAGTTTGGAGCTGTGTGTGGAACCTGGGCGAGAACCAAATCTAACACAACAGCCTTCGAGAGTCATAGAACTCGGTTCAAGCTACCTCAATAGCCATGTCAGAACTAGCCTACTATGAAGCTAACTTGTACAATGTAAGTGATAGTGGATCTTCCCAACTGAAACGACAAAGGAACTGACTTCTCCAGAATGACAACCCAATGACTCCCCAATCCAACGACTCTTTCCTCGAGGAGTGGGGTATTCCCTTGTAAGTTCAAGTGGCATCCGACTCGAGAGGAGGGGGTGAAGAGAAGAATGGATGGTAGCCAGTGTAGCTACCTATCCTGGGATGCATGACCAGTGTAATCAAGTCATCCAGCTGCATGTTCGCATGGTATAACGTTGATGCTCAAGCTTGCTTATTTTCTATACAACGTATATACATACTACGGTAGGCATTTTAATTCAATCAAGCATGTCCATTTTTTAGAGTTTTTTTTTCAACATAATATTTACAGCAACATTTACATAAGGATTTTTTCCACTTAAGCCAGAAGACTATCCCTCTTTTGAAGCATTATTGCAACCCACACTCTCGTGTCTTTAGACCTCATGGCAATTGGATCGGGTTCGGGTGCACTTCCCTCCCTAGAGCAGGACAAATATTTCCACTCTTGTGCGTCTCAAACCAGAAAATCCCTTACCCTCACCACTCCAACTGAGTTGAGACAGTGAAAGGTGCAAGTATCCAATTTAGGTCATGGCCGACAAGAGTCATGCATGCGTCTAGAAAAGTTCTAATTAGTCAGTTGAGGTGACTTGATCCCAGCCCTTAGTCTCAAAGAATTAAGTTTGAATAGACCTGAAGTACCCTTAAATCTAGTTCCCAAAAGGTTCCAGTGCAGTTAGGTGCAGTAAGGTCCAACGTAGCTCCAACCTTCGACTTTATTTGGACTAATTCAATCATCAAGCTCAATCCAGCAGAATATGAATGCTATGCAAATGCTATGTACAATGCAGAAAGAATGGTGCAATGTTTCAAAGAATTTGAAAATAAAAAGAATTTTGGCACACAAAAAGATAAAATATGATCAACTATTTACACGGGCGTGCTTCTTTTTATTTACATGGATTACTAATATAAAGAATTTACAGGTTTAAAATATTGTTTATTTTTATTAGTACGTGTATATATACAATTGATAACAACTTATTATATTTTTATTATTTATATTATTTTATATTGATATATATATATTCCTCAAACTTATTTGAAAATAATTTTGAAAACTATAGTTCAAAATATTTTTTTGCAAATATTTACAAACATTTGAAAACTAATTTGCAAAGGTTTTTCAAATAGTAGATATAGATCTTTACAATATTTTCGCAACCACTTCCAAACATTTGAAAATAGGTTTTCAAAATAATTTATTTCACACAAAGATATAAATTTTATAAACAAAATCTTTTGTACAAAGGTTGAAAACATTTTACAAAAAAATTTCCAAACAGGTCAAACCATTTTTCAAATCATTCTGCAAATCATTTTAACCTAATTTATTAATCAATATATACAAAAAGAATTTTGAGGAATATATATATATATCCTTTTATTAATTTATTTAATGAATTGTATATTTATATATATAGTATTTTAGTAATTTAGCCATATTATTAAAAATACAAAAGTACGAGCTATGGCTAAAGTATATATAGAGTATATACGACTCCCCCATACTTAGCATGAGCTATGTCCCCATAGATCGAAAAGAAAAAGAGAACACATAACTCATACTTAGTATAGAAAAGCCTTTACTACAATGATTGAATAAGAAATGAAAGAATGAAGGGTTAAACGAATGAGAAGTTGACATTCCTTCCTATACTTAGGATCAAATAATCCTAAGTATAGCAGACTATACATAAAGCAGGAGGGTCAAGGGTGGGAATGAACAGATCACAGCTCGGTTTGTCTCCCCCTACACTTAGGGTGAGATAGCCCTAAGTATAGTAGAGCAAATCAACAAGAGAGGAGACAGTGGAGGGGATCGAAGAATGAAGGAATCGGGGTGCACACCCCCTATACTTAGGACAAAGTACATCCTAAGTATAGAAACTGGTAAAAAGGGATGACACCTCTCTGGTAGAAAAACAAAAATAAAAAGGAAAAGAAGAAAAGAAGAGATATGAGGATAGATGAAAAGATCTTAGAGAATGAACACATCACTCCCCCTATACTTTGGGTAAAAGATCCCTAAGTATAAGCAACGACAAGAGTGATGAAACAGAACAAAGAAAGAACAACACTGTGTTTACCCCCTATACATAGGACAAGGTACATCCTAAGTATAGACACACATATATGGCAAAAGATATGGGGTACATATGTCATACAGGAGAATGAAAGAATGTAAGATAAAACACCTATATGCAAAAGGGTGTAGACTGGTGAGGTGTAGGACGATATCTGATAAGCGAATATCGTGCTCTCGTCATCGTCTCTCTAGGAGAACGGTGATACAGTCAGACGGTGAAAAGACACCCTAATAGGTAATCAAGTGGGTATTAGCTACCAGAGAAATAGAGACCGAAAACTAAGAAAGTATCCGGTAGCGATAGCAGAACATCGGCTCACGAGGAAAGGAATGACAGATCGGATCCGATATTGTAAGACATGGAGGAAGAAGGAACAATACAGATCCCTCCAAGTCAATCATGTTCTTAGAGATATATAGAAAGTGAGAAATAGGAGACTCTCAATGCAGCGACGTATTCGGTGGTCATGAGGTCGGAAGATCTGAAGAATACACTGAACACCACAAGACAAAGCTCCACCCTGCGAGGGTCCTCAAGGTTAGCAAACTCATATGAGTCTAAAATAATAGAATAATCAGAAGATTCGGCTCCGTGTTCCAACAGAAAGGAGACACAACCAGAGAGGAACCCGAGTAGACAAATCAGAAGACTCGGCTTCGTGCTCCCACAGATAGGAGAACCAGAAGTGAAGCCGAGTACCTACAAAATGATGTACCCTCCCGCAGATCACTCTCGGGGAGTAGCACATACTAAGCGAGGAATAATCATGACTGAGCTCATCCTTGCGAGAGTCGTCAAGGAGACGGACTCAAGTGAGTCAGAGATCCATCAGACAGATTATCAATAGTGATCTCAGTAGGAGGCAGATCGACTACCAGCAGAAGTGACCGATAAGTCGAGGCAATGTGGCAACATCCCACAGATAACCCTTGGGAAGCATACTGCCAACTAGGCATGGAATGATCAGAGAAAGATGGCTCATCCTTGCGTGGACCGTCAAGGAGAGCGGACTCAAAAGAGCCCAGAAAGATATGTCCCATAAAGGTGAGCTGTGTCCCCGTCAACAATGCCATTTGATGAACTCGAAATATGCCTCTTTGCAAGTAAGGAATTGTCATAGTACATGAGGTATATTTCGGTCATGCAAAAGACCACACCTTCGAATATGTGGACATTATTTTACTTGGTAAGTTTACTAAGGTCAAACACAGGGGCACGAGCATGTTCATCTATTTATCAAATTTGTCAATTAATTTAAGTGTAATTATAATCAATTCTTTAGGTCTTCATGCATATGCACAATAAAATGCAGATAAAATGATGCATGCATTTTTGTTTGTTTTTAAGATGCAGTTAAATATGAGATGCTATGCATGATGAAGTGCAGGATACAAGTATGCGAGATAATATACAAATATCCCTTACAAAATCTTAAAGTCATGGGAAATGCATAAAGGTTCAATTTCAGAGTCAGCATGAGCAACAAGGGTGCATGATAGCATTTAACTTAACGAACATGAGACATTATAGAACTCAGAAACCATCATATTTAATTTAGTCCCAATCCATAAAATAAATAATGCTATTAGATAGAGGACAAAACGAGCGTCGAAATGACATTGAAATCATGCAAGTTGGATCTAAGATGCTCAAGTTATGAAAGAAACAATGTAGAGGCATAAATGTAATAAAAATGAGAAATAAAATATAAATAATAATAAATAGGTCCCTGGAAGGACCTATTTGCAATAACCAAAACCCGGAGGGGCATTTCTGCCATTTTTCCTGAAGCACGGGCCCCTTTTTGCAATTTCCAAAAGCCAGCTAGGCCTCGATGTAAATTTCCAGGCGTGCACGTGAGGCACGCGCCCAGGGACCTTGTTGCAATTCTGGAGAATTCTGGGTGTGTTCCTACAAAATACCTAGTTACGCACGTAACTTGCACGCGAGGGCTAGGCTTGGGCGGGCAGCAGCTTCGGCAGGCACGTGGCAGTGGATGGTGGTGAAGGATATGGTTAGATCCTCAAGCGCATCACAGAAGCGTGAGCGTCGTATCGAATACGACGAGGAGCGACTAGTCGCACTAGTTGCTCGATGTAGCGGAATTTAAAAAAATTTTATACGACGAAACCATATGATCCAAGAACACTTCTCGGATCGTTTCGTCTAAACCACAAACAAGTAGTAGAATTACCTCTTGAAGCGTGGTTGCGATCGAGTCTCTAAACGAAGAGACCTCCTGTCTCAAGTCCGATCCGACGGAGGAGACGCTTGCGAGCGCGGGGATGAACCGCGTGCTTCTCGCAATCCATGTTGATGATCCAAGCGGCGGATCTCCTAATCTCGACACACGAGATCCGACGTCTTCTTCACGAGCAAGGCGCACCGAAGTAGTTGGAGTTCCATGAACAAAACATCGGACAGCATAACGACGACGCAGCGGCGATGAAGACTCTCTCTAGGGCATCCATGGTGGACGGCCATGAGAGGGAGAGACAGGGTTGTCGTGTAGAGAGAAAGAGAGAGAGATATATATGCTTCTCAAGCATTATATGTAAAGAGAGAGCATGGGTATGCCTCTCTATTTATAGGGTTTTGGGATCCATGGATCTCAATCCACGTGACATACAAAATCAAGGGATGAGATTGATTTATGTCAATCCAATGGCTAAGATTGTTGTTGGTAAAACCAACAAATTTAGATCAAAATATATTTGATAAAATCAAATACAAATTAATCCAAAATTACACCAAATAAATAAGGAGAGAATATACATGGAGATTACATCTCCATGTACATTCCATATGGACGGCCACCCATTCCTATTTGGAATTGGGTGCCGCCCAAGCTTTCCATGAGGAGAGCAATCTCATGACATGTCATGAGATTGCATATCTCCATGGAAATCTCTTTATTTATTTCCAACATCTTTTGTTGGGTTTTATTCTTCAAAAATAGTTCACAATTATATTTGAGAATATTGCAATCTTGCCATTGAAAAATTGTGAATTATATTCACAACCCAAAACAACATATAATTTACATTGTCAATTAATTACACAATGTGTATCCAATTCACATAATAATTAATCAACACATATAAATTATAATTAGCTCTCTCTAATACATTATAAATCACATTTATAATATATTATGAATAATTGGATATTACTATCCACATTATTCTTATCCATAATAATTAAATCACATTTAATTATATTGGATAACTTATTCTCATGTGCCCAAATAATATGAATCACATTCACATTATTCACATCTTTGATAATCAAATCATATTTAATTATCTAAGATAACTCTCATTATAATACGAATCAAATTCATATTATTCATGATAATTAAATCACATTTAATTATCCATTTTCTCAATGCTCGGATACATATATCAACAATAGAATTATCCATGAACTCTTTCAAGGATAATGCGCTTTCTCCGCGAATACTTGGAGATAAGGACATGGCGATTGTATTGTTCCACGTATAGTGACATGGATATTGAGATCATATCTCAAATCCAGATCTCGGGCCTCCCATAGATGCTTGATTAAATCAAGACCGCAAATCTAATCTTCTCATTGCATATGAATCACATTCAGATCAATGTCCAACATTTGGACTAAGATCAGATTACTTCTCTACTGAGAGGAGTCACTAAAATCCAGACCCGTTTCATCACTCCCTAGGAATGGAAGCGTCATGGTTATACAATCGTTTATGATCACATCACCGTCAGGTATTCCTAATACCTGTACATCCTGCATACTGGAAGACTCAGAACAAACCTGAAGTATTAGATCAACTTTATACTGTCTACTTCAGGGTTCTATCAGTAAGTTTCTCATTCGATCATTGGGAGTCGGTATCGATCATATACTTTCCAAAAGCATATATCATACCTAGGTCTTGATCATATACTTTCCAAAAGTATATATCAAACCTACAAATTCAATCAAGCTTCCAAAGCGAGACGACCATGCGCATGGAATTTGATTCTTCCCAATATCTCATGAGTGAGCTCATGCCTTCCGGTTCAGTAACTGAACATGTATGATCCCTTTGAGAGATCGTATTACTCATATGCCCTTATATGCACACCAGCGCGCCGGTGTATAGACCTTGATTAGGTTATCAACCTATTGGTCTGCCAAATGTTCATACTTAGACATATAGTAACACATCTGTCTCCGGTCAGAGGATGTGTGCCTATATCATGACAGCATACGATATAGGACTTTGGTTATCTCGATCTCGTTAAGTCAACTCTTTGACCTAATTAATCTGAAACCTCCGAATCTCTATTCCTATGCAGAGGACCTGCATCAAGAGGTCGGTCAGATATCAACCTAACTGAGAAAGGATTGCCATCTCCTACTCAGGCTGGAGATCATCTTCTTAATAATCATTTGATGGTGCTCGATGAGTCCTCAATCTAACTCATTAGATATTCATCTAAGCACCAGCCTCTATGATTCAATAATTGAATCAACAGTTGTATGATCATTAAGATAGCCATGGTACATAATCCTAATTGTACTAAGGGACCTATTATGCAAACTATGTACTCTTTATTTCAGATCAGGGAATGATATTTGCAATAACTTTTATTGCATAATGGCTCGTCGTGGGCTCGCATGTCCAACAATCTCCCACTAGCCCAAAGAGCCATTAATGGGCTAATCATTTAAACCCACACTCATGTGACAATCATCGGCTATTTAGAAAATAGCTAGGTAAGCTGATCAGTCACTCTGTTCATAATAGACTACGCCAAGTCCTTTTACGTCACTTGCATATCTCCTAGTAACAGTGCTCGCATCCAATGCGAATGTTGCATCCTATGCAACCAATACTCAATTTTGTCGGTTATAGTTTCCTTGACACTACATCTTATTAATAATCATAACCAGTATTCCCATAATCCTTATTAGAATACCTTCATTACTGGAGATCTCTATCTCCTAAGGTATCTACAGTTAAGACCCTTATAGATCACTATCTACAAGGTCTTAAACTTTTGAAGATAAGACTTTGAGATCACTATCTCTAAGTTTCATCATCTTTGAAAATATTGTTATTACTACAACCAAGTGTTTTATTTCGAGAGTAGGATTAGTAACAGTTTACTACTCCCACTGCATGGTAGACATCTGGTTCTTGTACACATCTAGCATACATTCAGCTTCTCATAACTGATGCACAAGTGCAAGCAGTTCTAGCATTCACTTCCTCAACTCTTTGAGGTGCTATCCCTTTTGACAGGTCGCTACCACATCTTAAGGGAAGGAAGAATTTCTTGGAGTTTTCCAGAAAATGGAATAAGTCCAAGGTGTATTACTAATGTGACGGTCCCAATACCCTCTTCTCTTTGCTTCTGAACAACTTCAGAACTAAGATCTAGGAGGTATCCTTGAGATCGTATCTCAAGGTATGGAACAACTAAATTATAAAACACTTATTATTATCACCCTTAGATCATTCCAACTGATTAGGATAATATCTACATTTAGCACGATGAACATAATGGCACTCCCACTAAGCTTCACATGGTTCATCAAGATTTTATCTGAAATCACAACATTTATAATTTCATCAAATCTTATGTTCCAACTACAAGAAACTTATTGGAGTCCAAAGATGGAGTTCTTCAGCTAGCACATCTTTCTTTCCTCAATCTTGAAGTCCTGGGGCTACTTCATATGAATATCCTTAGAAAGGTATTCATAGAGGAATGCAATCTTGACTCACATCATGAAGATGTCATAGTCAAGTTGTTTAGCTATAGTTAGCAATATTCTAATGGGTTAAAGCAAGGTCACTGGAGAGCAAGTCTCATCGCGAGCGATGTCTTCTCTTTGGTGTGTAGCTCATGACTACGAACCGTGCTTTGAAGGTCTCTACCTTCTCATCAGGTTCCCTCTTTCTCTTTAAGATCCATTTACACCTTAATGGGTATGACCCATATAGGTGAATCCTCGAGGGTCCATGTACAACACTTGTATATGAAGTTTACATTAGACTTTTATTGCTAACATCCATCTTTCCATGTCATGATCCTCAGGAGCTTCATCACATGAAGTCCGATCATTTTCAGACTCAACTGACACATGGAATCCACCCTCAAACTTATTTGAAGAGGTATTAATGTTTCATCTTTAATTGTCTATTTAGTTTCCGATTTTAGGAGCCTCATTATCTTCTCAAGATTAAATGAGTTCCTTTTCTTCATTTTCATATTGATTCTCAAGAGAGTCATCCTATAAGAATCATATTCTCAAAGATGGGATCTTTTAAGACTCTCAAGGTCATAAAGTAGGTATCCAATACCATCCTTTATTTTCCTAATGAAGTAGCACTTTCTGGTGCTAGATTCCAGCTTACTAGCTGATGAACCTCAGTTTCATCATCTTTATTTCCCATAATTAACCCCCTTGCTTAAAAGTTTGCCAATAAAACCCTGTTAATGTCTAATAATTAACAGAGTCCTTAATAAATTAAAAACCACAAAAAAATGACAAAACAAAAATTCGTGGTATTTTTAGACTCAAAAATACCCTCAAAAATATTTCGGGCCCTTGTTTGATTTCATTTCCAGTTTTGGTCAACATGAAACTTGTAGATCTCATCAAGATCTACAACTTTCATGTTTTGAGTTTTCTCAAATTCGGCCAATAGGGCCCTCAAAAATAAGAAAAACCCTCTGAATAACCTGATTGGGCCACGTGGGCCATTCTGGGGGCGCCACGTGGCCTGGCGCTTCTTGTCTTATCCGCCTGTGATTTGGACCGTCAGATCTCTTCCTGAGATCCAACGGTCCAAAGCCTTCCACGCCGCTCCTTATCCGCGACCGTTCGATCATTCCCCCGTCTCATCATCACCGCATGCTTGCACTTCACCAGGAGCACGCCACGTGGCCCTTGCTGAGCCCTCCGATCACGCCTCGACCTTCTGATCTGAGCCACTCAATCCACCATTTGTCCTTTACCGTCATATCTCCCTCAATCTCTCATCCTCACCGCTCGTTAGCACCTTTGCCTGCCGATCGACACGTGGCTGCTCCACAGCCATTCGTTCGCATCGCCCCGATCCGATCGGGTCCGTCCCTTCGCGCCTCATCGACGACCGTTGGATCTGAAGATCCAACGGCTGCGGGCTATCGTCTACCTCGGTCAGCCCACTCGCCCACGTTCTCCACTGCACGAAACCCTCTCCCCTTTTCCATTATCGCCGACTCCTCCGACCCACTCTTCGCTCGCTAACCACCGCACGACATTCCCCAGTCTTCCGTCTCCTTCGCGCACTTCTCCACGAACCTCGACACCCCTCCAGTCGCTCCACGATCACGGTTGAACCCCACGTCCTCGCTAGCAAACCGCCCAACTCCAACCTTCAAATACGCCGCCTCCTTCACCGTTACACCCCGTCCACCTGTACGAGGGAAACCTCCCAGCGAGTCCCCGCCCCCCGGTGACAGCGAGGGGGCGGCCAGGAGCGCGAAGACGAAGGTACGCCCCGGTGACGACCCCTGGCCATGGTAGGCCAGGCCTGCGGAGCCTCGTCTCCGCCAAGCTGCTCCCCGTAGCCGGGGGAGTCCAGCGATGACCCCGAGGTCCTCCGATGACCTCGAGCACAGGCCCCGCTCCGCCAATCGCCAGGTAAGTTCCCTCTTCTCCGTTTGTCTTTTTTCTTCAATTTCTCTGGTTTAATTAGGCATTTCCGACCACCTTCACCCCCCATTAACCCCCCTTCAAGCTTTGCTACGCTTCCCTCTTTCACGCGTCACCTCCGACAGCCACACTCTCATTCTTCCATACCTCCCCACCGTCACCCATCTCCTCCGCCACTCACGGCGGAGGAGCTTCGAGCTCCCCATGTTCTTCGTCCCCTAGGAGCTCCCACTCCATTCACTCACGCACCATTAGGCTTCGGCTATAGACTACTAACGTGCAGGTCATCAAGAGCTTCAATGACCGGAGCTTGATCGGAGCAAACTTCACCGACGTCGCAGCCGACCTCCGAGCCCCGGCGAGCCGCACCAGAGCCTTCAGGATCTCCCCCGAGCTCGCAGCTTCATCGACGACTTGTCTTGAGCATCGGGGGACGTCCACCGTATCCGGGAGCGAGCGGCGGAGGAGGAGGCCCTTCACCGGAGCTCAGTTAGCGCCGCCGGTCCATGGCGAGGGAGACCGCACAGGGACCGTTGGATGGTCCAACTCCAGCGACCATCCAACGGCTATGATAGAGCCGCGTCCTCGCCTTCAGCGGTCCTTGGATCATCCCGATCCAACGGCCTCGAGCTAGCCACGCGTCGTCACCAGAGCAGCACCGAGCCTCCGTCTCCGTGCCTCCAGGTTCGGTTGCTCCGAGCCTCGACCGAGCCTGCACCGAGCTTCGTATCGTCCGAGCCTGGCCGAAGCTGCCCCGAACCTCTGCCGAGCCTCCCCTTCGTCCGAGCCTAGATAGCACGTGCATCGCACGTGCTATTCTGGGTAAATTGCAGAGAGGCCCATATCTTCTCCAGAATTGCATAATGGTCCTGCGTCACGTGCAGATCACACGCATGGTGGGTAAATTACATTGAAACCCTCGTGGGTTTTCCAAATTGCAGAAATACCCCTGTGCGCGTGGTCAAATTACAGGGAAGGTCCCGCTACTTTGTTTATTTACTATTTAGTCCCTCCCAGGGGCCTGTATGCAATTTTATTTTCATGTTTTCTTTCATTTATGCCCTTATCTTTGAACTTGCATATCTTGAGCTACATAGCTCCAATCAAGTTGATTTCAGTTTCGTTTTGAAGCTCTTCTCGTCCTCTTCACTATGGCATGGTTAAATTTCAGATTTGATACTATGAACCGTGATGTATTATTTTATTATCTAAGTGTCTTGATCTCTTTATTTATCATGCCCTGTCTGCTTGCTTAATGAGGACAGAATGCTTCTTAATGTTAACTCTGTTTAACTTGCATTTTTTTTCTATGGCTCAAGTGATTTTTATTGGGCATAACGTTCGCTTTGCATATCCATATATTTGCATGATAAAATTGTTTAAAAAAATGCATGTTTTATGTTTTAATGCATTGTCATGTCTTATTTTGTCTTTGCATGTTTTGACCTCTAGATCTTTAACTCTACACTTAGTTAAACAAACTTAAATCCGAATAATATGAGAGAGGCTCGTGTCCCTGAGTTCGACCTTGGTTTCTTGCCAAGTAAAAAATAAATTAACGATCACCTCATTTCGATTTATGGCATATATTTAAATGAGGCGATCTCTTTGACGACCGCAATCGGCCCGACTACGATGATGATTCTGAGTGATAAAAACACTCTATTAAAGGGCCGATTTTGCGGTTCGTCAAATGGCGCCGTTGCCGGGGACACGGCTCATTTCTTTTATTTTTTGGATTTTCGTGTGTTTAATTTAGTGTTTCTTTTTATAGGTCAAATGATCATATATTTTGCATATAAAATTTTTTCTTCCTTATTTGATATCTAACTATTGTTTTTGTGGCAGGGCCCTTGATGGATCAAGGAGGCGAGGAGCAGGATACTCCCCGCTGCGAGGAGCCGCAGAAGCATGCTTGGAGTCGATAAGAAAGAAAAGAAAAAAAATAATGTGTCGCATTTATTTTTTATAATAAACTCGTCTTTTACAGCGGTCTTCGATCGAAGACTCGCGATTGTAATCGGACGAATGTGGTTGTGTGGGGATCGTCCCCACTTGAGTGTCGACCTAGGATAGGCACACGGCTCTCCGAGCACATTTTAAATTCTTCATTTCTTGTGTGTTTAATCGTAGGTAGGACACACTTTAAATAAAGACGCACATAATCTCGCATCACTTAGCTAAAATTCATGAAGATTAATCACCGCTAATAGATGCATGATTAGGTGCGACTTTTTCGACTTGCATACATGTTTGATTTGATTTTCAAAACGACCCCAGATTTTTCGCGGCTTTTATCGTCAAATCACTGCATGATTTCTCGCTTAGCCTAGATCGCGTTTTTCTTCATCGTATACATGTTTTTCTCGGCTTTCATTTTTCTAGATTGATCACCTAGGATAAATGGAAAATGGAATGAACGGTAGACGATGATTTTCTGATTTATGTTCTAACTTTAATTCAGTGATAATTTAAAATAAAATTGGGACTGTTAATTGCAAGTCAACCAAAAATGGAGTAAAATTCGGTTTTGGGAGAGCAATACCCTCGCTTACGCAATAATTTTCCTTCACATCTTTTATTTGCGTAAAAATCGAATGTTTTATCACCAATAAAATAGACAAGATAATTAACCAACCTTGGTTGGTTTCATGTGTGAGTTGGTGAAACTAAGGGTTTGCTTGCTTGATTGAGCCTTGTTTGATACACACCCCAAATCCAAAGACACTCCATTTCATCTCCGAAGATTCAGCCGCTCATTTGTATATTCATCCTTCTTCTTCGTTCACCTTGGGTCTCTTCCAACATCAATCTCCATCTTTATACTTAGGCTAATCTCAGCCTAAGTATAGGGGGGACCCAAGTCCCTGTGATTTCTCTACTCATCTTTTCTTGCCTTTATACTTAGGTTATTTCTAACCTAAGTATAAGGGGAGCCCCTCTTAGCTCCCGTATATTCTTCTATATTTAATGGACATATGTACTTGTAACATCTAGGGCTATGAGGACATAGCAAAGTTTAAGTATAGGGGGGTATACCGTATATACCGTATATTTACTTTAGCTATAATCTGAAAAATTTGAAAAATTAAAAACTTTTTGGCTAAGGTAAAAATTCATTGGACTAAGAAAACTCAAAGGATTTCGTGGTTTTTCGATATTATGTTACACTATTTTATAGAAATATTTTCGAAAATGATTTTTGAAAATGTTTTGAAAATTTTTATTTTGTGTGACATGGGTTTTGAAAAATCGCCATCTCTTTTCAAGGAAAGTTGAGTCTAACTTGTGTTTTAACTCTCTTATTAAAATCCATAAAAATCAGAAAACCCCTAAAAACCTTTAGGAGCTATTAGTGACTACTAAGCCCAATTAAGAAAGCCGCGTTCAGTGAGGGTTCACCCTTAGCAGATTGGATGGTTTAGAGGACATCGCGTAAGGCCCCGTCCTCAAGCAACGGGCTTCGACCTGTACTTACATCCATACTGGCTGAATTGTAGCTACTTAATTGAGTTTAGGCAGTTGTTATATCTCTTGAAGTTCATAAAAAAAGTGTCTTGTTTTTGAATGAAGAAGTTGGATTAGTCCTCTACATTTTCACTTTCACCCGGGATCGGATTTGGTCAAGAAGACTTAGCTTTTAGAAGTCTTTGAGATTTTAGGTTAACCAGCCTTAGCCATCAGGGTCTTAGACTTAATCATCCACATTCCCCTAGGTTTCTAGATTTGCATGCTATATTCCATGCTTAGTCTCAGACACAAAGAATATGATCAGCACATCACATGCACGACTGCGGTTCTCGATGAGATGAGTTGATTTTTCACCTGAGGGATTGGGATGAGGAAGTCGAATTTGGATTTGATCTAATGATGCTCGAGGATGGGATAAAATCTTTGGAGGCTTCATGAAACCTGAGTGTCAGCAATATTAGCCAGTATGAGAACTTGATTCTTATACTAATCTCTTGACATTAACCTAAGTGCCTGGGTGTGAAAAATAAATAAAAAATGTTGATCAGTGTGCGCCAACTCTTGGTAAAAGCAGTGGAGCTAGCCACCAATTATACAAGTCAATGAAATTCAAAGAAAAGCTCTCATTCCACCAAAGTCAAATATCAAAGAGCTTCCACCAAAGGCGAGCGCTCCCAAACTTTTTCAAAGTGTCCACTTGGACCACCGCTATTAGGACCAGGAGTCGGGCTAGCACCAAAAAAGGGCTCTGCATCGTAAATGCTACAAGTCTGGGTGTCGAAGGTACGATAGGTACTCAAAAGAGACACACCCCGGTGTACTCCCAGGAAAACAAGTGCAGACGGCTCCAACTTCTCTTGACGGACGCACTGATCAACACCAAAAAAAATGTGTTGCATAAAAGGCACTAGAGAGAATCCTTGTTCCAATGAGAGGGAGAGAAAAATTGACACAATCCCATGCCCTCCATTTCTGGCCTGCCATCTACATTTTCTAAGTCTGACAACTAAAGAGACGGTGGACTGAATGCAGGATTTGATTTATTCCCTAGTGCTGAGGATTAGGTCCTTAGGAGATTTTCTCGGACCAAGATTTTGGGTGAAGACTTGACTCTACTCTCGAAATTGCAGTCAACACTAAACTCATATCCTTTAGTTTATATGTACATCAGAGAGAGTCTAGAGAAATAGAGGAATTGGAAGCCTCTTGATTAAGGCTGGGTTGAACTCTAGAATTTTGGATCTCTGAAGCCGAGTCGACTTGATCAGATTGGATCCGGTATTCACATGCACAAGGGGGTTAATCCAACTTAGTCATTCTTTTTGATGCTCGAGGACGAGCGTAGTTTAAGTATAGGGGGGTGATTAACCTCAGTTTCATCATCTTTATTTCCCATAATTAACCCCCTTGCTTAAAAGTTTGCCAATAAAACCCCGTTAATGTCTAATAATTAACGGAGTCCTTAATAAATTAAAAACCACAAAAAAATGACAAAACAAAAATTCGTGGTATTTTTAGACTCAAAAATACCCTCAAAAATATTTCGGGCCCTTGTTTGATTTCATTTCCAGTTTTGGTCAACATGAAACTTGTAGATCTCATCAAGATCTACAACTTTCATGTTTTGAGTTTTCTCAAATTCGGCCAATAGGGCCCTCAAAAATAAGAAAAACCCTCTGAATAACCTGATTGGGCCACGTGGGCCATTCTGGGGGCGCCACGTGGCCTGGCGCTTCTTGTCTTATCCGCCTGTGATTTGGACCGTCAGATCTCTTCCTGAGATCCAAAGGTCCAAAGCCTTCCACGCCGCTCCTTATCCGCGACCGTTCGATCATTCCCCCGTCTCATCATCACCGCATGCTTGCACTTCACCAGGAGCACGCCACGTGGCCCTTGCTGAGCCCTCCGATCACGCCTCGACCTTCTGATCTGAGCCACTCAATCCACCATTTGTCCTTTACCGTCAGATCTCCCTCAATCTCTCATCCTCACCGCTCGTTAGCACCTTTGCCTGCCGATCGACACGTGGCTGCTCCACAGCCATTCGTTCGCATCGCCCCGATCCGATCGGGTCCGTCCCTTCGCGCCTCATCGACGGCCGTTGGATCTTCAGATCCAACGGCTGCGGGCTATCGTCTACCTCGGTCAGCCCACTCGCCCACGTTCTCCACTGCACGAAACCCTCTCCCCTTTTCCATTATCGCCGACTCCTCCGACCCACTCTTCGCTCGCTAACCACCGCACAACATTCCCCAGTCTTCCGTCTCCTTCGCGCACTTCTCCACGAACCTCGACACCCCTCCAGTCGCTCCACGATCACGGTTGAACCCCACGTCCTCGCTAGCAAACCGCCCAACTCCAACCTTCAAATACGCCGCCTCCTTCACCATTACACCCCGTCCACCTGTACGAGGGAAACCTCCCAGCGAGTCCCCGCCCCCCGGTGACAGCGAGGGGGCGGCCAGGAGCGCGAAGACGAAGGTACGCCCCGGTGACGACCCCTGGCCATGGGACGGACCGCATACGTTGCAACCCGCTACCCCAGCGATCCCCGACTACACACCATATCCGCCTCGGGAAAGGATAATGCCAAATTGATTAATTTGTACTTGAGATGATCATCGGTTCTTCAACCAAAATTATACCATATAGTAATCAAAATAATTTTGATTATAAGGAAATTTGCTAAACAAATTCCCAATCCTATTCAAGCAAGGAGTTTGATGATTGTGTTTCCAATTATGATCTAGATCAAATCTAATCAATTAAATGGTTGAGGTCAAGTCAATTAAGGAAATAATCATATTCCAATATTTCTCAAATATTTTCCATAAGTAGTTCACGAAATTAACAATTAATTTCACTAATTGACAATGGCATGGTTCTTGATTAGAAAGTAATTTCAACAGTGACCCCTACTTACTAAAATTAGCATATCTCAATCAATTTAAATCCAAATTAAGCAAAGTAAGATTCCATAGTTTGCTAACTTGATTTACAACAGAACCTATGTAATTTGCACGCATTTCGAGGCGTCTCTAAACAGTAATTAACTTCTTAATTACGTTAAGATTCGCAGTTCCCGTAACAGTGAATACATGTTCATTAAAACAACCATATCTAGAGCAAACGAAATCCGCAAACTCAGATCCTATGGTTTCCTTATTTAATGGGGAACAAAATCCAAGTAAATAATTCGTGCTTAAACATTTTAAACATGGCCGAAATTATTTACTAAACAGATCTGCAAAATCAAATGCGATAAAAACTTTCGCGACCATAACGAACCCAAGTCGTTCTCGGTTAGCGAATCATATTCGAAACCGTCAACCTGGCTCTGATACCACTTGAAGGATATGGTTAGATCCTCAAGCGCATCACGGAAGCGTGAGCGTCGTATCGAATACGACGAGGAGCGACTAGTCGCACTAGTTGCTCGATGCAGCGGAATTTAAAAAAATTTTATACGAATAAACCATATGATCCAAGAACACTTCTCGGATCGTTTCGTCTAATCCAAAAACAAGTAATAGAATGACCTCTTGAAGCGGGGTTGCGATCGAGTCTCTAAATGAAGAGACCTCCTCTCTCAAGTCCGATCCGACGGAGGAGACGCTTGCGAGCGCGGGGATGAACCGCGTGCTTCTCGCAATCCATGTTGATGATCCAAGCGGCGGATCTCCTGATCTCGACACACGAGATCCGACGTCTTCTTCACGAGCAAGGCGCACCGAAGTAGACGGAGTTCCACGAACAAAACATCGGGCAGCATAAAGACGACGCCGCGGCGACGAAGACTCTCTCCAGGGCATCCATGGTGGACGGCCATGAGAGGGAGAGAGAGGGCTGTCATATAGAGAGAAAGAGAGAGAGAGAGATATGCTTCTCAAGCATTATATGTAAAGAGAGAGCATGGGTATGCCTATCTATTTATAGGGTTTTGGGATCCATGGATCTCAATCCATGTGACATACAAAATCAATGGATGAGATTGATTTATGTCAATCCAATGGCTAAGATTGTTGTTGGTAAAACCAAAAAATTTAGATCAAAATATATTTGACAAAATCAAATACAAATTAATCCAAAATTACACCAAATAAATAAGGAGAGAATATACCTGGAGATTACATCTCCATGTACATTCCATATGGACGGCCACCCATTCCTATTTGGAATTGGGTGCCGCCCAAGCTTTCCATGAGGAGAGCAATCTCATGACATGTCATGAGATTGCATATCTCCATGGAAATCTCTTTGTTTATTTCCAACAACTTTTGTTGGGTTTTATTCTTCAAAAATAGTTCACAATTATATTTGAGAATATTGCAATCTTGCCATTGAAAAATTGTGAATTATATTCACAACCCAAAATAACATGTAATTTACATTGTCAATTAATTACACAATGTGTATCCAATATACATAATAATTAATCAACACATATAAATTATAATTAGCTCTCTCTAATACATTATAAATCACATTTATAATATATTATGAATAATTGGATATTGCTATCCACATTATTCTTATCCATAATAATTAAATCACATTTAATTATATTGGATAACTTATTCTCAAGTGCCCAAATAATATGAATTACATTCACATTATTCACATCTTTGATAATCAAATCATATTTAATTATCTAAGTTAACTCCCCTTATAATACGAATCAAATTCATATTATTCATGATAATTAAATCACATTTAATTATCCATTTTCTCAATGCTCGGATACATATATCAACAATAGAATTGTCCATGAACTCTTTCAAGGATAATGCGCTTTCTTCGCGAATACTTGGAGATAAGGACAGGGCGATTGTATTGTTCCACGTATAGTGACATGGATATTGAGATCATATCTCAAATCCAGATCTCGGGCCTCCCATAGATGCTTGATTAAATCAAGACCGCAAATCTAATCTTCTCATTGCATCTGAATCACATTCAGATCAATGTCCAACATTTGGACTAAGATCAGATTACTTCTCTACTGAGAGGAGTCACTAAAATCCAAACCCGTTTCATCACTCCATAGGAATGGAAGCGTTATGGTTATACAATCGTTTATGATCACATCACCCTCAGGTATTCCTAATACCTGTACATCCTGCATACTGGAAGACTCAGAACAAACCCGAAGTATTAGATCAACTTTACACTGTCTACTTCAGGGTTCTATCAGTAAGTTTCTCATTCAATCATCGAGAGTCGGTATCGATCATATACTTTCCAAAAGCTTATGTCATACCTAGGTCTTGATCATATACTTTCCAAAAGTATATATCAAACCTACAAATTCAGTCAAGCTTCCAAAGCGAGACGACCATGCGCATGGAATTTGATTCTTCCCAATATCTCATGAGTGAGCTCTTGCCTTCCGGTTCAGTAACTGAACCTGTATGATCCCTTTGAGAGATCGTATTACTCATATGCCCTTATATGCACACCAGCACGCCGGTGTATAGACCTTGATTAGGTCATCAACCTATTGGTCTGCCAAATGTACATACTTAGACATATAGTAACACATCTGTCTCCGGTCAGAGGATGTGTGCCTATATCATGACAGCATATGATATAGGACTTTGGTTATCTCGATCTCGTTAAGTCAACTCTTTGGCCTAACTAATCTGACACCTCCGAATCTCTATTCCTATGCAGAGGACCTGCATCAAGAGGTCGGTCAGATATCAGCCTAACTGAGAAAGGATTGCCATCTCCTACTCAGGCTGGAGATCATCTTCTTAATAATCATTTAACGGTGCTCGATGAGTCCTTAGTCTAACTCATTAGATATTCATCTAGGCACCAGCCTCTATGATTCAATAATTGAATCAACAACTGTATGATCATTAAGATATCCATGGTACATAACCCTAATTGTACTAAGGGACCTATTATGCAAACTATGTACTCTTTATTTCAGTTCAGGGAATGATATTTGCAATAACTTTTATTGCATAATGGCTCGTCGTGGGCTCGCATGTCCAACAGGTGGCTCGGCTCTTGGCTCGGGATGCCCGAGCCTGTAGGGTAGGCGTGAGGCTCGTTCAAACCACGTGTCATCATATGGACCGTCCGATCTTGAGTATCGGACGGTAGCTTTGTCATCGTCCTCCGTCATAGGTCACCGGAGGAGGCCACACTCCTAAGACCTTTCTGTGGCTCCTTCGTACTCCACGAGGCCCTATGAAGATCGGAGAAGATAGATATGGTCCTTACAAAGGAACTGCAGGTACGGAGAGACTCCGTGAGTGATTAGGTCGGCTGGTCGATGAGGCCTCATCGGTGGAGCTCGAGATTGGCGAGGTCGTGCTATCTCCAGCCATTGACGATGGGGACATATACAAGCGTTAGTTTAGCTGAGGCACGTTGTTCATGGATCCGTGAGGTGAGTGGAGGGTCGTGGGGCGATGGGAGGCGGAGACCCAGAGCTCCTTCTTCAACGGAGCCAGGAAGAAGGGGGTGTTGTCTGAGGAGGTTCTGGAGAATAGGGAAGGGCGAGCAGAGATTTTGATGTGGATGAAAGATGGATGGCAGAGCGGGTCGAATGGACATGCGATGGTGAGAGAGGTCTTGGGCGGTGGGAAAATAAGGAGAAAATAAAAGGAAATAATGGTGAAGAAGATACTTTATCGGAGAGGTTATCGGCGGTAGGGGAGGCTTGGGTTGAGGCTCGGTGGGAGCCTCAGGTCGTCGCCCAACATGATCAGCCTAGGGCACAGAGCTCAGCAGGCCTAAGGCACCACGACATGGTTGTCGATGCTGTGGGTCGACATCTTGGAGGATCGGCCATCTTCGCTGGCCAATTCCATCTCCTCCTGTTACGAGGAGGGGAAGAGGGGCTAGGCAGAGCTCCATCAAATGGTGGACGACGGTTACGAGCGGCAGAGCGGAGTGATTTATAGATGGCGGAGCTCGGCGGTTACGTGGTATTGGCAAGTTTTTGAACATCCAATTGAAGGCATGGAATGATGGCTGGGATGTTTGATGGTGTGCACGAGGATGTCGGGTCTGCGGATAATATGATGGAGGAGTTAGGAGAGGAGGAGCATGGCTAGAGCGGTTGCTATAATAGGAAGGGGACGGAGGGATACGCAGGTATAATGCCTGGAGAAGGGGGTGACTAGAGATAGGGGATGATTCGTAGACCGTTGGAACTAGTGATCCAACGGTCAAGAAGATGGCGTGGGTAGAAGGCTAGGATTTGATTGATCAGATCAATCGTACGGTGAAAGAGCGGATGACAAAGGATGGCGGGGATTAAGCGTGGTTCGTGATCGGAGGGTGGAAGATAAAAGTGAGACATGGAATTAGTGGAGTCGTTGGGTAGGGGCTGATCCACGGTTGAGGGGAGACCGGGATTGGGTGGTTGGGATCGTATATAGGGGCCCGATCAGACGGTGGAGATGGAGGGAGTGATGAGCGGTGGAGATGGAGGATGCCCGAAGGAGATCGGACGACCAGAATAGGAGGTGGTGGCAGAAGAAGATGCATGCCATGTGGGCGGCCCAGAGGGCACCATGTGGCCCAATAAAAAAATCGAAAAAAATAAAGATAAATATAAAAGAAATAGTTAGAGGCAAAATTAGGAAAAAGTCTAAACATGAAAGTTGTAGATCTCGATGAGATCAACAAGTTTTATGTTGGTCATAAAACCAAAAGAGGTCAATTATACAAAAGTATATTTTTGAGGGTATTTTTAATGGGTTAAAAACACTACCATTTTGGGTTTGATATTTTCTCTAATTTTTTTGTCTTTTATAGGTCAGGACAATTATAGGCAATTATTAGTCTAGTTTTTAGAGGTTTCTAATAAGAAATAAAAACAAGGAATATGAAAGTAATTAAATACAATAGTTATTGGTTAAGTAAACACAGTTTATATACAATATAATACAAGATAAAATTATTGAACTATTAGGGAATGTTATTGAATTATTTAAGCTATGAGTTTAATAAGTGGATTTTAGCATGATGAATACGAGATTCATCAGCCTGCTGAAAGTGACTTTAGTTCATCTTCTGATCTGGCAGGCTTCTCGGTCACTTCTGAAACAGTGCTAGTAGGAGGATGATCTGCCTGAACTCTGGTGGTACTGCAGACCTCAGCGTCATGCTGATCTTCTGACAATGTGTCGAACATATCTATAATGAACTCATTGTGTTCAGGCTAGAGTGACTCATTCGAATCGAAGAGCTGCATCAGCAAATTAGATTCTATCTCCCAAATATCGTCGGAGCTGGAATCGATTGTGCTTTCCAGGTCTACATTAAGAGAGAGGATTTCCTGTGTTCATGGGTCATTCAAAGAGAGTGGTGTGTCTCTGAGCTCTGCAATGAAGTCACAATCTGCTTCAGGCAGTGCTGCATGACTTTCATTAGTTATGACTTTAGGCTCACTGATCATATCTATAGTAATTATGTTGTTGCTCGAGCTGACGGTGATCTTTCCAGAACCATAATCAACCACGGCTTCTGAAGTGCGTAGGAATGACCGGCTTAGGATGATAGAAATCTGGAGTAAGGGTGCAGGGCAGTCCATATCAAGGACTACAAAATCTACTGGAAACTGCATGCCCCACACCTTTACCACAATGTGTTCCGAGAGACACCGGTGTCGCTTAATGGATCGATCAGCGAACTGAATGATCATGCATATTTGCTTGAGCGGACCTAGCCTGAATTCTTGCAATATTGAAGAGGGCAGGAGGTTGATGGAAGAACTGCAGTCAAGTAGGGTTCGCTCGAACACTTGATCAAAAATCTCGCAACCGATCAAAGGTGCTCCTTTATCTTGCTTCTTCCGTGGGAGATTGTTGATGGCCGCAACTGCGGCCTAGGTGAGAACGTGCTTTTCAACTTGTCGGTGTTTGTTATTGCATGTCGGGTGATGCTTGTTTGTACATGCCTCCTTTTGTCCTTTCTTCACAACAGGCATGTATTCGAGGTCCTTCATCAAAGGAATCTCAACAGTTAAATATTAATGATATTCACAACTTCGTGATCAGATAATGCACTTTTTCTTTTTGCAATCTTTTTGGAATTTTGCATTGCTTAAGGAAAAGGAATATTTACATTACTGAAATCAGAAATAGAGTTCTTATTTACAACAAAATCCTTGTCCACAATATTCTGTACATCCAGATCACAAAAAGGAGTACATGCTGGAGATGAAGATGCTGGTGCTGGTGGACAAGCAAAAAGTGGGGCCTCTGCTTCGTCGGCTGATGTAGGAACGACTGCGGTTGATAGCTCCTCCATGGCTGGCACGTCTTCACTTCGGCTGCAAACATCTTTTTCGTTTTTTTGTCTTTTCTGATTTTTTGGTGTTTTTGCTGATGGTGGTGGAGGTGAATGGCAGTTTGCGTGGCTCCTCCTTCTTCTTCTTCCTCACCCGTCCCCTGTAGTTGGCACGACTGATGTAGAAGATGACGATTCACCTGTCGATACATTATTCTTCCCGTGGCTTGTGGCAGATAGATGCAAAGTCCTATGGCTCATGAAAGTGGCAACATTAGATAAAGCAATATTACAATCACTTGACTCTGCATGCACATACTGGACATCACATTCTACCTGCTCTTTACGACTGAAGCTATCGGGATTAGCTTCGACCTGTGCTGGAATGGAAGTTTTGGTGGCGGTCAGGTCATCTAACTTCTTCGTCATATCTGACAGGCCTTTTACGAGTTGGGCCATGCTATCCAGAGTAGGGTTCAGAGGACTTGCCTCAGGAGGCTTAACATGCAGACCACATTGTTGCTGAGTGGTTGGGGGCTGAGGTTGCGACTGCTACTGGTGATGAGGAGGTGGAGGAAGCTGGTACTGCTCGTAGGATGGAAGAGGCTACTGATGAGATGGTGCAGCCGCGTATTGGTGGTACGGCTGTGGCATGCGGTACTACAGCTGTGAATACTGTTGACTCTACCTCCATTGGTGTTGGTACTGCAGAGCTGGTGATATTGAGATGTAGGTTGAGAGGACTGCCCAAATGACCACCCTGAGGTTGATGGTGGGCCTTGTTGGCTTGTGGTTGGTCTTGGGGATGTCCGATAGGATGGACCAGTTGTGCATCATTGCTCCATACACCATAGACTTATTGAATCAAGGGTAGTGATGGGAAGGCTGGATCAGAAGGTGGTAGAAGGTCCGGCTGGTAAACCACCATTTGCTGCTACGGCGGGCCCTGATCGGGCGCCTGCACGTAGTACATGTGTTGGACTGTTGGTGGCTATTGACTCGGATGAGGTTGTTGTGGCAGTGATGGCTCGTCCTTATCCTCAGTTGGAGTCTCTGTAGATGGTGTCACCGACTGGACTTAACTGATAGTGCTCACGAACAGCTACAATTGCTTGTTAATCTGATACAACTTGTCAAAGTGTTGCGTCCTCTTTTCGATCACCGCAAGCTTCTAGAGATACTGTGATCGCTTCTCAATAATATCAACCTTTGAGAGATGGCCCCCGATGATGCTAAGATTGGAGCTATCATCTCTCTCCGCCTCACGAGATGTTGTCATATGTACTTGCTTTTGGAGGATCTGAGGTTGTTTCTGGTATGCACGAGATGAAGAGAGGGTGGCCTCTCCTTCGGCCCATTTCTTCAAAAATTTGCCAGACTACATCTTCATCTTTATTGTTGTGAGGTCCCCCACAAGCTGCGTCAACGAGCCTTTGGTTCTCCACATTCAGTCCCCCAAAAAAGTGTTGGACCAGACTGGTACTTGGTATCTCATGATGGGGGCACTTCTCCTACAGGTCAGTGAATCGCTCCCATGCTTCATGGATGGTCTTGTTGGCACCCTGGGAGAAGTTATTGATCATGGCTCACATATGGTTGAGCTGACCGAGAGGATAGAATTTGTGCAAAAAGGAGGATTTCAATTCCTCCATTGTCGTCAATACCTTTCCCAAATGATTGATCCAGTATAGGGCCTTGTCTTGTAGACTGAAGGGGAACACCATCATCTTCACTACGTCCAGGGGAACATTGGGGTAGTGGGTAGTACGACAGATGCGTGAGAACTGCTGAAGGTGAATGTAAGTCTCCTCGCTGGTGTTCTAGTGAAAAGATGGTAGAAGGGCTAAGAACTAGGGCTTAAGCTCGAAGTGAGCATGCAACGGTGGAATGCGGATCCATTCGGTCATCTGGTTGTCTTCATGATTATATGTCTCGTTTAGCGTGGGTTTCTACCTCCCTTATTCTGGATCTTCCTCATCAGGATCATCACGAGGTCCATCCCCTCTTCCTCATGCTGGTCTGTCTCCTCCTCCTGCAGGTCGATTCATCACGTCGTTCAACATTTCTTGGAATGTAGTCTGTGTGAGGGCCTGTTCGGTCAGTTGCTGGTGGATGGCCTAGATGGAGGCCAGCAATTGAGCATTTACCTGATTCTGATCCGGCATCCGACCTTGCTCAGGTTGAGGAGGGGGTTGTCCCTTGCCCTTTCCTTGAGGTGCCATCTGCGGGTATGAGTCTGATGAAATAAACTCGGTGTTCGTATCCATGACTGGGGCTGGCTTCTATCTGAAATGAAAAGCCCCAATCAGACCACTTGAAATTGCATTCCAGCTGCCAAGATGAATATGGAATTAGGGTCAATCCCAGGGTGTTATGAATGAAAAGATGTAGATTGTAATTGACTCTCATTCACAACGACGAAGATGGGACAAAAGTGATTATAGTTTATTGTACGGGTAAAGAAAAGAAAATGAGGAATATGGAGATCGGCCCTCAAAGTCCAGATCGGGATCTCTAGAATCGCCTCGAATTATTGACGATGTCGGGTCTATGGAATTGATGTGGGCATCGGTGGAGTCCCGACTTAACCATCCATGGATCGCCATCATGAAGCAAAAAGGAGATCTATGTTGGAGGAAAGATACGGTGGTCAACGAGGAATAAAACGGAGTGTAAAACAGTAGAAAGGATCGACCGAGTGGGGTCAAAAAGGAAGACACGCATGGCAAAATTGTGTGTAAATGCGCGGGACTTGATCTTTGAACCTTAATCTAGATCCATACAAACACAATGCAAAATTGAGTTCACCAGCTCACATCATGTGAAGCCGTAAAAGTTTGGCTATTTATTATCTTTTCAGTTTTAGAATTGTTATTTCATGCATATCTTTTTATAAGTCCTTAGCACGCTAACCTTATGAGAGAGAGAGAGTACTGCCAGAAAAGCATCACATACTTGTCCTCCTCCTTTGTAACCTGTAGTCTGCACTTTTTGAGATCCTTGTAACCCTTCCTGGATCTCTACTCAACCAAAGAAATATAGAGAGGAAGCTGATAGGCAAAATCGCTACTTCAATTCTGTCTTGCAATGGAATCATCCGTGAGCGTGCAAGAACCTACTCGAATGTAAACCGATGAGAGAGACACACCTGTGAAGGCGTGGCCTAAGCTCAGTACTTCAGACCTTGTCGATGTTCCACACAAGGCGGGAACACCATCGCTGACAAGGCCCTACTCGGTCACATACAAAAGAAGCTCCATTACTTCGGAAATCCATGCGATACACAAGGCAGTTACAAACTGTGTTTTTGGCTCTAATCCTTAGTGGGTCGTGCCTCGCTCATGGGAGGGGTTTTGGTCCCCTCCTAAGGATCATGAAAATAATGAGGGCTTTATGAACCCAAGATAGTGAAAGTCCATTACAAATTTTAATTAAGATCAAAGTTTATTTAGCAGTCCTCTTGTTTTAGTTTTTTGGGTTTTTACATTTTTTGGATCTGTTTGCATACGGGCGCCTAATATTTTTGTAGAGTTTTATTTAAGTCCTAGGTGCTCAAAATTAGAGGGAGATAGCGAAAAAGCCGTGAAAGTCGATTCGATGATGGAAATCTCACCATTGAATCTAATGATGCATGCTGAGTTAGAGAACATGCAATGCTTCCCAGCTCTCTCCATGTGGTATGCAAAGTAGAATTTTTGAACCTGCCTACATGGCAGTGTGAAATCGACAAAATCACCCTAAACAGTAGTTGTTATTAATCGTGAAAAATCATTTGTTAATTATTCAGAGACAAACCCTAGAGTCTGGCCTTGGAGACATCTCAGTGCCTGCCACAACGGGTCCTGCTAGTGTGATAAGATGTCTCTCATGGTACATGGGTTGGAATCCAAATAACCAACATTTATTAATTTGACTAGATCCAAATGTAAGAAACTATAGGTACATACATTCTTGTTAGGGTTTGGACCTGATTACTAAGGCAAGCATCCTAGAAGCTAAGGGCTCCTGCACACAAAACAAATAAAAATAAGACGTAAAACTCAAAACAGCAGGAAACAAAATAAAAGAAGACGACAAAACTCAAAATATTGCGATGAGGCCCCCAGGTGAACAAATACCTGGGCACTAGACCTCGTTGTGAAGAGTAGAGTCCAAGTCTTAATTATTACATATTAAAATTGTCTCTCTTTCACCAATAAATAAATAAATAAATCTATCTCTATGCTAAGTCTCTTTTCCTTACTTCCTTTGTAGCCTCTCCAACTGGTCAAGGTTTGAAGACCAACCTCCACTAAACTTGGCTATATCGGCCTCCTAAGAAGTCGTACTCGCATGGCGGGCCCTCGCAACAAAGTCGCAAAGTAAAGTATATTAGCACAAATAATCAAATGAATTCAAAATGAGCTATATTTAAAGAATAATTGAACGAATATGTGCAAAATAAATCAATTATTAGCTACATCTATAAATCAATGAATAAGCAAGTGATGGATGTACAAGATAAATGACAAAATAGGCTACGCTCATTGCTCTGTGGTAACGACACCATCTGATAATCGAGATCCGCAGAGGGTCGTACGGTTTTAACAAGGCAAAACCGCAGTCGGTTTGTTGACCACTCCATGGACCTCAATCAATCAGCCAACAACCCACGATATAGGTCAAAGCAAGGATAGCACAAAAAGTGAGTTAAAATTTATTATTCTCTAGAACTAGATGTATAACAAGTAAGTGTATAGAGGTCTAACCAGAGAGATAAAAAAAGGGTAGCCTATAGTTATTTTTAAACAAATAGCACTATGTACAAACCTGTCATTCATCATGTATATACAAGTATATATTTTTTGTGGGTTTTTAAATTTTTATAACATTTTTATATTCTTTTTGTTTTATATTTTTGTATTTTGTTTTTAGTTGTAAATTATATATATAAATGATTTTTATATTTTATATTATATTTTTCTATATAATAAGTAATATATAGTATAAAAGACTATATATAATGATGGATAATATAGGTATAAATATAACTAAAAAATATCCAAAAATTTCAGCAATTCATATTTTTGTATTTTAAATAATTCTTTACTGTTTTTGTATTTTTTAGTTAATTTTTTTATTTTTAAATATTTTTGAAGTCAAAAATATATTAAAACATGGATAAAATGATGTGTCGAGATTGAAATGGAATTTAAAAATTGAATCCAAAATTTTCCAAATCAATTTTAATATCTAGATAATAATATAAAGAAAATTATAAAACATACAAATTTATTTTTAGAGTTTTTAGGAATTTTATATATTTTTATCAAGGTTTTTGAGGTTTTTCAATTTTTAAAGAGTTTTGTTTTTCCATTTTTAGTGACTTTTGGTCCAAGGGCTAAAATACACAAATAATAAACATATAATTTGTTGGTATTTTTCAGAAATGTTTTCACATTTTTTGATATTTTATACACTAGATAGGGATTGTTCGTGCACTAAATGATTTTTGATAAATATCAAAAAAGGTCCAAAATTGCTAATTAAAATTATGACATAAAAGTACAATCAGTCAAGAACTGACTCTATTTTTTCATGATTTTTGGAGCACAATAGCTATTTTAAATAAATCTAACAAGCATGAAAAAATACAAACACTACCAAGGGCATACATGTAAATAAAAAAAATCGAGTAGCCTATGTGCAATTTTTCCAAAAGTATACAACATGCTTTAAATTTTTCTGGACCAAAGATAAATATAAAATGTTTAGGGTTAACTTAAAAAATGGCCACCTCACGTGGGATGACACGTGAGGGGACCTAGCTTTGTCCTATATGTAATGTACAGAAAGCACAAGGGTCTACATGAAATTTCTCCATTTTTTTATACGTTACAATTTATTTACAAGATTGAATAATAAATACAGAAGGCATGGTATAGATTTAGCAATTTACCCCTATAGGTGCAAGAGCGGACGGTTGGATACCATCCACTTGACACATGTTGCGCCCTCCCTGCGCAATACCCCTTCGTCTTTGACGGTTGGGATTAGATCCCAGCTAGTGATCTGATGGTTGACGTGCGGCGCATCCAACGGTTTCTGTGCGATCTGGGTGGCTCAAATATCCAACGGCTGATGGGGGATCAGGAGGAACTCACCAAAAACAGGGCTAAGTTGAGCTTGGATCGATCCTCCTTCGTGCCTCCGGTCGTTTAGAAGGCTCAAACAATGGGCAAAATGGCATGGCAGCTCCTCCGCACCAGATGGCATAGACAAAAGGGCTCTTGGAGCACCGGGGACGTCAGTCAAGCTCGGGCACGGGCGGGAGCTCCAGGTGCCTTACTTGAGTCAAAGTAGACCTAGAAGGGCCATTGGTCCTCCAGTACCTACAGAAATGTTAAGTGCAAGGAAACAAAGGGTCTGGAGGCCTTATTGGTGGAGATAGGTGGACGTCGGAGTGTGGTGGAGAGGTCTCTGGCGAGGAGGCATAGGAGACCTCGATCTCCATATCCGTGCATGATCCAGGTGAGTGGAATGTGGGAGCGAATGAAGAAACATAGGGAGAAGGTGTGGAGGCGGTAAAAGCAGCGGATTAACGGCATATGAAGCACGGAGGAGTTTGTCGGAACTCAGCTCCGGCGAACTACGAAGATGTAATTTTACACTAATGCGATTAATAAAGACCTAAATTAAGATTGGTAATTAAAACCTATGACTAAATACTTTTTAAAAAGAAAGAAAAAGGCAACTCTTATACCTACAGACGACGATAGGGAGCAGGGTGGTCGGAGCGTCATCGTGGGGTGCACCTCCTCCTCCTGGAGCCGATCCAGACCTCGGGAAGACTCCTCCTGTCACAAGGATCCTCTTTAAAACAAGGTTTAGGGCTCTAAGGCTCAGAATGATGACCAAGGAAGAAGAGGGAGGCGAAAGGTGATTATTTATAGACGAGGTTGGGCACCCTTATTGATAACTTGATTGGAAAAAAATCTAGGCTATGTAAACGAAATTGAAAGGGACGGTGTGAATCTTGGAAGATCATTGATGAATTTCTCTGAAGGAAACGATCATGATGGATCGATTGATCGAGCGGGAAAAAGGGAGGAAAACCACAGATTTGACGGTTCAGACGAGTCATAATGCCTGGGGAGGGAGTTGACCGGCGGCCAACAAAAGCTGCGCTGTGATTGGTCCACGTAAGCGCACTACAGGACAAAACTATGTATTTATTCTGAGTTAATTATTTAAGAATAGTAAATGATTTTATTAATTTTTGAGTATAAAATAAAAAAATGTTTATTATTTTATGTAGTAATTTATTATGATTTTTATTTTTTTGATGTTATTTATTAGTAGTTAATTTTAGGGATATATTTATAGGTGTATTCATCCATGTTTTGACAATTTTATTTTTATTTTGTATATTTTTTATTTTAATTTTTTCTCTTATTTTATATATTTGTAACTTATTTTTAGGTATATAAATATAATTTTACATTTTTCTGATAGAACTTGTATCTTTAAATAAATAGGTATATATTATAGAGTAAATTACAAAAAAGTCCTTAAACTATACACTTGATTTCAATGTCACATCTGAACTTTAAGACGAAACAATGTGGTACCCGAACTTTTAAATTTGTCTCAATGTGGTCCATGATCATTGAAATTTAAGGTTAAAGTGATGAAATAATCAACTAAATTTATATGGTCATGGACCACATTGAGACAAATGTGAAAGTTCGAGTACCACATTATTACTTTTTAAAGTTCATGTATGACATTGAAATCAGGTCTATGGTTCAGGGACTTTTTTGTAATTTACTCTATATTATATAGGTATAAATACAAGTATTGTATCAATGTATTTTGTTTTCTACTTTATTTTAATGTATTCTCTTTGGTATTATTGTAGCTTTATATTTTGCTAGAATATAAATAATATTTACAAGAGTAGAAAAATAAATGAATAAATAATTAAAGAATGGATTTCACTTTTATTTATTTACAAGTATTAACATAAGTATTTTACCTATACAGTTTATATAATGATTTTATTTTGACATTTTATTTGTGGTTTTATTTTGTTCTAAATATGTACATATGTTATAAATAAGATGTATAAAATTATAAAAATATAAAGTCATGAAAATAATAAAGATGAATAAATTGAATATATTATTCAGGTATATTGTACAATGAGGGCCCAAAGCCTAAATTTTACACTTTGACTCCAAAAAATATGAAACCACCTTCATTAAATAGCTTACTAAAAGTTATATACAATTAGAGGTGATTTTGATATATTTTGAGTTTTTATTTGAAAGATATTGATACGTGAAGTTGGGCTTTTGGATTTTTATTTTGCGTATGAAATAAACACTATGTATTATTTTGGTGCAAACTCAATTTTGTATTTTTATTTACATTATTATCTACAACTTTCATGTACAAAATTTCTTTATTTGATGAATAAATAATAAAGAATAATATAGGTCCCAAAAATGAATAAATAATGAGTTAATAAATGGAATTTTTATTGTATTAAAGGCCCTTATCTCCCCTTACTTTATTCCTTGTCGACCTAGTAGTCGTGATGCCTAGGTCTCGGGGTTTCGAGTCACAAAATACCTTCGGTATTTTATTCTTTTTCTTTTCTTTTCTTTCTTCTATAATTTTGGCATTAAAAATAGTATTTTATGCAGTATCTATACAACAAAGCAGGCATGATAATTTATGCAATTTAATAGTATTTACATGCATTTACTTGGGTTTTTAAGGCCAAAATGATAGAATAAAGGTGATGAAATGGAGTTTCATCACCTACCTGTGCTGGAGGCTGCTGCTGGGATGGAGCACCTCCAGTGGACCATCGGAAGCTTGGGTGTTCACGACAAATAACGGGTTGTTGTTGGTACTGGGAGTATCAAATCCCGTTGACTTCCATCGTTGGCTCCTGTTGCTCATGGACTAGCGGGATAAGTTATGACAAGGGCTGATCTGGATGATACACCACCAACTGAGTATATGAGGAAGGTGGTGGCGGCAAATGGTACTACAGGAGTGACTGGATCAACTCTGTCAGAATGTGATGGACTTGACGGACGAGGCGGAGGGCTGGGAAGAAATGCTCCCTGGATCAGACCGTGACCTGGAATGTGCCTGAGAAGCTGTTTGTGCCTCTTGGAGACACATCATCTGAGTCTTCTGGTCACTCGGTGTTTGGGCCAGCTCATCAATCCTATTGAGCTTTGTCCAGGACCTAGCACGTCTTCTTCTCAATAATCTCCATCCAGTCCAGCTTTTGGCTGAGGATACCCATATAGGCAGTTGAAGACTATGTTAGTGATACTGCTGCAGAAGAGGAAGAAGGATTGGCCTCAATGCGTGATATCCTCTGGTATGAAGTCTCCTGGTGGGTAGGCTTCCACTGAGTGTAAACCCGGGTCTGGGACATCACGGTGTAATTTTCGGCCATCTCCTCATAGAGGGCCCAGACCTGGTCTTTGTCTTTGGTGAAGTAAGAATCTCCACAGGAGGTGTTTGCTAGCCTCTATAGCTCATGTGTCAGCCCACAGAAGAAACTCTGGACAAGATTGGGTTTGCTGATGTCATGGTGGGGAAACTTGTCGATGAGCTCTCAGAATCGATCCCACGCTTCATTGAACTGTTCATTGGGAATCATAGAGAAGTTATTGATAATTGCTCTGGCTACATTGGTCTGATCGAGTGGATAATACTTGTTTAGATATTCGGTCTGGAGATGCTCCCAAGTGGTGACAACCCTCCCCAAGTGTTTCATTCAGTAGGCTGCTCTATCAACTAAGGAGAATGGGAAGGCTATGAGCTTAATGGTGTCCTCGTCCACCATTCTGTAATTAACGATGTTGCAGATCAACTTGAATTCTTGCAGATGGTGGTGGGGCTCTTCGATGGCATGCCCATGGAATTTGGGCAGTAGCTGGATTGTCTGGGGGCGAAGCACGAAATCGCCCAGGATGGCGCGAAGCTAGATCCATCGGTGAGCGAGGCTTGCACCAGGGTTATTCAACGACATCATGGTGTGTGATGGTCTCTGTGGATCTCGTCGCTCATCCTGGAGTCTGTCATCTGCTCGACCCTCATGTCTGGGTATCTCTCCACCACCAGCCGGTATCTCTGGTTATTCTCTCCCAACTCTCATCTAAGTAAGGTCTCCCATCACCTCTGGCATGAAGATTCACTGGTCTCTGATCTGTTTCTGCATGGTCTCCAGGGAAGCTAGCAGTGTGTTATTGATGCCATCCTGGTCTAAAGATGAAGTATGAGGATGCACATCGGTTCTGTCATCGTTGTCCATCTCTCCCGTCTCTGCAAAGGCAAAAGACCCTAGCTCATATGTTGTCAAATGAACATAGAGTTGTGTTGTACTGTTTGTATGTACCATAGGGGTGGAATAAGGGTAGTCGAGGGAGAATAGGGTGGAGGCGAATTCGGGTTCAGAGTGTGGGTATGAGCCCTCTGAAGCTACCCTAGATGAACAGAGAGGAGTGTTAGAAAGCGGTGCTGCCGGAAGCAGCCTAAGAGACCTCCTGCCCATCATCTTGATGTGGGGATTTATGAAGAGTAGATCTGGACTGAAAGCAGGATGAGAAAACAAACTCACGAGTCACCAACTCAACACTGTGTAATGACCATAAAAGATCGGTCGTTTATCTTGTCAGATTTTATTTGGTTATAATCAATCATACAGAGTGAGTTAAGAGAGTTGTTGGGAGCCCGATTATCCCTGGAGATTAGCACAGATTCTTACGACTCGTTGCGTCTATTTCCAGCCAATATAGGTGTAAGTATGGACCGTTTCTGACTTCCCGATTACTTGAGGACAGAGCCTTACACAGTGTCCTCTAAACCACCCACTCTGTTAAGGAAGTACAGACCGTTTACCAGCTACCCGTAAATCCTCGTTGGGGAATAGCTAATAGTTTTTATTAGAACCGGTAGTCTGATGAAAGTTCAGGCATGGCTCTATCCTAGTATACGGTCGCTCAACTCTCAGCAGATAAAATCATACAAGGAGGTGGTTACTCTCCCCAAAACAAGATGTTTTCGGTTATTCCGATTTTTGTCAAGTGTGCTTTAGCAGTCTCGATTGTGTTGGTTATCTCTTTTTATGTCTTTTTCTGAGTAAAACAACGTCAAAAGAATTTTTAGATTTCCTTTTTATTTTAAGTCCAATAAAATAGGGGGAGGAAGACGGAAAAGTTGATGCACGATGAAACTCAATGATGCATGCAGAGTCGGAAATGAGTACCTTACTCCAACAATCTACATGCAGAGTGATCCGTGCATAATTTAAAGACTGAATTAAAACTAATCTATATGATGCACGAGGAAATCACCCTAAGATAGTAGCTTCTATTAACAAGAAGAACTGGTCCTAATTAATCAGAATAAAGTCCCAAGTCCGATCTTAGACACCCATTGGGGCCCACCACAGTGGATCCGACAAGCATTGTATACGATATCTCACGGCACTTGGTCTCTAATCCAATTAAATTAGCCTTTTATTTTGACTAAGTCTCATCGTGATAGTATCTACTGAGCTCAACCAAAACAAAACCTAAGTCTATGGGCTAAAACCTTAGAAAACAAATAAAAATAAAATGTGGGAAAACACAAAAAAATTGGTGAGGTCCCCGAGTGCACTGGCACTCAACGAAACAGACCCAATAACTGTCCAAGTATCCAAATAGAGAGTCCAAGAATCTAAGTTATTACATGAGTTTTTTGCAAAATAAAAGCCAAAATAAATGTATCTAGTATAATTGTCTCCTGCTCCTTCTACTCCTCCTCAGGTGTTGGTCCCTCCAGACCAAACGGAGTCGTACTCTAGCAGTCCCTCGCACAAAAATCAAAATAGACGGAGGTCAGAAACAATTATAACATATAGAAACAAAAAATAAGCAAAAATAAATCCCAGTACTTAATCGTGCTCCCCAGCAACGACGCCATTCTGATAAGCGCAAGACCAACTAAGGTTAAGTGTAGGATTAAGTTGTCATTGTGACCATAATAGATCAATGTAATTAACGAGAAAATTATTCAAACCACTAAAAAATAAATCTGAGGAAAAGAGCGATTTTGCTACTTTTATTAACCCGGTATAGCGGCCATGGTCGAACTCGAGGATCATAATTAACAACTAAGTAGTCGATTCAAAAATCATTGGATTTTTATTTATATTTTTAGTGATATTTAATTTTCAAATTTTTAATTTTTCAAACAAGGTTAATAAGACACAAAGGCGCAAATCTTCTTTTTTATTTTTCAAATAAATTAAAAATATTTAGAAAAATGGAGTAAAAATAAGGCACAAATCTTCTTTTTTTATTTTCCAAATACATTAAAAATATTTAGAAAAATGGAGTAAAAAATTTTAAATTTTATATATTTTATAGAGTTTTAGGGATTTTTTTGGAAAATTTTTAGATGTTTTTGTGATTTTTTGAAAATCAACTAGTGATAAAGTAAACAAATAGTTCACAACCAGGGGTATTTTTCAAATTAAAAATAAATAAAATGCTCAAAATACCTGGAAGTGATTTTTTATATATTATAAAGAAATATCAACAACATGAACTGAAAATGCATTTTTTTGGATTTTTAATTTTATATGATTTTTATAAGTTTTTTAGTATTTTGCAAATTTTTAGGTTTTTAAAAGGTGTTTTTCAACTAAATTTATATAGAAGATAAAAGGTGATAAAAATACAACAACATAATTTTTTGTGGAAATTTTAAGGGATTTTCACATTTTTATGAATTTTCTAAAACAAACATGGATTTTTTAGGGGGTTTGAATTTTTAACGATAGAAAATGAACGAAAATTATCAAGCAAAAATCACCATAAATAAAACATGCAAACAAGAGTCACAAGTATTTTTTTAGGGAATTTTTTGGATTTAATTGATTTTTAATGCAATTAATAAAAGGCTATAGCTGAAAACAGTGCACAAGGACCAATATGCATATAAATTAAGTTCTATGGCAAACTAAATAACGCATTCAGAAAGTACAAGGGATAAACTATGAATAATACAGACGTAGGCATGCACAACACGTGATCAACGCTTATGGGGGTATAAATGCAATTTCAAAACATCAATTTCATTCCTTAACATATAAGAATTTCAGGACAAAAGCTACAAATAACCCAAATAGCACGTAAAGATACACATGACTGCGACTTAAGTGGACTAAAGTGCAAAAATTAAAACTACAAGGTCCTTTCTGCAAAAGGTTTTTACTACAATTACATTTATTGGACTAAAACAAAATAAAACAAAATATAGGGTAAAAAGAAAATATACCCCACATGGACACGTGGCACACGCGTGTGGGGGCTCAGACGTACAGTCCAGATGACCATTGCTCGATAGATCTGACAGTGCAGAGAATGTCGGAGACGTACGTGTCAGATCTGCTTGAATTCGGATCTGACGTCGTAGAAAAAGGCATGGTTGGACGGTCGAGATCTCTTCTGGACGTGAGGCTAGTAATCCGACGACTCTCGAGGATGCTGGAAGAACTGTTGGCTGGAGGACTTTGATCGACGACATAGGGCGATCTGCTGGTTTGATTGAAGCACCCCGAGGCCCAGCAACTTCGTAATGGTGCTCTACATCGTTTGGTGGGCTCGGATGAGGCGGTGGACAGCCAGAAGCTCCAGTCAGAGGAAGTCCACCTGGAGTTGCTCCACCACCTCCGATGAAGCTCAGATTGAGCCTCCTCGTGCACTCCAGCTCTTGCAAAGGGTAATAGAACTCAGGATGTAGCTCTGATCCGGTTATTGCAAGGGAAATTGAAGTAAAATGGTGGGCGGATGAAAGTCGATGTCCGTCGGGTATGGGGGAGTAGAAGTCTAGCCTACTTTCTCTCTGATGAGCAAGATTCAGTTGGTCAGGTCACGGAAGAAGGACGAGAATGAGATGAGGTATCGATCAAGAGTAAACGAGTGATACCGAGCTCCGACCACAGTGATCGAAGCTAAAAGGTGGCAGCGGTCCGGTGATGAAAATCAAGATGAACAATGGAGATAGAGTGGATTTGAGGGTACAGGGGTAACCTACAATGAACGGTAAAGTGAGACGAAGGATAAGGCGAGGTCAGGGCCTCGACTCCGTTGCGGAAGGCGGAGCAGGCTACATGCGGCAGAGCTGCTCCAGCCACGTATGAGTTGCGTCCAAACGACCACCAAATATCACTCCAAAGGGGTCCTCCTGAAGCTTGTCACTCTTCTGGAGGTAGCTAAGGGGTAGGATGGCGCGAGGGACGAGCTAATCGGCTAGGGTGGTGGAGGCTACTACTTATAGAGGATTTCCAGGGTCTAGAAGAATCGAAGGTGCATGTGAAACCCTTGGACAATCCACCTCCTCCTAGGGATCCGCGAGGATCACAGATCCTAGGAGAAGGATCAGGCGCAGAAATCGGGGGCAAAGATGGTCGGACCTAATCTAGAAAAAATGGGAGAAATCCGGTCCGACGATGATGGAGTCGGGTCGGGTCTGGAAGAGGGGCGGTTGACCCGGGTTGACTTATCAGAAAATTCAGTTTTTTAAAATCAAAGAATAATGAACATAAAATAGTAAATGAATTTAAAATAAAAAATGGTATAAATGAAAAATGTTTATTATTTTTCAAGCTATTTTTCTATGATTTTTAATTATTTTTATGAAATTATATATATATAATATATAGTATAGGGTATTATGTATATGTATAGTATACCTATATATTTTATTCTTTTATTTTTATTTTATCCTTTTTTATATTTTATTTACTTACAAAATGACTTAAGGAGCATGAAATGATTTTTATTTGATTTTTACAATTTAAATAGAAGTATTAAATAAATAGGTATTATATACAATATACACATGTGTGGCTTTTGTACAATGAATTTTTTTATTTTATTTTGGTTTTATTTTGCGTTTTCTAATTTTATTTTATTTTTATTTTATTGTTCGGAGTATATATAAGTGTTTAAAATACAATTTGTACAAAGTATTAATTAAAATTATTAAATCGACATATTTACAAGTATAGGTACTCTGTGACTATACAATGCACCCAAAAAGCCAATTTTTACCTCATAACTCCAATATTCATGAAAACATTCTCATTTGAAAGATAATTTAATTCATAATCCAATAAAGGTTATGTTGGAAGAATTTAAGTTCATATGGGTCAGGAATTGATCTTTCAATCTCTTATTGTGTGGCTTTAATGAGTGGTATTATTTGCATTATGTACAATGATTTATTTTACAAGTATTTCTATAATTTAGACTTCATTCTTATGTGCATCTTTTATTGAGAAAATAATTTGATTTGAGGTCTTTTTTATGAATAAAAAAGGAGAAGTGATATATATATAGAATGCATAAGGATGAATATACAAGGACCCTTTCTCCCCCTACTTTATTCCTTATCGATCTGGTCAGTGGTTGACTTTCTCTCAGGGTTGTGGTCAGTCTGTATTTATTACATAATTACAACCTTCTTTCCTTTTTCTTTTCCTCTTTATTCTTTTATTTTTGGAAAAAGGGTGTTAATTATTCATTATTAACAAGGGTATGCGTAGTGATAATTTATTGTATTTACACGCATTTGTAGATGTTTTCGCTAAACCATAAGGCTAAAATAAAAGAATAAAGAGTGAGAAACAGATAGTCATCTATGGTTCTGAAAATATTTTGAAAGATTTTGCAAACATTTTGACAACTTTATTTTTGATAAATAATTCGACAAATAATTTTTTATAAACATTTACCAAATTTGAAAATAATTTTTACAAATATTTTTAAAATAATATGTATATATTTTTCAAAATATTTTTGCTACCATTTTTCAAACTATTTACAAATAGATTTTCAAAACGTTTTATTTCAAATAAAGAAAATAAATTTTACAAACAAAATATTATTACAAAGGTTGAAACCATTTTACAAAATATTCCAAACATTTTTCAACTGATTTTTCAAAAAGATTTTCCAACCATTTTTAAATCATTTTACAAAACTTTTTTTACCAGATTTATTAATCAGTATACAAAAATAATATTAATGCGTATTTTATATTTATTATTGAGCCATATTATTTGAAAATAAGAAAGTACGAGTTATGGCTAAAGTATATACAGAGTATATATGACCCCATATACTTAGCTTGATATGTGTACTCATAGATCAAAGAGAGAAGGAGAAAATACAACCCGTACTGAGTATAAATGAGCCTATACTACAACGACTAATTAATGAATGAATGAGAAGTCGACCGTCCCCCCTATACTTAAGATCAATTAATCCTAAGTATAGCAGACTGTATTCAACATGTAGGGAGGTCGGTGGTGGGAGCGAATAAAAGAATGATCAGCTCGGCCTATCTCACGCTGCACTTAGGGTAAAATATCCTTAAGTATAGACAGATTATCAAGAGTTGAGGAGACATGTGAGGGATTGAAGAATGAGCAATCCTAGGGTGCTTACCCCCTATACTTAGGATGAAACATATCATAAGTACAACATACATGAATGGGGTGAACACAACATGGAATAAATAATTTTGAAGAATGAAAAGAAGAAGAAGAAGAAGAAAAGAAGAAAAAGATTAACTAATCGAAATGTTTGGAGGAGCAATGACCGGTTCCACAGAAGTTGTTGCAGTGATGAACTCATCATCAAAAATCACTTGTACAATGCCCACAACAACCAGGAATGTATCATGTTTTAAGTACAGCTTCAGCAACTGACCATTCACTACGAAGGATCGTGCCTCAGCTAACAATTTTGATATCAATACACTTTCACTGTCACACACAGTCCTGACTCCGAACGACTCTATCCACTTGGTTTTTAATTTTCCTGAATCATCTTCAATCCCACGTCAAACAACTACACTTTCTATCTAGGTTCGAAGGTCTTTCTTCTGATGTGCTTGTCATGCCAACGTTTGACCTTCTCCTTATACATGAAACTGTTGTTGTACGCGTAATCTATGAATTCCAGTAGTATTTTCAGATCCAACTTTCTCTGCTAAACACCTTTTTGTGAGTTACGATTGCAGATACTCACTGCCCACATGTGAATCAATTCCACCTGCAGGTGACATGGCTTTCCATAGACAAGACTATAGGTGACATGCCCAAGGGAGACTTGTAGGCCCTTTTATATGCCCAAAGAACTGAATCCATGTGTTGTGACATGTTCAATCTGTCCAACCATACTAGTTTCGGCAATATCATCTTGATTTCTGTGTTAAACAACTTTGCCAACCTATTTGTATCCGAGTGATAAAGAGATGCGACTCGATGCTCGATGTCATAATCCTTCGTTAATTTCTTGACCACCTTATTGATGAAGTGTCTGCCTCCATCTGAAATCAGAATCTTCGGTATGCTGAACCATGAAATGATATTATCTTTCAGGAACTTGCAAACTATTTTGCTATCTGCGGCTCAAGATAGAATGGCTTCCGCCTATTGATTCACATAATCAACAACAAGAAGGATATGTTCATAATCTTGACTATTAGGAAATGGACCCATAAAATCAATGCCCCATGCATCAAACACATCGGATATTTTAATGTATTTGAGGGTCATACTGTCTTTAACTCCAATGGTTTTCTCCTCTTATGATAGTCCATACAGGTTTTCACATGGTTATCGGCATCTTTAAAGAGTGTTGGCCACCAAAGGACACATTGTAATACCTTAGCTGTCATTCTGCTTCCAAAATGGTGTCCACCAGATTCAAGCTTATGGCAGTGCTCGAGGATACTTGTTTACTCCTCCTAAGGAATACACCAATGCCAGATGCAACCTGCACCTTCTCTGAATAGATGTGGATCCTCCCATCAGTAAAATGAATGTCGAACATGAATTTGTCCTTCTTTATTCGCGTCCAATCCTGTGGGACTCCCCCCGATGCGAGGTAGTTCACGACATCGACATACCACAGGAGCGCGTCCACGCTGAGGATTGATTCGTCAGGGAAAGTTTCTGTTATCGGTGCACTACTCTGAGTAGTCTTGATTTTGCATCCTTCTTCTGTTGTAGGTATCTGATGGTAGAGTGACCAATGAATACACTGACTTTTGATCCAAGCAGATAGGATCTGAACTTCTCTGATGCAAAGATTTCCTCCAGGCGCTCCTTTTTTGTGAATGTGTAGTTCCGTTGCGCTCATCGAGTGTTTTGCTGGCATAGTGGATAGCGTAGGGCACCTTGTCCCTTCTTTGACCTAAAACAACCCCAACTGTAAAATCAGACACATCCGTCTTGATCTTGAATGGATGAGACCAATTTAGTGGCTGTAGGAAGGGAGCCCAAGTGAGGAGATATTTCAATAGATAAAATGATTGGAGAACCATTTGATCAAAAATAAACTCTGTCTCCTTGCAGAATAGCTCTGTAAGAGGTCGAGAAAGTTTGCTGAAGTCCTTAATAAAATGGCGATAAAAGCTGACATGCCCTAAGAATGACCTCACATTCTTTACATTTCTGAGGTGGTTTGAGTTTGCTGGTAACATCCACATTCACCGGGTTGACCTCCGTGCCTCATCTGAGATGACATGGCCCAACACAATTCCTTCTAACCATGAAGTGGCTCTTTTCCCAAGACAATACAATATTGACTTCACGGCATTTCTGAAGCAGTCGGACTAGGTGTTGAAGACAAGAATCAAATCTGTCACCATAGATTGAGAAATGGTCCGTGAAGACTTCAAGAAAACTCCGGACCATATCGGCAAAGACGGCGAGCATGCACCTATGGAAAGTTGCTGGAGCATTACATGGGCTAAAGGGCATCTTTCTGAAAGCATAGGTATCGAACACGAAGGTGAAAGTTGTCTTCTCTTGGTCTTCAGAGGTGATCGCCACTTGGTTATAACCGGAGTACCCATCTAAAAAGTGGAAGTATTCCTTCCATGATAGTTTCTCAATGACTTGATCAATGAATGACAGAGGGAAATGGTCCTTCTTTATCACTGAATTCAGTCGGCAGTTGTCTACACATACCCGCCAGGATGTCAACAGTCGAGTTGAGATCTCCTCCCCTTGGTCGTTATTTACCGCTGTGAGCCCTGATTTCTTCGGAACTATGTGTAAGGGGCTCGCCCATTTGGAGTCGGAGATGGGATAAATGAAGCCTGCCTCACACCACCTCGTGATTTCTTTCATAATGACATTCAATAAGTTTGGATTCGGTCCTCTTTGGAATTCTCAGGATGGCTTGCAATCATACTCTAAATAAATATGGTGTGAATACAGACTTGGATTGATCTCGCAGTGATCGGAGATGTTCCAACCAAGTATCTTACGGTTTTTTTCTAAAACCTCAAGGAGTCGAGATTCATGATCCGATATCAGAAGACTGGTAATAATAACTGGATACTTGTTTTCTTCACCTACAAGGAAAAAGTGTACTTCATACCTGTCGGGAGCGATTTAAGCTCTGGTAATTGTTGGGTTGGCTCCACAGCTACTTTGGAGACTATGTTGGTCGAGGATTGATCTGTTGATTTCAATGAGGTGTTGTCCACCTCTATCACTCTTGGCTCAGAAATAAATGTACCGAACATATCTGCAATGAATTCATCATGTTTGATATGGCATGAATCTTCTTCGAACATATCAATCAATGAGTTGGATTCATAATCCCAATCGACGAGGTAGCATGGAAAAACTATGCTATTCAAGATCTCCTCTAAAGAGAGGAACTCCAACATGAAGGTATCATTCAAAGATATTTGCTCATTGCTGACATCAATAATGCCACTGTCCTTAGTTGCTGATTCTGGCTTCCGTCCTTCAGATGCAACTTTAGGCTCACAGACCATATCCAAGGTGACTTTGTCAGATCTAGAGCAGAAGGTGATCTTCCCAGACCTGTAATCTACGACCACCTCAGTTGTGTGAAGAAATGGTCGTCATAAAATGATGGGCATCTGGAGTAGAGGTGTAGTTGAGTCCATGTCTAGGACTACAAAATCAACTGGAAATTTCATGTCCTGGACCAATACGACAACGTCCTCCAACATACCTGTGGGCTGCTTCACGGATCGATCTACAAACTGCAGGATCATTCTTGTCAACTTTAGCAGTTCAAGCCTGAATTATTACAGTAATGAGGAGGGCATGAGTTTTATTGAAGACCCATATCAAGCATAGCCCACTCAAAAGCTTGGTCAAAAATCTGGCATCTGATATTGGGTGCTCCCTTGTCTTTCTTTTTTTGTGGGAGGTCACTGATTGCATTAACTGTGGCCAAGGTCAAGATATGTTTCTCTCCTTTGTTGCGTCAGTTCTTGAGGTTTGGACGTTTCGAGGTGCATGCCTCTTTCAATCCTTTCTTCACAGTTGGCATGTAGTTCATGGCATTCACGAGTGGTATTTTTAGAACAAGATTATCAAGAATTTCAACCACCCCAGGGTCGGACAATGCAGTTTTTGAATTAATTTCATTTTTTGGTATTTTTCATTGATGCAAGAAAGGGAATATTCACGGAAGGAAATTCAGTGTTCTGAATTATGAACTTTTTTTACTGATGATTGGCCAAAGGGCGGTCCATCACGCAAAACAGGAAAAATTGTATCCACATGAGCTGGAGGTTCATAAGGCTGGACCGAATCGGCTAATGGCTCCTCCAAGACGGGTCCTTCTCGACTTAGGCCCTTGTTTTCTTTTTGTAGATTTTCCTTTCACTGATTTTTTTGAAAAATTTCCTCTCTATGGTGATGGTGGTGGTGGGTTGGTGCTCATGCTAGTGCTCCTCCATCTTCTTCCTCATCCGGCTCTGTTGTTGATCCGACTGATGCAGAAGATGATTCTCCAGATGAAGCTTTATTATTTCACTTCTGAATTGCTGATGGTTGCAATGTTCTTCCTCTCTTGAGGGTCACTACATGAGACAACAGATAATCTGAAATACATGACTCTACTGGATCAGAGGAGGCATCACAAGCTACCTACTCTTTCCTTTTGAAGTTGTTGGGGTTCGCTCAACCTGCACTAGGATGGGTGTCTTAGTGACAGTGAGATCGTCGAGCTTATGAGACATCTCTACGGGGCCTTTAAGAAGTTTGGCCAAGCAATAAAGAGCGGGGTGATGGATCTCCATTTCAACACCTTTATTCTATTATTTTGTCCTTAAAAATCCTAGCTAATGCATGTAAAAACCATTAATTTATACAAATTAACATTCATTCTTCGTTGTATAAATATTGTATGAAATACTATTTTTAATACCAAAATTAGAGAATAAATAAAATAAAAGAAAAAGAATAAAATGCCAGAGGTATTTTATGACACTAAACCTCTAGACCTAGGCATCTTGATGACTAGGTCGATAAGGAATAAAGTAGGGGGAGATAAGGACTATAAATCCAATAAAATCACATTTATTAGTTCATTAATAATTCACTATCGGGATCTATTTTTATTTCTATATTTTATACCTCAAATAAAGAAACTTTGTACATGAAAGTTGTAGATAATAATTTATAGAAAAATACAAAACCGATTTCATACAAAAATAATATACAATGTGCAAACTATACTCTGAATAAAATTCCAAAATCCTAACTTCCCAGACCCATAACTCTCAAATAAAAACTCAAAATTATCAAAATGACTGTTTAATTGTATATAACTTTTAATAAGCCATTTAATGAAGTTGGTTTCATATTTTTTGGAGTTAAGGTATGAAAGTTAGGTTGTGGACCCCTGTTGTATAATAGAAATGAATAAAATATTCATTTTATTTATTCCTTATTATTTTTATAATTTTGTAAATATTATTTATAATATATGTACATATTAAAACTAGAATAAAATAATAAATAAAATGTTAAAATAAATAAAATATAAATATACATATATGAATATACAATACACATACCTATATATTATACACCTATATTTATTTAAGTGTATATTATATCAGAAAAATACAATAAAATATATTTAAGTATATAAAAATAAGTTGTAAATATATAAAATAATAGAATAAATCAATAAAATCAAAAATACAAAATAAAAACAAAATATACAAAACATAGGTAAATATACCTATAAAGGAAATCCTAAAAATAAACTTGCACTAAATACCTCGAAAAAATAAATAAAAATTGTAATAAAAAATATAGAAAAAAGAAACAAATTTTATTATAAATGTATTTTAATAAAATCATTTAATAATTATGTTTGATTTTATAGATCTTTTTTGGTCATGTTTTTCCAGGTTGGTCCACGTGGACCAACCAAGAGGCTTTGCTCTGGCCTACACATGCGCCCGTGCCAGACCTAGCTTCTGACCTCTTTTCCTCGATTTTTCCCTAAGAATCTAAGCATCATACTGGGTTGATTTCTTCTCAGATTTCCCTCCTCTACCTAGATCCATCACGCATGGGTAATTTTCGATTAGTGGATCACTGGATCTCCGGTACCACCTCGATCTTCATCACCACTCTGCCATCTGCACATATACCCGACCTTGACTCCTTTTTGAACTCGAATCCTTTTGGCCCATGTCCTTCCTCTCTTTTGTGTGCTCCGTATTGCAGGAGGGTGACAACCTCCACTCCAACTACTTGAGGTGAGTGAAGGCGAGGTTTGAAGGTGGTTCCACCACCTCCGCCGCTAGCAATTGTGCTCCTACCAGCAATTGAATTTTTAATGATTTATTCTATTTATTAAAATCAATTATGCTCAGAAAATTCTCAAAAAAATAAAGGTAGGTTCCTAAATGCTTGTAGTTTCATGCCATATATTTTTTTTGCAAATTAGGACATTTTAATATTTATTAAAAATCATTTTGAGAAAATTTTGGCCCTTTCTACAATATAAAATACCTAAAAATATAAAATCTTTTTGAAAAAACCCCAAAAAAGTTCGTGTTTATTTATTTATTTTATAACTTCAGAAATTAAAAACCCTAAAAATAGAAAAAGAAAGTATATAAAAATCAAAAAGCTCCAAAATCTAGTTTAAAAAGATTAAAAATTCCTAAAAATCCCAAAAATAGTATTTTCTATTTTTTATAAATTTATTTATATTATTATTATCTATTAAAATTTATTTGAAGAATTTTGGGCTTAATATGATGTTCTTCTTTTTTATTTCAATTTCGACTATTTATTTTATCCTTGTTTTGGGGTTTTATTTTAAATATATATAAAAATTAACAGAATTCCTTAAAAATCACAAAAATAGTAAAAAAATATTTAAATCCCAAAAATATTTAATTATGTGATTTTTAGTTATATTTATATCTATATTATCTATTATTATATATATAGTCTTATACATCCTATATTATATTTTTAAAAGAAAAAGAAAATACAAAATATAAAAATGCAAAAAGAAAAATAAAAATACAAAATTTAAATAATATAGAGAAATATAAAATAAAAAATAAAATTAAAAAAATAAAATTAAAAACCCACATAAAAAATAAACAAAGATCAAACAATCAGTTTTGTGCATTCATTTGCCCGATTTATCCTTTTCTGCTCCTTGTGTTCGACCTCTATACATACTTGCACCTTTACACATCTTTGTTGTAGAGTTATAATAAATTTTAACTCCACACATTATTTTCATTGTTTGATTATTATTGCGGGTTAATTGTTATTTGAAGATTGGGTTTCTTGCGGGTCACCGCAGAGAATTTATCTGGTAATGTCTGGATCTAAGGCTGGTAGACTACCAACTGCTAATGTGGTTGCTGTGGAGATGTCAGTTTTGGGGTCTGCATGTAATAAATGTGTTGGACCGTTGGTTGGGTCCGACTCTGCTGAGGAGTCTATGACGAAGCTTGTCCTTTCAACTCAGCGGAAGTGGTAGCCAATGCAGACACAGAATTGCAGGAGTTGATCGTACTGACCAACAACTCCAACTATTTGGTAATTTGGTCCAACTTGTCCAGATGTTGTGTCCTCTGTTCGAGCGCAGTAAGTTTCATGTGATAGTTTCTCCATGACATCCACCATGGATAGGTGGCTCCCTATTATGCTCAGGTTGGAGCTCTCATGCAAGTCGCCACCGTGAGAAGATGCCATATGAACTGGCTTTTGGAGGTTGTGGGGCTGACGTTGATATGCACGCGGTGAAGATAAGGCGGTCTCTCCTTCGACCATTTCCTCGAAGATTTGCCAGACGACGTCCTCTTCTTTGTTGAGTAGCCACTGATGAATCCACGTTTCATCATCTTTATTCTATCATTTTGGCCTTAAAAACCCTAGTAAATGCGTGTAAATAGGCTTAATATAGGCATTTTAGCATTCATGCATAGGTGTGTAAATACTGTATAAAATGCGGTTTTTAGTGCCAAAATTATAGAATAAAGAAAAGAAAAGAAAAAGAGTAAAATATTGTAAATATTTTATGACCTGAAACCCCGAGACCTAGGCATCTTGATGAATAGGTCGACAAGGAATAAAGTAGGGGGAGATAAGGGCCAAAATACAGATAAAATACTCATACATTCTATTCATTCTTTATTCATTTTGGGACCTATTTTTGGTTCCACTTTTTGTGCATCAAATAAAGAAACTTTGTATATGAAAGTTATAGATAATAAAATAAAGAAAAATACAAAATTGATTTCACAGAAAAATAATGTACAGATAAAAAGTTATGGTCTGAATAAAAATCCAGAATTCCAACTTCCCAGACCCGTATCTCACAAATAAAAACTCCAAATGCAGCGTACTCACCTTTAATTGTATATAGAAGAAAATAATCTATCTAATGGTGGTGGTTTCACATTTGGCGGAGCTACGGTTTGAAAGTTGACTTTTGGACCCTCATTGTATACTTGTACATATTAAAATATTCAATTTATTATTTATTCATTATTTTCATATTTTTATATTTTTATAATGTTGTAAATAATACTTATAATAATAATGTATATTAAAATAAGAATAAAAACCTAAATAAAAACAAAAATAAAATACTTAAAAATAAACTACATAGATACATTACCTAAATATATACCTATACAAAACTTATTTGTATTTTATTAAATATACAAAATATATCAGAAAATCAAAATAAAAATATATTTGTGTCTATAAAAGTATTTTATAATTTTAGAAAATAAAAAACAAAGTAAAATAAATTAAAAATACCTACATAAAAATAAAATACTTAAATATATATATAGATACCTATAGGGGTATAAATGCAAACTTGTAAAAATACATTTCATAAAAATAATTAAAAATCACAATAAAATTATTTATAAAATAATAAACATTTTTTATTTTATAACCATAAATTAATAATGCTATTTACTATTTTAAAAGTAATTATAAAACATTTTTTGGGGGCTTTTTCCTGGTTGGTCCACGTGGACCAACCAGGTGGCCTGGGATGTTGACCAGCCGGTCAACTCCCTGGCCCTAGCCTTCCCCCTTGTCAGAACTACCCGTGACCCTCATTTCTCGATTTTTTCGCCACTTGTGCGTTGCTCGAGGAGGGTTGCTCCCTTCACGAAAGTTGTAACTGGTACAACTGCCATCCACGCCCATGCATCGTTTCAGAGATTCGACCTAAGATACGCCCGTGATCGGCCCTCGAAAGTCACCCTTCGCCATTGTTTTCAAAAGCCAACCCAACACCCCCATTTCGACTTGAACCCTTTTTGCCCTAAGCTAAGCCCTTCCCCTTGGCGCCCTGGATAGAGATAGGTGACAGCTACTCTCCGGCGAGCTCGAGGAGGTGTTTGGCTAGGCGGATCGTGGTGTCCAACCCCATCTCCGGCCTTGCGGCCGTGAGGTTCATACCTTGGGTCCCCCGGCCCTCGAGGTGGTTTTTATTTTGTTTTTCCTTGTTCTTAATCCATCTGTAGGCTGTACGTTGTCTTTCTTTCGTTCTATTAGTTTTTTTTTGCGCTCGATTACCCGTTTCACTCATCGCCGGAGTTCACCCCGGCAAGCCACCACCGTCTACCATTTTCGCCCCCCATAACCACCCGGCCGAGACATCGCTCTCGAGCCCTTCTTTCTTTCGCAGGTATCCAGTGCCTCCACGGAATCATCTGAGGAAACCTTCGAGCTTGCCGGAGGAGAGGCCGCGCGCCGCCGCTGCCCGGCCGTCCGCGCGCCACCCCACCTGCGCGCGCCTGGAACGAAACAAGGGGGGAGGGGGGCACGAACAGCTGCCGTTCATCTGCCCCCTCCCTTTGATCACAGCCGCCCAAGGCCCCAGGGAGCCCCACCGTTGATCATCCTTAGTCCCAGCCATCCGGGGCTGCCACGTGGCTTAGTGGGGGGTTTTGCATCCAACCCCCCACGTTTTTGTGTAATGCTCAGAACATCCTGAAGCTTTCATCTGCTGCTGATTACGTTTTGTATCATTTGCAACTGTGCCCCACGCGTTTTTGTTAATTGCGAAATCGCCCCTCCCAGGCGCGCGTGCCTCTGCACGTGGGGCTGGGATTTTTGCGCGAATAGCCTTCGCATTTTGTTTATTTGCTACTAGTCCAGAACTATTTTCTTTAGTACACATTTTTGTTGGCAATTTACGCATCAGCCCCTGTACTTTTTGAATATTGCGAAAAAAAGCCCCTATATGGCTTTACATTGTTGAGCCCTTATTGTATTTGATGCACGCATCTAGAAAACCCTAAAAAATCCATAAAAATTAACTTAAGTCCCTGTTGCATAGTACTTCCACGCCATATTTTTATTTTTTTATAAATATTGCATTTTATTATTTATAAAAATTCAAAAATAGCCATTTTCAGCACTGTTTGCATTAGAAAATCACTAAAAATATAAAAACACTCCAGAAAAATCCCAAAAAAATATATTTTGTGTCTTTTAGTTTGTTTTGCCTCCCAGCCAAAAATCATTAAAAAATATAAAACCAAACTCCAAAAAATTGCAAAACTCTAAAAACCTTCATAAAAATTTATAAAATCCATAAAAAATCCAAAAATAGTGTTTTCTTTTCCTAAATTTTCTTGATTTCATTATCTTTCACTAAAAATTAAGTTGGGGAATTTTTGCCACTGTTTTCTATTTTATTTCCCCATTTTAGTTTCAGCCTTGCATTTTATTCACTGTTTTCTTTATTTTGATAATTAAAAATACCAAAAACATTCTAAAAATTACCCAAAAATCACAAAAACAGTAAAAAAGTATAAAAAGACCAAAAAGACTTTATTTCCTTATTTTTGAGTATTTTTATCTATTTTTATAAATACTTTAGTTTCCTTGTTATTACATTGTCCTTATTTTCCAATATTGAAAAAGAATATAAAAAATATAAATTATAAAAAGAAAATACAAAATCAGTAAATTAAAAATCAAAATAAAAAAATATAAAATTAAAAATTAAATAAAAAATATAAAATTAAAAACCCACAAAAAAATAGCTTAATAGGCATTTGATCACATACACACATTTTTGGTACCTTAGTACCCCGTTCTACCTGTCTGCTCCCTGTGTTCGACCTCTACAATACTTGCACCTATACACATCTTGTTGTAGAGTTATAATAAATTTTAACTCCGCACATTTACTTCCATTGCTTGATTTATCTGTTGTGGGTTAATTGTTGTTTGAATTTCGGATTTCATTGGAGGTCAAATCAGCGACTGTTGATTCGCCTTGTGAGTCAACACGACCTCTGCGATTTCCGTGTTCAACAAATGGCGCCGTTGCCGGGGAGCAACAGCGCTTAGTTCGGGTCTTGTTGTGATTGTGATTGATTGTTTATTTCGCGGCTTTCATTTTTGCTATTTTATTGTTCTTTATCTTTGATATACCTGTTGAGCTGTCTAACCCCCTCTCTTGTTGACTTCGTGCGAGGAACCGCGGATCGAGGGAGGCGCTCCACCTTAGGCGCCTACGCACCCACGTGAAGCTGGCTTAGCCAGCCTAGCACCGAGGAGACGAGGAGAAATTTTGAAGACCGAGCTCATTTTTAGTTGTAGAATTTATTTCTTGTATTTATTAGTGTAATTTAAGTGAGAGTGACCTATATTTGTAATAATACAGGTACCCTCGGGAACTTGGACATTCGAGCCTAATTTCCAAGTGATTGTTCACTTGGGGGCTCATCGTGGTTTTTACGGCTTTTAATCGCATTTTTTTTATTTTATTTTGTTTTGTTTTTCGATTTTTATTTCTTTTGTGTGATTGAGCCCCTAGTTCCAGGATTGCTTGCGATAGATTAGGTCCAAACACATTAATCACCCTTGCATGTACCTATAGTCTCGGTTGGACTTAGTCAAATTTAAACAGTTGATCATCACCTTCAATCCATCGCGCCGCGAGCTCTCCCCGCAAAGCGCTTTCTCCTACCCTCAATTTGTTGAGCAGAGGAGGGGTGAGCCTAGACCGGACTCTAGGGTTGAGGATTGACGGTCAACTTGTGGTTCTTCCCGATAATAGCAATTTCTGAAACTTAGGGCGATTTCATCGGCTTTTGCATTTGCATATAGTTAGGTTTCAATTCTGCTGAGCATCTTTGCATGTAGAGTGCTGGAGGCAAGGTGAGCATTTACGCTTTAGCATTCATCATCGTTTTTGCCGCTTGCATTGCTTTTCCGACTCTCCCTCTGTTTTTGCCAACTTAGGTGCTCAAAGGAATTGAATCCCCGATAGGATCGTGCATTTTTATTAAAAATCCAAAAAAAGTGATAACCAAATAAAATTGGGACTGCTAACATTACTTGACCCTAAAATTCACCAAAAAGAAAAATTTTGTATTGGGGCGAGTAATCCCCTCATTGTCTTCGCTTTTATTCGCTCGCGCACACCTTAAGGATTAGTGCCCAAATCCCATCAAGCCCCCTAAGTGTGTGTGAAATTCTTTGACTTCTCACCTAACTCTAAAACCGACAAGATAAAAAGACCGCATTTGCGGTCTCTACCGAGTTGAGTAGGTGAATTGAGGGTTGTCTTATTTTCATTTTTGTTTGTAATTGTTTTGTGTGTGTCCTAGATCATCCCCGCGCATTTGCGCCTTCTTCTCCACTCTCTTGACTTGACCGTCGTGATCTCCCGATCATTTTCCTTTTGTTTTCGAGATGGCCGACTGGAGCATATTTTATCCGGATTTTGCGGATCATTCGCTCACTCTAGCCGGTCCACCTCCTTTTTTCCAGGAGGACTTTGCTCCTGATTTTTGTACATATCCAACCAACCCACTATTTCAGGATCCGGACTTTGACCTTCACCAGTCATTTCCACCACCATCACCTACACATTTCGACAACCCGCTCTTCCTTGAGTATCCTGATCCGGAATGTGATTTTTGTCCACACCCACCGCCCACATTCGACTCACCCGATCCTGAGATTTTGGAGTCACCTTTCATGATATCCACACTTGAGACCTTGAACCAGATGATGGAGCAAATGAATTCGAGGATCACTGATCTTACTAGTTTAAATAAGAACCAGAATGCCGCTCCAGTCTTTGAGGATATGGAATCATTTGAGAATTATCATGAGAGCTTGCAATCGCCCAAATTACAAAAAAATGAGAAAAACTTAAAAACACAAAAAGAGATTGGGAGACTTTTGATCGAGTCAGATTTTGAGGAGAGAGACCACTTGCCAGATCCTTGGTCCACACATACATTCACACCCGGTCCCACCTTTGACCCCGAGGATGCCGTTGTACAGACTGCTCTTGGCATACCTCGTGTATATGATGATTCCGACTTCCTCCCTTGTATGGAGGAGGTCCAAAAATTCAAAAAAATGTTGACTGAACCCGAAGTGGTGGCCACCATACATGAGATTATCCGTGCCCCACTTCAGCAGGCCATGACCGATTCATCTGCTCCTCTTCCCAAGAAGAGAAAGCGGAGGAGCAGATCTGAGCGTCACATTCTGACCATGGCCACTGCCCACGCCATCACACACCGCCCCATTCCTAGGAAAAAGAACATTGCCACACCATTCATTAGCTGCACCATCTCTGACTTCACATGTGATCGCACTCTCCTAGACGGCGGTGCATCGATCAGCATCATACCCTTCTCGCTGGTACAGTCTCTTCACTTAGGGCCTCTCAAGAAGACCAGGATGATCGTACAGTTTGCTGATGGATCAATAAAGAGGCCGAAGGGTATCCTTGAAAACGCCGTCATATCGATGCAGGGCACGAGCCACAATGTTGATTTTGTCGTATTGCCCATGGAGACCTCCACAGGGGAGCACTCGCCAATCATCCTGGGACGACCATTACTCGCCTCTGCGAGAGTCGTTATTGATTACGGATCAGGAGAGATTCGCTTCCGCTCTGCTGACGAGAGCGAAGCATTGAGCACCGCACCCACTGCCGACCAGAGACCTGCACCTGATGTGACCACACCTATCTTGGCTGACCTCGAGGACCATGACCTTGATGATACTATCAGAGAATTTTGTTGTCTATTGGATTCCACGGAGACCCGAGAATTCCTCCCGGTTGAGGAAAACTTGGAAAGCATGGACCTCGACGTTCCTTCTTCTGGGACTTGGCGTTGTGTTGATGACATCCGCGGGATCTACACGATTGACACCATTGAGCGGAGGGCAGGTTTAGAGACTATACAGGACGGCCATGCTTTGACTACTTCCACCGATGAGTCCGCTCCTGTTCATGAAGATGCTGATGAGCCAAAGGCCGAATTTGATTTAGTTGCTTTTCTTCAGAGATTCGGGCCTTTTGATGAAAAAGATGATCCAGTTGAGATTATAGAGGACGAACAAAGTTCGACTACTTCCACTGATGAGTTCGTGCCTTTTGATTTTGACTTGGACGAGACCTCGCAGGACGACACTGAGTACACTACTTCCGATGATGATGAGTTCGTCCCATTCCACTTTGATATCAGCGAGACTCCCAAGGCCGGACCTAGCCGTACTTCTTCCACTACTCCGTCTGTGCCTTTACACCCTAGGACCACTGAGGACTCACTCCCTGTCGACCCTGATCGGTTTCCGTCCACTGTGGACCCTGATGTCGACCTGCATCACACCAGATCCATTCCTCCGCGGTCCCGCAAAAAGGTTCGCTTTCTACCTTCTTGATCATCTGTATATCCATCTCTGTTGTATATTCACTTTTGTATACCTCTGTTCTCTCTACCGTATTGCTCGTCTACCCATTCTCGTGTTTTCCTTGCTTAGGACGTACTTTGTCCTAAGTATAGGGGGGTGGACGAGCCGAGTGCTCTTTCATCGTTCCGTGTCATCACTCCTGTTGTTGCCTATACTTAGGGCTTCTTTTACCCTAAGTATAGGGGGAGTGGTGCGTATATCCTCTGATCTATTCTTCTATCTTCATCTCTTTTCTTATTTTCTTCTTTTCTTCTTTTCTTCTTCTATCTTCTTCATCTATCAAAAAGGTGCCGCCCTTGTAGACAGTTTTCATACTTAGGACGTACTTTGTCCTAAGTATAGGGGGGTGCGCACCCCGAGTTTCTCCATTCTTTTCGATCCTCTCCGTTGTCTCCTCTTCTTGTCTATACTTAGGGATATCTTACCCTAAGTATAGGGGGAGACAATCTGAGTACGATCTGTTCATTCCCACCCTTGACCCTCCCTGCTTTGTGTACAGTCTGCTATACTTAGAATTATTTGATCCTAAGTATAGGGGGGACGGTCAACTTCTCATTCGTTTGTTCATTCATTCCTTTATTTATTTATTCTTTAGGCTTGTCTATACTTAGTACGAGTTATGTCTTCTCTTTTCTCTCCGATCTATGAGGACATAGCTCAAGCTAAGTATAGGGGGGTCGTATATACTACGTATATACTTTAGCCATAACTCGTACTTTCGTATTTTCTTAATAAATATGGCTAAAAATTCTTTAACATTCACAAAAATTCTTAATAAAAAGATGTGATTATTCCTCAAATTCTTTTTGTATTTACTGATTAATAAATCAGGTGAAAATGTTTTTTGCAAAATGTTTAAAAAATAGTTTGAAAATCTTTGTGAACATCTATTGAAAACTATTTTGAAAATATTTTGTTTCGTGTTTTCAACCTGTGTAAAAATTGTGTGGTTTGTAAAATTTCTTTTCTTTGTGTGAAATAAAAATGTTTGAAAAATGATTTGCAAATGGTTTGAAAAATGGTTGCAAAAATGTTTTGAAAAACCTATATATATACTGTTTTGAAAGCCTTTGCAAAATGTTTTCAAATGTGTGTAAAATGTTTGTAAAAATTATTTTGGACTATAGTTTTCAAAAATTGTGTGAAAAGCTTGTTTTCAAATAAGTTTGAGGAATATATACATCACACCAAAATCCACTACCTATATATATGTATAAAACTGACCACTTACCCTTGTAAATGCTTAAAATCCACCTCTTGTAAATAAAAGAAGCACTCCCGTGTACATATTTTAACCTATTTTTCAGCCAAATTCTTTTTCTTTTCAAAAATTCCCAAAAACATTTGCAAAATTAAAATCCAAAAACATTTGAAAAATCTCTTTGAAAAACACAAAAAAAATGCATCTGCATATGCATCATCATCATCTTTTCAAAAATCCATAAAAAGTTCAAAATCCTTGAAAATTGCATCACAAAAATATTTTCTGCATTGCATTGCATAGCATTCGCATTTTTTCGGATTGAGTTTGATAGTTGAACAAGTCTAAGTAAAATCCGAAGATTGGAGCTTGATTGGACCTTAAAATCTACCTAATAACAGGAACCTTATAGGAACTGGGTTTGAGGTACTTCAGGTCTAGTTGACTCAATTCTTTGAGGATCACGGGACTTGGTTCAATGGATTCTTGACTGCCTAAGTAGAGTATTTCGGAGCACACGCACGACTCTTATTGATGATGACCTAACTTGGACACTTGCACCTTTCACATGGCTCAACTCGGTTGGAGTGGTGAGGGGATTGGATTTGCCGGTATGAGACGCACACAAGTGGAAACATTTGTCCTCCTCTAGGGAGGGAAGTGCACCCCAACCCGTCCAGTGATTAGGAAGTCTAAAGACAGGAGGCTGTGGGTTGCGATAAAGCTTCAAAAGAGGGATAGTCTACTGGCTCAAGAGGAAAAACTCCTTATGTAAATGCTGCTGTGAATAGTATTTCAAAAAAAAAAAGAGTTCAGGCATGTACAAAAATAAAAAGCCTGCAAAGTATGTACATATGTTGTAAAGTCAATAAGCAAGCTCGAGTTCCAAAGTCATATCATGTGAGCATGCAGCAGGATGACTTGACTACACTGGTCTTGCATCCAAGGATAGGTAGCTACACTGGCTACCGTCCATTCTTCTCTTCACCCCCTCCTCTTGAGCTAGTTGCCACTTGAACTTAGAAGGGAACACCCCGCTCCTCGAGGATGGAGTTGCTGGATTGGGGAATCATTGGGTTGTCATACTGGAGAAGTCAGTTTCTTTGTCATTCTAGTTGGGGAGAGCCACCATCACTTACACTGTACAAGTCAGATTCATAGTCGTAAGAGTTTGCGTATGAGTTGAGATATTTCTGACCTGGCTATTGAGGAGACTTGAGCAGAGTTTTGGGATTCTCAGGGACTGTTGGATTTCAACTTAAGTTCTCATTAAGGTTCCGCCCGCACTAAAATTCCAAAGGTCCTCCTTAAGCTCCAAACTTTGATTTTGTGAAGACAAGTTTGATAATCAACTTTAGTCCATCTTTCTTCTTTTTCTTTTCTTTATTTTTCTTTTTCTGCACTTATTGCATAAGTGTTTGCTAGGGACTAGCAAAGGCAAGTATAGGGGGATGATGAATCCACGTTTCATCATCTTTATTCTATCATTTTGGCCTTAAAAACCCTAGTAAATGCGTGTAAATAGGCTTAATATAGGCATTCTAGCATTCATGCATAGGTGTGTAAATACTGTATAAAATGCGGTTTTTAGTGCCAAAATTATAGAATAAAGAAAAGAAAAGAAAAAGAATAAAATATTGTAAATATTTTATGACCCGAAACCCCGAGACCTAGGCATCTTGATGAATAGGTCGACAAGGAATAAAGTAGGGGGAGATAAGGGCCAAAATACAGATAAAATACTCATACATTCTATTCATTCTTTATTCATTTTGGGACCTATTTTTGGTTCCACTTTTTGTGCATCAAATAAAGAAACTTTGTATATGAAAGTTGTAGATAATAAAATAAAGAAAAATACAAAATTGATTTCACAGAAAAATAATGTACAGATAAAAAGTTATGGTCTGAATAAAAATCCAGAATTCCAACTTCCCAGACCCGTATCTCACAAATAAAAACTCCAAATGCAGCGTACTCACCTTTAATTGTATATAGAAGAAAATAATCTATCCAATGGTGGTGGTTTCGCATTTGGCGGAGCTACGGTTTGAAAGTTGACTTTTGGACCCTCATTGTATACTTGTACATATTAAAATATTCAATTTATTATTTATTCATTATTTTCATATTTTTATATTTTTATAATGTTGTAAATAATACTTATAATAATAATGTACATTAAAATAAGAATAAAAACCTAAATAAAAACAAAAATAAAATACTTAAAAATAAACTACATAGATACATTACCTAAATATATACCTATACAAAACTTATTTGTATTTTATTAAATATACAAAATATATCAGAAAATCAAAATAAAAATATATTTGTGTCTATAAAAGTATTTTATAATTTTAGAAAATAAAAACCAAAGTAAAATAAATTAAAAATACCTACATAAAAATAAAATACTTAAATATATAGATATAGATACCTATAGGGGTATAAATGCAAACTTGTAAAAATACATTTCATAAAAATAATTAAAAATCACAATAAAATTATTTATAAAATAATAAACATTTTTTATTTTATAACCATAAATTAATAATGCTATTTACTATTTTAAAAGTAATTAATAAAACATTTTTTGGGGGCTTTTTCCTGGTTGGTCCACGTGGACCAACCAGGTGGCCTGGGATGTTGACCAGCCGGTCAACTCCCTGGCCCTAGCCTTCCCCCTTGTCAGAACTACCCGTGACCCTCATTTCTCGATTTTTTCGCCACTTGTGCGTTGCTCGAGGAGGGTTGCTCCCTTCACGAAAGTTGTAACTGGTACAACTGCCATCCACGCCCATGCATCGTTTCAGAGATTCGACCTAAGATACGCCCGTGATCGGCCCTCGAAAGTCACCCTTCGCCATTGTTTTCAAAAGCCAACCCAACGCCCCCATTTCGACTTGAACCCTTTTTGCCCTAAGCTAAGCCCTTCCCCTTGGCGCCCTGGATAGAGATAGGTGACAGCTACTCTCCGGCGAGCTCGAGGAGGTGTTTGGCTAGGCGGATCGTGGTGTCCAACCCCATCTCCGGCCTTGCGGCCGTGAGGTTCATACCTTGGGTCCCCCGGCCCTCGAGGTGGTTTTTATTTTGTTTTTCCTTGTTCTTAATCCATCTGTAGGCTGTACGTTGTCTTTCTTTCGTTCTATTAGTTTTTTTTGCGCTCGATTACCCGTTTCACTCATCGCCGGAGTTCACCCCGGCAAGCCACCACCGTCTACCATTTTCGCCCCCCATAACCACCCGGCCGAGACATCGCTCTCGAGCCCTTCTTTCTTTCGCAGGTATCCAGTGCCTCCACGGAATCATCTGAGGAAACCTTCGAGCTTGCCGGAGGAGAGGCCGCGCGCCGCCGCTGCCCGGCCGTCCGCGCGCCACCCCACCTGCGCGCGCCTGGAACGAAACAAGGGGGGAGGGGGGCACGCACAACTGCCGTTCATCTGCCCCCTCCCCTTTGATCACAGCCGCCCAAGGCCCCAGGGAGCCCCACCGTTGATCATCCTTAGTCCCAGCCATCCGGGGCTGCCACGTGGCTTAGTGGGGGGTTTTGCATCCAACCCCCCACGTTTTTGTGTAATGCTCAGAACATCCTGAAGCTTTCATCTGCTGCTGATTACGTTTTGTATCATTTGCAAATGTGCCCCACGCGTTTTTGTTAATTGCGAAATCGCCCCTCCCAGGCGCGCGTGCCTCTGCACGTGGGGCTGGGATTTTTGCGCGAATAGCCTTCGCATTTTGTTTATTTGCTACTAGTCCAGAACTATTTTCTTTAGTACACATTTTTGTTGGCAATTTATGCATCAGCCCCTGTACTTTTTGAATATTGCGAAAAAAAGCCCCTATATGGCTTTACATTGTTGAGCCCTTATTGTATTTGATGCACGCATCTAGAAAACCCTAAAAAATCCATAAAAATTAACTTAAGTCCCTGTTGCATAGTACTTCCACGCCATATTTTTATTTTTTATAAATATTGCATTTTATTATTTATAAAAATTCAAAAATAGCCATTTTCAGCACTGTTTGCATTAGAAAATCACTAAAAAATATAAAAACACTCCAGAAAAATCCCAAAAAAATATATTTTGTGTCTTTTAGTTTGTTTTGCCTCCCAGCCAAAAATCATTAAAAAATATAAAACCAAACTCCAAAAAATTACAAAACTCTAAAAACCTTCATAAAAATTTATAAAATCCATAAAAAATCCAAAAATAGTGTTTTCTTTTCCTAAATTTTCTTGATTTCATTATCTTTCACTAAAATTTAAGTTGGGGAATTTTTGCCACTGTTTTCTATTTTATTTCCCCATTTTAGTTTCAGCCTTGCATTTTATTCACGGTTTTCTTCATTTTGATAATTAAAAATACCAAAAACATTCTAAAAATTACCCAAAAATCACAAAAACAGTAAAAAAGTATAAAAAGACCAAAAAGACTTTATTTCCTTATTTTTGAGTATTTTTATCTATTTTTATAAATACTTTAGTTTGCTTGTTATTACATTGTCCTTATTTTCCAATATTGAAAAAGAATATAAAAAATATAAATTATAAAAAGAAAATACAAAATCAGTAAATTAAAAATCAAAATAAAAAAATATAAAATTAAAAATTAAATAAAAAATATAAAATTAAAAACCCACAAAAAAATAGCTTAATAGGCATTTGATCACATACACACATTTTTGGTACCTTAGTACCCCGTTCTACCTGTCTGCTCCCTGTGTTCGACCTCTACAATACTTGCACCTATACACATCTTGTTGTAGAGTTATAATAAATTTTAACTCCGCACATTTACTTCCATTGCTTGATTTATCTGTTGTGGGTTAATTGTTGTTTTAATCCGAATTTCGTGTGATCGATTCAGCGACTGAGTTCCCGCTTTGTGTGGAACTTAAGATCACCGATTTTCAGGTTAAACAGCCACAAGCGACATCTATGAGCTTCTGACTTTCCACTGTCAGCCCCCCAAAGAAATGATGGACCAGGCCGGTCCCAGGAATGTCATGATGGGGACATTTCTCTTACAACTCTAGAAACCTCTCACAAGCCTCATGAATGGATTCGTGTGTGGCTTGGGTGAATTTGGCTATGCAGGCACGCATCTGGTTAAGTTTCTAGAGAGGATAATATTTGTGCAGAAAGGCATACTTAAGCTCTTCCCATGTCAAGACAACCCTCCCCAAATGGTTGATCCAATAAAGGGCTTTGTCCTAAATACTGAACGGGAATGTCGTCATCTTTACTACTCCTAACTGTATGTTAGGGTAGTGAGTTGTGCCACAAATGTGCCCAAATTGTTGCAGGTGTATATAATGTTCTTCATTTGCATTACCGTGGAAGCTGGGTAAGAGTGCCAAGAGTTGAGGCTTCAGCTCGAAATGCACGTGGATCACTCGGATTTGGATCCACTCGGTGACTTGCTCGACTCTAGGGTTGTAGGTCTCCTTCAGAGTCGGCTTAGACCTCTCTGCTCGTGCTTCATCTGCAGGGCATGCATGGCCTCCACATGTTCTTCCTTCTCCTCCTCCTCATGGGTTGTCTCTCCTCATCCTCATAGCATTGAACATGTCTTGGAAGGCGACCAAGGCCAATGCCTGGTCAGTGAGCTATTGTTGTATGGCCTAGATGGAGGCGAGAAGCTGGGCATTCATGACATTATGGTATGGCTGGCCTTGCTCTTGCTGCGGAGGATTCTGGTGTCCCTTCCCCTTCCATGTGAGATCTATCTCTGTATCTTTTTCTGAATCGGATCTGAGAGAAGTTCTGGCTCCAGATCGGGTTTGTGATCTGCACATGGAATGATGCCTCGATCAGTCTGAATAGAACCACCAGGTGGAATGAATCGCCATGTGTTAAGGTCAACACATAATTTCATTAAGGATGGAGATGTGTAAGGAGTGAAATAAATTGCCATCCAAAATAGGCAAAGTTTGGGACAAGAGTTATCCAAGATTATTGAAGAAGGCAGAGAGTCCGGAGGTCGGTTCGCTGAGTCCGAACCGAGTTCTCGGGAATCACCCAGAAATATTGGAGACGGCGGGCGCATGGAATTGATGTTGGTGTCGGCATAGTCCCGACTAAGCTAACCATGTGTCACCATCTTGAAGGTGAAGAGGAAGATCGATTTTAGATGAAAGATACAGTAGTCAACGAGAATTAAAAGGAATGCAAAACAGTAGAAGGCTCAAAAGTGAGCGGGGTCAAATGAGGAATAAAACAGAGTAAAGAAAAATGGCACAAAGTGTGCGATACTGATCTTTGAACTTAACTAAAATCAAAGAATAATCACGCGAGCCACTCGATCTTGATTGAGTGGTTAACATGAATTCGTACGGTAAGCATCAAACAATTGTGGATTCACCAACTCAACATAGGTGAAGTCGTAAGAGTTCGATTATTTTTATCTTTTCAATTTTATTTTTTTGCATGCAAGACATTATAACGAGTCCTTATGATCACTAACCCTATAGGAGCGTGTGTGCTGCTAGGAAAGCTCCCCATACTTCTTCCACTTCCCTTGTTACATGTAATCTATGCATTGAAAGTCCTTGATCTCGTGCCTGGGGGGCTACTCACCCAAATAAAGAGAGAGGAAGTTAATATGTGAAACTGCTACTTACCTCGTAAACGAGCTACTCGGACGCAAACCGATGAGACAGACACACCCGTGAGGGCATGGCCTAATCTTGGTATTTCAGACCAAGTCCGATGCTCCACACAAGGCGGGAACAATGTCTTCGACAAGGCCCTACTCGGTCACGCATGATAGAAGCACTGATACTTCATTGTCCCAGTGATAACCAAGGTGCCACATATCGGGATTTGGGTTTTACTCCTTATGGGTTGTCTCTCACTCGGTCTAGAAAGTACCTGAAAACAATGAGAGCTTTATGAACCCTAAATAGTGATGCCCACTACAAGTTTTATTAGCAACCCCTTGCTTTAGTTTTTTTGTTTTCAATTTTTTGAGTATTTTTCGGAGCAAGCCGCCTGACGATTTTTTTTGTATTTTTCCTTTGATCCTAATGTGTACAAAAACAGAGATAGAAGGTGGAAAAGCAATGCAAGTCATCACTGATATGGAAATCTCGCCTTAGTGACTTATGATGCATGCGGAGTTAGAATTACTTGTAGTGCTTTCCATCTCTCTCCATGCAGGATGCAAAACAAAATATATAAACCAATACTATATGTACGCTATGAAATAGTAGAAATCACCCTAAACAAGAATTGTTATTTATTGTGAAGAACCATATGCTAATTATTCATAAATGAGATCCAAAAGTTCGATCTCGGAAGCTCGTCGGTGCCCTCCACGACGGGTCCTGCAAGCGATGTATAAAGCTTCTCTCGGCACTCGATCTCAGGTCCAAATAAGCAACAATAACATTTGACTTAGTACAAACGTAAAGAAATACATGAACATGCTTCTATTAGGTGTTTGAACCTCTTTTACCTAGCAAGCAATCCTAATGTCTAAGGGTTCATTCCACAAAACAAAAGAAATAAAGGCGGAAAGCTCAAAACACATGAAAGAAAATACAAGAAAGGCGATAAACCACAAAAAACATGATGAGGCCCCCAAGTGAATAGACACTCGGGCACTGGACCTCGTTAAGTATGGCAATGTCTAAATTATTACAAATTAATTTATAAAAAATAAAAGAAAATCTCTCTCTCACAAAATGAAAATAAAAGCAAAGGTCGGGTTGCTCTTCTCCCTCTTCATCACTCCTCTCTCCTACTCTCTCTTGGTTGGCTCACAAGTAGAAGGTCAACCTCCACTCGTCTCGGGTTTGTCCACCTCCGAAGAGATAGCCCGTTGCCAAGCGGTCCCTCGCAAGAAAGATGAATAAGAAATATGGATTAGAACAGTCAAATAATTATCCGGAATAAATAGCAAAATAAGAGAGAAATATTAGGCATGCTATATACAACATAATGTGCTACACTCTATTTCTCCCCAGCAACGACGTCATTTGATGAGAGGGCTTTTGCGAGGGTCGGGTAATCTAACACAATTAGCGTCGATGTAGTGTACACTCACGAAAATAAACTCAAACAACTGATAACTCACAAATGAATATATCGATGAAAATCAAAATAACTATGAAGTTAAAATTTGTTATGACTTTAAAAAATGTGTGTATTGATGTAAGTCTGTAGAGTGCCAAACACAGGGAGATAAGATAGTGTAGCAGGTATATTATTAATAAGTAGATAATAAATAAATAATAAAGGTCTATTTTATACATTTATTTCTCAAAGAAGAGATGAATTAATGTGTGGGTTAAAATAAATAGAATAATTATTTTTTATATTATATGTATATTATATTTTTAATTTTACAATTTATTTATTTATTTACAATTATTTGATTTTTATATTTTATTTCTTTTTAATAATGTAATTTAGATATATAAATATATAGCTATATATATGTAATACAAGGAAATACAATGATTGATACAACTAAGAATAACCAAAAAGTACAGAATAAAATGTTTTTATTATATATATATAGGAGAAACTTCAAATGAAGCGGCGTCTCACCATATATATGGTGAGCCACCCTCAATTTAGGCATCTTTCCAATATATTTTACAATTTCTTGTTTCATACATATAACAATAAATATTAACACAATATGTATAGTGAAATAAAATTATGGAAATATTATTATATTGGATGAAAATATTAATTTAAATTTGGATGCTATATTTTACAAAATTCATTTTTTTACAATGTGCAGTTTATACTTTTACAAAACTATTACAGAGTTTTTACTAAATTCACAGTGGCCTTTATAATTTTAGAAAAGCCCCCACCTCATTTGAAAAAGGTCCCCTATGTATATATATTTCTAATGTTATTATGATTTTTGGCGAAATTTTGCTAATTTGAGGTAATTCTAAAGTCCAAAATATCCCAAAACATGGATTAAGTAAATAGGCTGAATTATTTTGGAAAATAAAAATACTAAATGAAGTCAGACTTTTCTAAAGAAATATTTAATTAATAATATATAATAAAAATAAATTTCAGAGATAGAAATAAATATTTTTGATTTTTTAAGTTTTTTTGTAATTTTTATAAGGATTTTGGAGCTTTTAAAATTTTAGTGATTTTCTTTTTCTATTTTTAAAACTATTGGTCTGGTGATATGAAATATAATAATAAGCAAAATATATTTTTTGGGTAATTTTAAAGAACTGATTTATATTTTTTTTGGAAATTTTAATTCAAATAGGGGCAAAACGTGTTATTATGTTTTTAATAAATAGGAAAAATGCTTAAAATGCAAAACTAAAAAGATAACATGAAAGATCATGCAAACATACATGTTACCCTATTTTTTATGATTTTTGGTGCAAGGTTGATATTTTTAAAATTAGAAAATAACTACAAAAATTCAATGAAATAGCAGGGGTATATTTGTAATTAAAATAAAAGTCAGGGACACATGTGCAAATAATCCAAAAGTTTACAACTAATGTTTAGACTTTAAATACTAAAAACAAATTATGAAAAGACTCAAGGGTTTACATGCAAAATACCCACGCACGTGAATGCCACGTGAGGTGAGGTGGTAGGGGACTAAAGTACAATTTTAAAAATGTTCAAGGGTGTAGATGCAATTTTTGCACTACTTTTCAAAATCCTAGTGAACCCAGGATACAGGCCCAGCAAAAAAGACTTGTTTTTCTGCCTTATGCCATATATTTGATGATCGCCAGTTCATATTAGACTATACCTGATCCTGTTATATTTGATTGGAATTCGTGTACGTATTTATGACTCTTTAAATATTACAAAAATAAGAAGGGGTCTTCGATATTTAACCCCTTAAGCACTGAGAATCGGGTCGTTCGCTGTGTGCCACGTGGTTGATCATCTGGTTCCGAGGGGGTAATGCTTCAATTTAAACAAAGGGCCAAGATTAGACCTTGGCACTTGTTCTTGATCCGACGACTGTGAGGTATGGAGGAAGAATACAGAAGAACTCCGTGCCCTCCTTGCTTTGATTGGTGAATTTTCCTCTGTCCGGCCATGAATCTCCTTGCCAATAAGTCCTTCTCCTTCCTCGAGGTCCTCCCCCCCTCGCACGTCCATGTGTTTTTATATTGAGTTCATGTCCCCTCGATTGGGACCCGAGGGTCTTTCACCTAGAGCGCTAGTTTAGCTTAGCATAACATAGAAGGAAATTTTGCTTATTTGAGGTAATTATAAAGTCCAAAATATCCCAAAACATTGATTAAGTAAATAGGCCGAATTATTTTGGAAAATAAAAATACTAAATGAAGTCAAACTTTTCAAAAGAAATATGTAATTAATAATATATATAAAATAAAATTCAGAGATAGAAATAAATATTTTGGAATTTTTTAAGGTTTTTTTGTAATTTTTATAAGGATGTTGGAGCTTTTAAAATTTTAGTCATTTTCTTTTTCTATTTTTAAAAATATTGGTCTGGTGATATGAAATATAATAATAAGCAAAATATATTTTTTTGGTAATTTAAAGAGCTGTTTTATATTTTTTTGGAAATTTTAATTCAAATAGGGGCAAAACCGTGCTATTATGTTTTTAATAAATAGGAAAAATGCTTAAAATGCAAAACTAAAAAGATAACATGAAAGAGCATGCAAACATACACGTTACCCTATTTTTTATGATTTTTGGAGCAAGGTTGATATTTTTAAAATTAGAAAACAACTACAAAAATTCAATGAACTGGCAGGGGTACATTTCTAATTAAAATAAAAGTTAGGGACACATGTGCAAATAATCCAAAAGTTTACAACTAATATTTAGACTTTAAATACTAAAAATCAATTACGAAAAGATTCAAGGGTTTACATGTAAAATACCCACGTACGTGAATGCCACGTGAGGTGATGTGGCAGGGGACTAAAGTACAATTTTAAAAATGTTCTTAAATATTACAAAAATGTGAAGGGGGTCTTCGATATTTAACCCCTTAAGCACTGAGAATCAAGTCGTTCACTGTGTGCCACGTGGTTGATCATCCGATTCCGAGGAGGCAATGCTTCGATTTAAACAAAGGGCCGAGATTAGACCTTGGCACTCGTTCTTGATCCGACGACTGTGAGGTATGGAGGAATAATACAGAAGAACTCTGTGACCTCCTTGCTTCGATTGGTGAATTCTCCTCTGTCCGGCCCTGAATCTCCTCGCCAATAGGTCCTTCTCCTTCCTCGAGGTCCTCCCTCCTCGCACGTCCAGGTGTTTTTATATTGAGTTCATGTCCCCTCGATTTGGACCCGGGGGTCTTTCACCTAGAGCACTAGTTGAGCTTTCGGTTGGGCTCCAGGGGCTCTTATGCTGCTCATGTCCTGCACCAAAAAAACCCAACGGCTTGAGATGAAGGTCTCGGCCTAAAAACGGAGGCTCGAAGCTCGTAGGATGGATGGGCTGTAAAGCCCATACGAACATGATGGAGAGAGCCTCGAATAGCTTTGACTCAAATTGAATTGAATGGGATACGACAGGGGTTTTGCAGAGAAACGTTAGGGAAAGATAATGGGAGCAGAAGCGAGTCGGAACAGTAGAAGGAGACGGTGAATTTGGGACCGTAGTTGAAGCTCCGACAATTTTTAACTTTTAAAATTACGCTACAGATGAAAATGAAAACTGAAATTAAACCTAGATCTAGACTACTGGAAAGAAATGTGAGGCAGAAACACTAGCATAGCATCTCAACAAGCTGGGAAAGCTTGGAGTAGAGATGGTCGCCGAAGACTGGCGGCGACAGACAATAATCACCTCCTCCTCCACCTTATCCAAGCCGTAGCTGCTCAGAGTAGTGACTGCTTTCACCAGGAGCTCGACAACAGGTGCAATTGGGGGTTACGATGGTCTTAGAGCGATCAAACTCTACGAAAAAGATTTCAGGGTTTATTTATAGATGGAATTTTGGGTGATAAGGATCACAAGATGGCAAGTGATTTCGTGTTCGTGCGATTCCTATATTGCCCTAGCGTGATGAATGAAGATATTAGTGTGGATTAGGCGAAGATCAAAGATTTTTGAGCCTTAGATCAAAGCTGAAAAATTGGTGAAGAGGGACGCTCATGACTTTGACACGGTTTAGAAATGGTTGGGGTACAGTTGCCCCTAGGTCAACAAAAGAAGACTCATGGTTGGTCCACGTGGACCAACCAAGAAATTCCATGGTAAAAAATGCCTTGAAAAATGAATAAGAAGTAATAATTGAATTTCTTATTTTTAGGTTATAAAATACAAAGTATTTCTATTTTTTTATAGAATTTAGTGCTTATTTTTATTTATTTTTTCGAGATGATTTATTATAAATTATTATTTACAAGTATAGGTATATGTATATTGACCAATTTTTATATATTTTATTATTATTTTGCATTTAAAATTTTATTATTTTATTTACATAATTTATATAGCTTATTTAAATATGCACAAATATATTTTTATATGTACATTTAAATAAATAGATGTATTTATTATATAGGTATATATATGGGTAATTCATCTACGTAATTTATACACTTATTTATTTTAACATGTTTTTAATGGATTTATTTTATTCTAATTATGTACTTATACTATAAATAATATCCACAAAATTATAGAAATATAAAATAATGAAAATATATAGAGTAAATAAAATGAATAGTTTATTCATGTACATTGTACAAAAGGGGTCCAAAACCTAACTTTTGCATATGAACTCCAAATTAAATGAAAATACCTTCATTAATTAGTTAAAATGATATATACAATTGAAGGTGATTTTGGTGCATTTTGAGTTAATATGGATGAGATACAGGTCTGGGAAGTTTGGATATTATTTTAATGTGAAATAAATTTTGAGTGTAAAATGTACATTGTGTATTATTCTAATGTGAAATAAATTTTTTGTCTTCTTATATATTTTTATCTACAACTTTCATGTATGAAATTTATTGATTTGACGTATAAATAATAAAGAATAAAATGAGTCCCAAAAATTAATTATGGTTATTAAAATTAGGGTTTTACGTATGGTTTTCTGTGTATCTTTGTATAGTTGGTCGCCCTATCTCCCCTACTTCATTTCTTGTGAATTAAGTCAACATGATGATTGAGTCTCGGGGGATAGGATCACTTAACATCTATGGCGTCGCATTTCTTTTTTTCTTCCTTTATTCTTTAATTTTGGAATATAATAAATATACAGTATTTTATATAGTATTTTGTACAGATTAGCATGTTTTTATTTTGATAAGTTAATGATATATACATGTATTTAGCTAGGTATTAAAGGGCAAAATGAAAGAATAAAGGTGATGAAATGGAGATCCATCACTGCTTTGTATACAGTCTGCTATACTTTTAGCCATATATATATGCCATATATATATGGTATATCTTTTAGCCATAACTCGTACTTTCGTATTTTTATTAATATGGTCAATTAAGAAAATTTTTAGACACATATAAAATTCTTTGTAATTACAGTTAATAAACTAGTTAAAATGTTTTGCAAAATGTTTGAAAAATGGTTGGAAAATTCTTTGAAATTTCTTTTGAAAAATATATTGTGAAATATTTTCAAACCTCTATTAAAATTCTTTGTTTGTAAAAAATTATTTATTTGATTGAATAAAATGTTTTGAAAATCTATTTGCAAATGGTTTGGAAAATGGTTATAAAAATGCTTTGAAAGACCTATACATATTGTTTGAAAATTCTTTGAAAAATGATTTTCAAATTTTGTAAATGTTTGTAAAAATTATTTGTCAAATTATTTTCAAAATAAAGTTTTCAAAATATTTATCAAAATATTGTCGAACTACTTTGAGAACCTTGTACATAATTCAAGCAAATAAAAATTATTTATTGAATGTGTACATAAATCCTATAATAAACACTAACTTAATTTATGTAAACACCCCGTGTAAATTCTTCATCCAAAATTCTTGTAAATACAGAAGCACTCCCATGTAAATACATGCACATAATTCCTTCACTAACTCTTTTGTTTTTCAAAATCATTATAAATTAGTAATAAAAAGTCTATAAAAATTTGTAAAAATTTTTAAGCATTGCATAAAAATCTGTAAAATTTTCCAACAAAATCCATAATGAATTTAAAAATTAGAAAATTGCTTCACAAAATATTTTCTTGCAACATATGCATTTTTCGAAATAGTCAAGATAATTGGACAAGTCAAAAGACAATATGAAGATTGGAGCTTGGAGATATACCTTAATACACTTGATTTCAAAGGATAACCCTGACTTAATTCTTTAGGTTCTATGAGACTATGTTTATGAGTAAATTCAATGTGTCTCAGCAGAATCCTTCGCATCACCCGTAATACTCTTGAGACAGTGACTTGATCAAAAATCTCGCACTTAACACTTAGTTCAACCCAGATGGATTATTGAAAAATCTTGGAGTCAAAGTCGGGACAATGCTAGGCTGCTTCGTAAAGGGTGTCTCAAGAGCCATTCTTGGGGATTGTTGAAACATGTACTCTAACCCACTTCTTTTGGTAACAGTGATATTTAAAGACTGGAGAAGGATTGAAATAATGCTTTGGATGAGGACTCCACCCAAAACTTGAAGCTTCAGAAAAAGCCTGCTTCTTGATGAGGATTCAGTTACACTGATCGAGCTTCACAAGGGAATGGGGACTACACAGGTCCATTATCACTTCTTTTCCCTTTCTTCTAGCTTCTTCCCCCGTTCGATTTTAAAGACCATCAACACCTGACCTAAGAAGGGAGTATTTGTCTCCACGAGGATGTGTTACCAAAAGAGCAGACTCCTTTTTGGTTTAATGGTTTGTGTTGGGAAGAGCTGAACAATTCACACACATGGTTCTATCACTTCAAGGTAGCGAGAGTATGCAACTTAAGAGGATGGTTCTGACCAGACTGCGAATTGGACTGAATAATGGGATCATGGAACCTAAATGTTGTTGTACCACACTTCCTAACCTCGATACGATTCCGAACTAATAATCCAAAGGTATTCTCCAAGATCCAAACTTTGATTTTATTAAGACAAGTTCAAAAGTTGAAAATTATTCTAAGTTATTTCTTTTTCTTTTTTCCTTTTCTGCACTTATAAGCATAAGTGTGTGCTAGGTACTAGAAAATGCAAGTATAAAGGGCGATGAATCCTCACTTCATCACTTTTATTCTTTCATTTGACTTTGAATCCCTAGCCAAAGGCATGCATATATTAGTAGTTTGCCAAAATAAACACATTATAAATTGTACAAAATACTACATAAAATAATATATAAATATTATATTTTATTCCAAAATAAAAGAATAAAGGAAATACAAGAAAAAAGAATGAAGTATTAAAGACACCAAGTGACCCTAGACCTCGAGTCCCAATCATCATGATGAATTGGTCGACAAGGAATAAAATGGGGAGGGGGGTAGGGCAGAAGAACTGTACAGAAAATATAATTAAAGCCATATTTTATTTTAACCAATTAATGCATTTTGGGACCCATTTTATTTTATTATTTTTTTACACCTCAAATAACAAAACCCTCAATGTGAATATTGTAGATAAAAATAAAAAGAAAAATACAAAATTTACTTAACTAAAAAATAATGCATGGTGTGTCCGGGACACACAAAATAAAAAACTGCAAAGAAAACTTTCCATACCCTTATCTTCTCCATATTGTATCAATATTAACAAAACTCACTTTGTTTTCATAAAATTAAATAAGCTATATAATGAATGTAGTTTCATTCAATTTGGAGCTAAGACGCAAAAGTTAGGTTTTGGGCTCTCATTTGTAGTATACTTGTATATCATATTCAATATATTTATTCTTTATATTTTTCAATTTATTATATTTTATAAATGTGTAAATAATATTTAAAAATATACATAATTAAAATAAAATAAAACCATAAAAAATAAAATAAAATAAATAATGTATTTTAAAACATAGATGAAATATACCTATATATATATAAAGAATATGTACATAATTAATTAGGCATGCAAATAAATTCAAAAAAATCAAATAAAACTACATAAATATGTAATTAAATAAATTAAAATATATAAAATACCTGTATATAAAAATAAAATACAAATAAAAATAAAAATATGTAAAATACATGTATATTTACTTATATACACATGTAAAAATTAACATGTAATAAATAATATCATAAAAACAAATAAAAATACAAATTAAATACTGCATAAAATTAGAAATATTTTCCAGATTTTAACAAAAATTCAAATAATTCATTCATTACTTTTTAAGGAATTTACAAGACATTTTTATTCCCTTTTCCTGGTTGGTCCACGTGGACCAACCAAGGCCCTTCAAATGTTGACCGGCGGTAAACTGTATCGACTCACCCGGCTGCCCTTTTTATACCTCGTGCAAAGGCCGATTTCTCTAATTTTTCATGCTTCTTCCATGCACACCTTCACCTCGAGCCCTTCTCTCTTATGCAGTCTACACCTCCAACACCCTCGCCATCACCGAATCTTCACCAACCCCAGCTCCCCTAGCACACAATTGTGCCTCGTAACTCGTTGATCATCAACCCTTAAAGCTTCGTCCTTCTTCATCTTTTTACCCTTTGATCCCTCCTAGCGTCGCTTTTAGCCCTTCAGATCGCCCTCTTAATCTTGTTGCTGGTGACAGGAGTCACAGGCCGGCGATTTGCAGCGAGGAGAAGCCTCGTTGAAGAAGTTCCATTTCACCGCTGGAGTGCTACCAACTAGATCTGCCTCTTCGGACCTTGGCTAAATTGAGGCCTTTTCTTTCGCTTCGTAGGTAAACCCTAGGCTCTACTCTTATTTCCATCATTTAATTTTGTATTTAGCGTGTTAATTTAGGAAAAATCAAAAATTACCTTTTGACCTTGAGCTCGATCTCCAGCCAAAATTACGCATCCTCCATCCGTCTTCCGACCCGATTCCTCAACCATATGCTTTCCCACTAAATTGTCTACGATCTCCCCCATCTCCAACCCCGAATTTTTCGAGAATTGGAGAACCGAAGCTCGAATTCTCTGTACCTCATCGGAGCTTTGCCATCTCCACCCATTTCCCGCTATTAGCTTCACCGATTGATCGAGGAAGAAGCCCTCAAACCGCTCAAAATTTTGGTGTAGGAGGCATGAGTCGAGGAGCTATCTGGAGCCAAATATCGTACCTAGAGCACCTTCAGGTTACCTGGAGATATATGGTGATCCAAATCCTCGTATGAGCCACTTAAGGCTCATCTGAGCAACCTGCACGTGAGGAAGGCCCTCAACAAAATTTCACAGCTGTCGGATCAAAGGAAGGCCATTGGAGGACAGAGAACAACAAGATCCAAACAAGCCCTGACCATGTTCTTCACGGTTCTTGCAGACCACCTTCCAGCTGTTAAATCAAGAACACGACCCATATCTAATCTGGGTCGTCCATTCTTTTCAAAGCGATGCACATCATCGACCCTCTGATCAACCACGTGGCAAGCAGACAATGACTAGATCTCAGGCGCTTAAGTGGGGTAATTTGCATAGAACCCCCTTCGCCTTTTTGTATTTCATAAATAGTATTGTAATTATTTAATTAAATGTAAAAGTTTCAGGAAAAAATGCAAAGGACCCCCTATATGCTTTGGAAATTGCACTTTAGTTGTCTACTAGTTCAGCTCACATGGCCCCCGACGTGAGCTGGGAAATTGCACTTGTAACCCTCGACTTTGTATATTGCTAATTAGTATTAAAATCAAGTTGCATCTCAAAATTTTTGGTATTTTTGCATCTACCCCCTAATTTATTTAATATTGCATAAATGTCCCTGTTAGTTTTGATTATTAAATTTTGCATTTCTATTTTCCAGAAAAAGTAACCGTTCTCCAAAAAATATGAAAAAATAAGAGAAATGCATGGTTAATTGCTCACTTATGTCATATGTTTATTTTAGCATTTTCCCTGCATTTTTATTTACTAAAAGTCAAAAGAGCACTTTTTATGCCCTGTTTGACGTAAAAATACAAAAAGTATAAAACTTAGTTTAAAAATTCCAAAAAAATCCCTATTGTTTATTAACTTATTTAATCACTACATATTAAAAATCACAAGAAACCTAAAAAATACAAACCCTTGTAAACCCTAAAAAATTCCCAAAAATCTTAAGAAATATTTTCTATCCTATATTTTTATATATAATATTTACTATATAAAAAAATTAGTTTTGAGGAATTTTAAGCCTATTTACTATTTTTAAATCTCAAAATAATTCGACCTATTTATTTATTACGTAATTTACAATCATTTGGTTTTTAAAATTACATAAAAATTAGTAAAAATCATCAGAAAAATTACCAAAAATATAAAAATATAAAAAACCAAAAAGATTTTATTTTGTAAATTTTGACTATATATACTTATATTTATAAATATAATACCCAACATTGTATTATATACATATACATATATATAACTATATATACATGTTAATATTATTTATAATTACCTAAATACATTTCTAAATAATTTGAAAAATAAAAAGGACTATTTTTATTTGTATTTTTGGATTTTTATATATTTATTATATATATTATATATACACCTTATATTATCATATTATATTATAGTGATATATATACCTTTATTATATATATTAAAAGCGAAAAGAAAATGGAAATTAAGAAAAAAATATAAAAAGAAAATAAAATTTTAAAATTAAATATGTATAAATATAATATAATAAAAATGATTAATTAAAAACCATAAAACATTAAGTGAGTAAATATCATGCAGCTTTGTATGTACTTATACATTATTATTTGGCAATAAATAATAATAATTGCTACACCAAGCTTGTTACTTGAGTTCGACACTCCATCTTTACTTGTCAACTATACACTTTTATTAGTAGGGTTTATAATAAAATTTGATCCACTCTGAATTGCATTTCTTTATTATTTGTTGTGGTTTAATTGTTGAACATGTTGATCGGTTGAGTGTGGCCACCTCAGCGACACTGTAGGTCCCGCTTTGTGTAGACCACTTTTATGGCCGCCTCTTCTAATTGACTTTTCAGTACTCATGCTACAATCAAGTATCCATCACCCCTAAAGACCAGTAAAAGATCACATTTACATGTCCATTCGGCACTTACATTTTCAAGCACATGTCGTTCGGTCTTTACAATACCCCGTGTGCATTTCAGTGGTGCATGATCATTGTATTTGCAGAGATGGTGGATATTTCTTAGAGGTCTGCATAGATGATTTCTCGATCCATGATGATTCATTTGATTCACGTTTAGTGCCCTCGGACCAAACTCTTCAAGGGGAGGTGAGTCAGGTACTCTCCTGGGAAAAAAGTCATTTCATGGTCTTGGAAGGTATCGTGTTGGGGCACGCCATCTCCAAAAAGGGGATGGAGGTTGATCATGTCAAGGTGAATGTGATCAAGAAACTTGATCCACCATCCAACGTCGAGTCAAATAGACATTTTATGGGGGCATGTTGGATTTTATAGAAGATTCATTCATGATTTTTCAAAGATTGCTCGTCGCTGACTGAGCTCTTACGCAAAGACACATAGTTCATTGTAGATCACAAGTGTATTGAGGCCTTTGAGTTTTTGAAAAGAAAAATAATTGACTCGCCTATCTTACAAGCTCCTTGCTGGTCTCTTCCCTTCGAGATCATGACTGACGTGTTAGATTTTGCTATAGGAGTTGTGTTAGGATCGAAGCTAGACAAGATTCCGTTTGCAATCTACTATGCGAGCAAAGTTTTAGACCAAGCACAGAAGATCAATACTATTACTGAAAAGGAAATGCTCATAGTAGTTTGTGCCCTAGAGAAGTTCAGATTATATATTTTGGGCTCTAAGGTGACAATCTACATTGATCACACAGACTCCATACTGAATGGAAAAGAGGGATGCGAAGGCATGTCTTCTTATGTGGATTTTATTACTCCAGAAGTTTGATTTGGAAATTAAGGATAAACCTTGAGTTAAGAATGTTGTAGTTGATCACATTTCCCGACTTGAGCTAAAGAATCCCCCCTGGTACGAAGCCTATTTGAGAGTCCTTTCCAGACAAGTCAATTTGTGTTATTGACCCAATCCTATGGTACGCCAATGTGGTGAACTACCTTGTATCCAATCAAGTTCTCCAAGGTTGGCCTAGGAGCAATATTGATCGACTGAAGTCGGATTCGAGGAGGTAGCATTGGGAGAATCCGTTCCTTTTCTTTGAAGGGTCGTATTGTGTATGGAGAAGATGTATTCCTTATGAGGAATACCAAAGTGTCATCATCAATTAGAAATAGGAGGACCATTCGGTAAAAAACCATGCATAAGGTACTCCAATATGGGTTGTACTGATCGACCTTATTTTGTGGTGCTATTGATTATGTTCGGTCATGCTTGATTTATCAAAGGATAGGGGGGACAGTTGATTGTAAAGATGAAATGCCCATGCAACCAATGATTTTCTGGTGTGTTTTTATTGCATGGGGCATAGATTTCATGAGTCCCTTTACCAATAGCCTTGGACATGAGTACATCTTGCTGGTGGTATATTTTTTGTCTAGGTAGGCAGAGGCTATCCCAACCTGATCCGCAAATATCAAGACTGTCTGTAAGTTTATGAAGGATCATATTATTGCTAGGTCCAGGGTTTCTAAATATTGATTTCTGATGGTGGTAGCCACTTTGTGAATAGAGAAATGAAATCATTATCTAAGGACTGTAGATTTGAGCATAGAGTGACTAGTCCTTACAACCCTCAGTTGAACGACACGACAAAGGTTTCAAATAGAGAGGTGAAGAGTATTCTTCATAAGTTGGTCCGTCCTGATAGAAGAATCAGTCCAGCTATTGGATCAAGTTTTGTGGGCCTACATGATGCCTTATAAGACACCGCTTGGAATTTCACCTTTTAGGATGCTTTATGTCAAGCCATGTCATTTGCTCGTTGAGTTAATTCACAAATCTGAATGGGCAATAAATCAAGTAAATTGGAGTTGTCACTTAGGGAAACTATGTCGCGACTTGAACTTGAACGAGCTTTTGGAGATCCGAAATCGCATATATGACAATAGCTTGATCTATAAGGACAAAGTTAAGCAGTGACATGACCATCACATTAGGTGCAAAAACTTTATCCCAGGACAAAATGTATGGTTGTTCAGTGCGAAATTGAAGATCTTTCACGGGAAACTAAAGTTGGACGAGTCCCTACATAGTCAATCTCTTATATTAATACATGCTTCCGTCCCACAATGTTCCTATAGTAGAATACCATAATCGAGTCCAATCCATCAGTGAGTCAGGTTGCACATGCAACAACTTTGTGATCCCACAACTCACCATTATTCTTGATTTTTCTTAAAAGTCAAGTTTATTCTACTAATCCCATTCCATTCAATTATGTATTTTTTTCGTTTTACTGTGATGCAACAATAATGCATATATATTCAGATGCTTTTACAATACTTAACATTTTTGAACATTGTTGTACGAGACAATATTGTGCATCTTGAATTTATAATTATGGGTTCACCATTGTTCATAACTAAGATCACGTTCTTCCACCTGATCAAACTAATGTATAATAGAAAAATTGTACCATTGTTTGCATTTTGGAAACTCCAACTTATTCACCATTTCTATCATGCTTTATAACAATAATTCTAAAATGAGATTTTGATCTACCATCCATTAACAAAGGAAATTCTTACCACATAAATTTCACCATCTAAATATCTTAACCATAGCAATGGGAATTTAAAATCACCATGAAAATGCCTAACCAATCTTGCCGCTAATGCAACCCTCTTCTTACAGATCTACTTCAATTTGCTTTATTACTCTTCTTTCAATCACGCAACCAAAGCTTCATTTGGCTCTCTACTCCTTCCCTATCAGCTCGCTCCCTCCCTCCCTCTAGGGTCTGGAGAGGCTCGATCGTCGCCGGATATGGATTTCGGCGGCCACGTTTTCACCGTTGATCCCCTGGAGCGCTATGCCGCCAAAGGACACGGTGTCATTACCTGCCTGGCCGCCGGCAACGACGTCATCGTGCTCGGGACCAGCAAGGGGTGGCTGATCAGATACGACTTCGGTGCTGGCGATTCCTATGGTACTGAAATCACGAATCCCCATATTCGTCAATTTTCAATTGCCGCTTTTGTAACGTTCGGATCATGAAATGGTTCGAGATTTCCGTGAACAATCGATTATTTGGTGGTGGCAGCTGGAGAAATTCGAGTAAAGAGTTTTTTCTGATGGACATTCGCTTCCATTTCATCGTGAGCGAGTTGGTTTTTGTTCTATCTATGGCCATCCTTATAATTGCTGTGGTTTTGATTTGTCTCTATTATTTATAATGATTATTAATGAGATGACACTGAAGGATTGCTATCTGATTGTGATGCTTAGCTTTTAATGGGAACGGGAATGATTTCTATGTGCTGAATATTGAGCAGATTGGTGCTTTCTTTGCAGTGATGAACTAAATGCGCGTACCTTTATTGCCTTTGGTCTAAATATTGAGCCGCAGTTTTTCTAAATGTGCTTTTAGTGCAGAAAATATACCGATGAGTCCCATTTACATTTTCTTTTTCCTCTTTTTGATGGGAAATTATGCTGCTCTGTGGCCTTTTACTTTCTTCGAATTTCTGGTGATGGTTTAATTTCAGTTAATTTTTTTCTTTATATGAAACCACAGAGAACACACAATCAAGTCGTATTAGGTGAAGAATTTGAGAAAACAAGATAGACTTCTGATGGGAGTGAGGTGACTGCTGTGTGACCGGTGTGTCTGCTTTATTTCCATCGGAAGCAAGATTCAATAAATCGTTTTTTTGCCATTCTATTGAGAATCTCGAGGTGAGATTTGTGGTTCTTGAGAGATTTTGATAGTTATTCTGAGAATGGTTGAGCGTACTTAGGAGGAACTTTTAAAGCCCTTTCCGTATATTCGTTAAAATTACTTGTGACTTACTTCCTTTTACCGCATACCATGTTGGTCTTCATATGCTCAGCCATTGTCTATTTTGGTTGTATTGTGGTGCATAAATGAAGAAGATTTTTTTTGGGTAGATTCATTCCGTCATGCGTAGTCGCTGATTTGACTTGAATTGCTCGTTAGAGTTAGCCGGGGCTATTGTATCTGGATATTGGTCCAATTAAGTATAATGCTTCATGCCAGTTCTACGTTATCTGTGATACCAATTATGTTGAGAATAGGCGCTAATAATGAGTTTCTGAATTACATGTTTTTTCCTGTTGTGAAGAATAATATGAAATCTGAATGATTTTGTCACATGTTCCCAGACTAGGGCTGTTCCATGCACCACGAAATGATATATTATTATCTTCTTGGTGATGTTATTTTTCTTATGATCATGAATTATCATTTGTAGCACTGAAGAGAACCTGGAAAAATGTCATTTCGTTTGTTACAGTTGTGCTTTGTTTTATTTTAAATATCTGCAATTCTGATTGTAGATCTTGACCTTTCTGCTGGAAGAGGAGGGGATCAGCCCGTGCACAAGGTTTTCATTGATCCAGGTGGAAGTCACTGCCTTGTCAATATTCTTAGCACTGGAGGTGCAGAGAGTTACTATACACATGCGAAATGGGCAAAACCCCGCATTCTGAACAGGTTGAAAGGTGTAGTTATTAATGCAGTAGCTTGGAACAGGCAGACTATTACAGAAGGTGAGTTTATTTCTTTATGCAAGTTTGTCCTTAATTAAGTATTCAAAAAAATTATGTTAATGCATATGCTGGTTTATCTAGCAGTTTAATTATACGTGAATTCACACGAGATGCTTTTGCATAAATGGCTTTATTCAAAATCTGCATACAAGTGGAAACGTCATCATATAGCATATCTGTCAAAATTATTTAATACAGCGTATTTAACCAACCCTTGGAGTTACTTCTGATGAAGTTGTCAATGCTGCTTATTTTTTGTGGAATTGCTTACATTGTAATATACCCATCGTATGTTGCATAATTCTTTTATGTATCATTTACACTATATGTAAGATTGAATTTGAGAGAGGAAATCAGTGGGACTTTGCAGACATGGGTGTTACTCTATCATTCTAAGCATATTTATACATGCAAATTTCTAATCGTTGCCTTTGAAATTTATTGAATTAGCATCCACCAGAGAAATCATTCTTGGAACTGATAATGGCCAGCTATATGAAATGGAGGTTGATGAGAAGGATAAGAAGGAGAAGTACATAAAACAGGTATTTGAGCTGACGGAGCTTCCGGAAGCCATCAGGGGGTTACAGGTAGTTTTTTTATGGCAACAGCCACAAAAAAAAATTCTATAATTTATTATTTTTAAAGCTTTATTACTCATCAGAACACAAAATATTGATTATTATGTATTTTTTTATCCTTTTTACAGATGGAAACAGCTACAGTAAACAATGCCACCAGATATTATGTGATGGCTGTCACTCCGACAAGGCTCTACTCTTTTACTGGGGTTGGGATGCTAGATGTAAGTGTGGTCCTTATTATTGTGCAAGTTGAGTGCATTACTCGATTCAGGAACACCTTTCACATCTTTGATTAGTTGTCCCAGGGAGCTTATTCTCCCTTGTGCATTGCTAATAAAATTGTCAATGCCAAGAGAAGAATGTATGGAGCTCCACCCGGCAAGACAAATTCAAGGAAAGCCTTTTCCCACATTTTGGGATGTATGCAGGAATTTACGGTTGCATCTGAATTATGCAGGAACTTGCAGTGCTTGCATTGGTTCCGTGTCATGAAGGTGACACAAGGATTTCTTCAACACTTTTTTTGGTAGTCCTTAACACCATTGTTTGTCGGAGTTGCCCTTGGCTAGCCAACCTATTAGGAGATCACTATGTTGGCGATCAAGGAATCATGAGGCTCGTTGAAATCATCAGGATGAACCATTTTTGATGAGACCAGAGTTGAGGGACGGTAGTTCCTTTACCTCATTGTCGGAAGCTGCCCACCTTCCAATTTCCTCAGTAACTGTCCACCTATCTACCAACTGAGGGTGTGCCTGTGGCCACTTTGTGGCACGTGGCCTTAAGTTGCTAACCCAACGGTGAAGAAAATGTGGAGGAGGATCTGCAATGCCTTCTTCAAGAATTGAAATCCATCAATATGCAAGAAGAGAAGCTCTTTGTCTGCCTTGCGTTACTGTAGGAGGCAGAACATGTTGGGGGATCGTGTTTCCCGAGTTATAATCTTTATCTCTATGGCAATACTGAATGGAGAGAAACTCTTTCTCTCGTTTCTTTTTTTTTGAAAGTCTGCATAGGAGGGGGAAACACTCGGTGGTGTCCGCCCCTTCAAAATTTATTGATAAGCAAAGTAGGATTACATAAGTATAGCGCTGTGACACCCCAAAAAAGAAAGTACCGCAGAGAAAGTTACAACACCCAGTCGTCCACCAACCTTTTTGCCAAAAACCCCATATTTTCCTTATAAAACCTATGACCCGAGAAGAGCAGGTCGTTCCCCTCCATATCGCCCAGAGAATGGCCAAGGGATATAGCCGTTCTCTCCTAGGCCTGGCACGATTAGCGTGGAACGAGTTCCAGAAGGGCTGAAAATCATCGAAGCAGCACCAAGTCACATCCGCCTCCTGCCAAACTTGCGCGACCACAGGACAAGAAAGGAAAAGATGTTCCACCGTTTCAACCGCGCTATCACAAAGCAGGCACCTGTTCGCAACGACGCCCAGGAGTCTGATGCAGCGATCGCGCGTCATCAGTCTCTTCCTCCGAAGAAGCCACAAGAAGAACCCAATTCTCTCAGGAGGGTTAGAGTCCCAAATAGAGGTACAATCCCTGTTCAGTAGCTTCGAATTTGCCGGCGGCGGTCTGGAGATGGCCCCATAAGCCCCCCTGACCGAGAAAGAGCCGTCCTTCCAGCACCAATGATCTCTACCACCAGAAGGGGCCCCCACCTCCCTCATGGCGTCAAGTAGAGCCAAAAAGTCTTCAAGTCTTTGGTCCGAGAAATTTGCAGAGAAAATAGGCCACCAAGTACCATCCACCCAACACTCCATCACCGAGCAAAGCTTGTTGTTCGCCAAGGCGTATAGCCGAGGGAAGCGAGAGCAGAGGGCCCCCGCCCCGGTCCAGTTGTCTTCCCAAAACAAGAAGGTATCCCCTCTCCCGCAGACCGGTCGGAAGAGCTCAAGATTTGACGCGGAAGTCTTCACCATGCCCCTCCAAAAAGGCGTCATGGTAGCCAGAATAGAGAGCTGCCGATGGGGCGCTCCCTTCACTCCATAGATGCTGCGAATCACCATGCACACAAAGTCTTCTCCCGGACCCCAGATTCTACTTGCCCATTTAAGGAGAAACGCCTCATTCATCTGCTCAAGAGACTTCACCCCCAGCCCCCCCTGATCTTTGCCACACGTGACATCCTCCCAACCCACGAGATGGATCCCCCCACGACCATCGGAGCTATTCCCCCATAAGAACGCACGCATCCTCTTCTCCAACCTTTCACGAATTCCCTTTGAGATCTTGCGACTAGCCATAAAATAGGTAGGTATGGAAGAGAGCACAACCTTGAGAAGAACCAATCTGCCCCCCCTCGACAAAATAACAGCTCTCCAACCCGCCAACCACATCTCCACTTTCTCCAGCACCCTTAGCCAGTCACGGAGCCTCGTTCTCCCCAGGGCCAGCGGCATGCCCAGGTACTCAAGAGGCAAGGATACCTGAGTAGCCAGTCACGGAGCCTCGTTCTCTCGTTTCTTGATTTTGTTTCGGATATTTTTTCATCTACCAAGAAAAGCTTTTACATAACCATTTTGGTTTGTGAATGTTTTGTGGGTTATATTATTTAAGGTCCCACCGACATATGCTCAAATCCTTCTAATCCATTTCTAAGAATCTCCATTAATCATTCTAAAAATCTGAAATGAAAATTGTAGAATGATATTTATTTGAACTAACACATTGCTTGGATTTTTTTGTCAGCTGTACCATCAATAATTTGATTTGCATGTGATCTTTGGTTATTAAATGTGATTTTTTGCTTCTTTTTTAGAGGCTGAATTTTCTAAGAGTAAACGTTGCATCATTTTCTCTGCTGCAGGCTGTATTTGCTGGTTACTTGGAAAGGCCTGTACGTTTTATGGAGCTTCCTGGTGATATTCCAAATAGGTAAGGTTTAATATTCTATTTCTGCTGCCCATCTCGACTTGTTAAGTCAGTAGACTTTTATTAACTGTTTTGTGCTGGATGACAACATGAGCATATGCCAAAATAATAGCTGTTTGGTAGTTTAACGAACTTGTCGCTCTCTAGATCGGAAAACATATTAAGAATTTTCTTGGTTGCCTTACAGCTGCAATCTCTTCTGGAGGGCACTGATTACAAGTTAATTGAAGGTTTTTTTATGCCAAAGAGGGGAAAACACGTGAAGGTGTCCATCCCAAGTGGAATAATAAAGAGGATCAATTTGGTTTACAAGAGCCAAGACTTGAGGCGAGTCTTCGCTAAAAGAATTTCATTGTCCACATAATAACGTTCCGAACGGAAGAGAACCCCATTACAGGACCACTAGATTGCCTAAATAGCCATAACAAGTAAAAGCACCCTATTCGAGCGGAAATGAGCTCTGAAGAGGGGATACCAGAAAACCATGGGATTTCCAAAGTCTAGACCGTCAACATCCAATACCTCCTGGGGCTCAGCTTTGTCGCAACGAAAGAAGTTTCCATTTCCCTTCCATAAAGCGAGCAGTTAGAATTGCTCCCATTAAAGAACCTAGGCCCCTAAGTTGGGCTGCTGCTATTGGAAAAATGGGTGGGGGGTGCAACTCTTGGTTCCCAATTGGGGCTGTTACTGCATCTGAAGAAAAGAAGGGGTAAGGGAAAGCTCAAAAAAGGAGAATAACTTATTGGTTTTTGTTGGAAGAAATGAATGCGTTGTTTATTCCACAAACTCTAGGCTCTCTTATATAGGAGTGGAGCCTATGGGTAAATTACATAAAGCGTTCATAAGAAGAAGGAAAATAAGAAACAATACAAAATAACATAATAGCCCAACATAACATATATCTCTACATTTCCCCTCAAGATGGAGCATAGATGTCGATCATGCTCGCTTTGGACGAGCACTTCTGGAATGGTCCTTTAAGTAAGGCCTTGGTGAAAATATCTGCAGTCTGGTCCCCTGAGCTGACATGGGTTGTGGAAATAAAACCCTTCTGGATCATATCCTGTATATAGTGACAATCAACCTCAATGTGCTTGGTTCGTTCATGAAATGCTGGATTATTTGCAATAAATATAGCAGCTTGATTGTCACATTCCAGTGCCATAGGAAGTGGGACCTCTATATATAGATCTATAAGAACGACTTTAATCCACATCATTTCTGTACTGACTTGGGCCATAGCCCTATATTCAGATTCTGCACTAGATCTGGCTACAACAGTTTGCTTCTTGCTTCTCCATGAGACAAGAGAATCTCCAACATATACAACAAATCCAGTGGTGGACTTCCTATCCTTAGGACATCTTGCATAATCTGCATCTACGCATTCTGAGATAGTGTTCTCCTTGCCTTTCTTCAATAATAGACATGCACCTGGAGATGATTTAAGGTACTTGAGTATCATCTATATAGCATCCATATGTACCTGACGTGGTTGCTCCATGAACTGGCTCACTCGACTAACAACAAAAGATATATCAGGTCTGGTAATGGTAACATAAAGAAGTTTTCTAACCAGTTCTCTGTATCTCCTCCTATCCACTTCATCAGTATCATCGTCATATAGTTTCATGCTTGGATCCATAGGTGTAGTGGCAGGTCGACATCCAAGCATTCCTGTTTCACTTAGTAAGTCAATGACATATTCCTCTGGGTCATCATGAGTCCTTGTTGATTTCTGGCAAACTCCAGTCCCAAAAAGTATCTAAAGACTCCAAGGTCCTTGGTGACAAATTCACGACCCAGCATTTCTTTCGCCCTCTTGATTCCTTGTATGTCATCCCCTGTAATAAGGATATCATTAACATACACCATAATTGCAACCATACCTCTGGATGTTTTCTGTATAAAGAGGGAATGATCTGCATTAGAACGTTTGTACCCCTGTCTCTTAAACAAGTCTGAAAGCTTCTGGAACCAAGCTTTAGGGCTCTGTTTAAGGCCATAGATCGCCTTACGAAGTCTACACACCTGCGAATACCCCTCCTTAACAGCAAAACCAGGTAGCTGTTGCATCACTTGCATGTAGACTTCCTCCTGAAGATCACCATATAGGAATGCATTCTTGACATCTAACTGAAATAGTGGCCAATCTCGAATAACTGCAGCAGATAGAAGGATCCGTAAGGTGGAATGATGAGCAACATGCGAGAATGTGTCAAGATAATCCACCCCATATGATGCAGCGTGGAATAGAAATATAGGGCCGCATATTTATTTAATTTTATCCGTTAATTTTATTTACGTTTATTTGAGTCGTCGTATTTTTAATTAAATAAATGGGATCACGTGTGATCTCAATTAGTTAGAGATTTGAATTTCAAATTAGTCGGTTAGTCGGTTAGAGTCAACTTAGGATAATTAGTTTGGATTTGAAACTGAGTTGCTATTTTTGTAATCTCATCCCTCCTATATAAAGGGATGATAGACTACTTATGTAGACAGTTCAGTATTTATAACAATAAGATTTATTTCCCTCTCTCTAAATTCTCTCCCTCCCCGCGTGATCTTCACGTTCTTCCTCCCCTAATCCCTCGTGTTCCCGACGAGCATTCTTCTTCTCAACCCCTCCAATTTATTCTCCACCGAAATCCACCAACAAAAAATATTTCTTGTCATCGCGCATTTTATATTTGCACCATTTGGTATCAGAGCATGGTTTACAGATCGTCCTCACGATCTGTCGATCCGTCCAGACGTTAGCACCGACATGTATCGAAGGACTATCGTTCATCGGAACGAAAACGACGAACCAACGACGCCTACAACAAGGAGATGATGGACGACCTGCGTGATCTCCAGTCCAAATATCAAGACTTCCAGTCCAAATGTCGAGATTTAGTGACTGAATTCGAGGCTATGTGCGCCGCCCTATCAAAGTCTTCCAACGCCGAAGCCGCTGTCCAGAGCTTTGACGAAGAAAAATTTGCCGTCAAGGATGATTCGGTCGCTGTCCAGGTCATTCTAGAAGGGAAAAACAACAATCTGCTTACTGTCTAGCACACCCCAGATCAGATTCCGCTCCCGGAATCAACTCCGCTATGGCCCCCGATCGCCTTTGCACCACCGGAATCATCCCAGGTACCCTTTACTGCAACCTCGCCATTCCCGATAGCCCCTGCTATGTTCTCCCAGCCCCTGCACCCTCTTCCAGCACCTGTACCCCCTCCTGCAACACCCGCAACCCCAGCCACAGATCCACCATCGCCGCAATCACCTCCTCCCGCAACTCCAGCGACCCCTCCCGCAACCCCCGCAAGCTCCCCTGCCCCGTCATCACTACCAAACCCCCTCCTCACCATCCGACATCATCGACGAACCCCCCTACCGCACCACCGTCAATAGCACCGAACTCGACCGCCGCACCATCTCCCCCTCACGCGACCATCAACTGGGAACGACTCCCCCTCGCGCGAGGCTGGTGCAACCACGACGTGAAGCACGCACATGCGAGGCGTACACATCTTTTCCCAGCCCCGCGCGCCAGCAACTCACGACGCTCGCAGCTCCATCGTCAACTGGTTCGGCGCCTTCGAACCCGCAACCTTGGTCGAGACAGCCCTTGCGTGCGCAAGGGCCACCACCTCCCAAACCCGTGCGTGCTTCCTTGTGCGCAACTTGCGCGACCCTCTCAACGTCGCCGCCGTCCGTGGCTATCTAACCCAAGCCGTCGTCGCCGCCCATGGCCCTCCATCCCAAGCACGCGCCGCCGCCTCTTATCTTGGAAGCACAGAACCCTAGCGAGGGATTTCTCGGCAGCCGATATTGAATCCCTAAAATTAAGGGATGAGGGTTTGATTTGGAGAATTTGCAAAAACTTACCCCCACAAAAACCCTTTTATTTAAAGGTTGAAGTTAGTGGTAAATTAAGAAGAGATATTTCAAGTGAAGAGGTAGAAAAATTACACTTCAACCCCCTAACCCCCTGGAGCGAGAAAATTTAAAAACAGGTGCTGAGAAGAGGAAACTAAGGCTGCTACCTTCTCCAATTAGGACTTGGAATGTGGGATTTGCCTATAAAGGGATCCTATGGGCTATGGCATTGCCCACATCTCCTCTCATTCTAGGTTGTGCCACACTTTTGTTATGGATTCTCCAAAGGCCATGTTGTTCATGCCTCATCAATTTTTCAATCACCGCAATGAGGAGACAAAGTTCATGAAGACGCCGCCATTTGCGCCACACATGTTCTTCCAACATGAGGTTGACGATTCCGGCCACCGCACCAAAGCCATCTGGGTTCCACCACATCTATTCTTCCACGAGGCGAATAAGAAAGTTGACATCAAATCGACAAGCTTCAAAGATCCAATAATTCATCGGGAGACGAATTTTTAAAGCGGAGGAGAGTTGATGTAGCGTGGAATAGAAATATAGGACCGCATATTTATTTAATTTTATCCGTTAATTTTATTTACGTTTATTTGAGTCGTCGTATTTTTAATTAAATAAATGGGATCACCTGTGATCTCAATTAGTTAGAGATTTGAATTTCAAATTAGTCGGTTAGTCAAGTAGAGTCAACTTAGGATAATTAGTTTGGATTTGAAATTGAGTTGCTATTTTTGTAATCTCATCCCTCCTATATAAAGGGATGATAGACTACTTATGTAGACAGTTCAATATTTATAACATTGAGATTTATTTCCCTCTCTCTAAATTCTCTCCCTCCCCACGTGATCTTCACGTTCTTCCTCCCCTAATCCCTCATGTTCCCGACGAGCATTCTTCTTCTCAACCCCTCCAATTTATTCTCCACCGAAATCCACCAACAAAAATTATTCTCTTGTCATCGCGCGCTTTATATTTGCATCACCATATGTCTGTGTAAACCCTCGTGCAACCAGACATGCCTTGTATATGTCGATGCTACCATCTGCATTTTGCTTAACTGTGAACACCCATTTACAGCTAACTGTAGACGCACCAGTAGGAGCAGGGACAAGACTCCAGGTGCCTCTCGACTGAAGAGCAGCCATCTCTTCTTCCATAGCTAAGCGCCATCGACTGTCCTTTAAAGCATCTTGGTAATTCCGTGGAATGTACACAGCAGATAGTGCAGTAGCAAAATTCCTGAAATTCTAGATAAGCGGTCAAATGAAACCACAGATGCTATAGGATATGACACACAACTACGCTCATGTTTCTGAAGCGCAATAGCTAGATCCAAATCAGTAGCCTCCTCATCTGTCCCCTGTAACGAAGCTGGCTCAGGTAAACCATTAGATCTATCATTAGAAATTATATTCTCAGGACATACCTCATGCGAGCTAGATGATGAGCGGTGACCATGAGCATAAGCAGGCCGACGGGTATAGTGGTGTGGCAATGGTGGTACATGAACTGTAATAGGAAGTGGGGACGATGTAGGTAGCGGTGGTGATGGCGGCGACGGTGGTAGTACCTGAGATGGTTGTGGTGGAGGTGGTAGAGGAGGTGGCATGTATATGGCTTCATCAGTGTCCGAAGGCATCAACTGATCATCTGTAGGGGAGAAGTACATTACAGACTCAAAAAAGGTGACATCGACACTAACATAATATTTCCTGCGCATCATATCATAACACCGATACCCTTTTTGTGTCCTGGAGTACCCAGCAAAAACACATTTGACCGCTCTAGGGGAGAGCTTGTCAATACCTGGAGATAACTGGTGGACGAAGGCAACCAAGCCAAACACATGAGTAGTAAGTGAGAACAATTCCTTTTCAGGGAAAGCCACAGAGAAAGGAATCTTCTCACCTAAGACTGACAACGACATACGATTAATGAGATAGCATGCCGTTAGAACAGCATCGCCCCAGAAGGAATGAGGAGCACGACTATGTATGAGAAGTGTCCTAGTGCATAGAAGGCCATGTCGGCGATATATCGGTTTCGACAAGGTAGGGGCTTCGATATTACCCTATATATCTTTTTACAGGGATATCGATGATATATCGCCATATCGGCTCATATCGGTCAAAAATGACCGGATTCAGTACAAAAAATCCCGGATATCGATCGATATCGTCGATATTTCACCGATATCTCTATATATCCATGCTATTATTCATGCAAGATTGATTCAACTATTTATCTAGCTACACACTGTATTAAAATACATATCTAGCTACACCTTGTATTTAAAACACACAATGGATTATATATATTTTGTTTCGGATCGGGGACGCTGCCCCCGCAAGGGGGGGTGGAGCAACCTGGGCCCCCTAGCCTTCCTAGGCTCGCTGATCGGGCAGGGAGACCCCTGTACTGGTAGGGTATGGTGCAACTGGAGGGTGCATACAATGGTTCTTCAACTTGGTATATGTTTACGAGTTATTTCATGTTGTAAGACCTTGAATGAAATCCATTTCCAATATCTATAAGTCAATTCTTCAAAACAAAATATCTATAAGTCAAGAATCAAAACATTAATATCGATATGTTCAAAATGATCGATATATGCGATATAAGCTTCATAGATTGATCGATATGCGTGATCTAATAGTATATTGTAAGTTATTTAGTGATCTAAGAACTTGGATGAACTCCATTTTCAATATATATAGGTCAACAACTAACAGTACCAGCGGTATGTTGGATATGACCAATATGTGCAATATAAGGATCATAGTCTTCACAAATGATCTACATGTGTCATCTAGGTGTATATTTGTAAGTTATTTAATGTTATAAGAACTTGAATGGAATCCATTTCTAATATCTAAAGGTCAGGAATAAACATTAACAACGATATGTTCGATATGATGACCGATATGTGCGATATCTGGTCTGTAAATGACCGATATGTGAGGCATGAGTGTGTATTTGTAGGTTATTTGTTGTTTTAATATCTTGGATGATCTTAATTTCTGGAAAAATGATAAAAAATGGCTTTTTTAAGCCATTTCCGATATTTCCACCGATATCGTCGATATATCGGCGATATATCCCGATATATCCATTTCCGGGCGGACCGAAATGATCGATATCGATACGGCCTTCCTTGTCCTAGTGACACCAATTAAATGACGATGTTTTCTTTCTGCAACTCCATTTTGTTGGGAAGTATAGGCACAGGTTGGTTGGTGAATAATTCCTTGGGTAGAAAAATAATTGGAGAGTGTATTAGTACAAAATTCCAAGGCATTATTAGTCCTCACAATTTTCACAGAGGTAGAAAAAACATTACGAACTTCAGTTATGAAATTTTTGATAACATTCCCAGCTTCAGATTTACTCTTTAATAAGAAGACCCAAGACAGACGACAAAAATCATCAACGAGGACAAGATAAAACCTGTGCCCCTGATGATCAGGAACACGACTTGGACCCCAAATGTCGACATGAAACAACTCAAAACAGGTGGTACTACTTTGACTCTGATGACTGGGAAAGTTGTCCGATGATGCTTTCCCAACTGACAAGCCTCACATTGAAAGGATGTGTGAGGCGAAATCTGGGGCAGAACACAACATAGTTTCTGAAGCGGGAGATGACCAAAGCGCATGTGCCACATAAATAGTGAGACAGGTCCAGTAGGTAGAGGAGATTCCGGCATATGGAGTTCGAACTAGGCGATAGAGGCCCCCCTACTCACGGCCACACCCAATCATGTTGCCCGTAAGGATGTCCTGAAAAATAAGAGAAGATGTATAAAAAAATGGCTCGACAATGTACATCCTTCGTAATCTGGCTAATTGACAACAAATTCATAGAGAAATCAGGTGCATGCAACACATTCTTTAGATGCATAAAGGGTGTCAAGTTAATCTCCCCCTGACCAGTAATCGGGGAGTGTGTCCATCTGCAATAATCACAGTACGTCTTGGAGGAACCTGTCTATAGTCTGTAAGTTGACCTCGGTCTCCACACAGATGGTGTGTGGCACCAGAGCCCATAATCCACTCTATAGTATCAGATCCACTACTGCTAATGAGTGCATAAGTACTACCTGAGGTACTGGAGGAGGCTGAAGCAGCAACATCGGAATGACTCTCGGAGACTGGCGAAGGCGTCATAGGACCAGATGAAGGTACAATACCCCTCAATCGAGATACAAGATCATCAAAACATTGATCCAAGGAGGAAGTAGCTGGAGGCTCAATCTGTTCAGCCCCACGTGCATAAGCTGAGAATCCATGCTTGGAGTAGCATGTATCCTCGGTATGTCCAGAACGATGGCAGAAAGTACATGGTTGGCGAACACGACCCCCCTGCCCCAAGGTCCAAGACCACGAAATGGAGAAGGACCATCGCGACCTCAGGATGCTGCCATTGCTGAGGATGTCTGATTGGCAGTAGAAGATGGAACAATAATACGACTGGGTATGCGGAAAGCTTCCTCCATAGGAGGAATAGTAGAGTTTGCCAGGATCTAAGAACGTGCTGCCTCGTACTCTGGATCGAGTGCTGCCAGGAATGCACCCACCATGGTGGCATTCTTATAAGTCTTCTGCTGCTCAGGAGTAGACGCGAGAGACATAAAGCTATACAACTTCTCAAACATCCCACGTAAGGATGTATATAAAGAATGTAGTGGCTGTCCATTCTGTTTGATCGTGAAGATATCATGTTGGAGCTGTAAAATCTTCGTCTCGTTCTTTGCTTGTGAATACATAGCTGCAAGAATATCCCACATCGTTTTGGCTGTGGGATGACGGAGTATATCATTGGCAATCTATATTGCCAACGTACCTGAGAGCCATACTTCGGCATATGCATCATCTGCCTCCCATGAAACGTTAACCCCAGTCTTCTCAGCCAGTTCTTCCTCGGTAAGAATGTGTTTCTTACCGGTAAACTTCATCATACTCATGAACTGCATAGCCCAAGTTTCATAATTTGACCCATCCATCTTGACTATAGGCGCAGGACCTCTGAATGCGCATGTGGAGGGAATATCGACCTTATTCTCTGACATATCAGCTTGAGAAGGTTAGGGCTGAAGACTAGACATGATTGTGTCTACACCAACATAAAGAGATTGGATTGCATGTGTAGACTCATGCAACCAATCTCAACATGGAAGAGGACTGAACGGCGGTGAAGACTCGTACACAGGAGCCCGCGTGAAGATGCACAAGTTGGGCGGCACACGGGCGCACGTGCTGGGCGCACGGGCTGGATGCACAGGCGCACGGGGCTGGGCGCACATGCACACGGGGGAGGAGGCGAGACGAGAGGTGGCGACGCTGTCGGAGGAAAGGTGTCGTCAAGATGAGGGGCGACGACAAGGGAGAGAAGGGGCTGGCAAGTGGGGATTAGTGTTAGGGTATTCGAGCTCCGGTCTAGGACCGCTGCTTTGATACCATGTTGGAAGAAGTGAGTGCGTTGTTTATTCCACAAACCCTAGGCTCTCTTATATAGGAGAGGAGCCTATGGGTAAATTACATAAAGCGTTTATACGAAGGAAAATAAGAAACAATACAAAATAACATAATAGCTCAACATAACATATATCTCTACAGTTTTGGTTCCCAATCTTCATTTTCTTCTCTGAGCTTGGTCGATTTCATATTCCGACAAGTATAGGAAAAATGAGGAGCATTATGCAGAGTTCTCCGGTTCATATTTCAAATCCTACTATTTCGAGGCTCACATATGTGATTATTTATTTATAAGGTCCCTATACTCTTGATTTGGGCTCAAGATTTTCATGTGGACCACGTATGTCGGAGACCTTTTTTAGAGGCTTGATATAGAGAGTTCCATAGGAACTCCAGAGTAGAGATCTCATTCTTCGAGCTGGTGTGAGAGAGCCTAGTTCTCCAACGAGGAGACTTACTTTTAGACTCCATTCTCTAATGGTCATGAACTCCAATACGAGATCCTTTGAGCTTCTTATGAGAGAGAATCTACTTCGAGGTCCCTGTGAGAGAGGCCCTGCTTCAAAGATCTACGTGTGGATATTCCCACATTTTTCTTTGTTTGGTCCTTCAGAGAGATCGGGCAGTTGCATGCTAGCGTCCTCCGATGAGGAAACTCATTCAGTTTTGGTGACGTTGATAGATGCAGTAAATAGCATATGTTCTCTAACGAGGAGACTCAAATCACACTCTGGCCCTTCAGTTCCTCCTCACCAGCATGGCATGAGAGGCAACGTCCTCAGCAGATACCCAATAGAGTACGAATTGAGTTGATGTTGTCCATAGTATCTTGTATTGTATGAGTGAGAGATTTCTTTTTTTTGTCCAAGTTGAGAATTGCATGCTCCAACGCAAGGGAAAGTGTTAGATTATGCATCATAGATGGGTAATTGGATCCCTTCAGGGTCCAATTATTACATCTATATGTTAAGTCCCACATCGTATGTGAGTGGGATTTGGTCTTGCTGGTGGGGCTATATAAGAAGCCCCACACCACTGTAACGGTTGAGAGAGAAAGCAATAACAGAACATCCAACCTTTGAGAGGCCTTCTACCGTGGTTTCGTCCATTCCTTATGGAATAGGGTTCTACGTAAAATCTTAGTGTTCTTCCACAGCTTATATTTCTTTATCTCCGATCCGTTTCCGCATTCTTGTTTTCTACAGTTGCTGCTGCTTAAGAAGATGGAGCAAACACTTGCGAGATGGAGGGTCTCCTGTTTGTCGAGGGTTAGGTGGCTTGTCTTGCTGAAGGCTATGCTTTTCACCATTTTACTGTTTTTAATGTCGACACAGTTACTCCATGTTTGTATTTGTACTCCATGTTTGTATTTGTGGGAGGATGGAGAGTTTAATGCACATATTCTTTTAGGCAAGCCCCAACGAGATGTAGCTGATGCCCCTAGTGAATTGGAGGATGACCATGTTGGCAAAAGGAGGATGGATGCCTATGGGGTGGGTGATCTTGGAGGATCGGAACATGGCACTTTTGACCAAATGGGTCTCACGCATCTGGGCTGAGGGGTCATATCTATCTCTTCTTCAAGCCCTATCACGGTTTTGATAATGCATATTGCTATACAATTATGTTGTGCAACTGCGATTTTCTTGCATGAATATACTTTAAACTATAGAATTCTAAGATATATATATATATATATATATAGGGAAAAAGGAATATACTCCCTAGTTGTAGCCAACTTACATGCTCCCACCTTTTTTTTCTATATTTTTTTTATTTTTCTGAAATGAAACCTATTGGAATTTAGATCACAATATGTCACCATGATGTCATTTAAAATTCAACTTAATTCGAGACTTCTATCCCCTCCATCAAGACTGTCAAATTTTAACGGTTTCAGAATTGCTGAAATTGACCCCCTTCAGATGGAGGGCATGAGAGTCTCTGTTTCTGACAAAATTGGAATGACATGTTAGAGGATACAGTGATGAAGATACATATTTTTATTTCCAAAAAAATAAAAAATAAAGGAAAAATAGGGGTGGGAGTAGCCAATTGGCTACACCTAGGGAGTAGCCTCATTTAACCCATATATATATATTAAGATGTCTATGTAATGCTGATACACTATATTGCAGATGCTTGGATCAATCTGGAAGAAACTAACAAAGATGAAATATAAAAGCTCTACAGAAAGAAGATGATCTTCAAAGAAGTCTCACAATTACATTTTATTGTTTTTTTGCTTACATTCTATGTAAAAGGAACCTTAAAATCCATATAAATAATAAATTTACTCTTCAGCCAGTTGATTACCCCTATGATACAACCAGTCAAGAATTCGACCAATCCTATGATTGCTGTCAAATTCTAATTCGGTCGACTACTACTTGATCTAGACGAGTAACTGTACTTAAATCGACTAACCTTGAAACTCCAATCGAGTTAATTTATGGGCAGTGATGCAGTTAATGAATGTTGGAAATTTCAGTCGACTACTCACTTACATCCAGTCGAATATTCCAACTAATCGACTGATCATCAATTGACTGATTCTGTGTTTTATGCCTTCGATAAAAAATAGACGTTTCATAGACATTTGATGGTGCCCTTTGATAAGAGAAACGTTGAGCGCGTCCAACTTCCTTCATTTACTCAACATAAAAGAATGATCATTCCTTCTAGTCTTACAACAATCATCTAGAATATTTCCAACACTTTCTCCAGGCATTTATATAATCATTCTTCTGTTCTTGATCTCCTGACTTGAAGATACTGTCTACTCTGTTTTCAAAATCATGGCAAGGGTTCAGAGCTTCTATTTGATTTTCAATCTTCCAAAGAGCTTGACAGATACCCAAGATAGATCTGAATGGAGGCAAAGAATCCATGTAGCCAACCCTACTTAATGTGGGAAAAGGTTTCGTTGTTGTTGTTGCAAAGAGCTCGATAGAAATGGCTTTCGATACTATGCACAATTCACTCTGTCATCAGAGAAGTCAATTCATGTCATCAACCTATGTCAAAATTTAGTTACAATCTAATCAGGCTCTTTTAGTTTATTATGGTATGGTGACACAAGCAAGTGGGAGGCTCCTGAATCCAAGATTGCTTGTACTAACTTATCATCGGCTTGAATTAATTTGTATAAATAGCTCCACCGAGGGCCAGGTCGTACTGGAATCTATTCAGGTGTTTTTCAATAAACTGTGTTGTAGCATCCAGGTACCTCTTGACTGAAGAGCAGCCATCTCTTCTTCCATAGCTAAACATCATCTACTATCCTTCAATGCATCTTGGTAATTCCGTGGAATATCCACCGCTGATAGTGCAATGACAAAGTTTCTGAATTCCCCAGCTAAACGATCAAAAGAAACCGTGGACGCTACAGGATAATGCGCACAACTACGCTTCTGTTTCCGAAGTGCAATAGGTAGATCCAAATCACTTGCATCCTCATCTGTCCTATGTAACACAGCCTGCTCAGGTAAATCATTAGATCCATCATTATTGATTCTATTCTTAGAACATACCTCATGCGAGCTAGATGATGAGCAGTGACCATGAGCAGAAGCAGGCTGACGGGTATAGTGGAGTGGCAATGGAGGAACAGGAACTGTAACAGGAGGTGTAGGTGATGTAGGTAGTGGTGGAGGTGGTGGTGGCGGCAGCATGTATATGGCTCCATCAATGTCTGAGGATACCAACCGATCACATGTAGGGGAGAAGTACATAACATACTCAAAAAAGATGACATCGACACTAACAAAGTATTTCCTACGCAACAGATCATAACACCTGTACCCTTTTTATGTCCTGGAGTACCCGATGAAAACACACTTGACAACCCTAGGAGAGAGCTTGTCAATACCTGGAGACAACTGGTGGACAAAGGCAACCGAGCCAAACACACGTGGGGTAAGAGAGAACAATTCTTTTTCAAGGAAAACAAGGGAGAAAGGAATCTTCTCACCTAGGACAGACGACGACATGCGATTAATGAGATAACATGCCGTTAGGACAACATCGCCCCAGAAAGAATGAGGAGCATGACTCTGTATGAGAAGCATCCTGGTGACATCAAGTAAATGACGATGTTTCCTTTCTGCAACTCCATTTTGTTGGGAAGTATAGACACAAGATGTTTGGTGGATAATCCCTTGTGTTGAAAAATAATTTGAGAGAGTATGAGTACAAAAATTATAAGGTATTATCGCTTCTCACAATCTTTACAGACGCAGAAAAGACATTACGAACTTCATTTATGAAATTTATGATAACATTCCCAGCTTCATATTTATTCTTTAACAAAAAAACCCAAGAAACACGAGAAAAATCATCCACAATGACCATATAAAACACGTGTCCCTGATGATCAGGAACACGACTAGGACCCCAGATATCAACGTGAAACAACTCAAACTTGGAGCTACTACTCCGACTCTGACGACTGGGAAAGGTAGACCGATGATGCTTTCCCAACTGACAAGCCTCACATTGGATAGATGTGTGAGGTGAAACCTTAGGTAAAACACGACACAATTTCTAAAGCGGTAGATGGCCAAAGCGCAAGTGCCATATGAATGGAGAGACGTCCAACAGGAAGAGAGAAGATTACGACATATGGGGTCCGACTGAGACGATATAGGTCACCCTGCTCATAGCCACACCCAATCACGTTGCCTGTAAGGATGTCCTGAAAAATGAGAGAAGATGGATCACAAATTGCTCGACAATGTAAATCCTTTGTAAGTTGGCTAATGGATAATAAATTCATAAAAAAATCCGGTGCGTGCAACACATTCTTGAGTTGCATAGATGGTGTCAGGCTAATCTCCCCCTGACCAGTAATCGGGGAGTGCGTCCCATTAGCAATAACCACAATACGGCCTGGAGGAACCTGTCGGTAGGCTGTAAATAGACCTCGATCACCACACAGATGATGTGTGGTGCCAGAGTCTATAATCCACTCTAAAGTATCAGATCCACTACTGCTAGTGAATGCATAAATACTACCTGATGTACTGGTGGATGCATAAGCAACAACGTCAGAATGACTCTCAAAGGCAGGCGCTGATGCAACGGGACCAGATGGAGGAATAATACACCTTAGACGAGATACAAGATCATCAAATCGCTGATCCAAAGAGGAAGTAGATGGAGGTTCAATCTGTTCAGCTACTCGTGCAGAAGTAGAAGCAGGAAATCCATGTTTGGAATAGCATGTGTCCTCGGTATGTCCAGAACGGTGGCAGAAAGTGCATGATGACCGGACACGTCCCCCTCTGCCTTGAGGTCCACGACCACGAAACTGATGATGACCCATACGACCTCGAGACGCTGCCATAGCTGGGCGGTCTGACTGGCAGCAGATGAAGGAACAATAATACGACTCAGTCTGTGAAAGGCTTCCTCCATCGGAGGAATAGTGTAATCTGCCAAGATCTGCGAACGTGCTGCCTCGTACTCTGGATCAAGGGCTGTCAGGAATACACCAACCATGGTGGCATTCCGGTAGGTCTTCTGTTGCTCAGGAGCAAGGGTTTAAATATCGGTTTCGGATATCGTATCAATACCCTGTTGATACGAAATTTCGACGACATTTCGCCCATATCGACCACCATTTGTGAAGAATGACCGAAAACTGCCCTCATATCACCATTTCGCTCGAGATTTCGGTTCCTTGTCGAAACCGAAATTTCGACGAAATTTCGTGAAATCTGAAACCATGCTCAGGAGTGGCTGTGAGAGGCATGAAGCTGTAAAGCTTCTCAAACATTCCACGTAAAGACGTGTATAACGAGTGTAGAGTCCGTCCATTCTGCTTGATTGTAAAGATGTCATGCTGGAGTTGCAGAATCTTCGTCTCATTCTTTGCCTGTGAATATGTAGCAGCCAGAATGTCTCATCTTGCTTTTACAGTAGGCTGATGGAGAATATCATTTGCAATCTCAATTGCTAATGTAACATCCGGATCTGCACAAACCCGAACCCGACCCGATTATAGTCCGTATAACTCAATAAAGTTATTAATCAGTGTTAAATAACATAAATCGATCAATTGATCGTGAATCAAAAGTCGTTCGGGCGAAATCGATCAAAAATCGATCGCATCGTAATGCGTGCCCGAAAAAGCCGCGACGCAAATTCAGAAACCGCGAAATAAACCAAGACCGCCTAAAAATCCTATTCGACAAAATAAGACCAACGAAATCGACCGATCGTCGATCGAAGGTCGTTTGATATTTTAAAATCGTAAAATTTAATGACCAATCAAGACCGTGTCCCGGAAATTTCGGGGATTCATCTTCAATCCGAAGTATATGAATATTATACTCATATTGATCGTCGTTCAGAGACGGTCAAAACGAGCTATTATACACAAAAATCCAACGATCGAGGTGCGTATACGGTCAACTTCGGTTTTCTAGATATAATAGGGCATATTGTAAATATATATATATATATATATTTCCAGCAAAGCAGACAGCAGTCTGCTGTCCTTCTCCACTTAGCTTTCCCCCCCCCTCCACTTGTCAAGCAATTAAGGCCCATTCTCCCTTATTTATATCACCTAAACTCCTCTCTTTTTCCCCACTTCTCTCCCTCTCTCTTCCTCTCAAACCCCCAGCCGTAAGAGCCCTCCCAGTCCTTTTTTTTTCTTGCTCAACTTCTGTTCACAGCTGCTGGAATCCCTTCAAATTACAGCTGCACCAGCCCTTTTCTTTGGTTCTGAGTTGCTGCTGCTTGCTACATCAATTGATGGTGTTATTACTACTCCAGGCATCAGCCTTCAACTGCTCCAGCTCTCCCCTACAACTGTTGAAGCCCTCCCAAGCATCTGGGAGCTGCTACTACCATTTTATTGAAGAAAACCCACAAAAGGATGCAAGAACATCAATCATCTGTACTCCACAAGCAGATGGAAGCTGCTGGAGACCTTGCAGCTGCTCCAATTCCCCCTTACTGCTGCAAGGAGCAACAACTGTGCTGCTGCTTCAAAGAAAGGCTCAAGGGCTGCTGCAAGTCTGCAACCTCCTTCAGTTGTTGCATGCAGCTGCTTCTGTGGCAGCAGTTGCTGCTACATTTCTTCCAAGCAAGCAGATGGAGCTGCTACCAATAGCAGCATTCCTCCAAAATTTAAGATCCAAAGAGGTACATCTAAACCCTCTTTTGCTGCTATTCATGTACTTTACATCTTTTATTCCATCATTGGGGGTTTCCTTTAGATTTCGAAAATGTGGTTGTTGTTTGATTCACGAGTTTGGGTCGATATGCGGTGTAAAGTGTGACTCAAGTTTTGAGTAAGATTTTTCTTCAACCTTCCTTTTCTGTTAGACAAAATTCATGCAAGAATTGTTCTTGCAACTGTTGATCTTGCTAATTACCCTACAAACAGAACATCTTACATTCTGCTCACATCCAAGTCCTTTTCTAGAATCACTGGATAACAATCCTGGTGGACTTCAACATGCTTAAATAAAGTAATTATTGGTTGTCAAAATTTTAGAACATTTACAATGTACCTAGAAGTACAGAAGTTATGCTTAAATAGGGAGCTAAAAAAAATGAGAAATTTTAGCAGTAATTCAAAATACAAAACAAGGGGTGTTATTGATTGGATCGGTGGATCCAAAGCTGAATTTTGGATTGCATTACTCTTAGTAAAACATCTTTTCTTGGTTAATGTGGTGCCTAATATCCTGTCAGATGTATGCATAAAAAAAAGTCCAATCCATTTCATCTTGAAATTATGCTCATAGACCATCTTGTTTATGCTCTTTTCTCATATTTGTTAAAGAACTGGAAACACAATCAACACAGTTCTTCAACTGACCGAATATCAATTTCCAGTAAAGACAACTAAGTAGAGAAATTTCTTACGAGTAATGAAAATGATGGTGTTTTTAGTCATCAAGTCAAATACATTTTGAGAACTCTTCAATCAGAGCCACGTATTGCCCAAGTAAATGTATCATGTAGTCTAGGATGATGTAGTCTGATTTATAGGAAATAACATAAGTGACGTAGATGCGTAGGGGATCTCTGCACAATCAAACACAATTACTCCATGTCCTCATCAATGAAGGGATTTCCATACCAAGGCATACGAATAGTTGCCAATAAAGGGACAAGTAGAATTGATGGGATAATTAGCTTAGCTATTGGCTTTAATGTCAGATGCAATAAAAAAAAGCATATTACATCGCAAAACAATATGGATTATTTCGGGTTGTCGAAGTATATGACCTTCTTAATCTAAAAACTGAATTGTAGGGAAAGAATAAATACAAGGTATCATGCATCTTATCCATATATCCGCTGAAAGCACAAACTTTAATCTTATACTTGATTCAGCTGCAATTAAGTTCTTTCCTCACCTACTTGTCTTGCATTTCTGGCTGCAATAATGTCACATTATCCTGTTGGCCTTTTCAACATTTATGCTTGATAACAAGACATAATTGACATGATTCGGCGGATCAAGCTCACGTAGTACTTGTATTGCCCATCTTCTAATCTCTAGGTTGCCATAAATCTTGCATGGGTAGAGAAACGTTACCTATTCAATATCATCTGTATGACAATGCATACTGACTATAAAACTCTGTGCTCTGGTAATTTACATGTCGGACCATATTGATAAATTATCCACGTGTAATGATCCATAGAAGAAGTGATACCATGATCTTCAACCATAGAATTGTAGTACTTAGTTCCTACTCCACTAAGCCTGATCTGCTACAAGTTGTTAGAACTACGATAAACATCATGCCATCAAGTTTCAAACCATGAAGAAGCATCTTCTTGAATAAATCTATTTTCTTATCAACCTTTCCAATCTAAGTGATTCCATCAAATACGGGTTATGAAAAGAGTAAGTGATCTCTCCTTGATGGTTATAGTTGGGAATAGAATTTAAAAATCTACTCGTCTATGATAAAGAATTTAAAAATCTACTCTTTTAAGATAAGAAACACAATTGATCCTGGAGTATAATCTACTATTTATACATATCATCAAAGATAATTAGTGACAAAATAACTAGATTTGTAAAGTAAATCACAGAAGAGATTAAGAAGAATGGGATGGACAAATAAGTGAAATCAATGGGGAATCTGTTATATCAATATGATCGTGGACAAAAGACCTAGATCTGTACAATCATCCACAACAGAGATCGAGAAAGATTGAGGAATCAAGTCAATAATAGTAATTCAATGAAGACTGATAAATAATGATTGCCAGTCATGGTGACCTTTATACCTGACTGTGCGAGGGTGCGGTGACCCTCAGCTGGGCGGGAGATTAGGAAGCCCAGTTAGGGCAGCGACCGCTTCGTGCGCGGGTCTAGGATCCCAGTCTTTTTCTCGGTTTTTCGCGAGCGCTCGCAGTTTTTACGCCTCTCTGGGATCCACAGGTTTTCTTTTAAAGACCAGTTCCGCTGACCCTTGTTCTTTAGGGTACCTAGGCTGGAGGACCCTTGGTTTTAGTTTTTTTTGAGCTCGTTAGCCCGTACCGGTCGGGCCGGTTTTTCTTTTAGAGCGACTTTTCTAGAGAGTCTCTCTCACCCGTCTCAGTGGCGTAGTTTTGGAGTAGACCTATCCCTCTATTGGACCGCCCTTCCAATTAGAGGGCGAGACGGAAGAGCCTCTTTTATAGGCTACTTCACCGCTTGAGTTTTATTTATTTTTCGCCAACAGACTTGGCGATGCTACATCTGAATCATTCATGTATACATCTGAATCCTCTATGGCTACCTCTAAATCAGTTACAGTTGAATCTGAAAAAGATACATTGAAATTGGATTGAGTCACAATTGAGTTGGCTAAAGTTGAATTACAGTTGAGTTGGTTTCCGTTGAACTAGTTACTTTTCTGCCAATAATTCCTGGCAAAGAGAAAAGACCATATCATGAAAATCATCCTTATCAGACTATCTACTAGGCTTGAGAAAAACAACAAGAAAAGAATCAAAACCCCATATCCATCATATACTCTTACTATGATCAATCCACAAGATTCTTAAACATCTTCATAAGCATTATAGAGATAATGATTATATCAGAGTCTCATCATTCATATTCTCAAGACCAGTCAAACTTGTATTATAACTAATAGAAAGGCAATGACTTAAATATGGACCACATGATAATTACATATAAATGATTATGTGGGAAATGAGTGTAGGATGAGTAGACTGGGGTTATACATACCAAACAACTTGAAAGCTTGTTTCATTGCAAGTAGCTTTAATTTTTAATTGTCAAGGCCAAATTACTTGCTTTCTTTTGGAACCACTAAATTTCCTGTTATTTTAATTAATTAAGATTTACTCAACAATTGTTGATGTTCTTTTCTCCCTATTCCATGGATTGCAGGCAAAATACCTGCACCATTGTATTAGGAGAGTCGAATGTTAGTTTCTGCAGTAAAACATATCAGGTATGTATGTTATAGTTTGTTCAAGATATTTATGCTTTTATTTCTCTTCTGATAAAATTGGGATACATGTATATAATGCAATTTCTGTTGTTACATATAAACTGATATGGAAATTTATGCAATATAAGTGTGACATGTTATAGTTCTGTGGCCTGTTAGTTAACGTGAATGTCATCCGTATAAAAATTTTTTTCCAAAATTTTCAGTACTCTAATGTGATCTTTAACAAACGTGATACTACGGGTGATATGTAAACGGGTATTCCGATCCGCGAGAGCGGGCCTCACAGTTTGGTATCAGAGCAGTGGTACCCTGCTACATACATTCGTAGTATTATAGTTCTGATTGCATTAATAATCAGATAGCGACAATCCTCTGACTTGTCGCGAGTCTGAAGGGGAAATATGACATTCAAAATCAATGACCACAAATGTCACTAATTGCAACTTATTTCCATATTGTATCCCAAGAAGAGAAAAAGCATAATAGAATTATCCATGAACATCAACTATTGTAAATTACGGATATTGGTTCTTATACAGAACCATGGCGTCTAGTGCCGACCTTTCTATCTTTTTAATTGATTCTGGAGCGATGAATGAACTTTGAATTTCTAACTTCAGTAGGTAGAGGTGCAGATGCCCTAGATCATCCTTGTCACATTATGGGTCATGTGGCTAATTGATCATCATAAGACTAATAGTAAGATAGCTACCAATGTTGATTGGTGGACATAAGACGATAACAGACAGTCTGCTACTACAGCTCAATAAGTTTGATCTAACTTTGTGTATGAATTGAATGTCAGCTCATCATGCCTTGGGTAATTAATTCATGAAGACGACTGTCTTCAAGATTCCAGAGTTACCCGAGTCTACCTATAAAGGTACATTACATGACTCCAAAATGGAGTATATCTCAGTATTGAGAACTCAAAGACTTGTTGATTAGGGATGTGATTCATATCTAGCAATTGTCCGAGAGACGTCTGGTAGAGAGCCGATGGCTCAGGACATTACGATAGTGTCAAATTACCCTAATGTGTTCGCTAATGATTTGTCAGGTTACCACCTGATAAAGAGTTCGAGTTCGAAATTACATGACTACTAGATACACAACCAATCTCGATGACTCCGTACCACATGACACCAACCGAGTTGAGAAAACTGAATGTGCAGCTACATGAGTTACTTGACTTGAGTATCGTGAGGTCGAACACTTCACCTTGGGGTGCTCTATTTCTTTCGTCAGAAAGAAGGATGAATCGATGGGATTATGCATAGATTACAGACATCATCTGATAAGAAAAAAGGTAAAGAAATGTTATCTTCTATCACGCATCGATGACTTGTTCGATCAACTACATGGATCTTCGATGTTTTCAAAGATAGATATCCAATCTGGCTACCATCAACAGAGGATTCGAGAGTCGGATATTTGGAAGATAACATTCAAGACTCGATATGGGCACGACAAGTTTGTGTGATGTCGTTTGGGCTCACAAATGCCATGCATCATACGCAAACATAATGAACAAGATTATTCTATCCAAACTTGGACGAGTTTGTTATTGTATGCATTGACGATATGTTGATATATTCCCGAAATGATTAGGGATCACATCAATAATCTAAAGACAGTCATGGACATACGTCAAGAGTACAAGTTGTATATCAAGTTTAGTAAATGTGGGTTCTAATTATCCCAGGTCTCATTCCTTGGGCATGCCATTTCTGGAGCAGGCCTTTAGGACATTGAAGGAAAGATTGACGGTTGTACATATCTTTGCATTTCCTCCAGGCACTCAGGACAATGCTATATATACAAATGCTTCAAGAGAAGGTTTAGGAGCGGTTCTGATGCAACTGGGTCACGTGATTGTTTATGTATCACATCAATTGAGGTCGCATGAGCGGAATTACCCCCGTCCGTGACTTAGAATTGACAATAATTGGTTTTGCTTTGAAAGATCCGACGCCACTATCTCTATAAGGTGAATTTCAAGATTTTCGTAGATCGCAAGAATTTAAAGAACGCCTTTGTTCAGAAGGAGATAAACATGAGACGATGTCTTACCATTCTGGTAAAGGAACATGGTGGTAGATGCGCTTAGAAGGAAAGCTCATGCACATGCGACAAACTAGCTATACACGTGGGATGTACTCACAAGCTTTGACTAATTAGCATCCATATGAGAGCGCATCTATATATACTGTCGTGCATCAACGATTCAACGGCCTTTAGAATTGCATATTAGAAGGCCAGAGATCAAGTCCTTGGATTTGAGACAAATGCATGCGTGTCATCAAGGACAAACGTGATGATTTTGTGAGGACTAAGTCTATTTTGTGGAAGGTTGGCTAGGTAATTGCGCCCAACAATGAGTAGTTGCGCAGAGATATTCTTGATAAGGCACACAATTCACGATTGTCTATTCTTCTTGGTAGCACAAAGATGTACCAGGATCTAGGTCTACATTCTGGCAGGACGGAATGAAGCGAGATGCAACATGTCGTGTTAGCAAGTGCGTGATCTATCAGATGGTCAAGGCAGAACATAAGAGACCACCAAGGTTGTTACAGTCTCTCCCCATTTTCGAATAAAAGTGGAAGAACACTTCTATGGATTTTGTCACGGGACTAGTAAAGACAATAGGTGGTCACGATGCTTTTGGGTCGTTATTGACAGATTGACCAAGTCAGGTCATTTTATACCTGGCAGCATAATCTACACTCCATCTAGGTTAGCTAGATGGTATGTGCAGAATATTATCAGACTTTATGGTGTACCACGTAAGGTAATGTCTGACAGAGGCTTGAGATTTACATCTCACCACTGACACCAGTTCATGTCAACACCGCAAACAGAGCAAGCATAATATTCAGACCCTTGACAATCTGTTACATGCATGTACTTTAGTGAGGAAAGGATCCTAGAAGGACCACCTGTCGTTGGTAGAATTTCTATACAACAACCATCATTCTAAGTATTGGTATGGCAACATTCGAAGCCCTATACAGGTGGAGATGCCTCATACTTCTCAGTTCGTGTAAGATAGGTAAACACGCTCTGTACCTCGTAGATCTCTTAGAGAAAACTACTACGGTTGTTGATCTCATAAGGTAAAGGTTTCTGACGACTCAGAGCCGCCAGAAAAGCTATATATATCGTCGAAGAAGAGATGTAGAGTTTCAGGTAATCCAACATCTTCTCTTTATCCATTCTATATATAACTTATGAATATCCAATTTATTCTCTCACACTGATGAAATATCGGTAAACACATATAGGAGATTGTGTATTACTACATGAAGGGAGTACAAAGATTTGATGGTCATGGCAAGTTGGCGCAATGATATATTGGACCATTTGAAATTTTTACTCATATGAGTAAGTTAGTATATCGAGTAGAATTCATCTGCAGTTGCCAGTCAATTACGATGTCTTTCATATATCCAATCTAAGGAAGTATGTATGTGATCCTCGCCACATCATCATCTACGAAAACCTTAACGTGGAGCCAGACTTGACATATGAGGAGAGACCGGTACAGATACTCGATAATACTATAAAGAAGCCTCGCATCAAAGAAATTTCCCAAGACAGAATACTATGACACCAACATTGTAACAAAGAAGCGGCATGGGATAACCAAAGCAGACATGCGGGTAAGATACCGCAGCTTTGTCAGATAATGGTCAAAACAAGCCCATTAATTTAATATATTGAAAAACATGACTTGTTTTCCCTTTGAGGTTTTTATGGGTTCAAAACCCTTTGAGGTTTTTATAGACAGATGAGATCCAAATAAGACACAAAGTAACCTTGACTCGAGTCTCGAGGACGACTCCCTTTGAGGTTTTTATAATTGTAACATCCGGATCTGCACAAACCCGAACCCGACCCGATTATAGTCCGTATAACTCAATAAAGTTATTAATCAGTGTTAAATAACATAAATCGATCAATTGATCGTGAATCAAAAGTCGTTCGGGCGAAATCGATCAAAAATCGATCGCATCGTAATGCGTGCCCGAAAAAGCCGCGACGCAAATTCAGAAACCGCGAAATAAACCAAGACCGCCTAAAAATCCTATTCGACAAAATAAGACTAACGAAATCGACCGATCGCCGATCGGAGGTCGTTTGATATTTTAAAATCGTAAAATTTAATGACCAATCAAGACCGTGTCCCGGAAATTTCGGGGATTCATCTTCAATCCGAAGTATATGAATATTATACTCATATTGATCGTCGTTCAGAGACGGTCAAAACGAGCTATTATACACAAAAATCCAACGATCGAGGTGCGTATACGGTCAACTTCGGTTTTCTAGATATAATAGGACATATTGTAAATATATATATATATATATATATATATTTCCAGCAAAGCAGACAGCAGTCTGCTGTCCTTCTCCACTTAGCTTTTCCCCCCTCCACTTGTCAAGCAATTAAGGCCCATTCTCCCTTATTTATATCACCTAAACTCCTCTCTTTTTCCCCACTTTCTCCCTCTCTCTTCCTCTCAAACCCCCAGCCGTAAGAGCCCTCCCAGTCCTTTTTTTTTCTTGCTCAACTTCTGTTCACAGCTGCTGGAATCCCTTCAAATTACAGCTGCACCAGCCCTTTTCTTTGGTTCTGAGTTGCTGCTGCTTGCTACATCAATTGATGGTGTTATTACTACTCCAGGCATCAGCCTTCAACTGCTCCAACTCTCCCCTACAGCTGTTGAAGCCCTCCCAAGCATCTGGGAGCTGCTACTACCATTTTATTGAAGAAAACCCACAAAAGGATGCAAGAACATCAATCATCTGTACTCCACAAGCAGATGGAAGCTGCTGGAGACCTTGCAGCTGCTCCAATTCCCCCTTACTGCTGCAAGGAGCAACAACTGTGCTGCTGCTTCAAAGAAAGGCTCAAGGGCTGCTGCAAGTCTGCAACCTCCTTCAGTTGTTGCATGCAGCTGCTTCTGTGGCAGCAGTTGCTGCTACATTTCTTCCAAGCAAGCAGATGGAGCTGCTACCAATAGCAGCATTCCTCCAAAATTTAAGATCCAAAGAGGTACATCTAAATCCTCTTTTGCTGCTATTCATGTACTTTACATCTTTTATTCCATCATTGGGGGTTTCCTTTAGATTTCGAAAATGTGGTTGTTGTTTGATTCACGAGTTTGGGTCGATATGCAGTGTAAAGTGTGTGACTCAAGTTTTGAGTAAGATTTTTCTTCAACCTTCCTTTTCTGTTAGACAAAATTCATGCAAGAATTGTTCTTGCAACTGTTGATCTTGCTAATTACCCTACAAACAGAACATCTTACATTCTGCTCACATCCAAGTCCTTTTCTAGAATCACTGGATAACAATCCTGGTGGACTTCAACATGCTTAAATAAAGTAATTATTGGTTGTCAAAATTTTAGAACATTTACAATGTACCTAGAAGTACAGAAGTTATGCTTAAATAGGGAGCTCAAAAAAATGAGAAATTTTAGCAGTAATTCAAAATACAAAACAAGGGGTGTTATTGATTGGATCGGTGGATCCGAAGCTGAATTTTGGATTGCACTACTCTTAGTAAAACATCTTTTCTTGGTTAATGTGGTGCCTAATATCCTGTCAGATGTATGCATAAAAAAAATCCAATCCATTTCATCTTGAAATTATGCTCATAGACCATCTTGTTTATGCTCTTTTCTCATATTTGTTAAAGAACTGGAAACACAATCAACACAGTTCTTCAACTGACCGAATATCAATTTCCAGTAAAGACAACTAAGTAGAGAAATTTCTTACGAGTAATGAAAATGATGGTGTTTTTAGTCATCAAGTCAAATACATTTTGAGAACTCTTCAATCAGAGCCACGTATTGCCCAAGTAAATGTATCATGTAGTCTAGGATGATGTAGTCTGATTTATAGGAAATAACATAAGTGACGTAGATGCGTAGGGGATCTCTGCACAATCAAACACAATTTCTCCATGTCCTCATCAATGAAGGGATTTCCATACCAAGGCATACGAATAGTTGCCAATAAAGGGACAAGTAGAATTGATGGGATAATTAGCTTAGCTATTGGCTTTAATGTCAGATGCAATAAAAAAAAGCATATTACATCGCAAAACAATATGGATTATTTCGGGTTGTCGAAGTATATGACCTTCTTAATCTAAAAACTGAATTGTAGGGAAAGAATAAATACAAGGTATCATGCATCTTATCCATATATCCGCTGAAAGCACAAACTTTAATCTTATACTTGATTCAGCTGCAATTAAGTTCTTTCCTCACCTACTTGTCTTGCATTTCTGGCTGCAATAATGTCACATTATCCTGTTGGCCTTTTCAACATTTATGCTTGATAACAAGACATAATTGACATGATTCGGCGGATCAAGCTCACGTAGTACTTGTATTGCCCATCTTCTAATCTCTAGGTTGCCATAAATCTTGCATGGGTAGAGAAACGTTACCTATTCAATATCATCTGTATGACAATGCATACTGACTATAAAACTCTGTGCTTCTGGTAATTTACATGTCGGACCATATTGATAAATTATCCACGTGTAATGATCCATAGAAGAAGTGATACCATGATCTTCAACCATAGAATTGTAGTACTTAGTTCCTACTCCACTAAGCCTGATCTGCTACAAGTTGTTAGAACTACGATAAACATCATGCCATCAAGTTTCAAACCATGAAGAAGCATCTTCTTGAATAAATCTATTTTCTTATCAACCTTTCCAATCTAAGTGATTCCATCAAATAAGGGTTATGAAAAGAGTAAGTGATCTCTCCTTGATGGTTATAGTTGGGAATAGAATTTAAAAATCTACTCGTCTATGATAAAGAATTTAAAAATCTACTCTTTTAAGATAAGAAACACAATTGATCCTGGAGTATAATCTACTATTTATACATATCATCAAAGATAATTAGTGACAAAATAACTAGATTTGTAAAGTAAATCACAGAAGAGATTAAGAAGAATGGGATGGACAAATAAGTGAAATCAATGGGGAATCTGTTATATCAATATGATCGTGGACAAAAGACCTAGATCTGTACAATCATCCACAACAGAGATCGAGAAAGATTGAGGAATCAAGTCAATAATAGTAATTCAATGAAGACTGATAAATAATGATTGCCAGTCATGGTGACCTTTATACCTGACTGTGCGAGGGTGCGGTGACCCTCAGCTGGGCGGGAGATTAGGAAGCCCAGTTAGGGCAGCGACCGCTTCGTGCGCGGGTCTAGGATCCCAGTCTTTTTCTCGGTTTTTCGCGAGCGCTCGCAGTTTTTACGCCTCTCTGGGATCCACAGGTTTTCTTTTAAAGACCAGTTCCGCTGACCCTTGTTCTTTAGGGTACCTAGGCTGGAGGACCCTTGGTTTTAGTTTTTTTTGAGCTCGTTAGCCCGTACCGGTCGGGCCGGTTTTTCTTTTAGAGCGACTTTTCTAGAGAGTCTCTCTCACCCGTCTCAGTGGCGTAGTTTTGGAGTAGACCTATCCCTCTATTGGACCGCCCTTCCAATTAGAGGGCGAGACGGAAGAGCCTCTTTTATAGGCTACTTCACCGCTTGAGTTTTATTTATTTTTCGCCAACAGACTTGGCGATGCTACATCTGAATCATCCATGTATACATCTGAATCCTCTATGGCTACCTCTAAATCAGTTACAGTTGAATCTGAAAAAGATACATTGAAATTGGATTGAGTCACAATTGAGTTGGCTAAAGTTGAATTACAGTTGAGTTGGTTTCCGTTGAACTAGTTACTTTTCTGCCAATAATTCCTGGCAAAGAGAAAAGACCATATCATGAAAATCATCCTTATCAGACTATCTACTAGGCTTGAGAAAAACAACAAGAAAAGAATCAAAAACCCATATCCATCATATACTCTTACTATGATCAATCCACAAGATTCTTAAACATCTTCATAAGCATTATAGAGATAATGATTATATCAGAGTCTCATCATTCATATTCTCAAGACCAGTCAAACTTGTATTATAACTAATAGAAAGACAATGACTTAAATATGGACCACATGATAATTACATATAAATGATTATGTGGGAAATGAGTGTAGGATGAGTAGACTGGGGTTATACATACCAAACAACTTGAAAGCTTGTTTCATTGCAAGTAGCTTTAATTTTTAATTGTCAAGGCCAAATTACTTGCTTTCTTTTGGAACCACTAAATTTCCTGTTATTTTAATTAATTAAGATTTACTCAACAATTGTTGATGTTCTTTTCTCCCTATTCCATGGATTGCAGGCAAAATACCTGCACCATTGTATTAGGAGAGTCGAATGTTAGTTTCTGCAGTAAAACATATCAGGTATGTATGTTATAGTTTGTTCAAGATATTTATGCTTTTATTTCTCTTCTGATAAAATTGGGATACATGTATATAATGCAATTTCTGTTGTTACATATAAACTGATATGGAAATTTATGCAATATAAGTGTGACATGTTATAGTTATGTGGCCTGTTAGTTAACGTGAATGTCATCCGTATAAAAATTTTTTTCCAAAATTTTCAGTACTCTAATGTGATCTTTAACAAACGTGATACTACGGGTGATATGTAAACGGATATTCCGATCCGCGAGAGCGGGCCTCACAGCTAAAGCCAAACCTTGGCATATGCATCATCTGCCTCCCATGAGGCGTTGACCCCAGTCTTCTAAGCAGGCTCTTCCTCAGTAAAAATGTGCTTCTTACCGGTCGACTTCATCATACTCATGAACTGCATTGCCCACAGTTCGTAATTTGACCCGTCCATCTTCACAATAGACACAGGACCTCTGAAGATGCCTGTAGATGGGATATCTGCCTTGCTTTCTGACATGATGATAATAGAAGACTAGGGTTGTAGATTGAAGATATGATTGTCTACACTGACATTCACGGGTTCGGTTGCATGTGTAGACTCAAACAACCAAACCCATTAATGTGGAGACACGGACGAAAGTCTCCTCGATGACGAAGATACCCTAGGGTTGGCCGAACCCTAGGACGTGGGGCTGCGCGCGAGGCCTAAGAGGCCCAAGGGAAGAGAGAGGCGGCGTGCACTAGGTGAGATGCACGCACAACCACTTGCACTTGCCGATACGCGATGCCGAAGAAGGAGATGCACGCGGCTGAGTCACAGCGCACAGAGATCCAAAGTGCACGCGGAGAGTCGCACAGAGGGCCGAGGAGCGCTGGAGGAGCGCGCGACGCACGGAGCCAGGAGCGCGCGGGAGGCCGAGGGCCTGGGTGGCGCGCGGAGGGGCGCATGGGGCCAACGGCCTAGGCGGCGCACGGAGGGGCGTCGGAGGGGGCGCACGGGGAGGAGCACGCGGAAGGCCGAGGGCCTGGGCGACGCGCGGAGGGGTGTACACGGGGGCCGACGGCCTAGGCAGCGCGCGGAGGGCTTGGAGGTGGGGGGCTAGGGTTAGGGTTTGGTTCGAGAACTCCGGTCTAGGACCATCGCTCTGATACCATGTTGGGAAAAATAAGAGACTTGTTTATTGTTAGAAAATAAACATGCGGAAGCGAACATGGAAAAATATGAAGAACACGAAGAACAATGAGATTTTACGTGGAACCCTACTCCGTGAGGAGCGGGATGAAACCACGGGAGAAGCCCTCAACGGGGCATATGTTTCATTGCTTTTTCTCAATGGATACAGGAGGTCTGGGGCTCCTTATATAGCCTCTCCAGAGCCTTCAAGTCCCATCATTGGACGATGTGGGACTAAACACTAGATGAGGTAAATGGATCTCCTCCAGGATCCATTTACCCTGCTACAACACAATGGGCGCATACAACGAATGCTCCAACACTCCCCCTCAAGCTGGAGCATGCAATGCTCAGCTTGGACAAACAGAAATAAACTCAACTCAACGCTACAGGACACTACGGACAATATCAACCCAACACGCACATTGCTGCAGTCGAGGACGTTGCTTCTCATGCCGTGCAGGTGAGGAGGACAAACGGGCTGGAGTGTGAGTCAACTGAAGACTCGGAATCTGATCATCGAGTCTGAAACTGCGCCTGAAGTCTCCTCATCGGAGAACTGGGTCTCTCCCATCTGACTCAGAGAATGATGCTCTACTCTGGAGTACCTATGATACCACATGAAAATCCTTGCCCTCAATGGCATAGGGAATGATCCTCTGCTCTGGAGTCCCTATGGCTCACATGAAAACTCTGGCCTGACAACAAGAAGTATGATGGGGACCGCGAAACAAATGATGGCAACATATGCTCATATGAAAATGACCGCAAACTCGTGCATGTCAGAAAACTGACTCGGAAGACAATCGTCGAGTATGCATAATCTGCTGTAGAGTCTGAACAATATCTGGCTGGTCTGAGGAATTTGCATCTGACATCTGAATCTGGAACACAAGACCTGTGACTCTACACATATACTCCCCCTTTCTCCCATACTTGTCGGAAAATGACATCGACAAAGTTGGGAGAAGACAAGATAAACAGGAGTAAACATGAATATCCACAGAAATTTCTTGCGGCTTTTCAATTTTCTTTTTTTATACGCTGCCATTTTTTTTTGCAATTTGCGTACGACTTTTTTTTCTTGTACGCACCCTCTTTTTTTTTTTTAAATACTTACGTACGGCTTTTTTTTTCAAATGTACGCGCCTTTTTGCAATTTTTTTTGAATACATGAACTCTCGGCCCAAACTGGGCCCACAAAAGCAGCTTCCCCCTTTTTTTCGCAAAACTCGCTGCCTCTCTCTCTCTCTATTCTTCTTCTTCTTCTTTTTTTTAAACTCGGTCAAATTTAGGCTCGGCCCACTTGGGCCTAATCACTGCCAACCCCTTGCATTTCTCTCCCTTCTTTTTTTCAGCCCACTGTTGGGCAATTTTTTTGTATAAACAGGACATTCGGGTCTAGGGTTCGCCTTTGCCAGAGATGGAAGCCGCCTAGGAGAGCTGTCACACGAGAGATCTGGTGCGGCGTCGCTACGCAAGGGAAGAGCGTCGCCTCGAGATCGCCTCCGCGCCGCCTGCGCAAGACGAGAGAGAGAAGGGTAGGATCGCGCGCGGGATGGGAGTCCTGGTGCGCGCGGTGAGAGGACTTCCGCCAGGAGCCGCTCGAAGCGGGAGATGGGAATATGCGCGCGCGGGGAGGCGCCGCCTGCAGAAGCGCCTGGAGAAGAGGCGCGAGGACACGGGCCCGCCGCCTGTGCTCGTCTGGCAAGGAGGCGCCGCCTGGAGGTTTGGGACTGTGCCGCCGATGTGCTGCTTTGTTGCCGCCAGTGGAGGAGAGGCACCATCTGCGCCTCGAGATCGATGGGAGGAGCCGCTTGTGTGCCTGCGCCGCACGAAATCTGGAAAAGAAGCCGCGCGTTGGAGCTGCGAGATGCGACATGAGGCTGTGATCTGGACAAGCAGCGGGGGGGGGGGGGGCACTGGAGCACCGCCTTGACGCGGCGATTGTCGCATGGGGTTCGAGGGGTAGCCACCTTGCGCCTGGGCTGCCGCCTACACGCACAGGAGCCCACAGGAGATGTGAAGGGGCTCCTTCCAGGAAGGGGATGCTCGATGCCATGGGCTCCGCCTATTGCATTTTTTTGAACACATGATCTGATCTGGTGTATGGCGCCGCCGCAGTTGAAGAAAAATAGGGTTTTGAAAACCAAACCCTGCCTGGAAGAGGCGCTGACCAATCAAAGAACCTCGCGCTACAAAGATCTTCACAAAATAAAACTCCCTACAATCTAGGGTTGCAGAAAACCCCCAAGAAAAACTATCGAATCTCGAAAAAGATAATGAACTTAAAAAAACTCCCCGAGAAACGAACCCGCTCTGATACCATGTTAGAAAATAAACATGCGGAAGCGAACATGGAAAAATATAAGGAACACGAAGAATACCGGGATTTTACGTGGAACCCTACTCCGTGAGGAGCGGGATGAAACCACGGGAGAAACCCTCAACGGGGCATATGTTTCATTGCTTTTTCTCAATGGATACAGGAGGTCTGGGGCTCCTTATATAGCCTCTCCAGAGCCTCCAAGTCCCACCGTTGGACGATGTGGGACTAAACACTAGATGAGGTAAATGGATCTCCTCCAGGATCCATTTACCCTGCTACAACACAATGGGCGCATACAACGAATGCTCCAACATTTATTCCATACGCCCTAGGCTCTCTTATATAGGGGAGTAACCTATAGGTAAATTACATCAAGAGTCCATAAGAAATTAGAAAATATGAAACAATACAAATAACATAACATATATCTCTACAGCCATCAACTAGACTATGGGGCCCTACGAGATTCTCTTCTCGGTCGAAGAAATTCTGACCTAAGGAGGCTCTATTCCGTTGCCGAAACAGGCAATGTGGGACACATTGGCATCTACTTATGCTCAGGCGAAGAATGAGGCCGAGACCCTTCAGCTACAATCTGATATTTACAATACCAAGCATAATGGCCGTCCTCTGCATGTTTACTACTCTTCGCTTCGTGGCATGTTTGAGAAGCTTCATAGCTACATGCCCATTACGACATCTACCGAGCAACAGAAGACGTATAAGAACTCCACGATGGTTGGAGTCTTCATGGCTGGACTTGATACAGAATATGATGCTGCACGTACTTAGCTTCTTACTGGAGCTGCCATACCTCCCATAGAGGAGGCCTATAGCGTCCCAGCCGGATCATCATCCCTTCGACAACCACTTCTTCGCCCTCTTCAGCGATGACCGCTTCTCGTGGCGGCGGCGGGGGGGGGGGGGGGGTCCAGTCCAGATGGCGCACCCCTCACGGAAGAGGCGGGGGACGCCAACTGGTCCTTGCACCTACTGTCGCAAGCCTGGACATGCAGAGGATACATGCTATCAGAAGCATGGATATCCTGTTTCTGGTCGAGTAGCAGAGCAGATTGTGTCTTCAGGGACTTCAGCTCCCCAGGCGATCCTCGCCTGGATGATATTGTCTCTCGTATTCGAGAGTTATGACTCCTACTACTGACACCACCACTACAGATATCGCAGCATCAAGAGCCTCTTCAAGCTCCTCAGCTATCACCAATGCTTTTACCGGTAGTACGGATACATACATGACATAATGGATTATGAATTCTAGTGCTTCTCACCCTTGTGTGGAGACAAAGCGTAGTTGAGGTCCTACATGACTATACCACCTAGCAGATGGATTTTCATTGCTAATGGCAACCACTTACCCATTATAGGACAGGGGGAGGTGCATTTGACACCATCCATGCATCTTAAGAATGTTTTATATGCTCCCGCCTTTCGAATGAATTTACTTTCTATTAGTCAGATCACTAAGGATCTGCATTGTCGTGCCATCTTTGACCCTTCGTCTTTTGTGTTTCAGGACATACTCACAGGCATGGTGATTGGGTGTGGCCGTGAGTATCGGGGGCTTTACAGACTGGTTCAATGATGTTTCTACTATACCTACTGGACTAGTTTCTCCATATCTGTGACATCTTCGTTTTAGTCACCTTCCACTGCAGAAGCTGTGTCATGTTCTTCCTCAGATTTCTACGAGATCATTCTTTCAGTGTGAGGCATGCCAACTTGAGAAGCATCACCATTCTTCCTTTCCTTCCTGTCAGAGTCGGAGCAGTTCTCAGTTATTTGAGCTCCTTCATTTAGACATTTGGGGTCCGAGTCGTGTTCCTGATCATCAGGGACACCATTTTTGTCTAGTTGTTGTCGATGATTTTTCTAGACTTTCCTGGGTCTTTTTATTGAAAAATAAGTCTGAGGCTGGATTTGTGATCAGGTATTTTATTAATGAGATAATGAATATTTTTTCTACTAATGTCAAATATCTTCGTTATGATAATGTCTAAGAATTTTGCACCTTATAGCTTTCTGAGTTTCTTCGATCTCTTGGCATTGTTCATTAAACCTCATGTGTTTATACTTCTCAGTAGAACGGTGTTGCTGAGCGCAAACACCATCACTTACTTGATGTATCTAGAACCTTGTTGATACAGAGTTGTGCTCCTCATGCTTACTAGGGCGATGCCATCCTTACTGCTTGCTACTTGGTGAACCACATGCCCTCGTATGTGTTGGGAGAGAAGATTCCTTTCTCGATCGCGTTTCTCAAGAAGGATCTTTTCTCCCTTACACCTCGTGTGTTCGGATCTGTTGCTTTTGTTCATGATGTCTCTCCTGGTCGTGACAAGGTCTCTTCTAGAGCTGTCAAGTGCATGTTTGTCGGTAACTCTCGTACCCAAAAGGGGTACCGCTGCTTTGACCCGTTAAGGGGGGAAATACTTTGTCAGTGCTGATGTTTCATTCTTTGAGCCTGTTATGTATTTTTCTTCTACTTGTGACAGACTTGCCCCATCTGACTCTGACGATGAGATCTACATGCCTCCACCTCCTACTGTCATCCCTCCACTACCCTCTACTCCTGCTCTATCACTACCTCCTTCTCCACCACCTCCACTACCTACACCTACTCCTGCCTCTATACCTGCTCCCGTGGTTCCTCCTCATGCTGTGACTCAGTTTTTGCCATGTGTTTTTACTCGTAGGTCTCGCTCTGTTCCCCCTGCTCACAGGTCTTGCCCATCATCCAACACGCCTTAGGTATGTAATGAGCACATTGTTTCTACTGATGGTAATACTGAGTTGTCTGTTCAGTAGGATTTTATACAGGATGAGCAGATGCCCTCTCCAGAGGGGTCCTTACAGGCTCAGGACTTGGCAGATGATCTTGATGTGTCGGTTGCTCTACGAAAGCAGAAACATGCGTGTGCTACTTACCCTATTGCATCCCAGGTTTCCTTGAGCAGATTGTCAGAGGATTTCAGTAGGTTTACATTGGCACTATCACCCGTGGAGATACCGCGAACATATCAGGAGGCTCTTAGGGACAGTCAGTAGAGGTTGACCATAGAGGAAGAGATGACTGCGCTACAGTCTCGTGGTACATGGAGTCTTGTTTCTGCTCCAGTAGATGCATCTGTTGCGGGATGCAAATGAGTGTTCACTGTTAAACATCGTGCAGACGGCATTGTGGATCACTATAAGGCGAGACTTGCAGCACGAGGGTTCACCCATACATATGGGGTAGACTATCAGGATACTTTCTCTCTAGTTGCCAGACATTCTAATCTGCGTATTCTACTTTCAGTTGTTGTGACACGAGATTGGACCTTTTACCAGCTTGATGTGAAGAATGCATCACTCTATGGTGATTTACAGGAGGAGGTCTACATGCAACAACCACCTAGGTTTGCTACTGACGGGGAGTGTCAGAAGGTTTGTAGGCTACATAAGGCTATCTATGGCCTTAAGCAGAGTCCAAGAGCATGGTTCCAGAAGCTCTCGGACTTGATAGAGCAGCAGGGGTTTGTGCGATCGACTGCCGACCACTCTTTGTTTGTGCACAAGACCCAAAGAGGTACTAATGTCATTCTTGTTTATGTTGATGACATTATTCTTACAGGAGATGATGAGCAGGGTATTTAGGTTGCCAAAAAGTTCCTAGGTCAATAGTTTGTGGCCAAGGATCTTGGTACTTTACGTTACTTCCTTGGATTGGAGTTTGCCAGGAACCAGCGAGGTCTTGTGATGAACCAGAGGAAGTACGTTACATATCTCCTTTTATAGACATGCATGGCAGATTGCAGACCTGCCACCACTCCTATTGATCCGAGCATGAAGCTCTATGATGACGACACTGAGGAGGTCGACAAGAGGAGGTACAAGGAGCTTGTTGGCAAGCTTTTATACGTTACTATTACCAGGCCTGACATATCCTTTGCCCTGAGCAAAGTGAGTCAGTTCATGGAGCAACCTAGACATGCACATATAGATGCAGTCCATATGATTCTGAGGTATCTGAAGACATCACCAGGTACGGGATTTCTTTTCAGCATAGACACATCTCTTTCAGTTACAACATGTGCAGATGCAAATTATGCTGGGTGTCCAAAGGATAGGAAGTCTACTTCAGGCTTCGTTGTGTTCATAGGGAATTCCCTGATTTTACGGAAGAGCAAGAAGCAGACCGTGGTTGCCAGATCGAGCGCTGAGTCAGAATATAGGGCCATGGCACATGCTAGCACTGAGGTGATGTGTGTCAGATCTGTTCTTACTGACCTGACTATAGAGGTGCCTCTTCCCATGCACCTCCAACGTGACAATCATGCTGCTTTTTTTATTACCAACAACCCAACATTTCATGAGAGGACCAAGCACATTGAGGTGGACATGATACAGAAGGGTCTTATCGCCACTACGCATGTCAGCTCTGGAGACCAGATAACAGATGTTCTTACTAAGGCCCTAGCAAGAGGGCCTTATCAGAGATGTTGTTCTAAGCTGAATTTGATTGATATCTACGCTCCAACTTGAAGGGGAGTGCTGAGATATTTACTATTTTACTTATTGTTTTCTTCTTAGCTATTTATCTTGTCTTGTTCTTGTAATTTGTCCAATAAGTTCATCTCCTATATACGAGAACCAAAGGGCCTCTCATTAAAGCAATTCTATTCTTTTTTCTCAACGGTAGGCACTTGAGGTGACTGTTGACGGCTAATTATTTCTACATAGCATCTAAATTTACTAATTTTATGCATATGCCTATCATCTAGAATGCAGTTCGCTATGCTATTATCACATTGGAAGTTGTGGTCAGAACAGACCCCTTGTCCCTTCATTCTTCTCTTCTCATGTATCCATTTTGAGTTTTTAATCTCTCTTCTAAAGAGGAATCTGAATGAGTGCATTATGTTTTCAATTTTAACATATCTGCTCTTCATTTGACATATTTGCAGTGAGCTACATTTTTTTATTAAGCAAAAAAGAGCTGTTTACTTTGCATGGCTCTCTGGCGCGGGAATCTACCGGGGAGATCTTAATTTTGGAGCACAGCACAGGTCTATCCATTTTTTAGCTCTATCAATCTCATCGCATTGTGATCTTGTCATATATGCGTCTCTATATAACTTTAATCAGAACTTTGTGTCTTTGACAAATTTTGACATTTTTTACTGCAGTAGTTGACACTTCCTTATTTTTCTATTGCTTGATTAGTTCAACAGATGGAGATGAAAATTTTGTGGAGAACAAGGGTCTGCTAAGTTATTCAAAATTAGGTGAAGAAGGTGAATTGATCAAGCCAAGATCACTTGGTGTATCTGAATACCACTTTCTACTCCTTATTGATGACAAAGTCAAGGTAAGAATCCGTATTCTGGAGGATAGAGAATGTGGGTTGTCAATCATTTATTAAGGTATCTGTATTGTGGGAAATGCCACATAGATACTTATTTTAGATTTTATTTTTCCTCTCAAGCTTCATATGCCTGATCCGTGTCCAGGTCTTAAATAGAGTCAGTCAACAAATCGTTGAAGAACTAAAATTTGATTATGCACCGGAATCGATCTCTAAGGGGATCATGGGCTTGTGCAGTGATGCCTCTGCCGGATTGTTTTATGCCTATGATGAAAATTCTATTTTTCAGGTACTAATATCAATTATTTATGTATGTTAATGAGTGAATCTATGCAATTGGAAGCATCTAGTTTGATACTATGATTCCCCCGTAACAGGTGTCCGTTCAGGATGAAGGGCGTGACATGTGGCAAATTTATCTTGAAATGAAGGAGTATGCCATTGCCTTGGCCCATTGTCGCAATTCTTACCAGAGGGACCAAGTGTACTTAGTACAAGTAAATATTATTCGTTCTTCTATGCGTGACTACATATTTTGCTTGCACATCTGATGGATATACTATCTGTTGGGTGATGCATGCCCTATGAAAACAATTTGTGGGTGCTCCGTTATGATGAGTTGACTATTCTTATACAACATCATACCGAAGTTACAATTATCTTTGTACCATTTAACCTATGAGGCTGCTGATTTACTTCAGGCAGATGCTGCATACACTCAGAAAGATTTTTATCGAGCCGCATCATTTTATGCAAAGGTAACCTATTTAGTTCATATTAGTGAAGTGCCTTAAAATACCATTTTCTTATCAATTTTTATACCCTTCATGCCATAAAATGTACCGTCTATCCGGCTATGTATGATATATTAGATGTAAGATCGATAATCTCTAATGTGTCCCTATTAGAGGAAGAAGAGGCCTTTGTAAAATCATTTGTTTAGATTTTACTGTGACATATTTCTGTAAAATTAGGAATTAGGACTTTCACTTGATTCTTTTAAAGATTATTTATGCTAGTGTATTCAGGTTCTTAGCAAACACTGTTTAGTATTTTCATGAAAATCTCTGATCTCCAGCTGTATGCTCCTTAACCCTTATATGATAGGACCTTGAACAATATCTAGACCGACTTGCTAAAGTTGGATGTAAAGGGGGATGAAGAGGGCAGTTGGATGCGGGTCGAAAGCAGGCGGCGGTGAGGTCAGGGGACGCCGAGGGCTCGCATGGGGGGGGGGTAGGCGGGCCGAGATGGGCAGGGGGCGGCGGGGGAAAGTTTCTTTCGGGGCAGATGTCTCCGATGCGGAGGTTAGGGACACCGGGCTTGTTGAGATGTTTATTTATCACCGTACTATATTTACGGTTTATGTTTTCTTTGGGTATCACTTATGTAATTAACCCTTGGCTCCTCTCCTATATAAGAGAGCCCTGAGATCTCCTTTCTCATATGAATGAATTTTATCCCAATATGGTATCAGAGCAACGGTCCTAGACCGGGGTTCTCGAATCAAAACCCTAACCTTAGCCCTACCCGCTCCCCCCCCTCCGCACGCCTTCGTACCTCCGCGCGCCCCTCCGCACCTCCACGCCCTTCCAGCGCCGCCGCAACCCACTCCCAGCGGCGCCGCCCCTTCCCCCTAGCAGCTGCTGCCGCCTCGCAGCAGTCCAACAAGGCTTCGACGACCCCTCCAGCGGCTGCCGTCGCCTCCTTTGCGGTGCTGTGGCAGCCGTAGGGCTGTGACCTGATTTGCTAGGCCTCGGCGCACCCTCGGTGACCTCGCGGACCCCCTGTTCACGTCAGGCGAGGTCTGGAAAGATCTGTGCGGGGTGAAATAATCTGATTTCTCCATTCATTTGCGACCCTCAACCACAAACACATTATTAGGGATGAGTGTATAAGTCTACAGATACACATCATCCCTCATTCGATGCTGGAGACAAGTTTTTACGAAGATATTCCCCTCTTGTTCCGTGTTTTGGCCTATTAAAGAATGTCAGAAGTCAAGGGTGACGTATTCTCCTCTTCCGATGCCTTCAAAGGACCGACACCTATCGTAAAGATGGACGGGACCAACTATGAGTTATGATCCATGCAGTTTCGTAACCTGATGCAGTGCCACAACAAGGAGCATATTCTGACTGATTCATAGCCAACGGACACGACAGGGGCCAACACATCATGGAACAAGATGATGCATATGCTCGTATATGGCTCTCTGTAACACTTAGCACAGAGATTGCTAATGATATTGTCAATCAGCCAAATGCAAAGGCCATGTGGGACATATTGGCCGCTACCTATGGACAAGCGAAAAATGAAAGCAAGATACTCCAACTTCAGTTCGACATTTTCTCGACCAAGCAAAATGGTCGACCTCTACATGCACATTTTTCACATTTGAGAGGCATGTTTGAGCGACTCCACAGCTTCATGCCTATCACTACCAGTGTGGAACAATAGCAGGCGTATCAGAATGCCACTATGAATGGAGTTTTTTTGTCCTCTCTTGACTCGGAGTACGATGCTGCTCGTACTCAACTACTGACTGGCGAGACCATACCACCAATGGAGGAGGTATACAAGCAGCTGAGCAGGATTACTACTACACCTACATCCACGCCACAGCCGACTTCCTCGGCTATGGCTGCTTTCGTGGACGAGGCAGTGCGTCCCAGTTCCGTAGCCGTGCATGTCGTGGTAGAGGTGGAGGCCGTCAGCGTGGTCCATGTTCTTGTTATCGTCGTCCTGGCCACTCAGAGGAGACATGCTTTCACAAGCATGGCTTTCCGGCGTCTGCACGTATTGCTGAGCAGACTGACTCTTCACCTGCACCCACTACTGATGCACGCTTTGATGATCTTGTTTAGAGATTTTGAGAAATGGTGATCACTCCTGTGACTCAGACTGCAGGACCATCAGATGCAGCGGCCACCGCCAGAGCACTACCCAGTTCTTCAGGTATTTCATATGTGCTTACCAGTACCAGTAGCAACAGTTCCGATGTGACAGATTGGATTATGGATTCTGGAGCATCTCATCACATGTGTGGAGATCGGACACAGTTTTCTTCATACATGACTATTCCTCCAGGGCATTCCGTCATCATAGCTAATGGAGTTCGGCTACCCATTGTTGGTCAGGGGGAGATTGTTTTAGCCCCTTCTATACACCTTCAGAATGTTTTACATGCTCCAGACTTTCAAATGAGTCTTTTGTCTATAGTCAGATTACAAAAGATTTACACTGCCGTGCCATTTTTGACCCATCTTCTCTTATGTTTCAGGATATACTAACTGACAGGATGATTATTCATGGCCGTGAGCAGAGAGGATTATACAAACTTGCTGTTCAATCATGTGCTGGAGTGGCTTCTATTCCCTCTGGATCTGCTTCGCCTTTTCTGTGGCATCTTCGCTTTGGCCACCTTCCTCTCCAAAAGATGATACATGTTCTCCCACAACTATCTACTCGTACTACTCTGGACTGTGAAGCTTGTCAGCTTGGGAAACACCATCGCTCCTCCTTTCCTAGTCGTCCAAGTCGTAGTAGTAGTCTGTCCTTTGAGTTGTTTCATTTTAATATTTGGGGTCCAAGTCGTGTTCCTGATCATCAGGGGCAGAGATTTTATATGGTTGCTGTTGATGATTATTCTAGACTTTCTTGTGTTTTCTTGCTTAAACATAAATCTGAAGCAGGTGCTATAATTAAGACTTTTCTTACTGAGACCAATAACATTTTTTTGCTAAAGTTAAATACATTCGCACCAACAATGCTTTGGAATTTTCTACTCTTCATTTGGCAAAATTTCTCCAGTCTATGGGTATAGTTCATAAGACTTCCTGCACTTATACATCACAGCAAAATGGTGTTGCAGAACGCAAACATCGTCACCTCTTAGACATCACGAGGACCTTGTTGATTCACAGTTTACACCTCATTCTTTCCTGGGGGATGCCGTCCTAACTGCCTGTTATTTGGTAAATCGCATGCCATCCACTATTCTTGGAGAGAAGAGTCCCTTCTCGATTGCGTTTCCCGAAAAGGAAACTCTTCACACTTACACCTCGTGTTTTTGGATTGGTAGCCTTTGTCTATGACTTTACTCCTGGCCGTGACAAGCTCTCACCTAGAGCTATCAAATGTGTCTTTGTTGGTTATTCTCGTACCCAAAAAGGTATAGATGTTTTGATCATGTTGGGAGAAAATACTATGTCAGTGCTGATGTTACTTTTTTCGAATCTATTATGTATTTCTCTCCTACAGGTGACAGGCTGTCTACTACTGGATCCAGAGAAGATGTTGTGGTTCCTCTACCTCCATCTGCTCCTTGTGATGTCCCGAGGTCTTCACCACCTATACCACCACTACCACCACCGCTACCTCCACCTCCACCTCCTCACAAAGAGTCTACATTCTTACCCCATGTTTATACTCGCAGGTCTTCTACTCGCCCCTCTGCTCATGCGCCTACCACATCATCCACCATGCCTCAGGTATGTCATGAACATATTATTTCTACTGATGGCACTGGAGATTTTATTGATGAACAGAAAGAGTAAATTCCAGAGGATGGTAAGGCTGATGACCTGGAGATACCAATTGCTCTAAGGAAACCTCGTCGCCAATGTGCTACTTACCCAATGGCTACACATGTTCCCTTGGATATCTGTCAGAGGACTACAAGAAGTTTATAGTGGGACTTTCTGCTGTTACTATCCCACGAACGTATCAGGAGGCGCTCCAGGACAGTAGGTGGCGCCTTGCTATGGAAGAAGAGATGGTGGCTCTGCGATCACGTGGCACATGGAGCATTGTTTCACCTCCACCAGGAGCATCTATTGTGAGCTGCAAATGGATATTCACGGTTAAGCAAAGGGCGATGGCGGTATCGATCGATTCAAAGCAAGGCTTGTGGCTCGAGGGTTCACCCAAACCTATGGGATGGATTATCAGGACACCTTCTCTCCAGTAGCAAGACATTCTACACTACGCATTCTGCTATCTGTTGCCGTTTCCAGAGATTGGCCTCTGTATCAACTTGATGTCAAGAATGCCTTTCTCTATGGGGATCTCCAGAAGGAAGTATATATGCAACAACCACCATGATTTGCTACTGAGGGGGAGTCTCAGAAGGTGTGCCGCCTTCACAAGGCGATTTATGGCCTGAAGCAGAGTCCGAGAGCTTGGTATCAAAAGCTATCGGAGTTGATAGAGCAAAAGGGGTTTGTGCGGTCTACTGCGGACCACTCATTGTTTGTACAAAGGACACCTAGAGGTGTCGTGGCTATTCTTGTTTATATGGATGCTATTGTCATGACATGAGATGATGAGCAGGGTATTCTTACCGCCAAGGAGTTCTTAGTCAGCAGTTTGTGACTAAGGACCTTGGAAATCTTCGCTACTTTCTTGGATTAGAATTCGCCAGAAATCAATGTGGACTCGTGATGAACCGAAGGAAATTTGTTATGGACCTCCTATCTGAGACATGCATGACAGGGTGCAAACCTGCTTCTACTCCTATGGATGCAAGCATGAGATTTTATGACGGGGACACCGAAAAAATTGACAAGAGGAGATATAGGAAGCTTGTTGGGAAGCTCCTATACGCCACTATTACCAGGTCGGATATTGCTTTTGCAGTTAGCAAAGTCCGTCCGTTCATGAAGCAACCAGGAAGGTACATATGGATGCAGTTTCACATGATTATGAGTATTTGAAGATGTCACCTGGCTCTGGCCTTATGTTTAGTAGGGATGCATCACTTGAGGTGACAGGATATGCAGATGCAGACTATGCTGGTTGTCCCAGGGACAGAAAGTCGACTTCTGGTTTTGCTATCTTTGTAGGCAGTTCACTTGTTTCATGGAAAAGCAAGAAGCAGATTGTGGTGGCCATATCTAGTGCTGAGTCTGAATACAGGGCTATGGCACAAGGGTGTACAGAAATGATGTGGGTCAGATCAGTATTGACCGACCTTACTGTTGAGGTTTCTCTTCATATGAAGCTTTTATGTGATAATCAAGCAGCTCTATTTATAGCCAATAACCCTGCTTTTCATGAGCGGACAAAGCATATCGAGGTGGATTGTCACTACACTAGAGACATGATCCAGAAAGGCCTTATATCCACCATGTTTCCACAGGGAGATCAGATTGCAGATATCTTCACAAAGGCACTGGCCAGAGGCTCATTTTAGAGATGCTGTTCCAAGCTTGAGGGGGAGTGTTGAGATGTTTATTTATCACCGTACTATATTTTACGGTTTATGTTTTCTTTGGGTATCACTTATGTAATTAACCCTTGGCTCCTCTCCTATATAAGAAAGCTCTGGGATCTCCTTTCTCATATGAATGAATTTTATCCCAATAGGGCTGGTGGATGCAGAGACCCGGTGCGGTGCGTGAGAGGGGAGCAGTGCTGGTGGGGCTGCTGCGCTGGACGGCGGGGCTGCTGCGTGAGGAGAGGAAGGAGACGCTGGTTCGGTCTTGATGGGGGTTTGTCGTCGAGAGGGCCACGACTAGGCGGAAGCTATGAAAGATGTAGGCAATGCTATTGGACTCGGCTTGAGAGGGGATGTGGGTTCAACTGGATGGGTCAACGTTGTGCGCTCGTGGCTTGTCAATGGAGGACACTCGGAAGCTTGTCGAGCTTTCGTACCGGATGGCGGGACGTATACATTGGCAGGCCTGTTACTGTGGGATGGCGCCATCAACCTCATGGTAGAAGGAGAGGATTTTCTCCATTCGGGGTGTTCCGTTGGTCGCTCGGGACCTTGGGGCGGTGCGAACTATGTTGGGTCCGGTGCTGAAGATCTTGTCGGTCATCTCCAGCGGCCTTAGATGCAGCCAACCACTGTGGTTGGTGGTGATGGGGTGGGCCTGGCGCCATCTTTTTCGTGTTTCCAGGAGGCGATGTTCGTGGGCGGGGCCTTCTTCTTGGAAGTGAGGGCGAAGGGGCCGCAAACGGCGGAGGGTTGGCGGCCTGGAGTGGCGAAGGCATCCTTGTCGGGGAAGACGAAGGCGGAAGAGCAAGGCCTGCTTTTGGGGAATTTCGAAATGAATTTCCCCTTTCGGCGAAGAGGATTCCGTGCGTCGCAAGTCTTGTTTCAGTTGTCGGTGGGAGGCTTTCGAGGGCCTCAGGAATCGAGGGTGGTGACCTTGGGAGGCTACCCCTATTTGCGGAGATCGTAGTTGGGTCCGCGGATCGGCTTGATGACAGATTCGATTATGCTTGGCGGATTCCAGAAACAAGCCGGGTGGGGAGAACCCGGTTATGTGGGCGGGTTGGTGGAAGCAGATCCGATTAAGCTGGGCGGGTCGGTAGAGGCGGATCCGTTCTTGCTTGCCGGGTTCGTGGTGGCGGAGTCAACATTTTCGTCAGGGGGCGATCACGTTTGTCGGGAGAATCCGACTAAGGCGGAGGCAAGGGTGTCCCCCCAGACTCGAATCGGTGCGTCGGGCCACCTGGTGCTTCGGCTCGGATGTTGGCTGACGAATCCATCCGATCCCTGGGATAGGCCTCAAGATTGAGGGCGACAACACGTGATTCGGGGAGGCGATGGATCCTATTGGGTCGAGGGCCTCGGCGGTGGTCTCAACGCCTCCTACGCTACATGGCAGGGACGCTAGCCGGTATCTGTAGTGGCGTGCGCCAGCACAGGGGCGCGTGAGTCTTCTGTCGGCAGACTCTTTTCTGCAGGGGGAGGTCAGCTGGTGGCGGGGGTGGCTGGACGTTTTGGGAACAGATATGTCAGGTGCGCGCTTGCAGAGAGGAGACGGAGGTGGAGGGCGGAGATCTACAGGCTGGAGGTCTTGGGGGGTTGCGGTGCTCCGTGGCTTTGTCGGAGGGTGGAGGGCTTGGAGGACCGGAGCAGGAGGTGCTGGGGGGGCTGCGGTTATGGGGTGGTGGGCCGGCGACGGAAGGAGCAGCGGACGTAAGGAGGTGGGCCTGATTGCGTGGGTGGCGGGGTGTCGTAGGGGGTCGCAGAGGGTGATCATGATGGGTATTTCGAAGGGGAGGCTAGTGTTGAAGGCAGATTTTGGGAATGGGAGCTTTGCAGGGTATGGAGAGAGAATTATTTCGGTACATCAGGGTGGTACCTCCTAAGGGGTGTTCTTTTGTTCCTAAATGAAGGTGTTGTCCTGGAACATCATGGGATTGGGACGGGCAGAGAAGAGGTTGGTAGGGGAAGGGTGGTGAGAGAACATGGGTGGATGTGGCGATGTTTCAGGAAACCAAAATCTCAGGGTGGAGGGGGTTGGAGGGAGTGTGGAGGGAGGTCGAGGGAGGATGGCTAGGGGAATTCATGGAAGTTGTGGCGGTTGCACCAACGGGAGGTTTAGTGATGGGATGGGACGGAGATTATTTGTAATAGAGGGGGATGAGATGCGTGGTCAACATTCTATCTCGATCATGCTTCTGCGGATGGCTAGGGGAATTCATGGAAGTTGTGGCGGTTGCAGCAACGAGAGGTTTGGTGATGGGATGGGACGAAGATTATTTTGTAATAGCGGGGAGGAGATGCGTGGTCAACATTTTATCTCGATCATGCTTCTGTGGAGAGCGGATGGTGTGCGTTTTCTGGTAACCAATGTTTATGGCCCATGTGGTGGGGTTGGTGTTGCCGCGCTGGTTGACGGGTTATGCTTGCTGAGGGCGGGGCACCCCGATGTGCCGTGGATAATTGATGGAGATTTTAATGTCACGTTGCTCCCTGAGGATCGTCCGGATGGCCGTGGTGAAAGAGATGTTGGTTCTGCGGAGTTGAGAGGACTGTTGGATGAGATGGGGCTAGAGGTGTTTAACGTGATGGGATGTCGGTACACCTGGCGGAATTCCAGAGCGAGATCCTGCATTGACAGGTTTTTGTTGTCCATGGAGGTAGCGTTGCGATTTCCTTTCCAGAGGTTCGGGCTCTGCCCCGGGCGCACTCGGATCACACACCTTTGCTGTAGGTCTCTGGGGAGGGCGGTTGCCAACAAATTTTCTTTCGTTTGGAGAAGGCATGCCTATTGGAGGATGGATTTTGGGAGGGCATGTTGAATTTTTGGAGGGTTGTACTCCGGAGGGTTCTGCGGCTTACAGGTTGGCTAGTAAACTGGGTCCGCTCAAGGTCTTTTTGACGGGGCTCAACAAGGAGATACATGTGCAATGTCGGGAATGGAGACAAAGGGCGCATGAGGGGGTCTCTCAGCTGGATAGATTGGAAGATGAGCGACCACTTCTGGAGGAGGGGGTGGTGGAGAGAGGGGAGCACTTGTGGAAATCATCTGCGAAGATTGGAAGGATGAGGTTTCGTGGAGGCAACATGCCAGGTAGCGCTGAGTGAAGGAGAGGGATGCGAATACTCGGTTTTTTCATGCAGTGGCCAGTAGGAGAAGGAGAAGGAACCACATACACTCGATTGAAGTTGGCGAGCAGAGTTTTGAGGGGGATAAAGAGGTGGGGGCGGCCTTGAGATCACATTTTCAGGCTTTTGGCCGTAGGCGCCTGCGCAACGGTTGGGGGTGGCAGGGGAAAGGAGTGGAGCGGATTTCCTAGGAGGAGGCGAAGCTGTTGGTGAGGGAATTCACTGAGAAGGCGAAGCAGGCGCTACAAGACTTGAATACGGATGGGGCACTCGGACCAGACGGTTTTTCGATTTGTTTTTATAGGGAGTTCTGCTGGGAGGTGGTGAAGATGGAGGTGCTAGACGTGCTGGCAGAGTTCCACGAGGGGAATCGTGGTTTTGAGAGGCTGAATAGGGCGCTCATCTGTTTGCTGCCGAAGAGGAGTGCAATCACCTGTTTGCTGCTGATGGCATCTCTAGAGGCGGTTGCGGGGCCCACGAAAGGCATGGATTGCTGGTGTTGGCGAGGTGTGAACTTTTCTGTGGGGAAAGCATACAAAGCCTTGAAGGGGCCTTAGATAGTTGATCTGGACGGTCCTGTTATGGATTGCATACATATTTGAGTTGGAAGATTCCTGCCAGAGTGAAGGTCTTCTTGTGGTTATGCAAAAGGGGCCATCTTCTTACTAAGGATTGTTTTGAGCAGTTCTTCGAAAATGCCATCCAGTCATGCGTAAGATTTCAGGAGGTGGAGGATGCTTACCACTTATTCTTCCACTGTAGGAGCTCTCAAGATGGGTGGTGTACCTACGGGAATCAGAATACACACTTTAGAGACATGGCAAGCTTTTGGGAATCCATTGGTGAAAGGTGGAGAGGCATGGAGAGGGAGCGTACTGGCCACTTGGTGATGTTTTGGGCTATTTGGTTGGCTAGAAATGAGGTCGTTTTCAACATGGGCAGAATTTCGGTAGGGGGCATTGTTGCACGTGCCAAGGTACTCTCTGACGGTTGGCTAGTGTAATTGTTCTTTTTCATTTTCTTCCGTGTCCGCCTTGTGAGGGCTTGTAAGTTGTACCTTGAAAGGTCTTCTAATGTTTTCTTAGAAGGTGATTAATGGTAAATATATTGGGGTGAACACCACAGAGTGTCTCCCCTTTTTGGAGCCTAAAAAAAAGGTGATTAGTGGTCAAGTTTTTGGACCCACACCTATACAGTGGCGGCCCTTTTTCCTTTTAAAAAATATTTTTCCTAAATTTCTTTGATGGTGATAAGAAAGGATGGCGGGGATGAGATGGATAGAGGGGTAGGCATGGATTTGTGAGGGGGGATAAAGGGTTCATTTGTATAGGGTGGTGGTGGTGAAGGGGTATGGACTCATAGGGGAAAATTTGATGTAAAACAGGATATATTATCGGTCTTTTATACATGGCATCAATTAAACTTTTCAATGGATACTAATCCAGGTGTTTAAGGTGTAAAAATTGGTAACATTACAAGTGTCAGTCTACAATAGTAACGAGACAGTAATTCATAATACGGACGGTTTAAGGGTATAAATGTAAAACTCTCAAGTTCCAGTAAAATAAACAAGAACAACAACAAAGACAGTAAAATAAAAAAACAAAATCATCTTAAATTTCTTTATACGGGGGCTGCCGATATTTTTCATTGGTTGTGAGCTTTATATCAGTGGATAAAAAAAATCAACTTTGGCATGACATCGTGCTTGTGAACAAAGGAAGTTGTTGGTGTGAATGGGGTTTGGTGTGGGTGGGGGTGGAGTGGATGTACAGAGTGGTGGCTGACTGGCTTCTGAGTGACTGTTGGACTAATACTATCCGTGATTGTCATTTTAATTCTACAGTAGCAATTTTCTTTTTTCAGCTTATTATTCCCTGTTGAGTAGTTTAATGCACCTTTAAAGAAACGGATTCATTCTTTTAATATATTTTCTTATAAACAGGTCAACTTTATTTTGTCATTTGAAGAAATCAGTCTGAAGTTCATCAGTATCGGCGAACAGGTAAGGTAGCACTGTCTGATTTTACATTTAAAGTTTGGATGAAATTATAACTTACAATACAAAAAAATCATACCATAATTGTTAGAGTAAACGATACTCTGATGTGTCATTCCATAGAGCCCTCGGGTCTCTTATATAGTGTTAGAAAATCGGAAGCGGAAGCGTAACATGGAAAAGATAAATAACAAAGAAAGAAGAACGGGATTTTACGTGGAACCCTACTCCGTGAGGAGCGGGATGAAACCACGGGAGAAGCCCTCAAAGGGGCATATGCTCTATTGACTTTCTCAATGAGTACAGGAGGTCTGGGGCTCCTTATATAGCCTCTCCAGAGCCTCCGAGTCCCACCACTGGACGATGTGGGACTAAACAACTGGGTGGGTAAATGGATCTCCTCCAGGATCCATTTACCTTGCTACAACACAATAGGCGCATACAACTTATGCTCCAACACTCCCCCTCAAGCTGGAGCATGCAATGCTCAGCTTGGACAAACAGACAGAAACTCACTCAACGCTACAGGACACTACGGACAATATCAACCCAACGCGCACATTGCTGCAGTCGAGGACGTTGCTTCTCATGCCGTGCAGGTGAGGAGGACGAACGGGCTGGAGTGTGAGTCAACTGAAGACTCGTCTGACCATCGAGTCTGAAACTGCGCCTGAAGTCTCCTCGTCGGAGAACTGGGTCTCTCCCATCTGGCCCAGAGAATGGTGCACTGCTCTGGTGTACCTATGATACCACATGAAAACCCTTGCCCTCAATGGCATAGGGAATGGTCCTCTACTCTGGAGTCCCTATGGCTCACATGAAAACTCTGGCCGAACAACAACAAGAATGATGGGGACCTCTGACAATGATGGCAACTTATGCTCATCTGACAATGACCGCACACTTGTGCGTGTCTGAAACTGGACTCGGAAGACAATCGTCGAGTCTGAAACCGCTGAATCTGTAGAGTCTGATTATCTGGCTGGTCTGGAGACTAGCATCTGAAATCTGGACCTGGAATACAAGACCTGTGACTCTACATATATACTCCCCCTTTCTCCCATACTTGTCGGAAAATGAACATCGACTAAGTTGGGAGAAGACAAGATAGAAGGGGAAAAAAAACATTCAAAGAATTTCTTGCGGCTTTTCATCAATTTTTTTTTAAGCCGCCATAAGCCGTTCAACTTTTTTTTTTCGGCTTTGCATTTTTTTTTAATTTGCGTACGGCTTTTTTTCTAGATGTACGTGCCTCTTTTTTTTGATTGATTTTTTTTAAAAAAAAACAGCCCCACATGGGCTTTTACATCAATAAGCTCCTCACTCCTTTTTTTTTTTCTCGTGGCCCACTTGGGCCCAACACAATCCCCACTCTTTTTTTTCTCAATCCACCGTTGGGCTTTAAACAAAATGTATTTTTTTATAAGGCCCACCATTTCGTTAGGGTTCCTTACACAGGAAACCCTCACTCGCAGCCCCTCGATAAGGGGACCGCCGCCCCTGGAGATGCCGCAGGAGATCTGGGGATGCGAAGGCGGAGTTGTCGCCAGAGATGTTGGCTTGCGCGGGGAGATCAAGAGGGGCTCGGGGTCTGCGCCATCGCTGGGGCGCATCATCTGGACTCGCGCGCGCCTGCAGTTCGCAAGGTTGCGCGATGAGCTCGCCGTGCCGTCGTGAGCACTGGGTTCGAGAGGTCGAGCCAACTCCTGTATGCGCGGGGCTCTATGACAGAACCTGGGAGCGCCGCCATGTTGATGATAGGTCTCCGCCTGGGAATGGTTGTGCGGCTAGGCGCGGACTTCGTGCGCTTGGACGGTGCGGCTAGGCCTCGACGCGATGAAGGAGATGTCGCAACGAAGGAGGGGCGCCGCCGAACTGGAGATCTGGAGCACGAGGAGGGGGTATGCGCCGCCTGGGGTTGGCATGAGGCAGCGATGGGTTGTGCGTCACCGGCAACGAGCCCCTACCGCCGGCTGGGTCAACTCGTGAAGGAGAAGCAGAACACCGCCGCCTGATGTGGGATCTGGACCTGGAAGGCGGAAAGGTGCACTGCTAGCGTGATGCTCTGGAGCCGTTGTGTGGCTAGGGCTTTTGTTCGATCTTCGCACAGAGGAGGAATACGGCCTGTTGGACTGGATCTCGGGCCATCAGATAGAGCCTGGAGAGTCTTGCAGCGCGGCAAGGGACGGCCTGGAGATCTGGAGGGTGCACGCACGAAGATCGCTCTGAAAGGCTTCGGATCTTCAGAAATATGAGATCTTGCAGAAATTAGGGTTTCAAACTAGAAACCCTAGAACTTTGACTTGAACAAATCACTCCATAAAAATAATCTTCAAGTAATAACTGGATCTTTAAAATCGATCGAATCTCGAACAAAATAAATAAAGAAAAACGCCTCGAGAATCGACCCGCTCTGATACCATGTTAGAAAATCGGAAGCGGAAGCGTAACATGGAAAAGATAAATAACAAAGAAAAGAAGAACGGGATTTTACGTGGAACCCTACTCCGTGAGGAGCGGGATGAAACCACGGGAGAAGCCCTCAAAGGGGCATATGCTCTATTGACTTTCTCAATGAGTACAGGAGGTCTGGGGCTCCTTATATAGCCTCTCCAGAGCCTCCGAGTCCCACCACTGGACGATGTGGGACTAAACAACTGGGTGGGTAAATGGATCTCCTCCAGGATCCATTTACCTTGCTACAACACAATAGGCGCATACAACTTATGGGTGCATAAGGTTTGGGGCAAGGATGAATCATTTTTTGGCAGAGTCTTGCGTGCGATTTTGGGCGTGGACTGGATTTCCTTCATCCGTGGGAGATGCCCGGCTCACTCTTCCCCCTTTTGGCGATACATTTTTGAAATATATCAAAAGAACCATTCTCTATTCTCCCCGGTGCTGGGATCGGGTGCTATCTTCAATTTCTGGATCGACGACTGGACGGGGGGTGGCGCCCTCCGGTGTCGCTTCCCGCGGCTCTTCTCTTTGGCGTCTAACCGCTTGGCCACCGTTGCTGACTACTGGATCCACGGCGGCTGGTGCCCCGCCTTCTCGGGGTCCCTCTCTGACCAGCGCGTCAACGACTTGGCCTCTCTGTTGGAGGCTCTCTCATCCTCCTCCTCCCCTGCTGGCGGGCGGGATCATTGGGCTTGGAGGAATGGTCCGTTCTCCTCCCGCAAGGCCTACCTTGCCCTGCTCCCTCCTCCTCCACCTCTGGATGCCTCCCTGGCCCGTGACTGCGCTTTCCTTTGGGGCCTCCGCTTACCTCTTAGGATCACCTTCTTCTTCTGGGTTTTTCGACATCGAAGACTGATGACTCGCGATCGATGCGCCTCCCTTCTTCACTCTTCCAACACTCGGTGCCAGCTCTGTGGGTTGTCTGATGAATCGGCGGACCACCTTTTCTTCCTTTGCACATCGGTTTCCCGGATTTGGGATGAGGTCGCCTGGGCTCGATCAGCCAATACGGAGGACTTCTGCGACATTCTCTGGGCCAACAGAAGAAGACCCCGCTCGCATCTGCTCGGCCCTCTGGCGCGCCTTTGGTCGATCTGGAGGGCTCGCAATGACTCTATCTTCTCGGGTGCGCGCTTCTACGTGGAGAACGTCAATACCGCGGCTTCCATATTAATCGCTGACTGGTCTACGTAGTTGGGCCTTGGGGCCGGTTGCCGTTTTTTTTTAATTATTTCTATGACCCCTCCCTCTCCCTTCTTTCCTCCCCTGCTCAACATGTAAGTATCTCGCTCTATTCTTTTTTTATATATAATATTATTTTGGGGTGAACACCATCGCGTGTCTCCCCCTTTTTGAGCCTTCAAAAAAAAAAAACTTATGCTCCAACATATAGAGAGAAAATCCTTGGGTAAATTACAGAGACGTACATTATATAAATAGGAAATACGGAACAGTACATCATAACATAATATAAACCTCTACACTCCCCCTCAAGATGGAGCATAGATATCAATCATGCTCAACTTGGAAGAACATCTCTGGAAAGGTCCTCTGAGCAATGGCTTGGTAAATATATCAGCAGTCTGGTCCTCTGAACTGACATGAGAAGTGGAAATGAAGCCCTTCTGGATCATGTCTCTAGTATAATGACAATCCACCTCGATGTGCTTTGTTCTCTCATGAAAAGATGGATTATTGGCAATAAACAATGCTGCCTGATTGTCACATTGGAGATTCATAGGCAAGGAGACATCTACATTCAAATCTTCTAAGACTGCTCTAACCCACATCATCTCTGCGCTTGCTTGTGCCATGGCTCTGTACTCGGATTCAGCACTGGATCTCGCCACAACAGTCTGTTTCTTGCTTTTCCAAGAAACCAAAGAGCTTCCTATGAAGATAGCAAATCCAGAAGTAGATTTACGATCCTTTGGACATCCTGCATAGTCTGCATCTGCACAAGCTGAAATAGACAGATCTGTATCTTTTCTGAATAGCAACCCTGTGCCTGGGGAAGACTTCAGATATCTCAATATCATATACAAGGCATCCATATGAACTTGCCTAGGCTGCTCCATAAATTAACTCACCCGGTTTACTGCAAAGGCAATATCCGGTCGAGTTATAGTAATGTATAAGAGCTTACCCACCATCTCTCTGTGCCTTCTTTTGTCCACCTCTTCGGTATCATTGTCGTACAACTTCATGCTTGGGTCCATAGGCGTGCTCGACGGTCTGCATCCAGTCATTCCTGTTTCAACTAGCAAGTCTGTGACATATTTTCTTTGAGTCATTACCATTCCTTGTGCATTTCTTGCAAACTCTATCCCCAGAAAATATCGTATCGTGCCTAGATCCTTCGTAATAAACTGGCTTCCCAACAGGGATTTGGTTATCTCAATTCCCTGAGCATCATCTCCTGTAACCAAAATGTCATCAACATATATCATGACAACAACTGTGCCTCTAGGGGTCTTCTGGATGAACAGTGAATGGTCCGCATTTGATCTCTTGAACCCCTGTCGTTCAATCAGCTGGGAAAGCTTCTGGAACCATGCCCGGGGACTCTGTTTGAGGCCATAGATAGCCTTATGAAGTCTGCACACCATCTGAGTCTCCCCCTCAGCAGCAAACCCTGGTGGCTGCTGCATGCAGACTTCCTCCTGTAGATCACCATACAAGAAAGCATTCTTGACATCAAGCTGAAAAATGGTCCAGTCACGTACCACAGCAACATATAGGAGGATGCGAAGAGTGGAGTGTCGAGCCACTGGTGAAAAAGTATCCAAATAATCTACCCCATAAGTTTGGGTAAATCCACGTGCAACAAGTCTGGCCTTGTATCTGTCGAGACGCCCATCTGCATGATATTTCACCGTAAACACCCACTTGCAGCTCACCACAGAGGCAATTGGAGGAATGGGGATTAGAGACCAAGTCCCTCGAGACTGTAAGGCACGCATCTCCTCTTCCATAGCTAGACGCCAGCAATCAATCTTCATGGCTTCTTGATAGGTCCGTGGAATCTCAACCGACGAGACAACAACTGGAAATCCCCATTGAGACGATGAAATGATACTTGAGATGCAAGAGGATATGAAGCACATTGTCTTCTCTGCTTCCTTTGAGCAATAGGCCGATCAAGATCATCTATCACTGTGGTGACTGGCGGATCCTCCTCCTGTAGTAAAGGCTCCTGCACTGGTGCATTATCTAACCCATCATTAGTGATAACATCAGAATATACCTGAGGCGTGCTGGATGGTTGGCATGTAGCTTGAGCAGGGCCTGACCGCCTTGTATAGAACTTAGGAAATGGTACGATTGAAGGTGGTGGTGGTGGTAGTGTAGTGGAGTCGGATTGACCCAGGCTTGGAGGTGGAGGCACATAGACATTAGTATCCGTGGGTGTGGAGGAGACCAATCTGTCACCTGCAGGGGAGAAGTACATGACTGGTTCGAAAAATGTAACATCAGCACTCACATAGTACTTGTCATGAATGGGGTCATAGCAACGATATCCTTTCTGTGTCCTCGAGTAGCCCACAAAAACACACTTGATAGCCCTAGGAGAGAGCTTATCAAGTACTGGAGATAACCGGTGGACAAACGCAACTGTGCCAAAGACCCGAGGTGTAAGTGAAAACAAATCCTTGTCAGGAAAGAGAACAGAGATAGGAGACTTTTCCCCAAGAACAGTAGCAGGCATGCGGTTGACCAGATAACATGCTGTAAGTATAGCATCCCCCCAAAAGGCTAATGGGGCACAACTCTGAATAAGTAATGTGCGAGCAATATCAAGAAAGTATCGATGCTTCCGTTCTGCAACATCATTTTGTTGAGATGTGTATGCACATGTGGTTTGGTGGATAATGCCCTTAGAGGAAAGAAAGCGAGCAAGGGAACGAGTGCAGAATTCCAATGCATTGTCAGTACGCACATACTTAACAGTAGATGAAAAAACATTTTGAACTTCATTGATAAGGTTTTGAATAATACTTCCTGCTTCGGATTTATTTTTAAGAAGAAAAGTCCAGGACACTCGAGAGAAATCATCAACTACAACTAGATAGAACCTGTGCCCCTGATGATCTGGGACACGACTGGGACCCCAAATATCTATATGAAATAACTCAAATGGGGAGCGACTGCTCCGACCCTGATGACTGCGGAAGCTGGACCGATGGTGCTACCCTAACTGACACGCTTCACAACGAAATGACGAATTCAGAGAGATCTGAGGCAGGAGGTGACGCATTTTCTGTAGCGGCAGGTGACCAATTCGAAGATGCCAGGTATATGGAGATACGGAACCCTGAGAATGTAGTGAAACGCCAGCATAAGAGTTCCGTACGAGACGATAGAGGCCATTGTGCTCAGAACCACAGCCAATCATCCTGCCTGTTAGTATATCCTGAAAAATGACAGAAGATGGATCAAATATAGCACGACAGTGCGAATCTCTTGTAATCTGACTAATTGATAATAAATTCATAGAGAATTCTGGTGCATGTAGAACATTCTGTAAGCGCATAGAGGGCAGCAAAGCCGTCTCCCCCTGACCGACAATAGGGGAGTGAGTGCCATCATCTATGAGTACGGAGCGACCAGGCTGGACAACTCTATAGGACTGCAGGTTATCTCTATCACGACAGAGATGATGGGTGGCTCCAGAATCAACAATCCAACCTGTGAGATCATGGTTATGACAGGAGACTGAAGTACTACTTGAGGCACTGGCTGTAGCAGATGTACTAGCTGACGCCGAAGCCGCAACGTCGGAAGTGTCAGCACCCTCTGAAGATGACTGTGGCATAATATCACGAAGCCGTGCCACTAGCTCCTCGAACCTGTGATCTGGAGTAGATGCTGGTGGACCCTGAACATGATCAGCGACACGTGCAGATGGAGGGAAGCCATGCTTGGAATAGCATGTATCCTCCGAATGACCAGTACGACGATAGAATGAGCACGTAGAGCGTACACGACCTCCTCGGCCACGTCCACCACTTCCTCTGCCACGAAATGAAGACGAACTACCTCGTCCTCTGGAGACTGCCATTGCCGAGGGAGGTGGAGTTGCTGTATTTGATGGAATTGGTACACGACTGAGCCTCCTGTAGACTTCTTCCATCGGTGGAATAGTGGCATCGGCAAGGATCTGAGAGCGTGCTGCCTCGTACTCTGGGTCAAGGGCAACAAGTAATACGCCTACCATAGTGGCGTTGCGGAACGTCTTCTGTTGTTCTGGCATGGCTGTGAGCGGGATGGTGTTATATAGCTTCTCGAACATTCCACGAAGAGACGTGTACAGAGAATGAAGAGGCCTCCCATTTTGCTTCGTGGTGAAAATATCATGCTGCAACTGCAGCATCTTCGTCTCGTTCCGCACCTGAGAGTATGTCGTGGCAAGAATATCCCACATCGCCTTGGCGGTGGGCTGATGGAGGACGTCGTTTGCTATCTCCATCGTGAGCGTTCCTGACAGCCAACCTTTGGCATACGCATCATCAGCCTCCCATGAGGCATGGATCCCTGTCTTCTCCAGCGGTTCATCTTCGGTAAGAATATGCTTCTTACCACACGATTGCATAAGACTCTGGAACTGCATAGCCCAGAGTTCGTAGTTCGTCCCGTCCATTTTGACGATTGGTGCCGAACCTTTAAAGGCACCTATGGCGGGCATATCAACCTTCTGTTCTGACATATCACCGAGGAGGAAGACCTAGGGATAATAGACAAAGAAAGTGGTGTCTACAAAGACCCGGTTGGATTCAAGTGCATATGTAGACGCTATGCACTTGAATCCATTGTTGTCGTGTCTCCGAGTGTAGAACTAACGCCGCACAGAAGCCCTGTTGAGGGTTGGAACCAGACCGACTGGTGCGTTGGTCGAATGTGGGGGCCTCGGCAAGAGGCTGGCGACGGCAAAACCTAGCTAGAACGCTAGGGACTAGGGCTGCGGAGGTCTGGCTGCGACGAGAAGGCGCAGCCTGGGCGGTGGAGGCGGGGCCTGGCGGGGCCTGGTTGCTGGCGGCGGGGCCTATGCGCTGGAGGCGGGGCCAGGCGGGGGGCCTGGGCGCTGGAGGCAGCGAGCGGGAGGGCGGGAGGCTGGGGCCTTGAGGCGGCGGCTGCCGAAGAAGAACGTGAAGGGGGGGGGGGTGGAGAGGAGAACCCTAGACTAGGGTTTCGGCTCTGATACCATGTTAGAGTAAACGATACTCTGATGTGTCATTCCATAGAGCCCTCGGGTCTCTTATATAGAGAGAAAACCCTTGGGTAAATTACAGAGACGTACATTATATAAATAGGAAATACGGAACAGTACATCATAACATAATATAAACCTCTACAATAATGGATGAAGACTTGCCATATATTATAATATATCATAATACACGTGAGATAATTCCATTGAGCTTCTAACTAGTTTTTTTATAGTTCTGATGGTTCCTTATTCTTTGCCATTTCTCATATTCTCATTTAGGTTGATAACAATCGGTAGAACTTTCTCAAAAGTCATGGGTGGTTGTGCAACACAATGAACGAGCCATGGAATTTATTTCTATAGATTGGGCTCATCTTTGGTCAATCAGAATACATATTGATAATTTAAGCACTACAAAACTGATGATCATGAAGAGTGATATCTTTTTTGTTTAATAATTTGTGTAGGGCGAGCGTTATGTAAAGTAACCAATTATTCCACCTATCTTTTCTATTTGGGGAGGAGATTGAGTTGTTTTTAACTCAAGAATTTGTAGAAAATTCTTGAGTTAAAAACAACTCAAGAATTCCATGGTAGTCAATTCAATTGGCGAGCCGGAGCTTTCATTACTAGTTGGAAGGTCTAGTGGTGACTACACGGAAAAAAAAAGTTCCAACTTAAACAATCTAATGCCTCCCTCTTGCTCCGTCTTACTCCACGAATCTTGCTGTTAAATTGAGGCTTCTTGGGTTAATTTGAATTGACTACCATGGTCATTTCAAGTTTAATACCATACTTATTACAAACTGACAATAAGCAATACCAAAACTGTCAATTCAAATTGTATCTCGTAATTGTGGGAGGAGGTTTTTGATTTGTGGATCTGTATATTAGACAGTGAGTTGATTAAATTGGGTATTTAATAAGTTTCCATTTAGATGATTTTTTTGGGGATAAAAATTGCGAGGGTCCGTTCGGGTGGGGGGTTACTCGTACCCTATGCGGGTTATCTCCCCAAACCCCTGGGTTTTCTCCCAGGTTTTTCCCCAAAACCCCCATCTCCAACCTACATGCCCCACCATCTATTTTTTATTCTCCGTCATATGGGGACCACCTGAAAACCACTCTCTCTCATTTAATACATCAAATAACCTATTTTTCTTTCATCCATTACTACAAAAAAATATTACAGTATACCGTATTGTCATCTAAAAATTAAAAAATACTCAACTTCTAATCATTTTTCCAAACTCCAATACAATCACATCACAACAAACCCTCTCAACAACAAAACCCTTTATCAAAACACAAAAACAGAAAATCGGGTTATCCAGCAGATAACCCATTTTGAGGTGGGTTACCCTCTGTCAGATAACCTCCGAACCAAACACACACTGAGGGTTTAAGCATTTGGTTTGAGCCTGACTCTCTAGAGCAATTACAAATTTTCACGTTTTTACATTCATAACCTCTTTCTATATAAAGAGGCATTGGAGTCACATTTTTTAATGGATACGAGATGCAACACCCTAAAAACGAGCACCCACAAACTTTTTATTTTCAAGTATCAAGGTGTGTTTGAGCACATTTTCCACGATGTTTTCTCAGGAAATTAAACTATTCCTTGCAAGTTTGATTGTGCTCACATTTTGATATATTGAGTACTGCATTCCACTTGAAATCAGTGCAATCGTAGATCGATTGTCCATGACTCGGATCCACTCTCAATCGTCGAACGCCCTCCCATTGCCATCACTGCCACCACCACCTCTAGTTGCTCTCATGACTAGATCCACAACCACAACCAACTAGGGATTGCCGTAGCCAAGCACCTGATAACTTGAATTCTAGCAGTTGCATTGCTAACTCTTCCACAGTCCTTTGTGACTTTTGCCGCCTTTTGAAGTATACTGTTGGGATATATTTATCTTTTCGTATCTTTTATGTTTCTTTATCTCTATTATGTAATTTTCCCTTTAGGGGTTCTCCTATCTATACAAGAGAACCTTTAGGATCTCATGAATAAATAATTCGTATTTCCCTTTGCACATGGTATGACAACGACTATCTCACACCAGATCCTGACATTGCTGGAGCCTCAACCCTCACATTGCTGGAGCCTCGCACTATCGCACTACCTTCCCAGCGGCACCCCTCAATTCGTTGCCTAGCCTAGGCACTGCTGCATAGCCTTTATAATTATCTACGTCTGGTTTCTTTGTGTTGTGATTCTTCCTTGTGATTAATCACTAATGTTTGGTTAAATGACATTTATTACTCTAACAATCTAGTTACTATGTATTTATAAAGATAAAAGTTTTTAACAGATAAATAAATCCAATACCTACTGTAATTTTTTTAAATATATTAATTGCTGTTGCATATCCAAAATGCGACATGCGCTTAAAAAAATAAAAAAATATGTCGCATTTGAGACATGCGACATCCATTTGCTTTAAATAATTATATGTCGCATGTCTCAAATGCGATACGTAGGACACATTTTGGAAAACGCCTAAGCGCGCCTAGGCGTCCAGGCGCCCAAGATTAACTCCTTGTCGCCTTAATAACCACGGACTTGTGGCATGTGGGTTCACCGAAACCTATGGGGTGGACTATCATGATACCTTTTCTCTCGTGGCCAGACACTCGATACTACGCATTCTTCTATCCGTTGCTGTTTCACGGGACTGGCCTCTTTAGCAGCTTGATGTGAAGAATGCATTTCTATACGGGGACCTACATGAGGAAGTATACATGCAGCAACCAACAGGGTCTGCTACTGAGGGGGAGTCCCAGAAGGTGTGCATGCTCCACAAGGTGATTTATGGCCTGAAGCAGAGTCCGAGAGCTTAGTACCAGAAGCTATCAGAGTTGATAGAGCAACATGGGTTTGCGCGGTCTACTGCGGACAACTCACTTTTTGTTCAAAGGACACAAAAAGATACTATTACTATTCTTGTTTATGTGGATGATATTGTTGTTACAACTAGGTCAACGGTTTGTGACTAATGACCTTGGTACTCTTCGGTACTTCCTTGGATTCGAGTTCGCCAGGAACCAACCCTGTCTTGTGATGACCCGGAGGAAGTTTGTGATGGATCTTTCTGAGACAGGTATGATAGGGTGCAAGCCTGCTACGACTCCTATGGATCCGAGTATGAGATTATATGATGATGACACTGAGGAGGTAGACAGTAGGAGATATAGAGAGCTGGTTGGGAAGCTTCTATATGCCACTATCACCAGGACGGATATAGCTTTTGCTGTGAGCAAAGTTAGCCAGTTCATGGAGCAGCCCAGGAAGGTGCATATGGATGATGTCCATATGATCTTGAGATATTTGAAGACCTCACCTGGTTCGGGCCTTATATTAAGTAGGGATACAACTCTTGAGGTGACAGCTTGTGCAGATGCAGATTATGCAGGTTGCCCTAGAGACAGAAAGTCTACTTCGGGTTTTGCTACTTTTGTCGGGAGCTCACTTATTTCATGAAAAAGCAAGAAGCAGACAATGGTGGCTAGATCAAGTGCAGAATTTGAATACAGGGCCATGCACATGAAAGTACAGAGATGATGTGGGTTAGATCTGTATTGACTGACCTTACTATTGAGGTTTCTCTTCCTATGTAACTTTTATGTGATAATCAATCAGCTCTGTTTATTGCCAATAATTCTGCTTTTCATGAACGGACAAAGCATATAGAGGTGGATTGTCATTACACTAGAGACATGATCCAGAAAGATCTCATATCCACTCTCATGTTACCATTGAAGATCAGACGGCTGACATCTTCACCAAGGCCCTAGCTAAAGGTCCATTTCAGAGGTGTTGCTCCAAGCTGAGCATGATAGATATATATGCTCCAGCTTGAGGGGGAGTGTTGAGATAAATGTATCTCTCGTTATCATTCATGTTTTATGTTTTGTTGATGTACTTCTCGTGTAATTAACCCAGGGCTTTTCTCCTATATAAGAGAGCCCGTGGGTCTCTTCTATTAGCATGATTCATTTTTCTCCCAACACTATTTACTTTTGAAGTAAATTTATGATTTAGTTTTTCATAACTCTTAGCTGTCCCTACTTAATGTGGAAAAAGGCTTTCTTCTTGTTGTAGTTTTTATAACTCTAGATTACTCTTTGTGAACGAAGAGATTAGGTCGACGGACTCCAAACTTAGCATGTTGAGGGGAAGATGGGAGAAGAGATTAAGCTTGACTGTTTAATGCTATGAAAATCCCTGATTATGAATTGTTATTATGCCCCACAGCCTAAATATAATTGAATTGGATTCACATACTTTATTCAAAGCCAAGTAAATTCAAATCCCATTCGTTTTTGAGTTTCAGATTCATATTCTCTTCAAATTTATTTTCTATTACATTTTTCATTTTTTTCCGAAAGAATCTTAATCGAGTTCAAATGATTAATTTAGAGTAAGACCCCTATTAAACTAGCAGCAAATAATTTCCCACTTTATTGTTTAGTGTTTGACATGTACCTCTTGCTGTGCAGGATGCTCTTAGGACTTTCTTATTGCGGAGACTTGACAATCTTTCCAAGGATGATAAAAGCCAAATTACAATGATATCAACTTGGGCCACAGAGCTTTACTTGGACCAGGTGAGTACTGTTCTGGGAATTTCAAGATGTTCTTTCGTGGACTGGTGTTCATGTCTTCCAGGAAGCTTATTAAAAGTTTCCACTGAGCTTATTTGATTTTTATAAACAGGTGAATCTAAAAAAAACCTTTCAGCTGAATTTGTCTGTAAAATAACTCATAACTGGAAGGGATAAATATTCTACTTTTATTATAAAGTGTTGAATATTGGGGTATCATCTTAGGTGAATCTTGTTTATATAATGTTTGATATCTATGATAAATACTTTTGTTACATGATAAATTCTTTGTGTGTAAATTATTTCTGTGCCAGAGATTAGTGTTATTGTGTCAAATACTAGCTAATAATAAGCACGACAATCTCTTCCGCTGGACAGCTGACTTAGGATTGGAATTAGTGTGGCTTCTGATAATCATATATTATTTGCTTGTAGTTTTGAAACTCTTTTGAAAAAGTGCATATCTATGTGGTCATCATTTTCTTTATAGAAGCAGTTTTAAGTGTTGAACATTTTCGATTTTGTGTGTGATACTCATTTATTGATGTATTCCTAAATGTCCAGTTCACAATACAAGAGTTCTTCATTGCACATTAGTTTTCTTTAACTATTATTTCTTTAGCAGTTTAAAATTTTCCAGATTTGTTTCATCACATCTTAGATTGAAACACAATCAGTTCCTTGACAACTCTCATCTTTTATTTTTCTTACATGTATATCTCTAATCGTTGACCTCTATCTTAAACATTCAGATAAATAGGCAGTTGCTAGAAGAGGACACTGAAGCTGGGGGCATAGGCGCAACTAAGAGCTATAGTTCAGAATATCAGGCTATAATAAGTGAGTTTCGAGCATTTCTATATGACTGCAAAGATGTTCTGGATGAGTCAACGACAATGAACCTTTTGGAAAGGTGAGTTTGCTTACTTGCATGCAATTGTTTTAAGCATCCTAGCATATTTTAAAGATGTGTAATTGTTGGGAGAAATAATATGCTATTTATTATTTGTGACTTTTACATCACGAACCTTAAAAACTTTGTAAATTACTTTCTCGACCATGTATTCTTTGTAGTTATCATCTAAACCCTGCAAACTTGCTAATTGTTACACCGCAACCCTTCCATGAGTTAAGCACAGAGTTCGTCAGGGTTTGTAGTGCAAGAGTTAGCAAGTTTGCAGAGTTTAGATGATAATTACGAAGAATACAAGGTCGAGAAGGTTTGGAAAGTTTTCATGGTTCGTGATGTAAAAATCCCTTATTATTTTTTGTTTGAGAAAAATTATATCGTTCATTAAGAGCTTACCTCCATTTGTAAAGAAAGAGGGTTGGAAGAACTATTATAACAAATACATATTAAGAAAAAAAAATAATATCCCTAAATCTATTAATCTCACTATTCCCTTCAAGTTGGAGCACGTCAGGCATGCTAAGCTTGAAAAGACATCGATCAAATAGTGTCCTTACGAGATACTTAAAGGTATTTGCATTCTAAGCATTGGATGACATATGTGGAGTCCATAGGTGACATTTTTGATCAAGTCATGAGTGTAGTGACAACCAATCTCCGTATATTTGGTAATCTCATGAATGGCATAACCATAGGTAACAAAAAAAATGGACATCACATCTCCATGGGAAATGTGATATCAACGTCCAAATCCTCTCGAATATGTTTGACTCACATAAACTATGCAATAGTCTATTTTATGGTCATGTATTCTGATTGTATGCTGAATCTACACTTAGTGTTGTCCTTTATTTCTCGGTACTCTGATTTTTAATTTGACAATGACATTGGGTGGAATAATAGATTCGAAAAGTACTATAGTAGGATGTGTTTAGGGGTTGAGAGTTGGGGGGTTAACGTTTGCTAATGGTAGGAGGTATGCAATAGGCCTAGAGGATAGATGCCAATGCACCCACAGAAGGGCATGAATTTTGAGTAGGTAGGGGAAGAGATAGTAATGTGCATTAAGAGATGACGATGTGGATCTCAGGGTAGCAGATGTTTGGGTGCTTGTTTCTTTGGCTGTGTTGTTGGAGGTATGTGAAAAGGGTGGCTTAGCTCCTAAAACTATTACGTGTAACAAAATCTGGGTGAAAGTGACCACGACAACTAGTTATTGCAAGGATGCAACTAATGCTGGTTTTATTTCAACATGGAGTTCGACACACGCACTTAAATAAAGGCTGTCACAATAGTTACTGTTGAGGGAAAATAATCGAATGCATTAATGAGAGGCCCTAGGGTTCTCTTATATAGGAGAGGAACCTATTGGGCAAATTACAAGGCAAGGACAAAAGAAATAGAAAATAAGTAAAACAATAATATTGATAACAATTATCTCAACACTCTCCCTCAAGCTGGAGCGTAGATATTGATCAGACTCAGCTTGGAACACCTCTGATAAGGCCCTCTAGCTAGGGCCTTAGTAAGAACATCTGCTGCTTGGTCTCCAGAGCTAACATGCATAGTAACGATAAGACCCTTCTGTATCATGGTGACATTCCACCTCTATGTGCTTCGTCCTTGTTGGAAAAAATAGAAGACTTGTTTATTCCATAGAACACTGGGCTCTCTTATATAGAGGAGAGACCTATAGGTAAATTACGTAAGATAGACATGACGAGAATAAAATTAGCAACTGCTACTCAGAGTACATAAAATTATCTCTACACCCCCCTTAAGATGGAGCATAGATGTCAATCATGCTCAGTTTGGAAGAACGCCTCTGAAATGGTCCTCTGAGTAGTACCTTGGTGAAAATGTCCGCCGTTTGTTCTCCTGTACTGACATGTGAGTAGAAATTAGGCCCTGCTGAATCATGTCTTTAGTATAGTGACAATCTACCTCAATGTGCTTCGTTCTTTCATGGAATGCATGATTATTTACAATGAACAATGCAGTCTGATTATCATATTGTAACTGCATGGGCAGAGGTATATTTATATACAAATCTGTCAGCACTGCTCGAACCCACATCATCTCTGTGCTCGCTTGTGCCATAGCCCTATACTCAGATTCGGCACTCGATCTAGCTTCCACTGTTTGTTTCTTACTTTTCCAAGAAACAAGAGAACTGCCAACGAATACAACAAAGCCAGACGTAGACTTGCTATCTTTAGGACACCCCACATAGTCTGCATCAGCACATGCAGAAACAGAAAGATTTGTTCCTTTCTTGAATAACAGTCCTGCACCTGGAGAAGATTTCAGATACCGCAATATCATATATATAGCATCCATATGAACCTGTCGGGGCTGCTCCATGCACTGACTTACCCGATTCACTACAAACGAGATGTCAGGTCTAGTAATAGTAACATATAGGAGCTTCCCCACCATCTCTCTGTATCTTCTTTTGTCAACCTCTTCTGTATCATCTTCATATAGTTTCATGCTAGGGTCCATAGGAGTAGTGGATGGTCGACAACCAATCATGCCTGTCTCAACAAGCATATCCGTAACATACTTCCTTTGGGTTGCAGGGTTGGGCAGGGTTGGGTTGAGTTGGGTTGGGCTGGGTGAATAGTAATCTGTGAGGAGGAAGTACCCTTGTGAATAGTAACCAGGGTTGGGCCAACCCTGCCCAACCCTGCAACCAAACATGCGCTAAGGGTTCCCAGATCCTTCGTAACAAACTAACGACCTAGATTTTTTTTGCCATTTTTATTTCATTCTCATCATCATCATCTGTAACAAGTATATCATCTACATAAATCATGATCACAACAATGCCTCTAGGTGTCCTCTGCACAAACAATGAGTGATCTGCATTTGATCTCTTGAACCCCGTCTTTCCACCAAATCCGATAGCTTTTAAAACCAAGCCGTCGGACTTTGCTTAAGGCCATATATTGCCTTATGGAGTCTACAAACCTACTGACAATCCCCCTCAGCAGCAAACCCCAGAGGCTGTTGCATATAAACCTCTTCCTGTAGGTCGCCATACAAAAAAGCATTTTTAACATCAAGCTGAAATAAAGGCCAATCACGTACCACTGCATATAAACCTCTTCCTGTATATCTTCTATTGCTTTCGGGGTACCCGTAAGAGGCATGAAGCTGTGAAGCTTCTCAAACATCCCACGCAAGGATGTATACACGAATGGAGAGGCCGACTGTTCTGCTTGATCGTGAATATATCGTGCTGAAGCTGAAGTATCTTGGTTTCATTCCTCGCCTGAGAGTAAGTAGCTGCGAGGATATCCCACATAGCCTTAGCAGTAGACTGGTGTAAGACATCATTGACGATCTCTGTTGTCGATGTCCCTGAAAGCCAGACTTTGACATATGCATCATCTACCTCCCAAGAGGCGTTCGACCAAGTCTTCTCCACCGGTTCCTCCTTAGTAAGAATATGCTTCTTATCATTCGACTTCATGAGACTTATGAACTGCATACTCCAGAGCTCATAGTTCGTCCCGTCCATCTTGACTATAGGCGCTGGACCTTGAAAGGCGCCTGTGGTGGGCACATCAACTTTGTTTTCTAACATGCTCCCGGTGGAAGAATAGTAGGGTTATGTAGACCAATGAATAGGTTTCTACACAAACATGTATGGATTTGAATGCATATGTAGACTTATGCACCCAAGTCCATTATTCCTAGCCGAACCCCTACGATGCGACAAAAAAGAGAGTAGCCGGTGGCTACAAAGGCTGACGACCGAGGATAGGCTGCACCTGCGACAGCGGTGGGGCTGCTGGGTTGCTACGGCGGCAGCAGGGGCCGCTGGGCCGAATGACGATGGAGGGGGGGGGGGAGGAGGGCTACTGGGCCGTTAGGCTGCTACGGGGGCTGAAGTTGGCGGCAATGACGGAAGGAGAGAAAGGGATGGTGGCGACAGTGGAAGGAGAGAAAGGGCTGGCGACGACGACGGAAGGAGAGAGAGATGGCCGACGGGTGGGGTAGGGTTAGGGTTAGGGTACAGAGCACCGGTCTAGGACCGTGGCTTAGATACCATGTTGGGAAAAATAGAAGACTTGTTTATTCCATAGAATCCTAGGCTCTCTTACATAAGATAGACATGACGAAAATAAAATAAGCAGCTACTACTCAGAGTACATAGAATTATCTCTACAGTCCTCTCATGAAAGGTTGGATTGTTGGCAATAAAGAGAGCAACCTTATTGTCACATTGGAGGTACATGGGAAGAGGCACCTCTTTCTTCAGGTCAGTAAGAACAAATCTGACCCACATTATTTCTATGCTAGCCTACGCCATGGATCTGTATTCTGACTCGGCACTCGATCTGGCAACCACAATCTGCTTTTTGCTTTTCCATGAAACCAGGGAATTCCCTATAAACACAACAAAGCCTGATGTAGACTTCCTATCCTTTGGACACCTAGCATAATCTGCATCTGCACATGCGGTAACTGAAAGAGAGGTGCCTCTACTGAAAAGGAGTCTTGTACCTGGTGAAGTCTTCAGATATCTCAAAATCATATGGACTGCATCCATATGTGCCTGTCTGTGCTGCTCCATAAACTGACTCACTTTGCCCACGACAAAGGATATGTCAGGCCTGGTAATGGTCACAGTAGATTGCCAACAAGTTCCCTGTACCTTCTCTTGTCAACCTCCTCAATGTCATCATCATAGTGCTTCATACTCGGGTCAATAGGAGTAGTGACAGGTCTGCAATTTGCCATGCATGTCTCTAAAAGAAGGTCTGTAACATACTTCCTCTGGGTCATGACAAGACCTCGCTCGTTCCTGGCAATCTCCGGTCCAAGGAAGTAACGTAAATGTCCAAGGTACTTGGTCACAAACTGCTAACCTAGGAAGTCCTTGGCACCCTGAATGCCCGGCTCGTCATCTCCTGTAACAATAATGTCGTCAACATAAACAAGAATGCCTGTAGTACCTCTCTGGGTCTTCTGTACGAACAAGGAGTGATCGGTAGTTGATCTCATAAACCCTTACTACTTTATCAAGTTCGAGAGCTTCTGGAACCATGCTCTTGATATCTGCTTAAGGCCATAGATAGCCTTGTGTAGCCTGCAAATCTTCTGACACTCCCCCTCAACAACAAACCCAGGTGGCTGCTTTTAGACCTCCTCATGTAAATCACCATAGAGAAAGACATTCTTTACATCAAGCTGATAAAGGGGCCAATCTCGTGTCACAACAACAGAAAGTAGAATACATAGAGTAGAATGTTGTGCAACTGTGAGAAAGTATCCTGATAGTCCACCCCATATGTCTGGGGGAACCCTCGTGCCACAAGTCTCGCCTTATAACGATCCACACTGCCATCTGCACGGTTTTCACAGTGAACACCCATTTGCATCCTACAACAAATGCGTCAACTGGAGCAGAAACAAGACCACATACCACATGAATGTAACACGACCATCTCTTCTTCCATAGCGAACCTCCACTGACTGTCTCGAAGAGCCTCCTGATATGTTTGTGGTATCTGCACGGTTGATAGTGCCAAAGTAAACCCCCCGAAATCCTCTGACAATCTGCTCAAGGAAACTTGGGCTGCAAGAGGGTAAGTAGCACATGTACGCTTCTGCTTTCGTAGAGCAATTGCCACGTCAAGATCATCTGCCAAGTCTGGAGCCTGTAAGTTTCCCTCTGGGGAGGGCACCTGCTCATCCTGTCTAGAATCCTGCCGCACAGACAACTCAGTAGTGCTACCAGTAAAAACAATATGCCTCAAACGTTCAGTACATACCTTGGGCGTGTTGGATGACGGAGGAGGCACATGAGCATGGGGTCGTCGCTGGTAAACCTGCAGAAAGAAAGTAGGAGATGGTGGAGGTGGTAGTGGAGGAGTTGGTCGTGGTGGATGTGTCAGTGGAAGAGTTGATGGTGAAGGTGATGTCGTAGGTGATAAGGACGGAGGAAGAGGCATATACTCTTCTCCATCCTCTGAAGGAGTAATCCTGTCACCTGTGGGGGGGAAATACATAATGGACTCGAAGAAGGTGACATCAACACTAACATAGTATTTTCGTCGAACAGAATCAAAGCAACAATATCCTTTTTGGGTCTTGGAATACCCAACAAACACACATTTGACGGCTCTAGGAGAGAGCTTGTCAAGACCAGGAGATGTCTGATGAACAAATGTTACAGAATCAAAAACACGAGGTGTTAGCGAGAAAAGATCCGTGTCGGGAAACGCAATCAAAAATGGAATCTTCTCTCCCAACACCGAAGAAGACATACGATTTACCAGATAGCAAGCAGTTAGAACCGCATCTCCCCAGTATGAATGAGGAGCACGACTCTGAATCAAAAGAGTTCTGGTAATGTCTAACATGTGGCGGTGTTTTCGTTCTGCTACCCCATTCTGTTGGGAAGTGTATGCACAAGATGTCTGATGCACAATGCCAAGAGACCTAAAGAATTGAGAAAGCTCTGTACTGCAAAACTCTAATGCATTATCGGAACGAATAAACTTGACTTTTGCAGAAAAATATTTCTAATTTCATTAATAAAGGACTGGATAACAGGACCTGCATCAGACTTATTCTTAAGAAGAAATACCCAAGACAATCTCGAGAACTCATCAACAACAACAAGATAGATATTATCCCTGATGATCTGGGACACAACTGGGACCCCAAATATCAAAATGGAGCAACTCAAACAGACTATGACTACTTTACCCTGACGACTATGGAACGTGGGCTGATGATGCTTCCCAAGCTAGTAGGCCTCGCACTAAAACGTAGATCAAGGAGAAATCTGTGGAAGAATGTGACTCAGCTTTTGCAGAGGAAGATGGCCAAATCGAAGATGCCACATATATGGAGAGACAGATCCAGTGCGAAGAGAAGATGCACCAACATATGGAGTCTGTACTAATCTGTAGAGACCTCCTTGCTCACGGCCAGTTTCAATCACCCTGCCCGTCAATATATCCTGAAACACAAGAGCAGATGGATCAAATATGGCACGAAATGTAAGTCTTTGGTGATTTGACCAATTGATAATAAATTCATAGAAAATTCAGGAGCATAAAGAACATTCTGAAGCCTCAGTGCGAAAGTCAACTACACCTCCCCGTGACCAGTAATGGTAGAGTGTGTCTAATCCGCTATTATAACAGACCGTCTAGACTGAGTCGGACGAAACACACTAAACTGGCCTCTGTCACCACAAAGATGATGAGAGGCACCTGAATCCATGATCCTTTCTGACAAGTCTGCCCTGTAACAACTAGTAAATGCATATTCTGTGCCTGACGTGGATGCTGAGGCAGCTACCTTTGAGGACCCTGAAGGAGAGCTGGTCGACCCAAAGGCAACATGCATAATCTCTCTTAGTCGTGCCACAAGCTTGTCAAATCTCTGGTCAGATGCATGTGATGAACTCCCAGCCTGTTGTATCTGCTTTGCAACCCGAGCTGAAGCAGGAAACCCATGCTTAGAATAACATGTTTCCTTTGAGTGGCCAGACCTGTGACAATAGGTGCACTGCTGACGTCGACTACCCCCTCCTCTGCCCCGGCTGGAGCTTCCCCTACCACGATATGGTGTAGGGCTTCCTCTACCACGTGATACTGTCATAGCTGAAGATGTCTGAGACTATAAAGTACTACCAGATGATATACACAGTCTACTCAATCTGCGATATGCCTCCTCCATTGGAGGTATGGTAGCATCAGTGAGGATCTGGGCACGAGCTGCATCATATTCAGGTTCAAGGGCTACTAGAAAGACTCCAGTCATCACAGAGTCTCTGTATGCCTTGAGCTGCTCTGGTGTAACAGTCAAGGGAATGTAGCCAGGTAACTTCTCAAACATACCCCTCAAAGAAGTATAGAAGGTGTGAAGGGGGCGACCATTCTGTCTCGATGTGAAGATATCGTGCTGGAGCTGGAGTATCTTCGACTCATTCTTCGCCGGAGAGTACGTAGCGGCAAGAATGTCCCACATAGCCTTTGCAATAGGCTGACTCAGGATATCATTGGCTATCTCCATGGATAAAGTCCCGGATAGCCACACACGAGCATACACATCATCCGCCTCCCAGGAGGCATTTGTCCCAGTCTTGTCACGTGGCTCCTCTGACATGAGGATATGCTTCTTGCCATTACATTGCATTAAACTCATGAACTGCATGGCCTACAGTTCATAATTAGTTCCATCCATTTTGACGATGGGTGCTGGACCTTTGAAGGCACCCAGAGATGAGACTTCTGATGTGTTGTCAGACATGATGACAACTATCTCCAAGACTGGGTCAACAACAAGAACTACTGGTGTCTACACCAACATACATGAAGATGGTTGTGGGTGTAGACTCATACCACAACCTCTTACATTCTTTGAAGCCGCCTTTGGGTAGCTAGGGTGTTTGTAGATGATCCTTTGCACCCTAGAGGTCCAAAAAAGGACCTAAACCGAGACCGAGATGATAGGGGGCAGCAAGGAAGTACCCACAGGGATGACCTCTTCACACGACGACGGGAGCACCCTAGGCCTGAAGCTAGACCGCGAGGTCACACGTAGGAGGCGCAGGCAACAACCCACGTGAGGAGAGGGGCACGCGAGGAGCAGCCCCCCCATGATATGGGAGAGAAGGCGACAATGCCCAGTGGCGGCTGCTTGGAGGGAAGGCGGCGGCCCGACGTGGCCGTGTGGAGCGCGCAAAGGGATTTGGTGGGAGGGGCTAGGGTTAGGTCATAGACTTCGGTCTAGGACCGTCACTCTGATACCATGTTGAGGGGAAAAGAAAAGTTGTATTCCATCTAACCCTAGAGCTCTCTTATATAGGAGAAAAGCTCAAAGGGTAAATTACATAAACATGACAAGAGAAATAAACAATATAAATAAAGGCAACAAAACATAAGTATCTTAACATCCCTAATTGCACGACTAATCATCATTCCATACTCCAATCCTCCAGTTTATTTTACTCACTAGCTTGTCCTTAGATACAACATCGTCGTCATAACGACTTAAGGAGTATGCTTTGAGTCGAGAAGGCTTATGTTGTCATGTATTATGTTAGTGAGAGTGGGGGATTTCTATTAATACAAGTTGGTTAGTGCATAATCTAGCTCCAAAAGTATTGTTTTCTAGTGAAGAGTTGAGTCAATTGAGTAATGAGATTTTTGCAGATCCATCTATATTGTGGTATATATTCTTGTGTTGATTGCCACATCGCTTAGTACGTAAGAGTTGGATATGAGTGGTGCATATATAATCATGTACTAAAATTTTCAGTGAAAAGGAAAATAAGAAGTTTTATCAAAAGATAAAAAGTAAGAAGATCAGGCTGTAAGGGTCATCCTGTGGAGCAGGATAGTTATCCTGGTTGCCTTGATCCACAGATTTAATTTTATGACACTTGTGGCTGCATGTTATCTCGGATTATCATTTTCTTCTATTTTGCTTTTCATAAATTGCAATACATCAAAAACAGATTTCGTCTTATGCTACACACTGTATATGCCATGCTATGCAGTTATGGAAGAATTGATGAATTGGTGTACTTTGCTAACCTCAAGGAGCATTACGACATAGTTGTGCATCATTATATTCAGGTCTTATTTATGATCATGACTGTTATTTTCTATCTTGATTCAGTTCTAATATAAAAAAAATGAAAATGCATACAAGTATCATAATGCTATCTCTCAGTTGCCTTCTTAATCTAGCAAACTTTGCAATCTAAGAAAGAAGGTTTTATATCCAGCGGTGTGAACTTGTATCTAAGTAAATATCTGGATATAATCGATATTCTTGAATATCCACATTTCCCTATATTCGTAGAAGTTATTGTGCAATTCTGTTCTCAAAATAATGCAGGTTGACCAAGTATTTATAACATTTGACTTGTTCTTTTGTCATGGATTTTTCTTTCATTTTATGTATGTATTTGTGGATATCTAGGGCAGGCTTGTGAGGCACAGCTGTAGGAAGAAAGGGCATGCTTACTTTGATCCTGTTGTACTATGAACATGGTCCCCTCAATTTTGTGGACTTGAAAACAGAACACGATGGTGGAGTTGGTCTTGGATTTGATTTTGAGCTTATCCATCCTTGTGCTCAACTGCTCAAAGTGGACGGCAAGGGAAGGAATGAACGAATGAGATGTGTGACCTTTATTTGGTGGGAGATTATGTTGAAATACTTGATTTTTTAAATTTAAGAGAGTGGTTTGTTGTTAGGGAAGAGGGGTGAAGAAGTGAATGCCATAAACTCATTTTAGGGAGAAAGCACATGAATATATATCATTGAGCGCTTCAATGTGCTATAATGGGATGCTCCTAGCATTCATTTGCCCCAACGATGTCCATTCTCTATTCCTCGCAACCAGTGTTGTCAAAGGCGCTCGAGGCGCTCGCCTAGACGCTAAGGCGAGGCGAGCCCTAGGTGCCTTGCCTTGCTTCAGGCGAGGCATTTTGCCTCAGGCGCTGCCTAGGCGAGTGCCTGGCCTAAGGTGCCAGGCGCTTGAGGCGAGCGCCTGAAGCAAAACTGGGGCTTTTTGCTGAATGGTTTGTATTTTTTTCTTTTTTAAATTTTAAAGTTGGATAAATATTAGTTCTGAGTAATAGTTGGACATGTTAGTGTATATATATATATGCATACAAATACATGCATCAATTATACATACACTAGCAATACACATACATATACGCAAGCTCTACATACTCACATACACATACATTTACGCATACATATTAGTTATAGGTATTATAATTAAAAACATAATACATACATACATACAAACACATATATGTATATATACACATATACATGTTAACATATGTATATGCATGTATATGCATGCATGCACATATGTGCACATGTACATGTACACACATGTACACGTATTTACATGTACTACACATATATACATGTAATAGGCATTCACTTATAAATATTTATGCATAAACACATATATGTTAGTCCTTAATTCTACATATGCAAATACATTTATACATGTTAGTTCTAAATTCTATTTACAAGTTACATTTATATTAGTTTTAAGTACTACACATATATGTATATATAACTAAATATACATGTACTTACATATATATTGGATTGATATTAGATGTAATTTATACATGTTAATAATTAATTATACATATACACATACATGTTAGTCCTTAATTCTATAATTCTACATATACACATAAATGCTAGTTCTTAATTCTATATATACATGTAAATTTATACATGTTAGTTCTAAGTTCTATTTACACGTTACATTTATATTAGTTTTAAGTACTATAATTGCATACATAATATATACTTACATACGCATACATAAATAAATATACATATACTTACATATATATTGGATCGATATTAGATTGTAATTTAGGTGTGTGTATGTGGGTAATTTTTTTTTTAAAATACATGCATGTACATATAAATACATACATACATACATGTATGTATAGGTATATAAGATTATATTTACATAAATATATGTAAAATATATAGCGCCTCGATTGTCTTAGGCGAGCGCCTAGCGCCTCAGGCGTTTTGGACTCCTAGCGCCTTAGAGCGCCTTACGCCTTTGACAACACTGCTCGCAACTAAGTATTGTCATATTAAGATAAACGAACTTTCTAGGAAAGATGAAGTTGACTCTATTTTATTGATCCACCTTAGACCTCGAAAAGTTGATGATAGAAGTTCTCGCAATATCTTTTCCAATGCAAAAATGACCTATAGTAATTGGCGCACTGCTCATGTTGACATTCAAAATGATTGGATTACATGTTAATAATCAATAAAATTAAGGGAAAAGGGAAAACATAATGCAGAAAAATAATAAGGTCATAGAAATGCAGTACTATTCAAATTGAGATGATAGAGGTTCCCTAGGTTGAAGAAGTGAACTAAAGCATTAGAATTCTCTATCATTCTTCATAGTGAAACTGGAATAGAAGGCTTTGTATATAGAGATGCACACCTCACATCTTCTCTAATTGAACAATGAATAGACAATGAGGCCTGGAGTTTTATTGATCAAGCACATGAATTATGTAGCCTGCCAATGCAGTATAGGATTCATCCCCTAAGATCCATTTTTATCGACATATTTGAAAATTCCTTTTAATTTTTGTAAATATTTTATTAGCCCAGGCTAGTGAGTGCTGCACTTTTTTAATGTTTTAAAATCAGTAGATTAGAGATAAAATCTCCAAAATCAAGGAACAATGGCAACTTTTTTCTTGAAGAGACAAGGGTGACCATTTCTAGCAATGAGATATGCCGTGAGACATGCAATGCTTTATGATTAACTGTAGACATGCACATATATTGTAACTGAGTTGAAGATGATCTATTGGACGTGTTACTCTGACTTCACAAAGAAGGATTGTATGTGTCTAGAAGGTTTGTAGGATGTCGATATAATATAAATAAACGAATTTCATCTAAGGTAGTTCCAAAATTCCAAGAGGGCACTTTAGTGCTTCAGTTCGAAGATTTTAGAAGGTAAAAAAAGAACCTTGCCTAGCGATGGGTATGTGGAAAATGAAATATTGGAGGAAAACTATTAAGACAGATTTTGCATTTTTAAATGAGTTCATGCATGACCTGAATTAGGTCTATTTAAAATCTATGAGTTGAGGAAAACTATTAAGATGGACGACATTTTTGATCGCTGCTATTGTCGTAAGGGTAACCATTTCCGGAAAATTATTTTTATGTGATTCATTGCCCAAATGTCGCAACATGCTAACATGCAACTGATTCGAGCTGGAACCATTCGATTGGAAAGTCTCATGAAGAAAGAAGCCTCTGAGATTCTGACCTCTTGACCAACAAGGGAGGTTGAGAGAAGGGATTGTGACTCGACAACCTCATGAAAGGGCTTTAAGACAAACCTAGATGAATTAGATTCTATTGGTGCGGAGTAAGAAAATCATTGCCATTTGACTAAGAGTAAGGGAATTCAGAGACTATCAAATAGTACTGGGAGTGGTTGAGGCCTCCCTTATAGTATGCGGGGGATAGTCTTAAAAAAGATGAAAGTATACATCAATGGTTGAATATAGTTCAGAAGTTGCAAGAGTTCCTGCATAGGGGAAATGATTGCTTGAGTAAAAAAGTGATCTGCTCTTTATCATTGCATGAGTGTAGCTGAAATGCTGTAGGGATTATTTTTTTGGGAAATTAGTTGCATATTGTAGTTGGAATTCCGATACCAACCAGCTAGCTTGCAAAGTGGACACCATGATTGAGAATTCACAAATTTTTTGATTACACAAGTTAATGGGTTAGGGGGTGAAATGACAGGAGAAGAAAATGACAAGTACTTCCTTATGATCATCAACTTACTTGGCCTAGGCCCACCATAGGGCAAGGAATACTTGGTTTGAAGAAATGACCTCCAACGAGTTTGGCAGTGTCGCACACAACTATGTGTGAAGGTCTTCATTTTATAGCTTAGGGTATGTTAAGGGAACATACTGGGGTGCATTATGAGAGGCCCAAGGGTTCCCTTATATAGGAGAAGAACCATTGGGCAAATTACAGAAAGATGAAATGAAAAATAGGAAATTACAGAGAGGATAATACTAAAAATAGTAACTATCTCAACACTCCCCCTCAAGCTAGAGCGTACATATCAAAAAGACTCAGCTTGGAACATCTCTGATAGGGTCCTCTCGCTAAAGCCTTTGTAAGTATATCTGCTGTCTGGTCTCTAGAGCTAACATGTGTAGTAGTGATAATACCCTTATGTATCACGTCACGAGTGTAGTGACAATCCACCTCTATGTGCTTCGTCCTCTCATGAAAGGCTGGGTTATTTGAAATGAAGAAAGCAGCTTGATTATCACATTGGAGGTGCATGGGAAGAGGCACTTCTATAGTTAGGTCAGTAAGGACGGATCTGACCCACATCATCTCTATGCTAGCCTGTGCCATGGCCCTGTATTCCGATTCAACACTTGATCTAGCAACCACATTCTGCTTCTTACTTTTCCATGAAACAAGAGAATTCCCTATGAACACAGCAAATCTAGACGTAGACTTTCTATCCTTTGGGCACCCAGCATAATCTGCATCTGCGCATGCTGTTACTTAGAGAGATGTACCTCTGCTGAAAAAAAGTCCAGTACAGAATGAAGTCTTCAAGTATCTCAGAATCATATGGACTGCATCCATATGTGCCTATCTGGGCTGCTCCATAAACTGACTCACTTTGCTCACAACAAATGCTATGTCGGGCCTGGTAATAGTTACATATAGTAGCTTGCGAACAAGCTCTCTGTATCTTCTCTTGTCGACCTCCTCAGTATCATCATCATAGAACTTCATGCTTGGGTCAAGCGGAGTAGTGGCAGGTCTGCAATCTGCCATGCCTGTCTCTGAAAGAAGATCTATAACATACTTTCTCTGGGTCATCACAAGACCCCGTTGATTCCTGGCAAACTCTATTCCGAGGAAGTAACGTAAATGTCCAAGGTCCTTGATCACAAACTACTGACCTAGGAAGTCCTTAGCACCCTGAATACCCTGCTCGTCATCCCCTGTAATAATAATGTCATCAACATAAACAAGAATGACTGTAATACCTCTCTGGGTCTTCTGTATGAAGGAGTGGTCAACAATTGATCTCACAAACCCCTGCTGCTCAAGTCCGAGAGCTTTTTGAACCATGCTCTTGGACTCTGCTTGAGGCCATAGATAGCCTTGCGTAACCTGCAAACCTTCTGACACTCCCCCTCAGCAGCAAACCCAGGTGGTTGCTGCATGTAGACCTCCTCCTGTAGGTCACCATAGAGAAATGCATTCTTCTCATCAAGTTGATAAAGAGGCCAATCTCGTGTCACAGCAATAGCAAGGAGAATACGTAAAGTAGAATGTCTAGAAACTGGGGAGAAATTATCGCGATAGTCCACCCCATATGTCTGGTAAACCCTCATGCCACAAGTCTCGCGTTATAGCGATCCACACTGCCATCCGTACAGTGTTTCACAGTGAACATCCATTTGCATCCCACGACTGATGTATCAACAGGAGCAGAAACAAGACTCCACGTACCTCATGACTGTAGCACAACCATCTCCTCCTCTATGGCTAACCTCCACTGACTATCTTTGAGAGCCTCCTGATACGTCTGTGGTATCTGCACGGCTGACAGTGCTAACGTAAATCTCTTGAAATCCTCTGACAACTTGCTCAAAGAAATTTGGGCTGCAAGAGGGTAAGTAGTACACGTCTGTTTCTGCTTTCGAAGAGCAATCAGTACGTCAAGATCATCTGCCAAGTCCTGGGCTTGTATATTTCCCTCTTGAGAGAAATCGGTATCGGAGCGACGGTCCTAAACTGAAGTTACCGTAACCATCCGTAAGTCGACACCTGCCCCCCCCCAACCTCCCCCCCCCCCCCGCCCCCCCCCCCCCCCCCCCGCCCGCCCGCCCCCTCCCAGTGCCGTACGCACGTCAGGCCACCGCGCCTTACGACTCCTGTACTGTGCCCCTAGGCCCCCGTGCCTAGCGCGCACGCTAGTCCCGCCTCGCGCCCTTGTGCGCCCAGCTGCCTGCGTCCGTGCCCAGTCGCTGCGCCCAGTCCCTCTTGCGCTGCACGCGTACCCGTCACCCCTGCGCCCAGTCACCCTTGCGCCGGTACCTGCCACCCCTGCGGGACCTTGCGCCCTTGTGCTGCACGCCCAGTCGCTAACGCACCTGCGCGCCAGTGCGTGCCATCCCTGCAATCAGAATCCCACTTCCAAAAGAATTCCGCTTCCAGGACGTGCCCTGACCCTGATCCTATCAGCAGATAGGTATGTGATTTGATTTCTATCAGAGATACGATTTCCGTCAACCAAAGAAGATTAGCAAGGATGGTTGTATGAATATATACGTACAACCAATCCTTCGTATGATTCTGTAAACTCGTTTATCTCGGTCTACTTCCCAGTCGAATTCCATTATTTGGCTATCTTACAACATGTCAGACAACAAGAGTGACATCTTCTCGTCCGGAGCCTTTAAGGGCTCGACTCCCATCGCTAAGATGGATGGGACCAACTATGAGTTGTGGTCCATGCAGTTTCTCACCCTCATGCAGTGCAACAAGGAGCACATCCTGACAGATCCAGAGCCAGCGGACAAGACCGGGGAAAATGCTTCTTGGAAGCAAGATGACGCGTACGCACTTGTTTGGCTTTGTGGGACTCTTACTACAAAGATAACCAATGATATTCTATCTCAGCCAACTGTGAAGGCAATGTGGGACACTTTGGCATCCACCTATGCCCATGCGAAGAATCAGGCCAAGATCCTTCAACTACAGTTTGATATCTACAACACCAAGCAGAATGGCCGCCCCTTGCATGTTTACTACTCTTCGTTGCATGACATGTTTGAAAAGCTTCATAGCTACATGCCCATTACGACGTCTATTGAGCAGCAGAAGACATGTAGGAACTCCACAATGGTTGGAGTTTTCATGGCTGGACTTGATGTAGATTATGATGCTGCATGTACTCATCTTCTTACTGGAGCAACCATTCCCCCTATAGAGGGGAGGCCTATAGCCGTCTCAGCCGACTCATCATCCCTTCGACAGCTACGTCTTCGCACTCCTCAACGATGGCCGCTTCTCGTGGTCGAGGTGGGGCGATCCAGTCCAGGGACGAACACCTCGAGGAAGAGGTGGTGGACGCCAACATGGTCCTTGCACCTACTGCCGCAAGCCTGGACATGCAGAGGATACATGCTATCAGAAGCATGGATATCTTTTATCTGATCGAGCAGCAGAGCATATTGTGTCTTCAGAGACTTCGGCTCCCAGACCGATCCTCGTCTAGATGATATTGTCTCTCGTATTCGAGAGATCATGACTCCTAGTGCTGACACCACCACAGATACTGCTGCAGCAGCCAGAGCCTCTTCGAGCTCCTCAGGTATCACCTATGCCTTTACTGGTAGTATGAATGCAAACATGACAGAGTGGATTATGGACTCTGGTGCTTCTCACCACTTGTGTGGAGACAGAACGCAGCTGAAGTTCTACAGGGCTATACCACCTGGCAGATGGGTCGTCATTGCTAATGGCGACCACTTACCTATTACAGGACAGAGGGGTGCAATTGATACCATCCATGCGCCTGAAGAATGTTTTATATGCTCCTGCTTTTCGGATGAAATTACTTTCTATTAGTCAGATCATTAAGGATCTGCATTGTCGTGCCATCTTTGACCCTCCATCTCTTATGTTTCATGACATACTCATGGGCAGGATAATTGGAAGTGGCCGTGAGCAGCAGGGACTCTACAGATTAGTCCAACCTCGTCATGCTAGTGTTTCTATTATACCTACTGGACCTGTCTCTCCTTATCCGTGGCACCTTAGATTTGGACATCTTCCTCTACAGAAGTTATCTCATGTTCTCCTTAAGATTTCTACGAGACCCTCCTTTCAGTGTGAGGCATGCCAACTTGGAAAGCATCACCGTTCATCTTTTCCATCCCGTCAGAGTCGGAGTAGTTCTCAGCTATTTGAGCTCCTTCATTTAGACATTTGGGGTCCTAGTCGTGTTCCTGATCTTTAAGGACACCGTTTTTATCTTGTAGCGGTCGATGATTTTTCTAGACTTTCATGGGTCTTCTTATTGAAGAATAAGTCTGAGACTGGATCCACTATCAAGTATTTTATTAATGAAATAAAGAATATTTTTTCTGCCAATGTTAACTATATTCGTTCTGACAATGCCTTGGAATTTTGCACCTTACATCTTTCTGAGTTCCTTAGATCCCATGGCATTGTTCACCAGACCTCATGTGTCTACACTTCCCAGCAGAACGGTGTTGTCGAGCGCAAACACCGTCACTTACTTGATGTGACCAGAATATTGTTGATACAGAGCCGTGCTCCTCATGCTTACTGGGGTGATGCTGTCCTTACTGCTTGCTATCTGGTAAACCGTATGCCCTCGTCCGTGTTAGGAGAGAAGATTCCTTACTTGATTGCGTTTTCCGAGAAGGATCTCCGCTCTTACACCTCGTGTGTTTGGATTTGTTGCCTTTGTTCATGATGTCTCTCCAGGGTGCGACAAGCTCTCTCCTAGAGCTGTCAAGTGTGCTTTTGTCGGCTACTCTCGTACCCAAAAGGGGTATCGTTGCTCTGATACCATGTTAAGGGAACATACTGGGATGCATTATGAGAGGCCCAAGGGTTCCCTTATATAGGAGAAGAACCATTGGGCAAATTACAGAAAGATGAAACGAAAAATAGGAAATTACAGAGAGGATAATACTAAAAATAGTAACTATCTCAACAGGGTAGGTTGTCTAATGATGAAAGTATATAGAGCCAAGATTTTGAGTGTCAATGATGTTTTGTGCCCAAGATGTTGTGATGCTAAGATGGACCTAGAACGTTTCTTTTCCTAAATGAATTTTAGAGAGGTCGAGAGTGAGGAACTTGTTGGACTATTCCGGCACAAGGAGCTTCTGGGCCTTCATTTGGTCTGCGTGTATTCATCCCAAACCTGATGTTTGCCGCCTCTTGTTATTCTGTGGATGGTTTGGTTTGCACATAACAGGGTAATTTTCAAACAAGAATGCACCTACGCAACCGGTTAAGTTGTATCCATAACAAGGAAAAAAATCATATTGGGATTCATATTGTATTTGGAACAAGAAAAAACTCATATTAGGATTGGTATTATTTCGGTTAAGGGAGTGTGTGGTTTAGGTAAAGAGGTTCAGAGATATATTATCACAACAAATTGAGTTTGGAAGAGGATATTATATATGTTTCTTCGATATGCACCCTAGTCTGTAGAGAAGAACTAAATGGGGGTTATGGTAGGAACTTGATTAGGTATCATGGAAATTCCACAAAAAAGATGTGGCAAAAAAGTCGCAAATAAACTTTTTAGGGATCTATTAAATTCATAGTTTCTAAAAAAAGATGATCTTTTTTTAAAGCTAGTTGTGCTTTCTTCACAAAGGCAATATAGAACCATAATGCTTCACAATTTAGTTTTTTGGGGCTTCAAAGAGACCTGGTAGTCATAGTATTCAACTTCTAAAATTGGGCATGACATCCAATTTGTGTTGCATGATAGGATGCCTCTACAAAATTGAAAGATAAGCTTGTCAACAAGTTATTCATCCACTGAAATTGTAGTTCTAATTGAATATACTGTTGCAAGTAGCGGAAGCAAACACATACAAACAAACCACACATACAGATTTACGAGGTTCACCGTTACTAGGTTATGTCCTTGGACGTCAATGATCTTTTCAATATATGCAAAGAAGTGGAAAATGTGGAGGATACTAAGAATCATAACTCTGCGGAGTTTATATATCCCTCCTAGTACAACATGACCGTCGTTTTCGTAGGGTATGGTGCGACGGGGGGTGTTTAAAACGGATCTTCAGTTGGGTTCAATTGAACATATGGTTATGTCCTCAGACATCAATGATCTTTTCACTATATGCAAAGAAGTGGAAAATGTGGAGGATACTAAGAACCATAACTCTACGGAGTTTATGTACAACTCCTAGTACAACAAGATCGTTGTGTTGGTAGGGTATGGTGCGACGGGGGGTGTTGAAGACGGTTCTTCAGTTGGGTTTAATAGAACATATGGTTAGGATTCATGTCATATCAACAAGCTCTACCTTGAATTGAATCCTTTACAAAGCTTGTCTACGCTTTGCCGTCATCAACCCCTTAGTGGAGCTACTGCCAACCGCCGACATTGAGTAAGTCTAAACAATGTTTGAACTTGTTCCTAGGAACTGCCTTTGTGAACATATCATCTGGATTATCTACTGTGCCAACTTTCTTCACATTGATCCTATTCTTAGTTCGAATGAAGTGATGCATGCCATCAATATGCTAGGTCCTCTCATGATGCACTTGACCTTGGACTAGGCACATTGCATTGAGACTGTCATAATAGACGATATTCTGATCCTATTGTAGACTGAGATCTCCAACTAAGCTTTTCAGCCATATTCCTTCCTTTACAACCTTTGTTAAAGACATAACTGATGACTGTAAGTAGCCATCCAACCTTGTATTCTTGCTTTTAAATTAACATAGCTTTATGGTGGGTCCTAGCTTGGGACCACACCCCTTTTCTCCTAAAAATGTAGCCTTCCAACTAATGATAGAACTCCCTAAAATAAATACATAGCATGCCATTGATCTCTTCCCATCAATATCTACAGCATAATCTGAGTCTGAATATCCGGCAACCAAACATTTATGAATCACTTATCAGATGTTCCTTTAAATGTTCCTTTAAGATAGCGAAAAGTTTGCTTGACTGCATGCCAATGCTCATTCCCTGGATTTCCCATTAATATACTAACAACACTCACTATATGAGAAATATCTGGTTTTATGCATACCATCTCATACATAAGACTCCTAAGTACACTGGCATAGTGAAGTCATGATCTGTGCTCCTCTACTTTTGACGGAGATGAAAATGAAACATAAGTATGCAATGAATGGAGTACTCAGGCACTTTACTGTAGACATTCCAAATATCTTCAAAACTTTCTAAATGTACTTCTGAGATAACAAAAGTTTTCCTTCCACATGATCCCTAATGATTTCCATCCTTATTTTTTTTCACCGCACTAAGGCTCTTCGTGCCAAACTCTGAACTAAGGATCTCATTTAGATCATCTATGATAGTTTTCTTCTTGGTAGCATGGAAGGACATATCGATATCGATATCGTTTCGATATCGTGTCGATATCGATATATCGACGATATATCGCCGATTTATCGCTGATATATCGCGCTATATCTAGGAATCTTTCTGAAGAAAATGCCTGAAAACTGATATATCGATATATCGATTTCGATATCGGTCCCATGTCGATATGGATATATCGGCGATATATCGCCGATATATCGGGATACGACCTTCCATGCTTGGTAGCAATCAACATGTCATCGACGTACAATAACAAATAGATAAAGGATCCATCCTCCATCTTGTTGTGGTAAACATAATAATCGTATGGGCTCCTTTTGAACCCAAGACCAATTATGAAACTACCAAATCTTTTCTAACACTGCTTGAGAACCTAATTAAGCCCATACAAAGATTTCTTCAATTTGCATACGTTATCTTCCTTGCTTCGAAATGCGAATCCCTCAATTTGTCTCGTATGAATATCATCTTTGAGTTTACCATGCAAGAAAGCTGACGTGCTTCTAACTACTCCAATTCCAAGTCTCGATGTGCTACAAGATCTAGTGGTATCTTGATGGATATGTGTCTCAAAAGGGGAGAGAATATCTTGTTGTAGACCAAATATTCCTTTTGACCATGCCCATTCACAAATAAACATGCCTTGTATCTAGTGCCTTTAGTACTTGAGATTCCGCCTTTTTCTTGAAGACCCCTTTGCAGCCAATGACTTTCCGCCTTTTTGGCAACTTGACAAGTTCCCATGTTTATTTCATTTGAAGAGACTTTATCTCTTCACCATAACAACAACAACCCATTTTTCGGATTCTACTCCTGATATAGTCTCCTTGTAAGTGGATAATTCTGGGGACTCTGTCTCTTCAGAAACCTGTAGCGCAAATGCAACTCTAAGATGGATGTATCTTTCTACAAGGTCGATCAGTATTAACACCGTGTTTCCTCTCCTCTGCTTGCTCAGCTTTAGGCTGCTCAGCATCAACCTAATAAAAAATGGTGTGATCAATTGCTTGATCACTAATTTGTACCTGTTCAAACTCCACGTGTTCGTGGATATGAATCATATTTCCCTCGTCAACAGATTCACTCCATGAATGAAGTATAGAATTTGCATCAAATGTAAAATTCCTGCTAATAATAATTCTATGCTCAGAAGGATACCTGATTCTATACCTCGGTTACTCGTAAACCATAACTTGTAAACACCCCTTTCTTTCCGTTAGTTATAACTTTCCTTTACTAACATGGTAATGGGCAACACGACCAACAACATGTAAGAGAAAATAATCATGATTAGCAAACCATACCTCAATGGGTGTCTTGCAATTGATAACAGATACAAGACTCCGATTCACCAAATAACAAGTTGTATTCACCACTTCAGCCATAATGCTTTACCAAGAATGGTATTTAAGAGCATGCACCTCACTCTCTCCAGAAGCGTCTTGTTCCTTTGTCCTGCAACTTTATTCTGTTGTGGCGTATCTTTGAAAGTACGGTGTCTGCAACGTGTTTGACTCCGATGAACGTAATTCCAATCCATTATCAACTCGTAGATGCGTGACCTTTTTAGAAGTCTGGTCCTTCACCACGATCTTCCTCTGTCTGAAGATTTGAAATACCTCGCTTTCGTGCTTCATCATGACATACAAACCATCCTCAAATGATAATCAATTATATACACGAAGTACCTGGCACTTCCCAATGATGGACCCAAGAAGGGCCTCCAACCATCAACATAAATGTAGTCTAACGTCTCCTTCATCCTGTGAGTTGCTTTACAGAACAAGTTCTTATGTTGTTTCTTAAATACGCAATGCTCATAAAACTTTAGCTTGGATGTTTTGAGATATCCGATGAGACCTTTCTGAGTGAGGATATTCATCCCCATCTAACTAAGATGCTCTAGCCATATATGGCACATCTTTTATTATGGTTTCATGGCTTGAGATGCCACTGCAACTAACTATTTAACAATAGATCCTTGCATGACTTATAGGGACTTTTGCTTGTTACCTCGATAACAACCACCAGAGCTTTGGTAGCATGCAAAATTCCACCTTCAGTGCTAAACCTATAATCCTTAGAGTCCAAAACTCCAAGCGATATTCTGTTCTTTCTCAGATTAGGAAGATGGAAAAATCCATCACTTTTCTCGTGACTCCATGTATCTTGATTTCATAGAACCAATCCCCATAGTTTTTCTCGGTGCATCATTTCTGTGACATCCGGGTCCGAATCAATCAACCCAGGCCCGATTAAGAGTTTAAATGATCAATTAATGTTCAATCTGTACTGAATAAACCCCATGAAGGGAGAACAAAGATTTGACGTTCGTGGCAAGTTGGCACCACCTTATGTTGGACCGTTTGAGATTCTAGCTAGTGTGGGGAAGGTGGCCTACCGAGTATCCCTTCCTCCACACCTTCCAACCATTCATGACGTCTTCCACATATCCAACTTAAGGAAGTACGCGTACAACCCTTGACACATCATCAACTACGAGAATCTTGATGTGGAGCCCGACTTGACATACGAGGAGAGGTCCATGCAGATATTAGACAGTGCTGTGAAGAAGCTTTGCATCAAAGAGATTTCCTTGGTCAAGGTGTTGTGGCACCGACATGGAGTCGAAAAGGCGACATAAGAAACCGAAGCATACATGCGAGCACGATACTCACAACTCTTTTCAGGTAATCATCAAACAAGCCTATTTAATTATATATATTGAAAGAATATGGCTTGTTTTCCCTTTGAGATTTTATGAGTTCAAAACCCTTTAAGGTTTTTATGACACGATGAAATTCAAACAAGACACAAAGTGACCTTGACACGAGTCTCGAGGATGAGACTCCCTTTGAGGTTTTTATATTTGTGACATCCGGGTTCGAATAAGCTAAACTTGACTCGTTTAAGAGTTTAAATGATTAATTAATATCCAATCTATACTGAATAAACCCAGAATGATCCATTGACCGCCTATCAAAATTCATTCGATCACAATCGACCAAAAGTCAATAGCATCGTAAAGCATGCCACGAAAAAGCCGCGCCGCAAAATTTGAAACCGCAAAACAAATCGAGATCACCCAAAAATCCGAGTCGATGAAATAAGGTCAACAGAATCGACCGTTCGTCGATCGAAGGTCATATGATATTTAAAATTATAAAATTTAATCACAAATCGAGACCGTATCTCGAGAATTTCAGGTGTTCATACCCGACCTAAAGTATATGAAAATTATACTCTGATTGTCGTTCAGAGACGGTCGAAACGAGCTATTATTCGTCAAAATCAGAGATTCGAGGCACGAGTACGAATGACTTTGGGTTTTGGCAAAAAGCAAGGGTTCAAATATCGGTTTCGGATATCGTATCGATTCGAAATTTCGACGAAATTTCGAAGACAATTCGCCCATATCGACCACCATTTGTGAAGAAATGACCGGAAACTGCCTTCATATCGCCATTTCGCTCGAGATTTCAGTTCCTTATCGAAACTAAAATTTCACCAAAATTTTGCCGAAATTCCGTGAAATCTGAAACCATGGCAAAAAGTATAAGATAAAAGAATATTTTTTTTTGAGATTATTAGTTATGACATTAGCAAGCTGATGTCATAAGAAAAACATCCACGTGGGAAGCCCCCTGCCCTCTCCCTTTTCTCATCTATTACCCCCTTTTCATTTCTCTCTATTCTCCCCCAAAATCTCCAATTTGCTCCAGCCGTGGGAGCCCAAAACTTCCTCCAAGCTGCTATCCAACAGCTCTAATAGTTGCTGCTGCTGCCTTGCCATTCTAATGCAATATCCTTTTCAGATTGTTTCAATGAAAACAGGGGGTGAGGGGCTCCTTATATAACCCCTCAGACAGACTGAAGTCCCACTGCTCATCCATGTGGGACTAAACATGAGTGGGGTAATTGGATCTTCGGGAGATCCAATTACCCATCTATTACATTCTCTAACACTCCCCCGCAAGCTGGAGCTAAGGAAGTTGTAGCTTGCAACATGAAGGAAATATACAACACATCTTCACTAGACATCACAAGAAGAACGCACGTCCGCTTTTGGTAGAAGACCTCGTACGAGGATGGGTCTACGGCTTTCAGGTCATCGGAAGATATCTCTGTTATGCTTGTAGAACTGCTGCAGTATCATGTCACCGGAACATATCTCTGTCGTGCCTGGAGAAGAATCGCTGGAGAAGAAGTCCAGTGCGGGGAACTGACCGAGTCGTAAAAGAAGAAGTATACACCTTGACGAAGAATGTGATACTCAGTGATGATGGATGATCAACGAAATCTGGAGTGCCAGTCTGTCAGTCGTGGTCAGGCAGTAGAAGTTGTGAAGAATATAATTTGATTCCCCCTTTCTCCCATACTTGATGGAATAAGAACATGGATCAAGTTGGGAGAAATAAAAATATATGCATTTTTTCACAAAACATCAATTTTTTATTGGCATTCCTTTTTTTTTTCCATTTTTTTGATATTCTCTTCTTCTTTTCTTTTCCCTTTTTTGAAAGCTGTTCAACATTTTTTTATGGTTTTCCTCTTTTTTTGCAATTTTTTTCTTTCCTTTTTTTTCTAAACTCAAGGCCCATGCGACAATTTTTTTTAAAAAGAACTTTGCCCTTATTAAGGGTTCCCATCGTGGGAACCCTCTTATGAAAAGCACTGCCCCCTACAGGGGTTGCCGTCGCTGGAGATGCAGCTGGAGAGGATCACGCGCCACCTATGTGCTTCCTGCAGCTAGAGAGGAGGTTGGCCTCTGCCTGGAGGTGATGGCACCTGTTGGATGTTTACTAGATCGGAGGGGGACACCATTATACAGGTACTCCGCCTTCGGGACATCGGGATTCCGCCTTAGGACGGAACAAAATTCTTTGTGGCCTTCTGACTTTGCTGCTGTCACCTTTTGGATGCAGCCGCCGAAGGGGAGCACCTGCAACCTAGAAATGGGCCGTGCATCGAGTGTCGCCAGAGGATCTCGCGAAGAAGAGTGCCTCCAAAGGATGTTTCTTGAAGGAAGGGCTCGAGAATCGCCACCTAGGTTGCTTGAACGAGGTACGCACGAGAAGGTGTAGGAGATCGCTTTTCCACTGGAAGACCTGCTGCCTCCTCCTGGGATGTGGGAGGTCATGACCTCCGCCCAGAGGAGCGAGCTCACACCTCCTGCGCGCGTTGAAGAGAGGAGGAATCGTGCCACCTCGCGAGAGAGTGAGTCGCTGGGGGATCTAGCCGAGAGGTTGGGAGGCTGGGAACCTGGAGAGCAAAGGAGCGCGTCTCCCCTTTCATTTTTTGTTAATTTTTTTAACAAAGCAGGGGATGATAGATCGATTTGCAGTGGCTCCCTTTTTTTTGTTTCTGTAAAGAGGCTGGTGAAACCTTTCGCACTGGAGAAATTAGCTTTGAAGATCGGCGTGGATTGGTGCTGGAGAAACTTGAATATGGCCTGATGGTAGCTTCTTCACGAGAAACTTGAAGATGGCCTGATGTAGCTGCTGGATGCAGCTAGAATGGAGATCATCGCTGCCTAGGGTTCTCAGTTGGAATATCGATGCCGCCTCTGCAGTTTGTTTGAAGATGTATCGCCATGCAAATTAGGGTTTCTTCAGAAACCCTAGAATGTTTCGAACATGAACTGATCATTAGCAATAGAAATCATCTTTAAGAATAAGCCATAACAGAATCTCGTACCAAAATGAAGAACATAAAATAATTCCTCGAGAATCGAACTCGCTCTGATACCATATTGAAAATATGAAACGCGGAAGCGGAATCGATAAAACAAGAAAAATAAACATGAAGAACAAGGATTTAACGTGGAACCCTACTCCCTAAGGAGCGTGATGAAACCACGGGAGAAGTCTTCAAAGGGGCTAGATATTCTATTAGAATTCTCAATGAATACATGGGGTGATGGATTCTTTATATATCCCCTCTGACAAACCGAAGTCTTACCGCTCATCCATGTGGGACTAAACATGAGTGTGATAATTGGATCTTGGTGAGATCCAATTATCCATCTATTACACTTTCTAACAATTGTATCATCATGTATCAAAATCCTAATCATTATCATTGAAAATAGATCTTGAAAAATTATAGGATATGGATATAACTAGAATAAAGACAACTACATAAAGTATAAAAGATAAATTGTCGATAAATTTGTCAAATTGTCATTCTCTACCCTTATAATGCACATATATCTTCCATATGTATAGGTTCATTTGGTCTACTATCCTGTTGGTTCTTCTACACCATTTCCTCTCCCTCTTGTCTGATGGGAATATTAAGTTCCAAATAAAATTGCATGTTCTGTTGCAGCAAGAGTTTTTCTTCTTGCCTTCTAAATTTTTTAGCACTAAAATCTTTGAGATAATTGGTTTGAAATAAATCAGGGAAAACAAATATTAGTACATGTCATCGTGACCCTTACACCTGCCCGTGCGAGTGCACGGTGACCCTCAACTTGGTGGGAGATAGGAAGCCCTGTTCGGGCAGCGGCCGCCAAGTGCGCAGGTCTAGGATTCCAGTCCTCTTCATTGTTTTACGCGATCTTACAGTATTTTTACGCTTTATTGGGATCTCGACTTTCGACCAGTTCCGCTGACCCCTTGTTTTAGGGTACTTAGGCTGGGAGTCCCTCGGTTTTAGTTTTCTTTAAGAGGTTGTTAGCCCGTATCGGTCGGGCCAGTTTCTAGAGTGACTTTTCCGGAGAGTCTCACCCGTCTCTGTGGCGTTCTTTTGGAGTAGACCTATCCCTCTAATGGACTGCACTTCCACTTAAAGGGCAAGGCGGAAGGGTCTCTTAGGAGACTTCCTCACCGCTTGAGTTTTGTTTACTCTTCTACCAATAAGCTTGGCGATATCTGCATCCGAATCAGTTACGATTGAATCTGGAGGAGTTATAGTTGAGCTCGGAATGGATTACAATAGAGTTTGACTAGAGTTAAGATTAGTTACAATTGAGTTTGCTACAATTAAGCTTGATACAAAATCATCAATAATTCATCGGATTTTAGAATTACTACTACGAGTTATAAGATAAGCTAGTAGACGTACACCCCACCGCATGCCAACGCAGGCTCGCCAACCCTAAGGTATTTTTTCACACCTTAGGGTCATAGTGTGAAGTCACCCTTAGACCAATATCATAGACTATCCAGTAGATTTGAGAATTAGACAAAATTACTGATCAGATCTGAAATTCATCAATCATAATATCAAGATCCACCAATCTGATCTCTAAACGATAAAAAGATAATAATCGACAGATAGATCATTAACTATTGTAAAAAATGTATACATAGAAAATTATGGGGTGATGGGTGATCATGGGTTTCTAAACCGAGCAACTTGAAAACCTTTTTTTCCATGTAATTAGAGTGTTATTCCTTGATATCAACGCCTATCTAATTGCTTTCTTTTGGAAATACTAAATTACTTGTTATTATTTTTCTAATATGCTGGAATGTACGCACCAACCGTTGACATCCTTTCATTCCTTGCATGCTTGGTAGGCAAAAATCCAGCGTCGCAGTAGCTGATTGATGGTCCCGAGCATCCGCTCCTATAACAGACAATACACTTTTTGTAGTTTATGTACAATTGATAATGTAATGATTTTCTTTCTCTTCTATCATTTTGGGATACATGTATACAGTGTAATATTCTTTTTGTTACATGCAGAATAATTGGAAATTAATGAAATGAAAAGTTGGCGGCACTTCTTGTTAGCTTTGTGGTTGTTTATATTGATTGTGAATGTCATTGCAAAACGTGAAAATTTTTCCTACTTTTCTGTTGAACTAATGCGATTTATAGTGAATATAGTGCTGCGAGTGTCGTGTAAACGAGTACCCGGATCCGTGGGCGCCACTTAGAGCTGTGATATCCCGATACGCACATTCGCAGTATTATGATTTCCATTGCATTACATTCTCGGATAACAACAATCCTCTGACTTGTTGCGAGTTCGAGAGGGAAATATGACATTCAGTTTCAATAACCACAGATGTCACCAATTGCATTTAATTTTCATATTGTATCCCAGGAAGAGAAAATTACATATAGAAATATCAACAAATGTCAACTACCATGATTAATGATATTAGTTCTTGTGCAGAAACATGAGTTGACCAGGAGATGACTGAGCGATTGAAGCATATAATGACTACACTCACCGATCTCCAGTAACAACAAACTGCTATGAGTGGTCAACACGACCAGATCCTAGCACATCAGACAGAGATCACAGATAGACAGACTGATATTGAGACGAGATTTGAGGAGCTGTCTGATTGCACCTACCATCCATCTCGGGATGGAACATGACATGAGCAGATGCTGTATGTAGAGATACATCAGCCTTATTTTGATGATCCACATGAGGAGATGCCATCATATGGAGCCGAGGATGGAGATTACGACATGGAGTAGGTTCCTGCACTTATTGCAGATGAGGATGCATACGAGTACTTCTCTATCTACATGCATCAGTCGATTTTCACATCCTACCAGCGAGCCAATGTACCCATGTTCGAGGGCACTGAGACATCAGATGAGGCTAAGCAATGGCTGAATAGGGTCATGAAGGTACTTCGGATGATATGCACACCACGAGACTCGTGGTTATCTTCCATGAAGTATTCACTGACATCATTCGTAGAGAGATGGTGGGAGGCGACGGTTTCAGATTGGGATGCGAGCCCATATGGGATGACTTCGAGATGAGATTCAGATCCCACTTCTTTTTTGGGAAGTGGAAAGAGTCCCGACACCGATTGTTTGCAGAGCTCAGACTGGGAGAATGACAGCTAGAGAGTACTTTGTCTGATACACTGAGCTATCTCGCCATACACCAACAACTGCCGTATTTTCAGATGAGAATTTGGAAAAGTTCATTAGAGGTATGAGAGAAAAGGTACAGAAGAAGCTGGCCGGATTACGTATCACTTCCATCTCCGATGCTATTGATGCATCGAAGAAATTTGAGGACATCAGAGAGAGATGTTTCGAGGGAGCGACACCCATGCCACGACGATTATTTGGGTTGATATGACGATAGTTTCAGCAGCAGAGGTCAACTAGGTGGTTTCGACTTACAGGCTCGGTATTTTCGGGCAGCGCTCCCTCATCTCCAACGACTACTTTAGGAGGAGCACTTGCTGGACTTGGCACCGGTTCAACTCGACCATCTGGTCGCAACAAGCAGACAGCTCCCCAGCAAGACCGACTTAGAGAACATGCTCGACTAGCACACCTACGTCGTTTGTGAGATGCTACTTGTGCAACGAGTGGGGTCATTACCGATATCAGTGTCCCTAGGCTTCTGGTGAGCTTCGACCGCAGCCACAACCTTCACAGCCGCTGGCACATCGTACTGGGGTTTTCGTGGCAGGAACTCCAACTTCCGGAGGCCGCCGAGACAGACATAGAGCGTGACAGGTTCTAGCACCACACCAGCTAGACAACGACATGCAGTGACCAAGGAGCAGACACGATCAACATCTACTGTGTGAAAGGTACGGTCTCAGTCTTGGGCCGACCTTTGCATGTTCTATTTGATTCTGGAGCGACACATTCTTTCATTGCATCGAGATAACTAGCTTCATTAGGTAGAGTTGCAGAGACTCTATATCCTCCACATGACATCCGTGGGCCAGATGACCAGCTATTCATCATTTCCCTGATAGTTAGAGGTTTGCCAGTATTGGTTGGTGGTCATGAGATGATTGCAGATTTTCACATACTTCAGCTTGATGATTTTAATTTGATTTTGTGCTTGGATTGGTTATCAGCTCATCATGCTCTTGTTGATTGCTTTAGGAAGACAATTGTCTTCAGGATTCTAGACTTGACTGAGTTCACTTTTGAGGGTACATTAAATGACTCCAAAATGAAGTACAACTCGGTGTTGAGAACCCGGAGATTAGTTGATCAGGGATGCGACTCATGTTATCATGCATGTACTTCTACCTCCTTCTTGCTGCCCTCCATAGACTTATTATTATTATTATTTTACATCTTTGTTAGAGAAACTCGTAAGTAAGGCATTGAGGTTATTTTGGAGGTTGTTTTCAATCACACCGCTGAAGGCAATACAAACGATTATGTTCTGCCATTTGGAGATACTAACAACAATGTTTATTGTTGGGAAAAATAAGCGTTCTGTTTATTCCTTGAGCCCTAGACTCTCTTATATAGGGAGAGGTCTATGGCCAAATTACATATGGTAGACAAACGAAAGGAACAATAAATAATCGATACAGAAACATAAACTAAACTTCTACACTCCCTCTCAAGATGGAGCATAGATATCTATCATGCTCATCTTGGATAGGCACTTCTGGAAGGAACCCCGAAGTAAAGCTTTGGTAAGAATGTCTGCCGTTTGATCTCCTGAGCTGATATAGGTTGTAGAAATGAAACCTTTCTGGATCATATCACGGACATAATGGCAATCCACCTCAATGTGCTTCGTCCTCTCGTGAAATGCAGGGTTGTTTGCAATGAATAATGCAGCCTGATTGTCACATTCTAGTGACATGGGAAGAGGAACATCTATATGTAGATCTGTCAAAACTGCGCGAACCCACATCACTTCTGCACATGCTTGGGCCATAGCTCTATACTCCGATTCAACACTAGATCTCGCAACTACTGTTTGCTTCTTGCTTTTCCATGAGACAAGTGACTCCCCAATGAATATAGCAAAGCCTGATCCTGATGTAGACTTTCTATCCTTCGGGCACCCTGCATAGTCCCAAATTGGGATGACAAGTGACCCTGATGTAGTTTCCTCTGAGTCATTACGAGTCCTTGTTCATTTCTAGCAAACTCCAATCCAAGGAAATATCTAAGTACTCCTAGATCCTTGGTAACGAATTCACGGCCCAAGAATTCTTTTGTTATTTTTATTCCCTACATATCATCTCCTGTAATGAGTATATCGTCAACATACACCATAATGACGGTCATACCTCTGGATGTCCTTGGTACAAAGAGAGAATGGTCTGCATTTGACCTTTTGAACCCTTGCTTTTCAAACAAATCTGAGAGCTTTTGGAACCAAGCTCTTAGGCTCTGCTTCAGGCCATAGATCGCCTTATGAAGCCTGCATACCTGTACACACTCCCCCTCAGCAGTAAACCCAGGTGGCTGCTGCATGTAAACTTCTTCCTGAAGATCACCATATAAAAATGCATTTTTGACATCTAATTGAAACATGGGCCAATCTCGAATCACATCTATAGATAAAACAAACCGTAAGGTAGAATGACGAGCAACAGGAGAAAACGTGTCAAGATAATCTACCCCATACGTCTGAGTAAAGCTCCGAGCAACCAGTCGAGCCTTGTACCTATCAATACTGCCATCTGCATTATGCTTCACTGTAAAAACCCACTTGCAACTCACAATGGATTCCCCAGTGGGAGCTGGAACAAGGCTCCAAGTACCTCTCGACTGAAGAGCGACCATCTCTTCCTCCGTAGCCAGACGCCATCTACTATCAGCTAATGCCTCCTGGTAAGTCCGTGGAATGTTCACAGCAGATAAAACAACTACAAACCTCTTGAAATCTCCTGTCAGACGCTCAAAGGTAACATGAGAGGCAATCGGATATGAAGCACATGATCTCTTCTGCTTCCTCAATGCAATAGGCAAATCAAGATATGCATCAATTGTTCCAACATCTGTGTCATCACCTGCCTGCTCCTCCTGAGAAATGTCGTCAGTCCCATCATTAGAAATAATGTTATCCGAACAAACCTGGGGCATGTGTGATGATTGACCATGGTCATGAGCAGGGGCTGACCGTCGACTGTAATGGCGTGGTAGAGGAGGAACCAAAGATGTGGAAGGTGGTAGAGGTGGTGGCAATGGTGGAGACATTGGTGGTGATGGGGATGACAGTGGTGGTAGAGATGTAGGAGCAAGCTGTGGTGCATATAAGAGTGGAGGTGGAATATAGATTTCATCATTTATAACAGATGGCACCAACCTGTCACCTGTAGGAGAGAAAAACATGACAGACTCAAAAAACGTGACATCTGCACTGACATAATATCTTCGAAGTAGCGGATCATAGTAACTATACCCCTTTTGAGTCCTAGAATACCCGACAAAAACACATTTGACAGTCCTATGAGAGAGCTTGTCAATCCCTGGAGACAGCTGATGAACGAATGCCACAGACCCAAAGAGACGAGGAGTTAGAGAGAACAACTCTTTGTTAGGAAAAACGAGGGAGAACGGTACCTTCTCTCCCAACACAGACGAGGGCATGCGGTTAATGAGATAACATGCAGTAAGAACCGCATCGTCCTAGAACGAGTTCAGAGCACAACTCTGGATAAGAAGCGTACGAGTGACATCAAGAAGGTGGCGGTGTTTTCTTTTCACGACACCATTCTGTTGGGACGTGTAGGCACAAGACGTTTGATGAAGAATGCCATGGGATGAAAGAAATTGAGATAGTGTTCGAGTACAGAATTCAAGGGCATTATCAGTTCTCACAATCTTGATAGAAACAGAAAACACATTCTTTACTTCTTTAATAAAATTCATAATAGTGATGCCCACTTCAGATTTATTCTTTAACAAAAAAACCCAAGACAACGACTGAAATCATCCACAACAACTAAATAGAACCTGTGTCCCTGATGATCGGGAACACGACTCGGACCCCAAATATCAATATGGAAAAACTCAAATGGAGAGCTACTGCTCCGACTCTGACGACTAGGGAAGACAGACCGATGATGCTTCCCTAACTGACAAGCTTCACAATCGAACGACGAGCGGGGTGAGATCTGAGGAAGGACTTGACGCAGTTTCTGAAACGGAAGATGACCAAAGCGCAGATGCCATAAGTAAGGAGAGACAGGTCCAGTGGAATGGGATGATGCTCCAGCGTAAGGTGTATGGACCAATTGATACAACCCGCCTTGCTCACAACCATGTCCAATCACGTTGCCCGTGAGAATGTCCTGAAACACAAGAGATGATGGGTCAAATATCACTCGACAATGTAGATCCTTGTAATCTGACTAATTGACAGTAAATTCATTGAGAAATTAGGAGCATGGAGCACATTCTGCAACTGCATGGAAGGTGTTAAGGCGATCTGTCCCTGTCCTGTGATGGGAGAATGAGTCCCATCTGCTATGACGACGGTCCTTCCTGGGGAAACTTCCCTGTAGGATTTGAGTTGGTGCTCTATCTCCACACAAATGATGTGTGGCACCTGAATCTACAATCCATTCTGGGGTTCGTGAACCTTGGTAAAAAGCAGAAGTATGAGCACTGCCTGAGGAACTAGCTTCTGCAATAGCAGCAACGTCCAAGCTGCTCTCTGAAACTGGTGGAGTACTGGCTGGTGGCATGATATCACATAGACGGGACACTAGGTCATCATATCGTGGATCCGATGCTGGCGTAGCTCCATGATATTGTATCTATTCTGTTGCACATGCAAATGTTGGGAAACCAGGTTTAGAGTAGCATGTGTCTTCTGTGTGACCAATCCGACGACAATAAGTGCACTGTAATCCACGACCACGGCCAACCCTACCACGTGGTCCTCGTCCAAGAAAATGAGATGAATTGCCTCTTCCTCTAGGAGCTGCTATAGCAGAAGAATTTGACATAGTAGTAGGGCTTGAGATATTGATTCGGCTCAATCGCCGAAATGCCTCCTCTATTGGAGGAATGGTAGCATCTGCTAGAATCTGAGAAGAAGCCGCCTCGTACTGTGAGTCAAGAGGCTAGAAAGACTCCCACCTTCGTCGCATTCCGACATGTCTTCAATTTTTCTGGAGTAGCCGTGAGAGGCATGAAACTGTAAAGCCTCTCAAACATTCCCCTCAATGCAGTGTAGTGAGCATGCAGGGGTCGACCATTCTGCTTTATCGTGAAGATGTCATGCTGGAGCTGTAGGATTTTTGTCTCATTCTTGGCTTGTGAATACGTGGCAGCAAAAATGTCCCACATGACTTTGACCGTAGGTTGATGCAAGACATCATTAGCAATATCTGGAATCAGAGTACCAAACAACCAGACCTGAGCATATGCGTCATCAACCTCCCATGAGGCATACAACCTTGTTTTCTCCTCTGGCTCATCCTCGATAAGAATATGTTTCTTACCCATCGACTTCATTAGGCTCATAAACTGCATGGCCCATAACTCATAGTTGGATCCATCCATCTTCACAATAGGCGCATGACCTTTGAAGATGCCTGTACTGGGGATCTTGCTCTTGCTTTCTGACATTCTGACTGGAGAAAACTAGGGTTGTAGACAAGATAAGTCTTGGTCTACACTGACATGATTAGGTTTAGTTGCACGTGTAGACCTCTATGCAACTAAACCCATCAACCTGGAGGCGAGCGGAGAGCCCCTTATGAAGATGAAAACCGAACCCTAGGAGCGGTGAAACCCTAAGGGCACACGTGCAGGTGACGCACGTACAATCGGCGCACGGGAAGGCGGCGCTCAGGCTCAGCCGCACGACTGCACACGTGGAGGCGACATGTGGAGATGGCGAGCGATGGGGTAGCGCACGAGGGAGGCGGCACACGGAGAGGCGGCGCGTCGAGGACACGCGCGGAGAGGCGGCACGTCGAGGGGGCGGCACACAAAGGCTTGAAGGTGGAGGGCTAGGTTTAGGGTTCGGTACGAGAGCTCCGGTATAGGACCGCCGCTCTGATACCATGTTGGGAAAAATAAGCTTTATGTTTATTCCTTGAGCCCTAGACTCTCTTATATAGAGAGAGGTCTATGGGCAAATTACATATGGTAGACAAACGAAAGGAACAATAAATAAATGATACAGAAACATAAACTAAACTTCTACATTTATTATATGCTTGCACCAAAGGATAAGTGTTATAATTATTCTGGCTATGGAAATATATTCAACTGCAATCATTCTGTAGTTTTGTAATTTACACTTGACTCCCTGTGATATTGGATCACTGATATGCATATTGATGGCTTCTGGTATGATCTTACTCCTATCCTGACACGAGCTTTCAATGAAGTCTGTAAAAAGCAATTTCAAACAATAGAACAAACGTTTATCGATTTTTGACATAATGTAATATCCTTTTCAGATTGTTTCAATATATATATATATATATATATATATATGGGAAAAAGGACCCTACACCGTGTGGTACAGGAAATTCCCTACACCCGGCCTAATTTTTCATTATTTTTTAATTTTTTTAAAATGAAACCTTGGGGAATTTCGATCACCATGTATCACCATGTTGTCATTTCAAATTCAACTTAATTTGAAACTTCTATCATCTCCATCAAGACTACCAAATTTTAACGGTCTCAGAATTGCTGAAATCGACCCCTTTTAGATGAACATGTTAGGAATGTCTATTTTACATGAAATTTGAAACACTTATTCCCCTCAACATATTAAGTAAATCCCCCCACCTTTTAATTCAAAAAAAGTAAAAAAATAATGCAAAAATGGGGTGGGTGCAGGGAGTTTCCTACACCACTGGGTGCAGGATCCCTACCCTCTATATATATATATGTGGGAGGATTGGATGGGTGCATGGTTTAATGTTGGTAGCAGAGTTTGACTTTTCTAGTTATATTTTGGGTAGAAGAGATTGATATCTCCATCATTATGATATCATACCACTATTATATCTTACCACTATTCTACTGTTGAGGGATGTAAAATTTAGTATTATTTTTTTAATGGAAAAACTTTAAGACAATGTTGAGATCCGTTTCCCATCTTATTGAGATCAGTCAGTGTATGTTAGGTTGCTTTAGAACATTTCTATGAGACTAATGGTGAAAGCTATATCAACCAGTTGTACATGTTGGCATACTGCGTTAAGAATTTAATATTTGGTATCTTTATACATCAATTAGGACTGAAATCTCCCTTAAGAATTTTGCGTAGTTGAAATCTTTTAGCGGTTTTGCACTGAATAAAAATCTTCAATATTAAAAATTTGACTCTAATTCCTCCAAAAGTCCTGATCCTTATAGTTATTCCCATTTATTAGAAGGAACTTTATAATACTATCAACTGTAACATCATGTAACAAAATCCTAATCATTGTCATTGAAAATAGATCTTGATAAATTATAGGATATGGATATAATCTCCTCCAATCTATATAGGTTCATTTGGTCTACTATCCTGTTGGTTCTTCTACACCATTTCCTCTCCCTCTTGTCGGTCGAGAATATTAAGTTCCAAATAAATTGCATCTTTTAGCGGTTTTGCACTGAATAAAAACCTTCAATATTTAAAATTTGACTATAATTCCTCCAAAAGTCCTGATCCTTATAGTTATTCCCATTTATTAGAAGGAACTTTATAATACTATCAACTGTAACATCATGTATCAAAATCCTAATCATTGTCATTGAAAATAGATCTTGATAAATTATAGGATATGGATATAACTAGAACCAAGACAACTACATAAGGTATAAAAGGTAAATTGTCGATAAATTTGTCAAATTGTGATTCTCTACCCTTATAGTGCATATATCTCCTCCAATCTATATAGGTTCATTTGGTTTACTATCCTGTTGGTTCTTCTACACCATTTCCTCTCCCTCTTGTCGGTCGAGAATATTAAGTTCCAAATAAATTGCATGTTCTGTTGCAATAAGAGTTTTTCTTCTTGCCTTCTAAAATTTTTAGCACTAAAATCTTTGAGATAATTGGTTTGAGATAAATCAGGGAGAACAAATATTAGTGCCGGTCACAGTAACCCTTACACCTGTACGAATGAGGAGCATGTCTCTGTATCAATAGAGTCCCGGTAACATCCAAAAGGTGGTGGTGTTTTCGTTCAGCCACACCATTTTGCTGGGAAGTATACGCACAAGATGTTTGATTTACAATACCATGAGACACAAGAGATTGAGCAAGCCGAGTACTACATAATTCTAGGGCATTGTCTGAACGTATAAACTTGATTTTTGCTGAAAAAATGTTCATTATTTCATTAATAAAGGACTGAATAACAACAACAACATCAGACTTATTTTTAAGAAGGAAGACCCACGATAATCTTGAAAACTCATCGACTGCAACAAGATAAAATATATGCCCCTGATGATCTGGGACACGACTGGGACCCCAAATATCAAAATGAATTAACTCAAGCATGTTATGACTACTCCGACCCTGGCGACTCTGGAAAGTAGATCGATGATGCTTCCCAAGCTGGCAGGCCTCGCACTGAAAGGTAGAGCGAGGAGAAATATGTGGAAGAACGTGACACAACTTTCGTAGAGGAAGATGATCGAAACAAAGATGCCACATATAGGGAGACGCAGGCCCAATGCGAAGAGAATAGGCACCAACATAAGGAGATTGCACCAGTCTATAGAGACCTCCTTGCTCACGGCCAGATCCAATCACCCTACCTGTGAGAATGTCCTGAAACACAAGAGCAGATATATCAAAAATGGCACGACTGTGTAAATCTTTGGTGATTTGACTAATTCATAGTAAATTCATAGAAAACTCAGGATAATAAAGAATATTCTGAAGCCTTATTGCAGAAGTTAACTGCATCTCCCCCTGACCAGTAATGGGAGAGTGTGTCCCATCTGCTATCACAACAGATCGTCCGAGCTGTGTTGGACTGAAAACACTAAACTAAACTCTATCACCACAGAGATGATAGGATGCTCCTGAATCCATGATCCATTCTGATAACCCGGCCCCGTAACAACTAGTAAGGCATATGTTATACCTGATGTAGATGCTGATGCGGAGGCAGCTACCTATGAGGATCTGAAGGAAAGCTAGTTGATCCATGAGTAGGTATAATCTCCCTGAGCCTCGCCACAAGTTCGTCAAATCTCTAATCAGATGCAGGTGAGGAACTGCCAGCCTGTTGGATCTGTTCTTCCACATATGCTGAAGCTGGGAATCCATGCTTGGAATAACATGTTTCCTCAGAGCGACCTGGCCTGTGACAATAAGTACAAGGCTGACGAGGGGGCCGACTACCCCCTCCCCTACCACGACCACCTCGACCACGAAACTGTACAGGGCCCCCTCTACTACGAAATGCTGCCATGGCTGAGGACGTTTGAGACAACTGAGTGCCATTAGAAGATATGGAGAGCCTACTCAACCTGCGATATGCCTCCTCCATTGGAGGTATGGTAGCGTCACTAAGAATCAATGCTCTAGCTGCATCATACTCAGGGTCGAGAGCCGCTAGGAAAACTCCTGTCATCACTTAATCCCCATATGCCTTGAGTTACTCCGGTGTGGCAGTCAAGGGAATGTAACCATGCAACTTCTCAAACATACCCCTTAAAGAAGTGTATAGGGTATGGAGAGGACGACCATTCTACTTTGACATGAAGATGTCGTGCTGACGTTGCAGAATCTTTGACTCGTTCTTCGTTGGAGAGTATATAGCGGCGAGAATGTCCCATATAGCCTTCGTTGTGGGCTGACTCAATATGTCATTGGCTATCTCCATCGATACTGTTCCAGAAAGCCATACGCGTGCATAAGCATCGTCTGCCTCCCATGAGGCGTTAACCCCAGTCTTGTCAACATGCTCCTCCTGTGTGAGGATATGCTTCTTGTCATTACATTGCATTAAACTCATGAACTGCATGACCCACAGGTTCCATCCATCTTCACAATGGGAGCTGCACCTTTGAAGGCACCCATGGATGGAATATCCATTTTGTTATCTGACATGATCACAACAATCTCTACGACTGGGGTTGCAGACTGTAAGAATAATGCCTACATTACATATGAGAAGATGATTGTGGGTGTAGACCTATACCACAACCTCTTCCATTCTTTGGTGACTCCTTTGGGTGACTAGGGTGTTTTAGATAGTCATGCTACACCCTAAAATCCCAAGAGCGAGGAGCCCGAGGCAACATTGAGCATCCCGAGACGGCTGCGGTGAAAAGGTGGGCTGCATTGACGACTCATAGACAGGCCGCGTGCCTGCGGCAGTGCTGTTGGCGCGCAAGCACACAGGCGACACACCGGATGGCTGCTCTGGAGTCGCAGGTGCGGGCAACGTGGGAGGCGCGACAGTACGTCGCATGAGCAGTGCAGCGGAGGTCGGCACGACATACGAGCGGTGCGACGGAGGTCGGCGCGGCATGGTAGGGCTTTTGGTGGGGGTGGGGTTTTAGGGCACTTGCTCCGGTCTAGGATCATTGCTCTGATACCATGTGTAAAGACGTGAAGAGAAAAGTTGTATTCCTCATAGCCCTAGAGCTCTCTTATATAGGAGAAAAGCTCTAAGGTAAACAACAACAACAAAGCCTTTTCCCACAATTAAGTATGGTCGCCTAATAAGCTCTAAGGGAAAATTATATAAAATAAACCAGATAAACAGAAAAACATAAATAAAACCGTAGAAATATAAGTATTTCAACACTAGAAAAAGTAGAGTACGAAGGAATATCAAGGTAGTAGAGCCAATTATCTCTCTAAGTCTTATGGGTATCACACAATTCATCCTCACGCCTAGGTATGCATCTTGCTAGTTCAGACCAGATACAGAAGGTCACCTTACAAACTATATATATCAAAGATAACGATCCCTTACTCATGTATGTTGGAGTATTTGAATATGCATCACTTATGTGGGAGATGGGTAAATGGATCTCTCTAGGATCCATTTTATCCCATACAGAGTTTAGTTCCACATCTACCGTATGTGGGATGTGGAGACTCAATGGGGGTTATATTGACCCCCACACCCATTGTATACAGATGAGAAAAGCAATAGACTATCAGCCATGTGTGGCATTCTCCCGTGGTTTCATCCCGCTCCTTAGGGAGTAGGGTTCCACGTAAAATCCTTGTGTCAAGTTTATCTTTCTGTTCTTTATGCTCTATTTATCATTCCGCTTCCGTATTCCTATGTTCTAACATGTATAAGAGCGAGTGCGATTCTCGAGGATTTTATGCTGATTATTTATTCGAGACTCGATTTTTTTGTGTTGTTCTTGAAGATTATGTATTCATATATGGTTCAAGTTTTTGGTTCAAGATCTCTAGGATTTTCTGAAACCCTAGATCCACGAGTCCTGGCCGTGACGTTGCGCCATCATCTCCAGCCTTATGTCGATCTTTGGATCTCCAAGCGGCCACATCTCCCAAGTTCTAGGAGACGCCCTTTCCCTGGAATAGGGTTGGCGACGCTCCATGATCCATCGCGCTGGCAGCACGCTCCAGGCGCTCCGGGCGGCTCCACAGATCCTCTCCAGGTCCAGGAAGAGGACATCCAACCCTAATCTCTTTTGGCAGTCGACCAAGCCCTAAGGCTCCTGCTCCATCCTGGCAACTGTGCTGCCAAGTCGCGACGACGGTAGAAGCTCCAGGCCGCAGGCGGCCTATTCGATCAACCTTGGTGGCATCATACTGCAAAGCGATGCATCTTCCCAGGAACCACGCAAGGCGGTGCGATGCTGCACCTCCTCTCCAAGCAGGTGCCTTCCCTCCAGGTCACATCTTCATCGGCAAAGGCGGTAGCCCCGATCTCCAGGAGGCGCATCTTCATCTCTCCAGGGCAGCTTCCTTCACGCTGCTCCCCTTCCGCCTCCTACGGCTCCTCCAGGCGGCTCAAATATCCCAAGGAGAGCCCCATCTCGTGCAACCTCATCATGGGTTCTCACCCTCGCATTCTTCGCCCCTTTCTATATAGGTCTGTAGGGTTTGCCTTCCTCACGAGGTTGAAACAGGTGGGCAATTAGCTTGAAATTTGCTTCTCTTGCTGGTCATCAGCCATCCCTTAAATATATACAAGGAAACGTGGAGAAGACCAACAACATTTTATGACTAAAGAAGAGGGTAGAGAAGGCAAAGGGAAGTTGGGCTAAGGAGTTGAGAGGCGCACAGACCAATCAATCGTATCAGTTGTATTATGGAATTTGGATTAAAAATAAGAATGATGCTATCTAGCATGGGACACGGAAGAAGACCACTTAGATCGAAATGGAAATGTTTGGACACGGAGTAGAATCGAACATTGAAGAGCTCCGTTGACAACAATCAAAGATGGGGCGCCGAATCCCCTTCCAATAGGGGTCTCTCAATGCAAGTTAGATGGCGACGACAAACGAAGAAACCCTTATGGGGGTGCTCCTGCGTGAAAAAGGGTTCCCCATTGGGAACCCTAGTTTGTTGTGCAGGTGAGGGTTTAGCCCAACAGGGCCCTTATGAAAAAGGGGCTGATCGAAAAAAAATGAGAGGCGTGAGCATCATTTTAAAAAAAGAGGGGCTCTTTTGGGCCCTTTGGGCCATGTGTTGTTTAAAAAAATACAAAAAAAAGGAAAGCCGAAAAAAGATGAACGGCTTATTAAAAAAATTAATTTGCAAAAAAAATGTGCGTGAGAAGAAAAGCCAAAAAAATTGTTGTGACAGCTTATTTGTTTTCCCCCATTATCTTGTCTTCTCCCAACTTGATCAATGTCTTCATTCCGACCAGTATGGGGAAAGGGGGAGCATTGTGTAGAGTCGCAGGCTTGTCAGATTTTCCAGATTCCAGATTCCATGCCATTCGGATTATTCATGCTTTACAATTGTCAGTTATTCAGACTCGACGTCAGATTGGTTCCGAGTCTTCAGTTTCAGGCACACACATGTATGCGGTCTTTTCAGATGTACACATGTTTGCCATCTTTTGTGTGGTCTCCATATTTTATTTTTCTACCAGGGTTTTCATGTGTTCCATAGGGGCTCTAGAGTAGAGTACCATTCCCTATGCCATGTTGGTTAGGGATTTTAATGTGGTTTTAAAGGGACTCTAGAGTAAAGTACTATTCTCTGTGCCAGATGGGAGAGACCCGATTATCCGACGAGGAGACTTCTTCAGACTCCATTCTTCAGCGATCGTAAACTCCAGTACGAGATCCTTCCGAGGTTCCTATGAGAGAGAAGCCACTTCGAGGTTCCTATGAGAGAGACTCATCTTCAAAATTCTGTGTATGGATAATTAGCGATGCTCTTTTCGGCCCTTTCAGAGATGGAGCAGTTGTCCACATGTTGTGGTGGGTCAGAGTTCTCCGTGTAGAGACTCATTCTTCAGTTGCAGTGACTCTGACAAGCGCAGTACAGAGAACATGCTCTCCGACGAGGAGATTCAGTTAACTCACACTCTAGCCAGTTCGTCCTCCTCACCTGCATGACATGAGAAGCAACGTCCTCGACAACAGTCGACAGTTGTGCACGTTGAGTTGATTTTGTCTGTAGTGTCTTTTAGCGTGAGTTGAGTTTTCTTTCTGTTTCTCCAAGCCGAGAATTGCATGCTCCAGCTTGAGGGGGGTGTTGGAGTATTTGATTATGCGTCACTTATGTGGGAGATGGGTAAATGGATCTCTCCAAGATCCATTTATCCCATTCAGAGTTTAGTCCCACATCTACCGTCTGTGGGATGTGGAGACTCAGTGGGGGCTATATATAGACCCCCACACCCATTGTATCCAGATGAGAAAAGCAATAGACTATCAGCCCTGTGAGGCGTTCTTCCGTGGTTTCATCCCGCTTCTTAGGGAGTAAGGTACCACGTAAAATCCTTGTGTCAAGTTTATCTTTCTGTTTTTTATGCTCTGTTTATCATTACGCTTCCGCATTCCTATTTTCTAACAATATAGTTTGCAAACTGGTATATAAATCGTTCTTCGTATTCATGTGATTTTGCATTATGATAGAAACAGTTTTATGCAGTTGCTATACCTCTCACACTACGAGCACATGTTATTCTGGGTTTGATCCATTTATTCCGCTTTTTTGTGGTGTGCAAGGCTAAACCTCCCTTCAGGATTCCCATTAGGTTTTCGTACCCCTTCTTTTACATAGAAAGGTGGGTGGCCACCAATTAGGACTTGGATTCAAAGCAATTTCGAATCCAATTGGTGTGATCTATTCGATTAGGAGTTATTTTGACCATCCAACTCCAAAATGGATGCTGATATAGAAGAGTAAATTCATCAAACATATGCGAATCAAATTTACGTAATTATTCTTCTAAGTTAATTTTTTATTCAAAAAAGGGGGTGGGGGACACACTAAGGTGGTTGTCCCATGTTTATTATTTGTTCTCAGTCATGTGCTGTGGGAACTATATGTACCACTATTTTCAGCTTTGTTTTGTCTTATTTTGTTGTAGCAAGGAGAAACAAGGAAGGCACTAGAGGTTCTTCGAAGACCTAATGTCTCTGTAGATTTGCAGGTAAAGTTTTTGTACATCATATTATTGATAGGGTTGACTTTTAGATCTTCCTTGCCTTAGACATGGGTGTTTCTTTGCAGTACAAATTTGCTGCTGATCTAATTGTTCTTGATGCTTATGAGACGGTTGAATCTTGGATGACAACAAGCAATCTCAACCCAAGAAAACTTATACCAGCCATGATGCGCTATTCAAGTGAACCACATGCAAAGTAAGACTGGGATTGTCACATAACTAATGGTTTCAGATAATAAAGCAATTCAGCTTTTGAAATTCTTAACATGATTATTACACTTGTCACGGAGTGATCTTACATTGTCTCCATTCCTGTAATTTGTCGGTGTTACCGAACATCTTTTTCCATTAAGTGACTAATGGGATTTCCATGCTGAATTCATGTCCGCCATAGGAGTATTATGATTTTTTCGCTTCGGATTAATATTGTTATAATGACATTGTTCTGCAATATAGGCACTGGAAATTGATAGTCACTGAATTATCGTCTTTAGAAACTTTTCCAACCCTTCATCATTTTGTGCTCTAGTAATCCCTCCAAAAACTTTTCAGTACTACTCTTCTTGATGTTACCTAATTTAAACATTGTTTTTTATTGATATATTTTCTTCCTTGTTTCTTGTTGTAGGAATGAAACTCATGAAGTCATCAAGTATTTGGAATTTTGTGTCCATCGATTAAGCAATGAGGATCCTGGGATCCATAACTTGTTGCTGTCGCTGTATGCAAAGCAGGTTGGAACTGTTGCAGAGTCTTACTGTTTTAGATGCATGGCCTCCTGTTACGCACGTTTCTATGCAATCATCGTTAAATTCCACTTCTGGCACACAACTCTTTTTGTCATATCAGCAGAAATGCATGACTTTCCTTATTTTAGATGCTCCTGATATACTACTCTAACAGAGAAATTCAGCTTATCTTTAGGTCTCGAGCAAATATAAAACAAGAAAGCATTAATGGGAACCACATAGCTATATGGCCTTAAAATGTTGGACAATCAATTATTGACATGTAGGGAGTGCTTAGGGATGTCAATTTTGATCTACCCATTGGGTACTCGACCTGAATCTGCCCCATTTAAGGACTCGAAACCCGTCCCATTTACTTTTGGATGGGTTTGGGTTTTAAATCTATTAGCCATGCAGGTATGGGTATATGTATGGGTTCGGGATTTCTTCGTGGGTACCCGATCCCGCCTCAAACCCGAATAAAAAATAAACATAACTATAGATGTGTATTGCATTTTAGTCAAACTAGTGATTTTTTGCTTGTCATCCTCTAATACTCACTACACATTGCACATCTTTGTATACCACCATATTATACATTGCCCAGAATGTAATATGGTGGTATACAAAGATGTGTGAAGATCTTGTGTACATTTATGAATAGCTTAAGATTTTGCTATGACGAATATGTAGGTACCCATTGGGTGTATGGGTATCCTCTACTAGAAATTTCATTTAATAATGGTACGGGTATCGTATCAATTTTATAGAGGGGTACGGGTTTGGGAATATTGCATTGTATATACTCGTACATCCTAGATACCATAATAGTTTGTTGAAATTCTCCAAAGTATATATACCCATACACCCAACGGGTACCCACATATTCGTCATAGTAAAATCTTAAGCTATAGATAAATGTACACAAGATCTTCACACATCGATTACAAAGAGGGAGTTCATGTAATATGTTGGTATACAAAGATGTGCAATGTGTAGTGAGTATTAGGGATTTATATATATTAGGTGTTTAACTCTTTTTTTTATAGTTGTTTATTTATTGAAGATATAAAGAGGTAATTGAAAATGAATAAATGGATGGAAATGAGAAACTTGATTTGGATTTTATACATGCAGATTGATATCTATCCGATATGAAATGAATTTTATTAATTGAGTAAAATGCAATACACATCTATATTTATATGTTCCTACCATAGTTTTCAAAGAAGTTAACTTGGTTGACTTAATATTTTCATGATTGGGAAGAGTCAGATGTCCTAGGCGTGATTTAATCCTGATGAATCGCAACATGACAATTGAAAATTGTTAGGAGACTATTGAAAATAATATGATTTTTTGATCTAATCCCAAGTACAACCAAATTAGATCTGTACATTCTAGGCCGGGTACCGTCCTCTCTGTGAAAGGGGATTACTGAGATTTTCCCGGAGATGACTTTGAAGTTGAGGCCGATGCTTGGGGATGGTGGGAGCTTCTGTTTTTGGCGGGCAACTGAAATGGTGCGGGGGTTTTGGGCGAGCGCTATCCTCGCTTGATGCGGTTGTCCTGTAACATGGAGGAGGTGGTGCAGTAGGTGTGGGTGCATGTCTTGTGGTCTCCTATTTTTATTTCAGTCCTGTCTGATCAGAGGGTTGCAGAGTTCTTGGCATTGTAGTCGGAGTTGACTGAGATCCCGGGACCGACGTTAGGTAGGGACCACCTGGTGTGGGGTGATGGGAATTTCTCAATGAAGAAGGGCTACTGGTTCTTGGTGGAGGATGGCATGGAGGTGGAGGAAGATGTTGCCATTGATACATGGTTGATACGTAGAAGCAAGATTCCTATCCGTATGAAGATTTTTCTTTTGCTTGTCCGACTGGATTGGATCCTGACACATGTGCGGCATGGGCATTTGCTGGGGGTGGCTGTCGGTATCTGTGTCTGATGTGGGTTGACGGCAGAAGATATGGACCGTCTATTCTTCGCATCATTCGTCGGTTCAGGTGTGGAGTGGGGCCAACATCACGTGGCTTGGGGGGCAGGACCACTCCGGTTTCAGGAGGGACTTCAAATTTGTTTGTGGCAACAGTCACGAGGACAATGCTTACCCTTTCGAGCTCATGTGAGCAATCTAGTGTGGTAGGAATGGTGCTATTTTTGGGGAGCGTGGGTTTTATACAAGGAATGTAATCGAATAGGGCAGAGCGTTGTGTGCCTCTTGGAACATGTTACTCACTGTAACCTTTTTAGTGGAATATAATTTTCTGTGGTGGGTCCCAAATTGGGATGCCACCTCTTCCCGTTCAAAAAAAGTTACATTTGTACAGAAGCAAGAATCCATTTATTGTTAGAAGGAGACTATTAAGAATTACACAAAGTGGGAAAATGCTGTTAGTATTGTTGTTACAGTGTTGGGAGAAGACTATTAAGACGGATATTAATTTGTTGGATTTAAGCCTAGGATATTATTTTGTTGGATTTAAGCCCGGGTATGACTCGAATTCGACCAATTTGGAAGCAAAGAATCCATGCAGCCAACCGCACTTAAAGTGTGAAAATGCTTGGCTGGTGTTGTAGTAGAAAACGACAACTATTATTAGAAGCATTGGGTAGCCAATATGGAAATTGAGGTAAAAATCAACAAGCCAATCTTGGCTGTCATAAAACAACACACACAACTGGTTCATGAATGCCTTACGTAGTTATAGAAATGGCAAGTGCCAATCGGAGTTGCACAATCTGATTTTGTCTGTAAATGTAGGTGATTGGCATATGACTTTTAGAAAAAAAACAGACAAACAGACCTGTGCTGATCTATCATTTGTGTCTGCAATGTACTATGAAAGTAACTAAATTTCAGGTGTTTTAAATCGAAGTTGAGCAGAAGCCTATTTTATATAAATTTCTACGATGTTCACGCTGACTCAGGGGTTACTTCTTCTCATAGTATTATTAAAATAATTAATCGACAATGGATAGCTGGTTTTAGAAAAAAAAACTCATTACTTGCTCTTTACTATGTATTTGAGCTTGAAAATTGTTGAGATATTTACTATCTTTCTTATTGTTTCTTATTATATCTTTATTTTATCTTCTACTTGTAATTTGCCCAATAGGTTCCTCTTCTATATAAGAGACCCGAATGGCCTCTCATTAATGCAATTCATTTTCCCCCTTCATGGTATCGGAGTAACGGTCCTAGATCGGAGTTCCTGTATCCCACCAAAACCTAACCCTACCCCACAAATCGTCGCTCGTCGCCACCCCCCCGTTAGCTGTTGCACACATGTTGCCGTGCCCCCTCCCCTTCGCCAGGCACCTAGGCCTCTCTCGACCTTCCCAAGTTGCCTGACCGCCGCCCAAGCCACTGCCCGACCTTCCCAGGCCACCGTCGGTAGCTGCTCGGCCGCCACCGACCCTCCCGTGCGCTTCCGTGCACCTTTTAGGTTCAATCTGCGGTATAAATCGGTCTGATTTTTATCGGAAAACGTGATTTCAGCCATATAAATCGTGTTTTCCGGCCCTAACGAGCGACGGCGATTTATGAGGATAGTTGTATGTGTCTACACGTACAACAAATCCTCTGTATGTTCGTGTAGACTCATTCATACCAGTCTACTCCCCAGTTGAGTTCCATCTTTGGCCGTTTTGACATCATGCCAGAGAACAAGGACATTTTTCGTCCGGAGCCTTCAAGGGCTTGGCTCCCATCACTAAGATGGATGGGACCAAGTATGAGTTTTTGTCCATGCAGTTTCTCACCCTCATGCAATACAACGACAATGAGCACATCCTGACAGATCCCAGTGCCAACGATAAGACTGAGGCAAATGCTTCTTGGAAGCAAGATGACACATATGCATGTGTTTGGCTATGTGGGACCCTCACCACGGAGATAGCCAATGATATTCTGAACCAACCCACCGTCAAGGCAATGTGAGACACTCTGGCTTCCACCTATGCTCAAGCGAAGAATGAGGCCAAGATTCTTCGGGCACAGTTTGATATCTACAAGGTCAAGCAGAATGGTTGTCCTCGGAACATGTACTATTTTTTACTGCGTGGCATGTTCGAGAAGCTTCATAGTTATATGCCTATTATGACATCTCTAAAGCAGCATAAGTCTTATAGGAACTCCACAATAGTTGGAGTTTTCATGGCCGGCCTTGATAGAAAGTATGTTGCAACACGTACACAATTTCTTACAAGGGCTACCATACCTCCCATGGAGGAGGACTATAGCCATCTCAGCTGGATTATCATGCTTTCTATGACCATTCCTCCACCCTCTTCATCTATGGCTGCTTCTCATGGACGAGGAGGTCCGACCTAGTCTAGAGGATGTACCCCTTGTGGCAGAGGCTGTGAATGTCACGTGGCCCTTGCACCTTCTGTCGTCGGCCAAGACATGCAGAGGATACATGTTACCAGAAGCATGGAATTCCTGCTTCTGGTCGTGGAGCAGAACAGATTGAGCCTTCAAAGACTCCAGCTTCCTAAGCCGATCCTCACTTGGATGATATTATCTCTCGTATTCGAGCGATCATGACTCCTATTGCTGGCACCACTACTTCAGATGCAACTGCATCCAGAGCCTCTTCGAGCTTTTCAGGTATAACCTATGCTTTTACTGGTAGTACTGGTGCAGACATGTAGAGTGGATTATGGACTCTGGTGCTTTCCACCACCTGTATGGAGACAGATCGCAGTTGAGATCCTACAGGACTATACCGCCTAGCAGATGTTTTGTCATCCCTTTACAAGACAGGGGGAGGTGCATTTGACGCCATCCACGTGCCTTCAGAATATTTTATATGCTCCTGACTTTCAGATGAATTTACTTTCCATTAGTTTGATTACTAAGGATCTGCATTGTCGTGTCATTTTGACCCCTCTTCTCTTGTGTTTCAGAACATACTCACGGGCAGGGTGATTGGATGTGATCATGAGTAGTAGGGGCTTTACGGACCGGTCCAACCTCCTCATGGTGGCGTTTCTACTATACCTACTGAACAAGTCTCTCCATATCTGTGGCACCTTTGTTTAAGCCACCTTCCTCTGCAGAAGTTGTATCATGTTCTCCCTCAGATTTCCATGAGATCATCCTTTCAGTTTGAGGCATGATAGCTTGGGAGATATTATTGTTTCTCCTTTCCGTCCTGTCATAGTCGAAGCAGTTCTCAGTTATTTGAGCTCCTTCATTTAGACATTTGGGGTTCGAGTCATGTTCCTGATCACTAGGGACACTGTTTTTATCTAGTTGCGATCGGTGATTTTTCTAGACTTTTTTGGGTCTTTTTCTCGATTTGTGATTAGATATTTTATTAATGAGATAAAGAATATTTTTCTGCCAATGTCAAATATCTTCGTTCTGATAACGCCTTAGAATTCTGCACCGTGCAACTTTCCGAATTTCTTAGATCTCTAGGCATTGTTCATCAGACCTCATGCGCTTATACTTCTCAACAGAATGATGTTGCCGAGCGCAAACACCGCCACTTACTTGATGTGACCAGAACCTAATTGATACAAAGTCGTTCTCCTCATACTTACTGGGGCGATGCTATCCTTACTGCATACTATCTGGTGAACCACATGCCCTCATCTGTGTTGGGAGAGAAGATTCCTTTCTCGATTGCATTTCCCGAGAAGGATCTTTTCTCACTTATACCTCGTGTGTTCGGATCTGTTGCTTTTGTTCATGATGTCTCTCCAGCTCGTGACAAGCTCTCTCCCAGAGCTGTCAAGTGTTCATTTGTCGGCTACTCTCGTACTTAGAAGGGGTACCGTTGCTTTGATCTGCTAAGGCAGAAATGCCTTGTCAGTGCTGACGTTACTTTCTGAGTATGTTAAGTGTTTTTCTCCCACAGGTGATAGAATAGCCCTATCTGACTCTAACAATGAGATATACATGCCTCTACTTCCTACTGTCGTTCCTCCACCTCCCTCTACTCCTCCTCTACCACCACCTCCTCAGCCACCACCACCACCTCTATTACCTACTCCTACTATTGCCTCTACACCTGCTCCCGTGGTTCCACCTCCTACTATGACCCAGTTTTTGCCATGTGTTTTTACTCGCAGGTCTCGCTCGGTCCCCCCCGCTCACATGTCTTGCCCATCATCCAACACGCCTCAGGTATGAATGAGCACAATATTTCTACTGATGGCACTATTGAGTTGTCTGTGCAGCAGGATTCCATACAGGAAGAGCAGATGCCCTCTCCAGAAGGGAACTTACAGGATCAGGACTTGGCGGATGATCTTGATGTGCCGATTGCTCTACGAAAGTAGAAATGTACGCGTGCTACTTATCCTCTTGCCTTCTAGGTTTCCTTGAGCAGGATGTTTGAGGATTTCAGGAGGTTTACCTTGGTACTATCAGCCGTGGAGATACCACAAGCATATCAGGAGGCTCCTCAATTGGCCATGGAGGAGGAGATGGTTGCGCTACAGTCACATGGTACGTGGAGTCTTGTTTTTGCTCCAGTTGGCGCATCTGTTGTGGGATGCAAATGGGTGTTCACTATGAAACACCATGCAGATGGCAACGCGGATCACTATAAGTATTAAGGCAAGACTTGTAGCACGTGGATTCATCTAAACATATGAGATGGACTATCGGGATACTTTCTCTCCGATTGCCAGACATTCTACCCTGCGTATTCTACTTTCTGTTACTGTGACACGAGATTGGCCTCTTTACCGGCTTGGTGTGAAGAATGCCTTCCTCTATGGTGATATACAGGAGGAGGCCTACATGCAACAACCACCTGCGTTTCCTGCTGAAGGGGAGTGTCAGAAGGTTTGTGGGCTACATAATATCTATGGCCTTAAGCAGAGTCCAAGAGCATGGTTCCAGAGTCTCTCAGACTTGATAGAGCAAAAGGGATTTGTGCGATCGATTGCCGATCACTTTTTCTTTGTGCACATGACCCATAGAGGTACTATTGTCATTGTTAGAGCAAAACTCTTCGTTGTTATTCCACATAGCCGTAGGGTCTCTTATATAGAGAGAAAACCCTTGGGTAAATTACATAGATTGTCATAAAGAAAATAAGAAATACGTAATGGTACATCATGACATAACATAAACCTCTACACTCCCCCTCAAGATGGAGCATAGATATCTATCATGCTCAGCTTGGAAGAACATTTCTGGAAAGGTCCCCTGAGCAACGGCTTGGTAAATATATCAGCAGTCTGGGTCTCGGGATTGACATGTGATGTGGAAATAAAGCCCTTTTGGATCATGTCTCTAGTGTAATGACAATCAACTTCGATGTGCTTCGTTCTTTCATGAAACGCTGGATTATTGGCAATGAACAACGCTGCTTGATTGTCACACTGAAGCTGCATGGGTAAAGAGACATTCACATTCAAGTCTTCCAAGACTGCTCGAACCCACATCATCTCTGTGCTTGCTTGTGCCATGGCCCTATATTCAGATTCAACACTAGATTTTGCGACAACGGTTTGTTTCTTGCTTTTCCAAGAAACCAGAGAGCTTCCTATAAAAATAGCAAACCCCGAAGTAGACTTACGATCCTTTGGGCACCCTGCATAGTCTGCGTCTGCACAAGCTGAAATGGACAAATCTGTGTTCTTTCTAAATAGCAAACCTGAGCCTGGAGAAGATTTCAGGTATCTCAGTATCATGTATAGTGCTTCCATATGAACCTGCCTAGGATGCTCCATAAATTGACTCACACGGCTTACAACAAAAGCAATATCAGGTCTAGATATGGTGATGTATAGAAGCTTACCCACCATCTCTCTGTATTTTCTTTTGTCCACCTCTTCAGTATCATTGTCATACAATTTCATACTTGGATCCATAGGAGTGCTCGATGGTCTACACCCAATCATTCCTGTTTCAACAAGCAAGTCTGTAACATATTTTCTTTGGGTCATCACCATCCCTTGTGCATTTCTTGCAAATTCTATTCCCAGAAAGTATCGTATGGTACCCAGATCCTTCGTAACAAACTCGCTGCCCAAGAGGGCTTTAGTCATCTCGACTCCCTGAGCATCATCTCCTGTAACTAGAATATCATCAACATATATCATAACAACAACTGTACCTCTGAGAGTCTTCTGAATAAACAACGAATGGTCCGCATTTGATCTCTTGAACCCCTGTTGTTCGATCAGCTGAGAAAGCTTTTGGAACCATGCCCTCGGACTCTGTTAAAGGCCATAAATCGCCTTATGAAGTCTACACACCATGTGAGTCTCCCCCTCGGCAGTAAAACCCGGTGGCTGCTAGGGATGTCAGTGGGTCGGGTTTGGGGCGGGTATTATTGTTCCCAAACCCATACCCATTTATAATATCACTACCCATACCCACCCATTTATTAAATAGGTAATTTCTAGTGGGTACCCATGTACCTGTCGGATACCCATGTACCCAATGGGTACACATATCTTCGACATGGTAAATCGTAAGTTGTTTATAAATGTATACAAGATTTTCACATATAGATGAAATAGAGTGAGATCGTGTAATAAAAATGTGCAATATATAGATAATATTAATGGTTTATATATGTTAAGTGTTTAACTCTTTTGTGTTGATAATTTTTATTTATTAAAGATACAAAAAGTTAGTTGAATATGAATAAATGGATGGGGAGGAGAAAATTGAGTCAAAAAATTATACATGTAGATCGATACGTATTCGATATGAAATGGATATGGGGATACTTTAATTAAAATGCAACACACACATCTATCTTTTTATATATTTTTTATTCGGGTTTGGGAAGGGTTCAGGTTCGGGTACCCACAAGGCAATCCCAAACCCATACCCATACCCGCATGGGTAGTCAATTCAAAACCCAAACCCGTCTAAAAGTAAATGGGACGGGTTTCAGGTCCTTAAATGAGGTGGGTTTGGGTCGGGTACCCAATGAGTAAACCCAAATTGACATCCCTAGTGGCTGCTGCATGTAGACTTCCTCCTGTAGATCTCCATACAGAAACGCATTCTTAACATCAAGCTGAAAAATGGGCCAGTCTCGTACCACAGCTACGGATAAAAGGATGCGAAGTGTTGAGTGTCGAGCCACTGGTGAAAATGTGCCCAAGTAGTCGACACCATATGTCTGAGTAAAGCCGCGTGCAACAAGTCTAACCTTGTATCGATCAAGGCGGCCATCTGCATGATATTTAACTGTGAACACCCATTTGCAACTAATCACAGACGCACCTGATGGAATAGGAACCAGGGTCCAAGTCCCTCTAGACTGTAAAGTACGCATCTCTTCCTCCATAGCCAACTTCCAGTACTCAATCTTCATGGCCTCCTGATAGGTCTGTGGTATCTCTACTGAAGACACAGCTGCTGCAAGCCTCTCGAAATCACCAGTAAGATGATGAAAGGATACCTGAGACGCAAGAGGGTAGGACGCACATTTCCTCTTCTGCCTTCGAAGTGCAATAGGAATATCAATATCATTATCCACTGAACTGACTGGCGGATCCACCCCCTGTAGCAAAGAGTCCTGCACCAGTACATTATCTAACCCATCATTAGTAGCCGTATCGGAGCATACCTGAGGCGTGGTGGATGGTTGACTTGTAGCTTGAGCAGGCCCCGACCGTCGTGTGTAGAACTTAGGGAATGGTGGAATTGGATGATATGGAGGTGGTGGTGGTGGTGGTGGTGGTGCGGATTCAGATTGACCCAGATTTGGAGGTAGAGGAGCATAGACATGATTATCTGAAGACGTGGAAGAAGAAACCAGTCTATCATCTGCAGGTGAGAAGTATATAACATGCTCAAAAAATGTAACGTCTGCGCTAACATAATACTTGTTGTTGATAGGATCATAACAGCGACGACCCTTCTGTGTCCTTCGAAGTACAATAGGAATATCAATATCATTATCCACTGAACTGACTGGCGGATTCACCCCCTGTAGCAAACAGTCCTGCACCGGTACATTATCTAACCCATCAATAGTAGCCGTATCGGAGCATACCTGAGACTCTCCTCGGATTACTTTGCAGTCGTTACAACACAACCAGTTTCTTCTCCTCAACGCAAAGTAATCTATTTGTGTTCTCGTTGGCTCACTCTTATAAGTAATTAAATGCTCATCCCTCTTCTTGAAGAGAGTGTTTGCTATGAAAAGATCATATGCCGTTACAAAATCCAGAATGACTTTTCCCTCTTCATTTCTATCCCCAAAACCGTATCCTCCATGAACACTAGCATACCCTGAAGCATCTTTTCCCACATGTCCATTAAGATCTCCACCTATGCAAATCATCTCTCTTTGTGGGATTCCTTGTAAAATCTTATCTAGATCCTCCCAAAAAGCTTGTGGATGGTTGACTTGTAGCTTGAGCAAGCCCCGACCGTCGTGTGTAGAACTTAGGGAATGGTGGAATAGGATGATATGGAGGTGGTGGTGGTGGAGTGGATTCAGATTGACCCAGATTTGGAGGTAGAGGAACATAGACATGATTATCTGAAGACGTGGAAGAAGAAACCAGTCTATCACCTGCAGGGGAGAAGTACATAACATGCTCAAAAAATGTAACGTCTGCGCTAACATAATACTTGTTGTTGATAGGATCATAACAGCGATAACCCTTCTGTGTCCTCGAGTAACCCACAAAGACACACTTGACAGCTCTAGGAGAGAGCTTGTCAAGTCCCGGAGACAAGCGGTGAACAAAGGCAACTGTGCCAAAGATACGAGGTGTAAGTGAAAATAAATCCTTATCCGGGAAGAGAACAGAAATTGGAGATTTCTCCCCAAGAACCGACGAAGGCATATGATTGACATCATGTTGCTGCCTCGATGTGGGTCGGGCCTCGATCAAGCTGCTAGTGCGGCTACTTTCGCCGCCACCTCTGCCTTCTCTACCAAAGATGTCCTCTCAGTGTTCCGTTGCGTCGTCGAAGGCAGTGCCGACCCTGTTGGAAGGTGATGGATCGCTCTCCTTGGAAGGTGAAGGGATTCCTTACGTGGAGGAAGAGGGCTCATCTTTTGCGGAAGGGGAAGATTCGGTGTTGATTTCGAGGAGACGGATCCCTCGAAAATCTTGTCTGCGATCTTCTGTTCTGTGCGAAGCGGTGCAATAGTCTTGGGGGAGGTGCAGTATCTCGGAGCCTCATCCTTTATTTCGGGTCCCCTCTTTGAGTCGGGTTTCTGGAACGGGTTGGCGGACTCGGATCCGCCCTTCCTCGACGGATCTGTGGATTCGTGTTTCGCTACTGCCGACTGCTTGTCGGGTTGGCAGGTTTCTCTTCGATTGTTTTCGGGCAGGCAGGTCCAGCTTTCCCTCCAAGTATTAAATGGGTGCCCGATCTCGTTTGCTTCCTCTTGGGTCGGTGGCGACTGTTATTCTTTTTGCCGCTCGACGCATGATGCTTCCAGGAGCTGCTCTCTTCTCGTTTCGTCGTCAGGTGATCTGGGGATGCTGTGGGCTCTCAACAGTCCTACTCCAGCCTCGGTCCTTCCGGCGATGTCGTGCCCAAGGCTGCGTGGGGCACCCCTTGTTTCTTTCACCCATCGCGCGACTACTGGTATAGCTCTGGAGGTCGGTGGTGACTCATTCCACTCGCCTGGGACCTCGGTGGGTGAGGTGATGGTCGAGGGGTTCCCATGCGACTGCCCCTCGGATTTGCAGGTGGGAAATGGAAGGCGTTTGACTAAGAGATACTGGAGGCGACGTCGTTCCAGGGCTCCAGCCCCCAAGGTCTCGGATCTCAAGTGTGCGGTTACTTTGGCGGCATGTGCTGTTCGTACCTCTGGAATACCACCAGTTCATCAATGAAGGTCCTAACGTGGAACGTTAGGGGTCTGGGTGACCCGAAGAAGAGAAGGGTGTTGGGCTCTATGTTCACCGAGTGGGGTTGTGATGTTATCCTTATCCAAGAGACTAAGCTTTCCTTTAATCTGAAATGTTGTGGAGATCTTTTGGTGCTGGTTCCTTATGGCGTTCCAGGGTCATTGACGCGACCGACACTGCGGGGGGCCTCTTGATTGTGTGGTGTGAATATGCTTTCACCTTCCGATCGAAGTTGACAGGAACTCATGTTCTTACAGTTGTCCTTGAGTGTGTGCCGTCGGGAACTCTTGTGGCTTTTTCGAATATGTATGGGTCGTGTCTTCAGGCCCGTAGAGATGCGCTCTTGGCTGACCTCAAAGATGCGCGGGATGCCCTTTCGAGTGGTGCTTGGCTTGTGGGGGTGACTTCAATGTCGTGCTTCTCTCTTCCGACCGCCCCGGGTTGAGGGGGGGTCGGGATCCGGGTTCTGAGGCCATGGCTGATCTGATTGACGACCTGTTTTTGGAGGTTTTGGATGCTACAAACACGAAATATACTTGGAGGAGTGCGGGTTCTCGCTCCAGGATCAACCGTTTCCTGGCTTCTCCTGAGCTCATGGAGACCTTCCCCCTTTCCTTTCCTTCCTCCAGGGCTTGCACGAGATCAGACCATACTCCATTGGTGTGGGATTCACGCACCTCCTCTTTAGTTCGGGGGTTCTTTAGATTTGAGCGGGCATGGTTGCAGGTTGAGTCCTTAGGGACATGGTCTCTTGTCAGTGGTCGTCTTTTGAGATGTCTGGATTGGTAACCTCCCGCGTGGCGCAGAATCTGGTTTTGTTGTGATAGTTTCTTTGTCGTTTTACGAATGAGAACAGGGAGGTCCGTTTGGTTGCGCGGGTGACGACGGAGGTAGAGGTTGCTATGTTTGACGTGTTGGAGGATGGCAGATGTTTGGGGACATCGAAGTTGGAGCAGAGCGTTGCGGTTTAGAGGGTCATTCTTGCATAGGGCAAAAGGCGAGTGACGGAGTGGAGGCAGAGATCCAAGGTTGCGTGGCTCAAGAAGGGGGATGCAAACACAGTTTTTTTCCACAGGGTCATGAGTGGGAGACGACGTCGTAACTCTTTCCAGTCGTTGGAGGTTGGTAGGGTCAGGGTGGAAGGATAGGGACATGGGGAGTACAATGGCAGGCCACTTCTGGGACCTCTACAGTAGGGTTGGTGATCGTCCTTGGAGATGGAGTGGGTTGGGGGCTTCTCGGCTCTTGGAAGAGCATGCTAGGCTCCTGGTGCAGGAGGTTATCATGGAGGAGTTGAAGAGCGCAGTATGGAACCTGAATGCGGATGGCGCGCCGGGACCGATGGTTTTTCCATTGAAGCCATCTCTATTCCTATGTTGGAGTACGCGGATGATACAATCTTTTTCATCGAATGGGGCATGCGTGAGGCTAAGGGAATGACAACCACTCTCGATATTTTTAGTGAAATGTATGGTTTGGTCCTTAATCGTAGCAAGTCTACCTTGGTACCTCTCAGTTTGTCGACAGAGGAGGCCTTCCTTTGCGACAAAGATTTAGGCACTGCGTGCGGCTCTCTCCCTCTTCGTTACCCTGTGCCTCCCTCTTACCGCTGGCAGAATCAGGCTGTCTAACTGATTGCAGGTTGTGGAGAAGATGGAAAGGAAGCTTTCTGTTTGGAAGGCGGCTATTCTGTCGAGGGGGGTCGCTTGGTGCTACTGAAGGAGGTTCTTGGCGCTATCCCTGTATCCTTTATGTCTACCCATGTCATGCCCGTCGGCATCCGTAAGCGGATGGAGAAGTTGATGCGTCGCTTCCTTTGGAGTAGGTCGGGCCATGAGGGTGGCGGGATCCACCTGGTGAACTGGGAGATGGTGACGCAGCCGAAGTCGGACGGCGGGCTTAGTGTCAAGAACCTGGAAACCATGAACAAGCCGTTGTTGCTGAAGTGGGTAGGTAGGTTATGGGGGCAGAGCGAGGATCTTTGCTATAGAGTGCTGCAGTGCATTTGTAACATTAGCCATCCTGATCATCTGGTCTAACACTCTAGCACGCAGTACTCGTCGTTCTGGATGGGGATTGTTTCCATGTTGCCCTTCTTTTAGGAGTGTGTCAGGCCAATTCTTGGGGATGGGCGCTCCTTCGCATCTTGGACGGATAACTAGTCCGTGAATGAATCTTTAGCTGCCAGATTCCCTTGTCTTTTTGCTCTTGCAGCTGACCATGGTGCCTGTGTTGCTAACTGCTGGGAGCATGGTTACTGGATGCCCTCTTTCTCTACTAACTTTTCGGTTCAACGTATGTATGTATTCCTCCAACTTCTGGAGTCGCTTAGGCAACTCGATAGGCCTTCTGAGGGTCGTGATCTGTAACATCCGAATCCGCACAAACCCGAACTCGACCCGATTTGGGTTCGATGGACCCAATAAAGTTGTTGGTCAATACCAAACAACCTAAAATGATTAACTGATCGTGAATCAAAAGTCGTTCAGGCGGAATCGACCAAAATCGATCGCATCGTAATGCGCACCGCGAAAAAGCCGTGACGCAAAATCGGAAACCGCAAAACAAACCAAGACCGTCATTAGATCCGATTCAACGAAACAAGACCAACGGAATCGAGCGTTCGTCAATCGGAGGTCGTTTGATATTTTTAAATCACAAAATTTAACCTTAAACAAAAACCGTATCCGAAAATTTCGGGTTTTCAAAACCCAACCGAAATTATATCAATATTATACTCATATTGATCGTCGTTCCGTGATGGTCAAAACAAGATATTATGCGTCAAAATCCGACACTCAAGGCGTGTATACATATGATTTTTAAGATTTTCACAAAAGTACAAAAAAATGTTATTATACATATATTATATATAAAACAAATTTGGTGAATGATGTCATGGATGACATCAATGAAGTAATGTCATCAGTGATATCACTAGAAGTGATGCCATAATTGAAAATAAAAAGAAAAAAAAGGAGAAATTGGGAAGCTTCATGGAAGCTTCCTCTTCATATTTCTTAATTACTAAATCCCCATTCCTCTTTCCTATTTAAAGAAATCCCAACCGTAACCCTCTATCCTTCTTTCCATAAGCTCGTCTTTCCTTCTTAATTCCCCAATTCCATCCGTGAGGGGAGGTTTCAGCCTTCAGCTATTCCTTCTCTCCAATAGTTGAAGTATTGCTACATGCAGCTGTGCTACAGCTGCAAGGGCCTTTTTCTTCAATGTATATAGCTGGAGATCAGGAACTGTTACTGCAGGGGAGTTGCTGCTCCGGATTTCCAGCCTTATCTGCATGTTCTTCTCCAATTTTGAGGAAAAAATCCATGGTACACTCCTTTTCCCTTCTCTTGCTGCCATGCATGTGTAATCCATCTTTCTTTTGACGTATTTCATGAAGTCCAAAGATAGAAATATACAAGTTAAACCACTTCTTGCTGTCATACTTTTGATTCCCCATAAATTATGGATTTGATATTCATGTTGGAGCAGCATCAAATACTTCTTTCAATTATATTTTTTATCAGAAAATAAAAATGCATGACTTGTTTCATGCTTAATCTGGGTTTCATTGGTTTATTTTTTTAAATTGTAGATTTATGCAGTTATTAGAAGGTCAGACTGCACTAAAAATAATAAGAATAACAAATAGATATTTTTTATTAAGCATGTACGGAATACATACAGAACAATCTGTTGTCACTGAAGGATTGGATATGGGATCAATGGAAATATTAAGCTTGAATCTTGGGATTTGCTCGTCAGACTTTTCCATAACCAAGTGAAATTGATCAATTAAGTTTAACTTTTGAGAATTTAATGAGAATGGTTAGACTTATATCTATATATCTATATATACCCTTGTCTTCTTTGAATGAACGATTAGCTAAAACTTTAGTATCCTGTAATGTATAGTGTATGGCACTAAACACCAACAATTTTATACGGGAAATATTGCATGGGAAATAATAATGTTGCAATCAGGATATTATACTACCATATAAAAACGTTGATGTGTGTTTGATATTCCCTTTTTACTGTTTTGACTTGGAACATTATGGTTATGCTCCAATGGATTAAGGCATTCTTGAGAAATATTTCCTTGGAGGCCATTCTCAAAGCATTGATGGTGTTACTGGTTGTCTCATTGGGAGTTGTTCTTTAATTTAATTGCCCCAATACAGTATTAATATATATTGTATGGAATCTAACAAATCCTTATTTATCTTACTTTATGTTTTATAAGAAGCATATGCAAGTTTATCCGAAGTTGGATGCATATGTATTTTTCACTTAAGGAAAGGGGTATAGTCGAGTCAATTAAAGAATAATACAGGTAGAAATTGTTGCAAAAAAAGAGATAGTAATAGTTGCACTGTAATATCATGTATAGAGAGCTTTTATTTTATATGTATATGCCATTTATCAACTTATACAACTCAAACCTTGGGGTTTAGTGTAGTTTCAAATCTGATCAATAGCCATTAAATCTCTGTTTTAATACACGCAAGTTTTGCGGTTTAAGTCCCAAAATTTAGATCAGTTTTTGTTCTATATTTAATAAGTTAAGATGAAATTTGGAGAAATTATAAGTGATGTTATAATACTATGTATATGATTTAGGTTTTAAAAGATTAAAGGAATTTTAAGTCAATCTTAACTAGAATACATATCATAATAAAAACCTTCTAATCTCGTTATCTTAAGAGAGCATAGGGGAGAGTGCATGAAATTAAATCTATATTCCAGATCAAATCATAACTCAGCCATGGCCGGTCCCAAGCCCGGGTAAATGAGGAGGGTTGCGCGTTAGGTAACCGACAACCAGCACAGGAGAGATAAATTCGTAAATAGTGTTCTTAAAGTTCTTCTACGAACACTATTTATGAATTTATCTCGAAACCGTTCGGATCTTTTAAACATGGATTTAAGCAAACATACAGATTTTTTTGGGGCATTCCCTACTTGCTACGCGTTGCATCGCCCGAATGCAATGAAAAATTGGCAAGGGCCGCTACATCGCAGCCTGGATGTAGTTCAAAATTCGCAAGGGTTCTCGCATGAGGAACGCATGCGGGTAAATAAGCTAGTTCCGCTGCATCACCGCCCGGATGCAGTCCAAAATTTGCAAGGGTTCTCGCCTAATGGACGCATATGAGTAAAGAAGTTAGTCCAAAAGAGATTGCAAAGGAAGTTACGGATTGGTAGTTGGAATATCGGTACTTTAACTGGAAAATTGATGGAGATAGTGGATACAATGGAAAGAAGGAAGAATCATATATTATGTCTTCAAGAGACTAAATGGGTTGGAGAGAAAGCAAGAGAGATCGAGAAGACATGCTTTAAACTTTGGTATTCAGGTAAAGATAAGGGCAGAAACAGTGTTGGAGTGGTTGTTCATAAAGATTTGAAGGATTGTGTGGTTGAGGTGCAAAGATTTGGGGATCGGATTATTTTGCTAAAGTTGGTGTTTGAAGAAGAAATTCTGAATATCATCTCAGTTTATGCACCACAAATTGGTTTAGATGAAAGGACTAAACAAGCTTTTTGGGAGGATCTGGATAAGATTTTACAAGGAATCCCACAGAGGGAGATGGTTTGCATAGGTGGAGATCTTAATGGACATGTGGGAAAAGATGTTTCAGGGTATGCAAGTGTGCATGGAGGACATGATTTTGGGGATAGAAACGAAGAGGGAAAATTCATTCTGGATTTTGTAACTGCATATGATCTTTTCATAGCAAACACTCTTTTCAAGAAGAGGGAGGAGCATTTAATTACTTATAAGAGTGGCTCAACTAGAACACAGATAGATTACTTTGCGTTGAGGAGAAGAGATCGGTTGTGTTGCAAAGATTGCAAAGTAATCCGTGGAGAGAGTTTGACAACCCAACATCGCTTGTTAGTCTTGGATTTACAAATAAAAGGGCTGGTAAAGAAAAGGAAGGTTCCTAAGATCACTAGAACTAGGTGGTGGAATCTTCAGCTGAAGCAATCAAGCTTCAGGGAGAAGGTTTTAGAAGACTTATCTTGGGATTGTAGCGGTAGTGCAAACGAGATGTGGGAGGCAGTAGCATCTTGTATCCGAAAGGTAGCCAAAGAGATGCTAGGCGAGTCAAAAGAAGGAGCTCCGGATCAAAAGAAGGCTTGGTGGTGGAGTGAAGGGGTGCAGGAGAAGCTAAAAATTAAAAGAGCTTGCTTTAAAGCCATGTCTAAGGATAGAACAGAGGAAACTGTCACAGACTATAAAATAGCGAAGAAGGAAGCAAAGAAGGCTGTAAGCGAAGCTAAGTCAAAAGTTTATGAGGTTTTGTATAAAAATCTCAACTCTAAGGAGGGCCAGAAGGATATATTCAGGTTGGCCAAAGCAAGAGAAAGAAAGACCAAAGACCTTTCTCAAGTGAGATGCATTAAGGACGAGGAAGGTCACATGCTTGTTACTCAGAAGGATATAGAGACTAGATAGGAGCAGTACTTCCATAAACTTTTCATTGGAGAAGGAAATAGAGAGATCACTTTGGGTGATCTAGCTAGTAGTGAAAGTTACTTGAATCGTGCATGCTATAGACGAATACAAAGAAAAGAAGTAAAGGAGGCTTTGAAGGTTATGAGACCTGGGAAAGGTGTTGGACCGGATGACATCCCTGTAGAAGTATGGAAAGTTTTAGGTGAGCGTGGTTTGACTTGGCTTACTTACGAATCTATTCAATGTTATTTGGCGAGGCAAGAAAATGCCTGAAGATTGGAGGAGGAATATCGTGGTGCCTCTTTATATGAACAAAGGAGACATTCAAAATTGTTCAAATTACAGAGGTATTAAGCTGATGAGTCACACTATGAAAATTTGGGAACGTGTGATCGAAAGAAGGTTGAGGCAAGTTTCTCAAGTAAAAGAAAACCAATTCAGATTCATGCCAGGTCGCTCAACTATTGAAGCCATCCATTTGCTGAGGAGAACAATGGAGATTTATAGAGCTAAAAGGAAGAATCTCCATATGATCTTTATTGATTTGGAGAAGGCTTATAATTCCGTCCCACGAGAGATACTGTGGAGAGTTTTGGAGAAGAGACAAATACCTGTCCTATACATTAATCTCATAAAGGATATGTATGATAGGGATTTATCTTGTGTAAGGACCCTGACGGGGAAGACTGACTATTTTGATATCAACATTAGTTTACATCAATGTTCAGCTTTGAGTCCATTTCTTTTTACTTTGATTATGGACGAGTTGACAAGTCTCATTCAGGATGAGTTACCTTGATGTATGTTATTTGCTGATGATATTGTGCTGATTGACGAGACTAGAGATGGAGTAAATGAGAAGCTTGAGGTTTGGAGACATGCATTGGAGACTAAAGGTTTTTGTATAAGTAGGGTTAAGACGGAATATATGGAATGCACCTTTGATGGAAGCAATGGTGAAGAAATCGAGGTGAAGATTGGTGACGATAACACTCAGAAGAGAGATTCTTTTAGATATCTAGGATCTATTTTGCAACATGATGGGGAAATTGATGAAGATATTAGTAATAGAATAAATGCAGGCTGGCTAAAGTGGAGAGGAGCCTCCGCTGTTCTCTGCGATAAGAAAATTCCTTTAAAAATTAAAGGAAAGTTTACAAAGCAGCCGTGAGACCTGCTATGCTTTATGGTTCTGAATGTTGGCCTGTGAACCATAGACATGTGCAGAGAATGGCTGTAGCAGAAATGAAAATGCTAAGATGGATGTGTGGACATACACGTAAAGATCGGATTCAGAATGATGCAATCAGAAAGAAAGTTGGTGTAGCTCCGATCGAGGATATGCGAGAAAACCGCTTAAGATGGTTTGGTCATTTGCAAAGAAGGTCAACTGATGCACCAGTTAGGAGATGCGAGTGTTGGGATGTTGAGCCGGCTAAGAGAGGGCGATGATGGCCCAAGAAGTGTTGGAAAGAGACTATACGAAGGGATCTTAGTTTTTTGGATAAAAGTCCGAGATTAACCCAAGATAGATCTGAATGGAGGCGAAAAATCCATGTAGCCGACCCTACTTAATTGTGGGAAAAGGCTTTGTTGTTGTTGTTGTTGATTCCAGATCAAATCATCCAAGAAACATGGTGTTTTATCAGATCAAGGAAGTTAAGTGACATAAATCACTGTAAAGTCTATGAGAATTGATTGATAATAAATTAGAAATGACAATTTAATTGTGCCAGTCATGATGAACTTTACACCTGACTGTACGAGGGTGCGGTGACCCTCAACTGGGCGGAGGAAAGGAAACCCAGTTAGGGCAGCAGCCGTCAAGTGCGCGGGTCTAGGATCCTAGTCCCTTTTCGGTTTTTACGCGAGCTCGCAGTGTTTTTACGTCTCGTTGGGATCCCGATTTTAGACCAGTTCCGCTGACCCTCTGTTTTAGGATACCTAGGTGGGGGATCCTCGGTTTTAGTTTTTTGTACGAGCTCGGTTGCCCGTTACCGGTCCAGCCGTTTTTCTAGAGTGACTTTTCCGGGAAGTCTCTCTCACCCGTCTTAGTGTCATAGTTTTGGAGTAGACCTATCCCTCTATTGGACCGCACTTCCAACTAGAGGGCGAGACGGAAGAGCCATTTGTAGGCTACCTCACCGCTTGAGTTTTACTTTCATCAACAGACTTGGCGATTTTACATCCAGATCATCCATATCTACATATAAATCCTTTAGAGAGGTTGGAGGAAATTACAATTAAAATTAAGTTAATTGGAGGTGACTATAATCTGATTCGAAATCCCTATAAGTTAGTGGACGTGTTGGGAACTTAGTTAAGATGCATTACACAACACCGCATGCCTACGGAGGCACCCCAACCCTAAGGTATTTTTAATACCTTAGAGTCATAGTGTGAGGTTACTCACATACTATCCACTAACTTAAAAGAGTAATTTAATAGAGTTAAGGATCAAATCAATCATCATCATATCAGTTCATTAACAAAAACCATGGCATAATCTCAATGACAAGAAATTAGCATTTACATGTGCCATCAACTTTATATATATAAGATCCACAACATGATCTCTAAGACCCAAAATCATGATCTTTAAAATGCAGGAAATCATTATATATTAGGGTTTGTCATCTAAACTTTATATAAATATGAGAAGAATAGGAAAAAGGGGTGAACATGTGAACTACATACCAAACATTTGAAAACCATTCTCTATGCATGTAGTGGTAGATTTTTCATCATACATGCCTTTCTACTTGCTTGCTTTTGAAAATAATTAAATGCCTGTTATTTTTATAAATTTTTGGAAGGTACCAGCAACCGTTGGCGCCTCTTCTTTCCTAAACATATTTGGCAGGCAAAAAGCCTGCTGTTCAGTAGCTGTTCATGATTCCAGGCGATAGGGTTTACACCAGACCATATGTTGTTTTATTTCAGTTTTTGGTTCGGTTGATAATGTAATATGCTTCTCTTCTGTTCAGTCAATTTTTTGGGAATACTGTATGTACTGTCAGTCACTGTACATGTTGAAAAATATATGGAAGTTAATGAAGTATTATTTTGGTGGCATTTATCTCTATTAGGTTTGTGGTTATGAATGTGAATGCCATATGTAGCTTCAGGCGCGAAAAATTCCCCCTATTTTGCTGTAGCCTGTGCGATCTCATGTGAATATAATAGTGCGAAATGTGTGTAAATAGGTACCCGGATCCTAAGGGGTTAACACATTTTATTGCGAAATGTGTTGTAAACAGGTATCCGGATCCTCGGGGGTTCACATTTTTTGGTATCAGAACCGTGGTACCCCAATACACAAATTCACAGTATTACAATTCCGATCGCATTAAGCTCCCGGATAGCGACAGTCTTCCGACTTGTCGTGAGTCTGAGAAGGGAATTTGACATTCAAATTCAATCACCACTGATGTCACCAATTTCATTAATTTTCATATTATATCCCAAGAAGAGAAAAAAGCGTTTATGATAAGTATTTGTGAATGGCACAGATTCCGCTCGACCATCTGGATCACATCGAGCAGACAAACCTCCAACATGACCGACTCGGAGCACAGACATGAGCACTCCACCTACCCGGCCAAGTCCGTTGTTACTTGTGCCATGACTGGGGACATTATCGGCATCAGTGTCCCCAGAGATCTGGTGAGCCCCAGCCATATCCTTCATAGTCGCAACCTCAGGCACAACATTCAAGGAGTTTCCGTGGTAGGACTCCAACTTTAGGCGACAACATCAGAGACAAACACACAGTGTAGAGGATCCAATACTGCACCAGCCAGGCAGGGGCAGTTACATGCAGTTACTGAGGAGCAGGCACGTTCAACAACTACTGTGGTGAAAGGTATGGTCTCAGTCTTGGGCCGACCTTTCCATGTTTTTTTTGATTCTGATGCGACACATTCTTTTCTTGCTTCGAGGCTACTTGCTTCTTTAGGTAGAGTCGCAGAGACTCTATTTTTCCCATATCACATCCGAGGGCCAGGTGGTCAGTTGTTTATCATTTCCTTGATAGTCAGGCACTTGCCAGTACTGATTGGCGGTCACGAGATGATCACAGATTGTCTACTTCTACAGCTTGATTAGTTTGACTTGATTTTGGACATGGATTGGTTATTCACTCATCATGCGCTTGTTGATTGCTTTAGGAAGACGGTTTCCTTCAGAATTCCAGATCTATCCGAGTTCACTTTTGAGGGTATTGTACATGGCTCCACCATGGAGTACATTTCAGTGTTGCGAGCCCAGCGACTTGTTGATCAGGGTTGTGATTCATACCTTGCATTTGTTCGGGAGGTATCTGACCAGGAGCCGATGACACAAGACATCCGTGTAGTATCAGAATATCCAGATGTATTTCCTGATGAGCTACTAGGATTACCTCCTGAGAGAGATCGAGTTCGAGATCACAGTGCTGCCAGATACACAACCGATCTCTATGGCACCATATCGCATGGCATCAGATGAGTTGAGGGAGCTGAAGGTGCAGTATTAGGAGTTACTTGATTTGGGATTCGTGAGGCCGAGCACTTCACCTTGGGGTGCTCCGGTTCTATTTGTCAAGAAAAGGATGGATCCATGAGGTTATGCATCGTTACAGGAAGCTGAACAAGAGAACGGTGAAAAACCGTTATCCTTTGCCACACATCGATGATTTGTTCGATAAGCTCCAGGGATCTTCGGTTTTCTCGAAGATCGATCTTCGCTCAGGCTACCATCAACTGAGGATTCGAGAGTCTGATATTCCGAAGACTGCTTTCAGGACGCGTTATGGACACTACGAGTTTGTGGTGATGCCGTTTGGGCTCACCAATGCACCTGCAGCTTTCATGGATATAATGAATCAGATCTTCCATCCATACTTGGACAAATTTGTGGTAGTGTTCATCGATGATGTGCTCATCTACTCACGGAATGAATGGGATCATGCGAATGAACTACAGATTGTTTTGGATACATTACAGAAGCACAAGCTATATGCCAAGTTGAGCAAGTGTGAGTTCTGGTTGTCCCAGGTCTCATTTCGTGGGCATATCATTTCTGAAGCAGACATTGCAGTTGATCCTGCGAAGATTGAGGCAATCATGTCTTGGGAGCAGCCCAAGACAGTTACTCAGATAATATTATCAGTTATAGTGTCCTTGACACTATATCTTAATAATTATTATAACCAGTATTTCCATAATCCTTATCAGAATACCTTTATTCCTAGAGATCTCTATCTCCTAAGGTATCTACAGTTAAGACCTTTTAGATCACTATCTATAAAGTCTTAATTTCTTGAAGATAAGACTTTGAGATCTATGTTTCGTCATCTTTGAAGATATTGTTTTTACTGCATCAAGTGTTTTATCTCCATAGTAGGGATTAGTAACGGTTTACTACTCCCACTGTTTGGTAGACATCTGGCTTTTGTACACATCTAGCATACACCCGGTTTCTTGGAACTGATGCACAAGGGCAAGCAGTTTGCATTCACATCCTCAACTCTTTGAGGTGCTATCCCTTTAGATAGGTCAGTATCATATCTTTGAGGAAAAGAAGCCTTTCTTGGAATTTTCTAAAAAATGGAAATGTCCAAGGTGTACTATTAGTGTGACTGTCCCAATACCCTCTTCTCTTTGCTTCTGAACAATTTCAGAACTAAGATCTAAGAGGTATTCTTGAGATCATATCTCGAGGTATGGAATAACCAGATTATAAAACACTTATTATTATCCTTATATCATTACAAATGATTAGGATATTATCTACATTTAGAATGATGAACACAATGACACTCCCACTAAGCTTCACATGGTTCATCAAGATTTTATCTGATATCATAACATTTATAGTTTCATCAAATCTTATTTTCCAACTACAAGAAGCTTATTTGAGTTCAAAGATGGAGTTTCTATAGCTTGCACATTTTGCTTTCCTCAACCATGAAGCCCTGGGGATGCTTCATGTAAATATCCTAAGAGAAGTATTCATAGAGGAATGCAATCTTGACTTACATCATGAAGATGTCATAGCCAAGTTGTGTAGCTATGGTTAGCAATATTTTGATGGAGTAAAGCAAGGTCACTGGAGAGCAAGTCTCATCGCAAGCGATGTCTTCTCTTCGGTGTGCAGCTCATGGCTACGAACTGTGCTCTTGAGGATCTCTACCTTCTCATCAGGTTCCCTCTTTCTCTTAAAGATCCATTTACACCATAATGGGTCTTACCCATATAGTTGGATCATCGAGGGTCTACATACAACATTTGTATATGAAGTATACTTTAGACTTTATTGCTAACATCCATCTTTCCATGAGCAGAAGCATCATCACATGAAGTCAGATCATTGTCAGATTCATCTGACACATGGAATCCATCCTCAAACTTATTTGAAGAGGTATTAATGTTTCATCTTTAATTGTCTATTTAGTTTCCGATTTCAGGAGCCTCATTATCTTCTCAAGATTAAATGAGTTCCTTTACTTCATTTTCATCTTGATTGTTAATAGAGTCATCCTCTAAGAATCACATTCTCAGAGATGAGATCCTTTAAGAATCTCAAGGTCATAAAGTATGTATCCAATACCATCCTTTATTTTCCTAATGAAGTAGCACTCTCCAGTGCCAGATTCCAGCTTACTCACATGGAACCTTATTAAGGATATATAATGTAGTCTCTACAACATATATATACCTGGAAACTAAGAGATAATTATGCTAAGATTAATCATTGATCAAATCATGTCACACATGATCAATTGTATCTTCTTACAACTCTATTGAGTTAAGGTTCATTAGGAGGATTGAGATATGAATAATATTCACATCTTCAGAAGGTATTTCTTGAATTCATCTGATAGGTACTGACTACCAAGATTAGATCAAAATTCATTTAATCTTCCTTCAAACTTTGATTCTAAACCAAAATTGTGAAATCTTTGAACATTTCAAAGTTTTCTAAGTGAAGAGAAGAAATCTCATATCACAAATAATCATCAATAGATATCATATATCCATAATGTTTACTATGATATAGATGATTCACATATATCAATATATACGAGATCCGGAATGCCTTGACATCTTACACCTTTCCCAAAGAAGGGTGTATTGGATATTTTACTTTGAATACAATATTCATAAGTATGCAAAATTTGAAATTTTAGACATTCTAAAGTTTCATCTCTTACTTGTCCATTGATCTCATCAACAGACATATGTCCAAAACATTATGCCAGATCATTGTCAAATGATCTTTATCCTCCTATTGATCTTTAAAGGTTTAATTTTTCAGTATTAGAAATCTTGATGAACCATTCATTAATTTTCTAATTTAGCGGAGTCCACTAGATTTTAGATTACTATCTGAAATATCTCCATCATAACTCTTTATGATAGGTCTATTCCAGAATTCATGTTTATTCCCAACATTTAGAAATAAACAATGAGTGCATTCTAACATCTAGGTCATAGAGACATTCTCTAAGACTAAGGGCTCCCACTGAAATTATGAAGTCTATCAATCCAATAGAGATTGTTGCAACAATCGCATCAATATCCATGTGGATGATTATTAAACCTTAAAATCAAAATTTATAGTCTTCTAATACATATGCAATCGATTGCAAGTGTTATTAGAAGATTGAGATACAATTATTAGACCTCATCTTATCAAATAAGTAAGTCAATTTCAATGATTATATGTAGATTATTCTGATGTACTATCCGATTCCTTCTCTAAGGATTCTAGATAGATTTGATAGTCATACTATCAACACATCAACTTATTGCAGTATTAGCATTCATCCAACTCTTTGGATGTCATATGGAAGTCACAGAAGTACAGTCAACTCTTTGACTATACTTCTTACTTGGGTCCAACCCATGCTTCCACTGCGCTCCCTTTATCTATAAGCAACCATTGCTCAAGATCAAGGATCTCTTATGTTAAAATCAAAAATTTCAATATAAGAGTATTTCAACATTTATACATGCTTCATTCAATTCATACAATATGAATATTATGAAGCTTCATGAATGACTAGAGTATAGATAGTAGAATGATGACACTCATCGTATCTACATCCATTTAAACTCTTAAAACTTAGATTCAGGTAGGTACTCAAACAATTTGAATACATCATCTCCTATAGAGCCACCATTCTACATAATGCAGAGAACCATGTCGTTCATGATTATATGTCGAGAGCACATTTGTATGCCAGAACATCTTAGATTTTATAAGGATTATTTGATAATTACGATCATTATCGACATGTCACTTCATTCGATGAGATCAAGACTTATAGAGACATACAAACTGTAGGGTTTTAGTCCTATTGTCTATTTAATTATCATTCCTCATTATTATGAGGAAACTTGCACATTATAACCACATACATTATGTGTCCAATTGCAAGTACAATATCTGGATCATAAGTCCAATCCAAGATATTCTACTGGTTATTATTGAGTACAACATTGAGTGTGATTAAAGAAGGATTATCTGAAATAAGAAATTTGCATAAACATATATAAATATATAATTTACTTTGATTTAGGAATTTTTATATCAAAGTTGTCTTGCCATGTCAACAATGAAAGTTAATTCCCTTAATCACTTTCAATGTAAGAGATATACTTACCATTATATCTCAAGCAAGATCTGGGATCTCCTTCCTTATCTTTGTTACATCCCAATAATATGAGAACCTGTAACTCGGATAAAAAGAAGCGGGAACACATTCCGTCTTGCAAGTTCAACTTGCATCTCCCAATTCGGTCTTTAACACCCGGGCCCACCACCCCTAAGGTGATGTTGACCCGTCATTAATTGAACCAACCGTCAACAGGAATACAACTCGCTATGCGCAACCCAATATCACCCCAATAATATGAGGACCCGATATTGGGGTCACTACGCATACGTCCTTACTCTTTCGAGAAGCGACGAGCCCGATCCAAATGGATCGTATGCAGGAGCTGTCACTTCGGACATGCGTCTCCTACATACAATATCTGGCGACGGAACCCTTTGCCTTAAAGGGAGACCATGGATGTCACTTATGTGATCCTCCACCTCATATTCAAATTTTAATCAATTATTATGAATCATATTCATATAATTAATTCTTCCAAGGGAAATATACATCTATTCATAATAGAGTGTTTTTAATTGGATATAATTAATTTAATCACATTAAATTAATTATCAATCCAAGTCAATCAACAAAATTGATTTTACTTGAATATATGGTATTATCTCAAAGTACGTATTAATTCGAATTTTAATAATTAGAAAATATATCATGATCTCTCAGGCATCATTCGTTCCCTATCCGCTGTCATGGCCAGTACCGACGGGAGTGGGGCGGACCGCAACCGGTGCGACCCGCTACCCCAGCGATCCCCGACTAGACACCATATCCGCCTCGGGAAAAAATAATGCCGAGTCAATCACTTTGTACTTGAGATTATCATCGGTTTTTCAACCGAAATTATACCATATAGTAATAATTAAAACATTTTTTATTATAAGGAAATTTGCTAGACAAATTCCCAATCCTATTCAAGCAAGGAGTTTGATGATTGTGTTTCCAATTATGATCTAGATCAAATCTAATCAATTTATTGGTTGAAGCCAAGTCAATTAAGGAAATAATCATCATTCAATATTTCTCAAATATTTTTCATAAATATATCATGAAATTAACAATTAATTTCACTAATTGACAATCACATGGTTCTTGATTAGGACTGTAATTTCAGCAGTGACCACTACTTACTAAAATTAACATATCTCAATCAATTTAAATCCAAATTAGACAAAATCAATTTTCAAAGATTGCTAATTTGATTTAGGACAAAACCTAAGTGATATTTCACGCATTTCGAGGCAGATCAAAACCGTAATTAACTCATTAATCATGTTAAGATTCACAGTTCTCGCAACAGTGAATATATGTTCATTAAAACAACCATATCTCGAGCAAACGGAATCCAAATTACGTAAACTCAGATCCTATTGTTTTCTTATTTAATGGGGAACAAAATCCAATTATTATTTTCGTGTTTAAACAATTTAAACAGGGCCGAAAAAAATCACTAAACAGAGATGCGAAAATGAAATGCGACAAAAACTTTCGCAACCCTAACGAAGCCAAGTCGCCTTCGATTTTATGGATCGTATCCAAAACCTTCGACCTAAGGCTCTGATACCACTTGAAGGATATGGGGAGATCCTCAAGCACATCACGGAAGCGTGAGCATCGTATCGAATACGACGAGGAACGACTAGTCACACTAGTTGTTCTATGCAACGGAAATTAAAAAATTTTCATGTGACGAAACCACATGATCCAAGAACACTTCTCGGATCGTTTCGTCTAAACCACAAACAAATAATAGGATTACCTCTTGAAGCGTGGTTGCGATCGAGTCTCTAAACGAAGAGACCTTCTGTCTCAAGTCCGATCCGACGGGGGAGACGCTTGCGAGCGTGTTGATGAAACACGTGTTTTTCGCAATCCATGTTGATGATCCAAGCGACGGATCTCCTGATCTCGACACACGAGATCCGACGTCTTCTTCACGAGTGAGGCGCACCGAAGGAGACGGAGATCCACGAGCAAACGACCGGGCAACATAACGACGACGCTGCGGTGATGGAGACTCTCTCTAGGGCATCCATGGTGGACGGCCATGAGAGAGGAAGAGAGGGCGTGTAGAGAGAGAAAGAGACTTATGTTCTCTTATGTGTCAAGAAGGGCAAAGGGGTGCCTCTCCTTTTATAATATTTTGGGATCCATGGATCTCAATCCATGGACAACACACATCCAATGGCTCTCATTGATTTGTGTTTCTTTTAATGGCTATGATTTGTGTTGGTAAAAACCAACAACAATTAATTTAATTTAGATCAAATCTATATTGATAAATCAATATAAATCAATCCCAAATTAACTCAAGCAATCATGGAGATTATTGGAATGAAGATTGCCTCTTTCCATAATATGGGATTTGGTAGCAATCTCATTTAATTTCATGATATCTCATGAGATTACATTATTCCATGGAAATCTCCAAGTTTTACAACAACACTTGTTGTAAATTATTTAACAAAAATAATTCATAATTATTTTGTGAATATTGCAATCTTGCCATTGGAAAATTGTGAATCACATTCACAACCCAAAATAAAATGTGAATTACATTTCAATTTAATGTTCAATGTGAATCCAATTCACATTAACATTTAATTAACAAATGCAAATTACAAATAGCTCTATCTTATATATTATAAATCACATTTATAATATATATGATTAATATGGATAGTGCTATTCACATTATTCAATATCCATGATAATTAAATCACATTTAATCATCTTGGATCTCTATTCTCATGTGCCCAAATAATTTGAATCATATTCACATTATTCACATCTTTGATAATCAAATCACATTTAATTATCTAGGATAACTCTCTTTATAATATGAATCGAATTCATATTAATCATGATAATTAAATCACATTTAATTATCTATTTTCTCAATGCTCGGATATTTATATTAAAAATGAAATTATCCTGAACTCTTTCAAGGACAATGCGCTTTCTCCGCGAATACTTGGAAATAAGGACAGGACGATTGTATTGTTCAACGTATAGTGACTTGGATATTGAGATTACATCTCAAATCCAGATCTCGGGCCTCCCATAGATGCTTGATTAAATCAAGACCGTAAATCCAATCTTCTCATTACATCTGAATCACATTCAGATCAATGTCCAACATTTGGACTAAGATTAGATTACTTCTCTACTGAGAGGAGTCACTAAAATCCAGACCCGTTTCATCACTCCCTAAGAATGGAAGCGTCATGGTTATACAACCGTTTATGATCACATCACCCTCAGGTATTCCCAATACCTGTACATCCTGCATACTGGAAGACTCAGAATAAACCAGAAGTATAAGATCAATTTTACACTGTCTACTTCGGAGTTTTATCATTAAGTTTCTCATTCGATCATTGGGAGTCGGTATTGATCATATACTTTCCAAAAGCATATATCATATCTAGGTCTTGATCATATACTTTCCAAAAGTATATATCAAACCTACAAATTCAGTCAAGCTTCCAAAGAGAGACGATTGTGCACGGAATTTGATTCTTCCCAATATCTCATGAGTGAGCTCATGTCTTCCGGTTCGGTAACTGAACCTGTATGATCCCTTTGAGAGATCGTATTACTCATATGCCCTTGCATGCACACCAGCGCGACGGTGTATTGACCTTGATTAGGTCATCAACCTATTGGTCTGCCAAATGTACATACTCAGACATATAGTAACACATCTGTCTCCGGTCAGAGGATGCGTGCCTATATTATGATAGCATACGATATAGGACTTTGGTTATCTCGATCTCGTTAAGTCAACTCTTTGACCTAACTAATCTGATACCTCTGAATCTCTATTCTTATGCAGAGGACCTGCATCAAGAGGTCGGTCAGATATCAGCCTAACTGAGAAAGGATTGCCATCTCCTACTCAGGCTGGAGATCATCTCTTAACAATCATTTGATGGTGATTGATGAGTCCTCAATCTAACTCATTAGATGTTCATCCAAGCACTATCCTCTATGATTCAATATTTGAATCAACAGCTGTATGATCATCAAGATGGCCATGGTACACAACCCTAATTGTACTAAGGGACCTATTATGCAAATTATGTATTCTTCATTTCAGATTAGGGAATGATATTCGCAATAACATTTATTGCATAATGGCTTGCCGTGGGCTTGCATGTCCAACAGGATCGTTGTGCGAGGCTCTTCCCGTATATATCCAATACTTGCCCGCTCTGCTTGAGACATGTGGAATCTATTGGCCACCTCTTTTTCCTCTACCCGATTTCGTCCCAACTCTGGGTTGACTTTGGTCTAAGATGGTTCAAGTTGATCTCGACGATAATCCCTCTGCCCGATTTCGTCCCAATCTCGATTTCGATCTCGTTTCGGTCACTTGTAATACCGAAATTTCGTCGAAATTTCGGGAAATTTCGACTATTTCGGTGGAAAAGTGGAAAAAGGCTCAAAAATCTGATTTTCGACCATTTTTTTGCAAATTAAAATCTTTCAAGTTATTTACAACAAAAAATAGCTCACAAATACACAATTTTATCATACATATTGCTCATATATGCCCCTTATATCGCACATATCGGTCATATCGATCATTTCGTTGTTAAGGCTGATTATTGATGGATACATATTGGAAATGGATATCATTAAATCCAAGTTCTTAAAACAACAATAGGTAACAAATGCGTACTTATATCACAAATATCTCTCATCCATATACCTTATATCGCACATATCGGTCATATCGGTCATTTCGTTGTTAAGGCTGATTATTGATTGATACATATTGGAAATGAATATCATTCAATCCAAGTTCTTAGAACAATAATAGCTAACAAATGCACACTTATATCACACATATCTCTCATCCATATGCCTTATATCGCACATATCGGGGCATATCGTTGAGCTGACTGATAGATATTGGAATCAAAATTAAAATAACAAAGTTAAAAATACTTATAAGATGTCTTTTTGTTCAGAAAAATAGATGAGTATTTTTTTATTCTAAAATGTAGATAATGCTTAATAAGACAATGTTTAGTTCATATAAATAACGGTCGTAGGCGCAGTTCTAGTGAATTACATAATTAATTATAGACTTACAGCAAGATGATAAAAGTTTACAAAGACAAATGACAAAAGGAATGAAGTAGAAAAGCTATAGCAGATCTCTAGAATCTATAGAGTTGTTTCATCTCCATTCGCAAAGGGAGGTGAAGCTCTCTACGTTGAAGAAACATTTTATGCATCCCCCCTGTTGCATCATACCCGAAACAAAATATATAAATCATGATGTGTTTTGATATAGAGAATTGACAAATAGTTAGTAAAATGACTAAAATTAAGATCACATGGTTAATATCGTTGATTTACATAGGTATCGATGAAATTTCGCCCATATCGGTCGAAATCCGAGAAATTTTGAACTGAAAACATGAAATTTGACCGATATGGGTCGAAATGTCGAAATATCACCGATTTTTCGGCCCATTCGATCGAAATCCGGGCATATCGATATATATAGGTGTTTCGAAAGACCCTCCCTGTCAAAACCGAAATTTAATACCATAGGTTCAACCCTCAAAGCTTGGAGGAGTTCTGGAGCACGCTTGTGGAGGCAAAGGATAAGCCATGTCAGGAGATTCTTTTTTCGTTGGCCCTTGTTTGGGCAATCTGGTTAGCTAGAAACGGGGTCTTATTTTCCAACCAACGCTTTTATCTTGAAAATGTAATCATGCATACCAGGCTCCTTGTTGAATCCTGGCTCTTGTAAGTTTCTTTCTGCTTTTCCTTTAATAAAACTTTGGGGCGGACACCATAGCGTGTTATCCCCTTTTTTGACTAAAAAAGTCTTTCTTATTGTTTTTTATTATGTATTTATTTTCTCTTCTACTTGTAATTTCCTTAATAGGTTCCTCTCCTATATAAGAGAACCCAAGGACCTCTCATTAATATAATTCATTCTTTTCCCTCTATAAAAACTAATTTTACTGCTCAATCATGTTCCACCTGGATTTCGTTTTCATTTCTGATTATTCAGAATTTGATGTTTCCGGCATATCCAGCGTTGCCAGCTGATGATATTTCGGTCTCCCTGTTAAATGGGTTGCCTGCAAACCATTTCCAGCTAATCACTCATTAACTAGTTACTCTAATCTGAGTCTTGTCTTTGAAACCCATCATTTTTAATTATATTGTCTTGCATTCTTAGCTTTGCAACTGTGATGATGTTTCTCTTTGTGTATTCGTGTCAGGAGGATGATAGTGCACTTCTTCGGTTTCTGCAATTTAAGTTTGGGAAGGGGCGTCCAAACGGTTCTGAATTCTTTTACGATCCTAAATATGCACTGAGGCTGTGTCTCAAAGAAAAGCGCATGCGAGCGTGCGTGCATATTTACAGCATGATGTCAATGCATGAAGAAGCTGTAGCCCTTGCCCTACAGGTAAAATCCCTGACAGATCTGTTCCTGTGACAGGAATAGTTTCTATGTGATTAAAACATTATTCATTGACTGATAATTGTTTGATTACCTTCAGAGGAATTTTTAAAATTTTGGGCGTTCGGTTCAATTATTAATAAAAGCAACTTTGATATCAATTTTAAATATTAATAATTTCCACAAGCTATTTCTTTTGGATTCATGAATATTTTTTAAGGTTAGTCTATGTTCCAGATGGAAAAATGGTTTTAGTAAACTTTCTTTCTTGTGGTATCAGATGTGCGTGGCTTAATTTGGATTGTTAATTTAATCAGGTCAATATTATGGAAATGGTGAAAAGACAATTGGACGAGTTAGAGTTCATTTATTAAAAGAACGTAAAGAGCGTCTGACTAATTTGTATTATGGACTGACATGTAAATGTGCATCTCTAATGCATCGTGGTTAGTGCTTTATGCCAAATATCAGATTTACATGGTCCATTTAATTACATCACGGGTCATTCATGGACATACTCCAAATAAGCAAGTTATGTCATAAGCCATGCCTCCACTACATTTTCATGTTTTCTTAAACAATTTGCTTTAGAGATATTCAGTTTTTCTAAAGTTAAAAACTTCAATGACATGAGCTCTCTCTTGTGTTATAGTTTGTGTTGACCTCGTCTCATCCTTCTGACCACAGATTGTCGTTTGCTGAAGTTTCCACCTAGTTTCATGCTTTGAATGTTCTCCATTAGCATGGATGATTAAAGTAAAGTGGCAAATGTTTAAGCTGATCATGTGGACGGTATTAATATATGTGGAAGTGAAACAGAAGGAAAAGTTACATTCATCGTATCCCTAGAGCTCTCTTATATAGGAGAAAAGCTCTAGGGAAAATTACATAGATAGCCAGCAAAAATAAATAAACAACCGAATAACATATATAGAGATATAAATATCTCAATACCCCCCCTCAAGCTGGAGCATAGATATCTATCATGCTCAGCTTGGAACAACATCGGTGGAAAGGTCCCTTTGCAAGTGCTTTGGTGAACATGTCAGCAATTTGATCGCCTGAAGCAACATGAGAAGTTAGTATAAACCCCTTTTGAATCAGATCACTGGTGTAGTGGCAGTCAACCTCAATATGCTTTGTTCTTTCATGAAATGCAGGATTATTTGCTATAAACAACGCAACTTGATTGTCACATTGTAGATGCATAGGAAGAGGCACCTCCATCGTTAGGTCAGTCAGAACGGAGTTAACCTACATCATTTCTGTGCTCCCCTGGGTCATTGCCCTATACTCTGACTCCACACTAGATCGGGCCACAACTGTTTGTTTCTTGCTCTTCCATGAAACCTGCGAGCTGCCTACAAACACAGTGAAACCTGAGGTTGATACATCTGCACATCCTGACACTGTCAGGGTGATATCTTTTATGAATAGAAGTCATGCACCTGGAGAAGACTTGAGATACCTCAAGATCATGTTGACTGCATCCGTATGAGACTGCCTAGGTTGCTCCATAAATTGGCTAACCCTGCTGACTGCAAACGATATATCAGGTTTGGTAATGGTGATATATAGTAGCTTTCCTACCAGTTCTCTGTACTGTCTCTTAGCTACCTCTGTAGAGTCATCATCATAAAGACGTGCATTAGGATCCATTGGAGTAGTAGCCGGCCTAAATCCTGTCATACCTGTCTCAGATAAGAGATCAATGACATATTTTCTCTGCGTCATTACCATCCCCTACTGGTTTCTTGCAAATTCTAGTCCAAGAAAATACCTCAGCTTACCAAGATCCTTGGTCACGAACTGTTGTCCAAGAAAGTCCTTGGTTTTTTAAATCCCTTCACTATCACTGCCTGTGACAATAATATCATCCACATAAATCAAAATAGCAACCATACCTTTTTGGGTCCTCTTAACAAAAAGAGAATGATCCGCAGTAGATTTGCTAAAATCATGTAGTTCGATCAACTCTGAGAGCTTCTGAAACCAAGCGCTCAGACTCTGCTTAAGATCATATATGGCCTTGTGAAGTTTACACACCATGTTGGACTCCCCCTCAACATTAAACCCTGGTGGCTGCTGCATATACACTTCTTCATGCAAATCTCTATATAAGAAAGCATTCTTGACATCTACTTGGAAAAGGGGCCAGTCCTGTACCACGACAACGACAACAAGAATGCGTAATATAGAGTGACGCGCAACGAGTGAAAAGGTGTCATGATAGTCCACCCCATAGGTTTGGGTGAATCCACGAGCAACCAACCGTACCTTGTATCTTCCCATGGAACCATCTGCACGGTGTTTAATAGTAAACACCCACTTACTGCCAACGATAGAAGTACCTAGGGGAGCGGGAACGACACTCCACGTACCATGTGATTGTAAAGCAGCCATCTCTTCTTCCATAGCAAGACGCCAAGCGCCACTATGTAGTGCCTCCTGATAGGATCGTGGTATCTGCACCGCTGATAAGGCAACAACAAATCTTTGAAAGTCCCCAGATAGCCGCACCAGGGAGACATTAGAGGACATGGGATGCATGGTACGTGCACGTCGCTTCCTTCTTAGGGCAATAGGGACATTCGAGTCCACTGTATCCTCAGAAATTATATCATTCTGAACATCCTACGCGCTCAAATCACCAGTGCCATTAGTAGAACTCAAGTACTTATGACATACCTTGGGCGTGCTGGATGTTGGCTGCGGCACATTAAGCATGTGGTCGGCGTTGGTAAACCCGAGGAAAGAAAGTAGGTGTGGCAGGAGGCGGAGGTGGCGGCGGCGGCGGTGGCAGTGGTGGTAGTAATGGTGGTGAAGTAATAGAGATTGGAGGTGGTATGTACACCTCTTCTCCACTTTCTGAGGAAATGAGCTTGTCACCTGTAGGAGAGAAATACATGATGGATCCAAAAAAGGTGACATCTGCACTAACATAGTACCTTCGCCGAACATGGTCAAAAAAATGATACCCCTTCCAGGTCTTGGAATACCCAACAAACACACACTTGACTGCTCTGGGAGAGAGTTTGTCAAGCCCTGGAGACATCTGATGAACAAAGGCAACACATCCAAAAACACGAGGTGTAAGAAAAAAAAGATCCTTCTCGAGAAATGTAATTGAGAATGGAATCTTTTCTCCAACAATCGATGATGGCATAATATTTACCAAATAACAAGTAGAGAGGACACCGTCTCCCCAGTACGAGTGGGGAGCACAACTCTGAATTAGAAGAGTCCCAGTGACATCCAAGAGATGACGATATTTCCTTTTGGCCACACCATTATGTTGAGACGTATAAGCACAAGATGTGTAATGCACAATACTATAAGATCTATGAAATTGAGAGAGTTGTGTACTACAGAATTCAAGTGCATTATCAAAACGAATATACATGACATTTGCAAAAAAGACATTCTTTATTTCTTTAATAAAAGACTGAATGATAGGACTAGCATCAGACTTATTCTTAAGCAGAAAGACCCATGACAATCTAGAAAACTCATCAACAACAACAAGATAAAAATGATGTCCCTGAAGATCGTGAGCACGACTGGGACCCCAAATATCCAAATGAATCAACTCAAAAAGGCCATGACTACTTTGACCCTGACGACTCTGGAATGTAGACCTATGATGCTTCCCAAGCTGGCAGGCCTCTCACTGGAAAGTAGAGTGAGGAGATATATGAGGACGAACATGACACAGCTTTTGCAGAGGAAGATGACCAAAACAGAGATGCCACGTATATGGAGAGATAGATCTAGTGTGAAGAGAAGAAACATCATATGGAGATTGCACTAGTATGTAAAGACCTCCTTGCTCACGACCAGTTTCAATCATCCTGCTCGTTAGAATGTCCTAAAACACAAGAGCAGAAGGGTCAAATATGACACGACAATGCATATCCTTGGTGATTTGGCTAATAGATAATAAATTCATAGAGAATTCAGGGGCATAAAGAACATTCTGAAGCTGCATTTCAGGGGTTAACTACACCTCCCCCTGAACAGTAATGGGAGAATGTGTCCCATCAGCTATCACCACAGATCTACTAGACTGAGTCGGGCTATAGGTACTGAATTGGCCCCTGTCGCCACAGAGATGATGGGATGCTCCTGAATCCATGATCCACTGATAAATCTGCCCTGTAACAGCTAGTAAAAACATATGTTGTACTTGATGTGGATGTAGTGGTTGAAGCTGAGGCTGCTACCTCTGACGATCCTGGCTGTGAGCTGGTTGACCCAGGAGATGATATGATCTCCATAAGCCAAGCTACTAACTCATCAAACCTCTAGCCAGATGCATCAGAAGAACTGCTGCCTTGCTGGATCTGTTCTGCCACGCGTGCTGAGGTAGGAAACCCATGCTTAGAATAGAATGTTTCCTCTGAATGTCCAAGCCTGTGGCAGTAAGTGCAAGGCTGACGAGGAGATCTACTACTCCCTCCTCTTCCACGGCCTCCTCGGATACAGAACTGCGTAGTGTTCCCCCTACCACGAGATGCTACCATGGATGAGGGAGTCTGAGACACGGAAGAACCACCAGAAGAAATGGAGAGTCTGCTTAGTCGTCGATATGCCTCCTCCATAGGAGGTATAGTGGCATCAGTAAGAATCTGTGCTCGGGCTGCATTATACTCAAGGTCCAATGCCGCTAAAAAAACTCCTGTCATCACGGAATCCCTGTAGGCCTTGAGCTACTCTGGTATAGCAGTCAAGGGAATGTAACCATGTAACTTCTCAAACATACCCCTTAGGGTGCGTTTGGTTGGGGGGTTACCCCCCACTTTGGGTGGGTAACCCCCCAAAACCCACACTTTTAACCCCACTAGTGGGACCCACTCCCTTCCCATAGAAAAATTATATATTATACCATCATATCATCTAAAAATCATAAAATACTCAACTTCTACTCACTATTCCAAACTTCAATACAATCACATCACAACAACCACCCATTTTTTCAAATTTCAATATAATCATATCATAATAACTACCAACTTTTTCAAATTCCAATACAATCACATCACACAAACCCTCCCAACCCTTAACCCACCAACCAAACACACAAACATAAAACCGGGTTATCCACCCCTAGATAACCCACAAACCAAACACACAGTGTACAAGATATGGAGAGGACGACCATTCTGCCTTGAAGTGAAGATGCCATGTTGAAGTTGAGAATCATTGACTCATTCTTTGCCAGAGAATATGTAGAGGCGAGAATGTCCCACATAGCCTTTGCCATGAGCTGACTCAAGATGTCATTTGCTATCTCCGTGGATACTGTTCCAGAAAGCCATACTCATGCATATGCATCGTCTGCCTATCATGAGGCATTAATCCCATTCTTGTCGACAAGCTCCTCCTGTGTGAGGATATGCTTCTTGCCATTATATTGCATTAGACTTATGAACCGCATAACCCACAATTCATACTTAGTTCTACCCATCTTCACAATGGGTGCTGGACCTTTAAAGGCACCCAGGGATAGAATATCTGTTTTGTTGTTTGGCATGATGACAACAATCTCTCAAGACTGGGATTGCAAACTTGGACAAGAAGTGTCTACACAGACATCTAAGAGGATGGTTGTGGGTGTAGACCTATACTACAACCACTCCCATACCTTGAAAACTCCTTTGAGAAGTTAGGCTATGATGGTCACGAGCGCACACGTACGGGTGTGCACAGGTGCGCAGGAGAATAGGTGTACATGTGCACAGATGCACGCGAAGCAGAGGCGTACAGGCACGGGCGTGAATGCGCGCAGGCAGGTGCATTGCACAGGGCGCAAATGCGCGCAGGCAGGCGCATGGCACAGGGCGCGAATGTGCGCAGACAGGCGCAGGGCGCGAGTGAGCACAGACAGGTGCAATGCGTGAATGCGCACAAGCGCACATGCCCACAGGCTGAAGGTGCAGGCGCGCTAGGGCTCTGACGCGCGTGAGTTCGAAGGCGATGGAACATGCGGCGGCGCAAGTTCGCAGGCGCGCGTGCGAGCTCGGGGAGGGCGATGCAGACCTTGCGGCGACGGCGTGTGGGGCTTTCGGTGGGGACGAGGAATTAGGGCACAAGCTCCGGTCTAAGACCATCGCTCTGATACCATGTGGAAGTGAAACGGAATGAAAAGTTACATTCATCGTATCCCTAGAGCTCTCTTATATAGGAGAAAAGCTCTAGGGAAAATTACATAGATAGCCAACAAAAATAAATAAACAACCGAATAACATATATAGAGATATAAATATCTCAACAATATCAAAGCACTCTATAAAAGTTTTATAAAAATCACAAAATGAATCCAATAACTTCCTCTTTCCCATGATTATCTTGAGGACAACCCTTGTGATAATATAAGCATCCTATCTATGTTTATGTATTCTCAGTACTCCCTGGCACTTTGTTCTATGATGATGCCTCAAAAGACCTATCGCATCATTTATAGATCTTGAGAGATGAATCAAAGAGCTTTTTTCTCTCATGAGAGGCTTACCACATCCTTGATCGCATTGACCTCTTTCCAGACATATTTAGTCTATTCTGCACTTCATTGATAAAGGTTTTGATCACAACCCCTGCTTCATATTTATTCTTCAATAAAAAGACCCATGACAAACGAGAAAAATCATCAACATTAACAAGGTAAAACATGTGTCCCTGGTGATTAGGAACACGACTCAGACCCCAAATATCGACATGAAATAACTCAAACAGGGAGCTACTGCTCCTACTCTAACGATTAGGAAAAGCAAACCGATGATGCTTTCTCAACTGACATGCCTCGCACTGGAAGGAAGAGCCCGGTGAAATCTGCGGCAAAATATGACACATCTTCTAAAGAGGGAGGTGACCAAAACGTAGGTGCCAAGTGAAGGGAGAAACCGATCATGTTGAATGAGAGGATACGCCTGCATAGGGAGTTCTAACCAGGCGATAAAGATCACCCTGCTCATGGCCACAACCAATCACTCTGCTCGTAAGAATGTCCTGAAAAACAAGAGACATTGGGCAAAGATAGCCCGACAATGTAAAACTTTCGTAATCTGCTAATAGATAATAAATTCATAGAAAAATCAGGAGCATGTAACACATTCTGCAAACACATCGAGGGCGTCAAACTAATCTCCCCATGTCCGGTGATCGCGGAATGAGTCCCATCGACTACCACAACAGTTCTCCCTGGTAGAACCTATTTATATGTTGTAAGCTGATCTTTATTCCCACGTAAATGATGTGTCGCCCCAGAGTCCATAATCTACTCAGTAATCTCATATCCATGACAAGATGTAAAAGCATAAGTACTACATGAGGTACTAGCCGTAGTAGAAGTACTAGCAGAGGCGGAGGCTGCTACATCTGAGTAGCCTCCTGGAGATGGTGAAGAAGCAGGGGGCATGATATCTTGCAGTCTGGCTACGAAGTCATCAAACCTCTGATCTGAAGTAGGAGTAGCTGAAGACTCGACCTGTTCCGCTACGCGGGCTGATGGCAGAAAACCATGCTTGAAGTAGCATGCATCCTATGTATGACTTAGACGATGACAGTACGCACAGGACTGACGAATGCGACCTCCTCTACCACAAGGACTACGTCCACGAAAAGAAGAGCCTCGTCTGTTTCAAGAGGTTGCCATTGCCGAAGAAGTCTGGCTATTGGCAGTAGACGAAACAATAATCCTACTAAGCCTGTGGAAAGCTTCTTCTATGGGAGGAATAGTAGCATCTGCTAGAATCTGGGAGCAAGCAGCATCATATTCAGGATCGAGGGCTACTAGGAATACACCAACCATGGCAGAATTCCTATATGTCTTCTGCTGCTCTGGAGTAGCGGTGAGAGGCATGAAGCTGTGGAGCTTCTCAAACATCCCACGCAAGGATGTATACATCGAATGAAGAGGTCGTTCGTTTTGCTTGATATTAAATATATCATGCTGGAGTTGGAGGATCTTGGTCTCGTTCCTCGCCTGAGAATAGGTTGCTGCAAGGATGTCCCATATCGCCTTAGCAGCAGGCTGATGCGTCACATCATTGGTGATCTCTATCATCAATGTACCGGAAAGCCAAACTTTGACGTATGCATCATCCGCCTCCCACAAGGCGTTAACCCCAGTATTCTCCACCAGCTCCTTGGTAAGAATATGTTTCTTACCATTAGACCTCATAAGGCTCATGAACTGCATAGCCCAAAGCTCATAGTTTGTACCGTTAATCTTGACAATAGGCGCTGGACCTCTGAAAGCACATGTGGCGGGTACGTCGACTTTTTTTTCTGATATATTGCCGGATGAGGATTACCTGGGTTATGTAGATCAACGAATGAATGCCTTCACATACATGTGTGGATTTGAATGCATATGTAGACTTATGCACTCAAATCCATTAGCCCAACTGAAGGCCGACGATGGAGCGAGAGAAGGTCAGCTGGCGGCTACTGGGGCCGACGACTGAGGAGGTGCAGCAACGACAGGGCTAGTTGCTGCTCGGTGGTGGCAGTAGCAAGGACTAGTCGCGACTGCGACGCGACTCAGCAATGACGGCGACGACCTTGGAGAGAGGGACAATGGATGTGTGTTAGGTTTAGGGTTAGGATACAGAGCTCCGATCTAGGATCGTGGCTCTGATACCATGTTGGGTGAAATAGAAAAGTTCTTTATTCATGAGAACCCTAGACTCTCTTATATAGAGGAGAGGTCTATGGGTAAACTTCATAAGATTGAAGCAAAGAAATAAAATAAAGAAGAAGTCCACAGAGAATATGTAAATATCTCTACAATACCCATTGCCGTTTGGAAACAAAAACTTACATGCACTTCATATCCTCTTGCTTCACAGGTCTCCTTTGGTCGTTTGACAGGGGAATTCAAGAGATTTGTCGTTGCTCTATCTGTTGTGGAAATTCCACGAAATTATCAGAATGCCTTGAAGGATAGTCGCTGGCGTCTAGCTATGGAAGAAGAGATGGTTGCTCTGCAGTCACGTGGTACCTGGAGCTTGGTATCTACTCTTAATGGAGCATCTGTTATCAGTTACAAATAGGTGTTTATTGTTAAACATCATGCCAATGGGAGTTTTAATCGCTGCAAGGCAAGATTGGCGGCACACAGATTTACTCATACTTATGGAGTGGATTATCTGGACACGTTCTCCATTGTTGCTCATCACTTAACTCTACGTGTCCTGTCGATTGTTGTGGTACGTAATTGGCCTTTGTATCAGCTAGCTGTTAAAATTGTGTTTTTGTATGGAGATCTCTAGGAGGAAGTCTACAAGCATCAACCTTCGGGGTTTGCTGCTGAGGGGGAGTGTCAGCAGGTTTGTAGACTTCATAAAATAATATATGGCCTTAAGCAGAGTCCAAGGGCATGTTTTAAAAGCTCTCAGATCTGATTGAAAGGCAGATGTTTAAGAGGCCAAATGTAGATCATTACTATTTGTGCAGAGAACACCTATAGATACTGTTGCTATCATGGTATATGTTGGTGATATACTTGTTACAGGAGATGATGTACATGAGATAAAGGAGGCAAAAGAATTTTTGGGTCGTCAGTTTGTTACTAAGGATCTTGGCACCTTGATGAATCCGTGATTCATCACACTAAAAATTGAAAATAGAGCTTCGTTCCTGAGTAATTAGCTGCATTTTATAATTTATTCTGCATTTTTACCATTCATGCACTTAGAATTAATATCTGCATTTTAGCATGCATATTTGCATTCACAATCATCTCCATATTTTCACCTAACTTCATGTATTTTTATTTGACCTCAAACCAACTTAATTGTGTACACATTACTAACAAGATTAAAGGGAAAATACAAAAAAATGTTAACTCAAATAATTGGCCCGTGAGACAAATCCCTAATTCCAGAATAGACAGATTAAAACGTGCATATCTTCCTCATACAGTGTCCGATTTCAGTCTACTCACGTTTAAAAGTAATATACATTCAAAGACCTTCAAAACAAGACCAATTTCATAAAAATCAGATCTTATTTGTGAAAATTTGGTTTTGTGCCTCTTTTGCGCATTGTATATTTTAGCAGTTTTTGACCTGATATTTTATGTACATACTTAACCCTTTTTCTTTTATTTCCTTTCATTTATATTCTTTGATGAAAGTTTTATTAAAATTCACAAAAATCTAAGGGATTATTACCCGGCAGACCTTATAATCTTTGTCGATTACCTCTACGACCTTTGAAACAACCTAATTCCTCTCTCGATCCCGTAAACTTGCTAACCCTTACCCTACAGACCCTGCGGTTAACCCCATCCATTTGTCTGTTAAATGTAACCAGATTCCGCTTAAAATAGGTGTATATTACCCTATTTCTTTACCAAATTTACAAAAGATGCCATGTGCCCCAAGCATCCCCCCCCGACCACCTTCTCCCTGAACCTCTACCAACGCGGTATCATTGTAGGCCTGTTCATAGACCATTTTGCTTTTATTTGAGCAAAAAAGTGCAAAGAGGAAGTCCCCCTTTCACCCCTTCTCTCTCTCTCTCTGATCTGAGCTCCACCACCACCATCCATGCCGAGACCAGGGCCCCGTCCCTACGAGTGCGCCCGATGCGCGTGGCACAACGACCTCCACTAGCCCATCCGCGGCTCCATCATCCAGGAGCTCTTCTGGTACTCCTCTGCTCTCTGTTTTCATCCTTCTTACTTGTCGCTGCTGATCGATGCTCTTCTTCTTGGGTTCTCCAAAAGCATGGCGAATGAGATACACAACTCCACCACCCGCAAGAACAAGGAGTGGCAGCAGAAGCTCCCCTTCGTCGTCATCAAGGCCGAGGAGATCATATACTCCAAGGCTAATTCCGAGGTACCCACACCCCCTTTTATTGTTCTAAGCCCCTCTCCGAGGTACCCACTTCCTCTTTTGTTGTTTCAAGCCTATTCCGAGGTACCCACTTCCCATTTTTACCGTTTCTGGCCCTTCTTCCGTGTTTACTGTGGATGTCTTGGTGTTCTCAGGCGGAGTACGTCGACCTCAAGACCCTCCTCGAGAGGGCTAACGACGCCATTGACACCATCATCCTCAAGGAGGATGCGGACAAGTCCGACGACTTCCTTCAGCCCTGCATTGAAGGTGGTATTTATTACTTTTTTGGTAATTCCGATCCCTTCCCCCTTTCCATCTTCTCGAATTCACGCAAACATTTGTGTGTTTGTGTCTCGTCGAGCAACGATGCTTAATTTGGGTTGCGTCGCACGTAGAGCATCACGCAACGAGCGGTACAACAGCCCCAGGTGTTATCTGAGCTCCATCCCACACGAGATCATGGGGAAGCCCCTTAATCAACAAGGAGGAGCTGCTGGAGCTGTTGAGGTGAGTGTTAGACCACAACAACAGTGTCCATACCAGAATACCAATCTACAATTAAAGTGCAAACAATTTTGAGCGCTTCCAGAGGAGGACGTGGCGGAGGGGAGGGGAGGGCGAGGAAGTGGAGGTGGGAGAGGGTGCGGGCGGCGGTGCGGTTCCAGAGGAGGCCGCAACGGAGGGAGGGGCAGGCGAGGAGGTGGGCAGGAGGAGGTAGGGGGTGACAGCGCCGGAGCTGAGGAGAAGGGAGGGGGAGAGGAGGGAAGAGGCGAGGGAGGAAAAGAAGAATAAAATCTAATCGTTGGATTTTCACATGGTTTGATTAACCCATTTTTAACCCAAGGAAGTTAACTCAAGATGTGTCAATTTAACGGCAGGGTTCGTGGGGTAAGACGGAACAAGTTTACATGGTCGAGGGAGGAATTAGGTTGTTTCAAAGGTCGTAGAGGTAATTGACAAAGATTATTGGGTTTGCCGGGTAAAAATCCCAAAATCTAAATCTAAAATAAGTCTGAAATCAAAAAAAACTGACTGAGTCTGAGTGTCCCTTGTAAGTCTGTACAAATATCTCCCGTTTTCCCACTTTATTCTATTCCCTATTTTTCTTATTTACTAAAAATTCGAAAAATTTAGATTAATTTGTAAATATTTATCTTTGATTTTATGATATTTTTTCTCAATTTTTTCTCTTAATTAAAAATCACAAAAAATTACAAAAACCCGAAAACATCGATGTTTTATGTAAATAGAGTACCTCAAAAATATCACTTTGTGCAGATGACCTCTTCTTGCTCGCTTCGTGAAAGTTGTAGATCTCGTCGAGAAGAGCAATTTTCGTGAAGAAATTTTTTTGATCCGATGGTCGTTTACTATTTCTTTTCTATTTATCTTTAGATTTATGTGAGGCCCGTTCCTTCTCGGATCTGGGAAACCCGTTTACACATCATCCGTAATATCATATTCTCTAGAAATCGCATTAGGGAACTGGAAATTAGGGAATTTTTTTATACGGATGACATTCACGTTAACTAACAGGCCACAAAACTATAACATGTCACACTTATATTGCATAAATTTCCATATCAGTTTATATGTAACAACAGAAATTGCATTATATACATGTATCCCAATTTTATCAGAAGAGAAATAAAAGCATAAATATCTTGAACAAACTATGACATACATACCTGCTATGTTTTGCTTCAGAAACTGACATTCAACTCCCCCAATAAAACGATGCAGATATTTTGCCTACAATCCATGGAATAGGGAGAAAAGAACATCAACAAATATTGAGTAAATCTTAATTAATTAAAAATAACAGGAAATTTTGTGATTCCAAAAGAAAACAAGTAATTTGGCCTTGACAATTAAAATTTAAAGCTACTTGCAATGAAACAGGCTTTCAAGTTGTTTGGTATGTAATACCCCAGTCTACTCATCCTACACTAATTACCCACATTAATCATTTATATACCAATATCATGTGGTCCATATTTAAGTCATTGCCTTTCTATTAATTATAATACAAGTTTGACTGGTCTTGAGAATATGAATGATGAGACTCTGATATAATCATTATCTCTATTAAATGCTTATAATGATGTTTAAGAATCTTGTGGATTGATCATATTAAGAGTATATGATGGATATGGGGTTTTGATTCTTTTCTTGTTGTTTTTCTCAAGCCTAGTAGATAGTCTGATAAGGATGATTTTCATGATATGGTCTTTTCTCTTTGCCAGGAATTATTGGCAGAAAAGTAACTAGTTCAACGGAAACCAACTCAACTGTAATTCAACTTTAGCCAACTCAATTGTGACTCAATCTAATTTCAATGTATCTTTTTCAGATTCAACTGTAACTGATTTAGAGGTAGCCATAGAGGATTCAGATGTATACATGGATGATTCAGATGTAGCATCACCAAGTCTGTTGGCGAAAAATAAATAAAACTCAAGCGGTGAAGTAGCCTATAAAAGAGGCTCTTCCGTCTCGCCCTCTAATTGGAAGGGCGGTCCAATAGAGGGATAGGTCTACTCCAAAACTACGCCACTGAGACGGGTGAGAGAGTCTCTCTAGAAAAGTCGCTGTAAAAGAAAAACCGGCCCGACCGGTACGGGATAACGAGCTCAAAAAACTAAAACCAAGGGTCCTCCAGCCTAGGTACCCTAAAGAACAAGGGTCAGCGGAACTGGTCTTTAAAAGAAAACCTGTGGATCCTAGAGAGGCGTAAAAACTGCGAGCGCTCGCGAAAAAAAACCGAGAAAAAGACTGGGATCCTAGACCCGCGCACGAAGCGGCCGCTGCCCTAACTGGGCTTCCTAATCTTCCGCCCAACTGAGGGTCACCGCCCCCTCGCACAGTCAGGCGTAAAGGTTACCATGACTGGCACTTTTAATTACTAGTCATCATTGAATCATCCTCACTAACTTAATTTCTCATCCTCTCTTGAACTCTGATGTAGTCAACTTTACAGATCTAGGTATCTTGTTGATAATTATATTGAATAGTGATTCATACTTTAGTGATTTTGAATGATTGATCACAAAGATCTTCAGTCATTGATCATAGATGATCTCATCAATTGGCGGCTTGCTTATTAATCTAGATTTACGAAAATATCTCAATGAACTCCTTTTTCAAACCACGAGATCATAAGTTGTTTATTGGAACTGAATTTAAAATTTAATTTAATGTAGAAATTTTACTTTTGTTATTTAACTCGTAATTTAGTGGCAAGACTATTGATCTAATTTTTATAAGTCTCTTGTATGAAAATACCCTAATATAATGAACAAAAGATGAAAAGATGGTCGATGCAATCCTTCCTGGCACTGCAAAATTTCACCCTGAATCTTCTCTTCCACTAGATCTCAAGTCATTCTAATAATGCTAACATATTGAGATTATTATTTACTTATCCACCGTAGCCATCTTTCGATTCTTTATCACTATTACTAAGAGATATTGAGAAACCCTCCCAATTGGATGTATCAAACTCCCAGCCAAGAGTTATACCCCTTTAGCTACTTTGTATCTTCCTACCCTTGCTAAAAAAAATATGTCGGGTTAATTACGCGATCTTGATATCATTAAGCTGGATCATAGTTAAATTCTTTATCTTTCGTCGTTTTCAATAGGTTGAAATAGACCTTCTATGATTGTTCTCGAGATTAAGAATCCAAATAAGTTGATAACAATATATTTAACAGATTTCAGAATACTTAATATTGAAAATAATCTCCTGATTATGTCATAAAATGGAATACGCTCCATTGAAAATAATCTCCTGATTATGTCATAAAATGGAATATGCTCCAGCGGTATAGATATTGTGCATCAAAAACCATGAAAAAAAATGTGGCAGATTCTTAAGTTGACTATACTCTGAAGAGAAGAATTTTGCTTGCATTATGCAGATTTGTCTAATGTTTAAAATGAAGCAGAATACCCAACCTTTAGTTGAATACTGCTATGCTAGGAATTCTAGTTTTAAAAGGCTAAATTCTTACACACATGTCTGTATATGTGCAACACATGGACTGTTCAGATATCCATTGATTGTTGATCTTTTTCTTCCGGATCTGGAATCTCCATATGAGGCCGTGTTGTCACAAAGGATTACCATATCAAAGATTTCTTCTAGTTAGGAGGTACATATTAAGTTGAGTATATTATCTATATTATTTCATACACCTAAGAAAGGTGAGACCACCTCTGCCATGGTTGCTTCTTCTAGGAGGGACAGATTAGGTCCACTCATGCCCACAACCGTGATTGTTTTACATCGAGATGAGCCACATATTATTTTACTTTTCTAGATGTAGTGGCCATAGATAAGATTGTTGCTGGTTAAAGTATAATAAACTTGTAGCTCATCAAACAGTCTTTTGAGATGTTGATGATATCATGATTCTATGTATACCATCTTAAGAGATAAGTATGATGACCTTCTTTATAGGCTTCATTAGTGTTGTATATCCTTACATTAAACTCTAGTTCCAATGACCCTTATGCAGAACATGATATCACTGCCTTTACCGACCCTCATGTATATCTCACAATGGTTTAAATGTTCTTGGGAATCATTTGTACTTCTATTATTAGTATTGAGATGTTATTTATGTATTCACATCATATTAACCAGGAATATACAATTAGAATTTAGATGAAAGTGCAATCTATCTTCTGCCACATGCAATACACAAGTATTATAGAGTCAAATTTCCATTGCTTTAGATTACTACAAGACCGTTGTTCTCAACATGTTATAATATATGGTAACCCAGTTATAGTATATCTAGAATATACAACACTCAAGCAACCTATTACTATCAAAATGTGTAAAGACCATGCATGGAAAGCAGCAAGAGAGGGGAAAAGATTGTACCTTTGATCCTTTAAGTTTGTAAGGATTTTTGTGGCTTTATCTAACATACAACAATAGATAAAATACCTGATGGATAGCAACAAAAAAAACTGAATTAGAAACTTCAACATTGACTTAATGAGAACAAAGAGGAGAGAGATATGTACCTTTGAATATCTCCACTTTGTAGATCCAAACTTGCTTGCAACATCCTTTTCTTGACAGGAGCTTCAGTTCATTAAGATCCGGATGTTACAAATATAAAAACCTCAAAGGGAGTCTCGTCCTCGAGACTCGGGTCAAGGTCAAGGTTACAAATTGACTCCACGTCAAGGTTCTCATAAGCTGATGACGTGGTGAAGGCGTACTTGTAATTCCTTTAAATTGATAGGTGTAGAGAAAGGGTTACTCGATAGACCACCTTACACATACGACTAAAAATTTCAAATAATCCAACGTATCGTGGTGTCAACTTGCTATGAGCACTAAATCTCTGTACTCCCTTTATGGGAGATACTCATATAAACACTCGATCTCCTTCTTGTGTTTTCAGGAATTCTATCAATATGAAGGATTGAGTTAAATATTGATAAGTTATTATTTGAATCGATTAAGAGAAGAGGATCGGATTACATGAAACTCCCAAATTTCTTTTCTGACGGTCTGCATAGCTCTTCTAGCAGCTCTGAGTCATCAGAAGCCTTCCCCCTTACAAGATCGATCAACAGTTCTCGTAGCCCCTTCCCAAAGAGATATACAGAGTAAAATGTATGTTCACCTACCTTACGCCAACTGAGAGGTGCGAGACATCTCCGCCCGTATAGGGCTTCGAATGATGTCATACCAATACTGGAATAATGACTGTCGTTGTGCGGGAGTTCTACCGATGACAGGTGGTCCTTCCAAGATCATTTCTACTCTAGAGTACATGCACATAGCAAATTCTCAAGTATCTAAATAACACATAGTATCGTATGCAGTCTGTGGTGTTGACATAAGCCGGTACTAGTAGTGAGATATAAACCTCGAGTCTCCATTAGACACTACCTCATGTGGTATATCATAAAATTTGATAATATTTTTTTTTGCACATGTAATCTAGCCAGTCTAGATGGAGTGTAGGTCATGTTGATATGTATGAAATGGACTGACTTGGCCAATCTGTCAACAACATCCCAATAGCATCGTGACCACCTATTGTCTTTACTAGTCCCGTGACAAAATCCATAGAAGTTTTCTTCTACTTTTATTCGAAAAAGGGAGAGACTGTAACAACCATGGTGGTCTCTTATGTTCTGCCTTGACCATCTGATAGATCACGCACTTGCTAACACGACATGTTGCATCTCGCTTCATTCCGTCCTGCCAGAATGTAGACCTAGATCCTGGTACATCTTTGTGCTACCAAAAAGAATAGACAATCGTGAATTGTGTGCCTTATCAAGAATATCTCTGCGCAACTACTCATTGTTGGGCGCAATTACCCAGCCAACCTTCCACAAAATAGACTTAGTCCTCACAAAATCATCACGTTTGTCCTTGATGACACGCATGCATCTGTCTAAAATTCAAGGGTATGTCCTATATCCTTCTACTATGCAATCCCAAAGAATGTTGAATCGCGGAGGTATGACAGTAGATGAGGACGCACTCTTATGAGGATGTCAATTAGTCAAGGTTACGAGTATATCTCATGTATATAGCTAGTTTGCCGTATGTGTGAGCTTTCCTGCTAAGCGCATCTGCCACCACGTTTCCTTTACCAGAATGGTAAGAGATCATGTATTCAAAATCCTTCAGTAGTTCAAACAACCGATGTTGTCTCATATTTAGCTCTTTCTGATTATAGATGTACTTCAAACTTTTGCGATCTATGAAGATATCAAAATTCACCTCATATGGATAGTGGTGCTAGATCTTAAAAGCGAGGACAACTGTTACCAACTCCAAGTCGTGGATGGAGTAATTCCGCTCATGCAGCCTCTATTGACGTGATGCATAAACAATCATGTAACCTTGCTGCATCAGAACCACTCTTAAACATTCATTTGAAGCATTTGTATATACTGTATAATCTTGAATGTTTGAAGAAAGTGCAAGAATGGGCACATTTGTTAATCTTTCTTTCAATGTCCTTTAAGGTCAATGAAAGGGACTCTCATCTGTGTCAAAATGACTCATGGAAAGCCACGGACGAAGCATCTATAATAACTATCTAGTTCAGGAAAGCTTTGAATTCGAGTGACTGTCTTGGAATATTCCCAAGACATAACTTCCTCAATGTTCGTAGGGTCAACTGGCATACCTGCTCCAGAAATGACATGTCCAAGGAATGAGGTTTTGGATAACCATAACTCACATTTGTTCAGCTTAACATACTACTTATGCTTTTGAATGTTGTCTTCCGAATATCCAACTCTTGAATCCTCAGCTAATGGTAGCCAGATCGGAGATCGATCTTTGAAAATACCAAAGATCCATGTAGCTGATTGAACGAGTCATCAAAGTATGACAGAGGATAATGGTTCTTCACCGTTTCTTATTCAGTTGTATGAAATCAATGCTTAATGTCATTGATCCATCCTTCTTTCTGATAAAAGAACGGGAGCACTCCAAGGTGTAGTGCTCGACCTTCTGAAACTTAAGTCAAGTAACTCATGTAGCTGCACCTTTACCTTTCTCAACTCGGTTGGTGTCATGCGGTACAGAGTTATCGAGATTGGTTGTATATCTCGTAGTCATGTAATTTCGAACTCGAACTCTTTATCAGGTGGTAACCTGACAAATCATTAGCGAACACATTAGGGTAATTTGACACTATCGTAATGTCCTGAGCCATCGGCTCTCTACCAGACGTCTCTCGGACAATTGCTAGATATGAATCACATCCCTAATCAACAAGTCTTTGAGTTCTCAATACTGAGATATACTCCATTTTGGAGTCATGTAATGTACCTTTATAGGTAGACTCGGGTAAGTCTGGAATCTTGAAGACAGTCGTCTTCATGAATTAACTACCCAAGGCATGATGAGCTGACATTCAATTCATACCCAAAGTTAGGTCAAACTTATTGAGCTGTAGTAGCAGACAGTCTGCTATCGTCTCATGTCCACCAATCAACATTGGTAGCTATCACACTATTAGTCTTATGATGATCAACTAGCCACACGGTCCATAATGTGACAAGGATGATCTAAGGTATCTGCACCTCTACCTACTGAAGTTAGAAATTCAAAGATCATTCATCGTTCCAGAATCAATTAAAAATATAGAAAGGTCGGCACTAGACGCCATGGTTCTGTATAAGAACCAATATCCTTAATTACAGTAGTTGATGTTCACGGATATTTCTATTATGCTTTTTCTCTTCTTGGGATACAATATGGAAATAAATTGCAATTGGTGACATCTGTGGTCATTTATTTTGAATGTCATATTTCCCTTTCAGATTCGCGACAAGTCAAAGAACTGTAGCTATCCAATACCTAATGCGATTGGAACTATAATACTACGAATGTATGTAGCAGGGTACCACTGCTCTGATACCAAACTGTGAGGCCCGTTCCTTCTCGGATCTGGGAAACCCGTTTACACATCATCCGTAATATCATATTCTCTAGAAATCGCATTAGGGAACTGTAAATTAGGGAAATTTTTTTTATACGGATGACATTCACGTTAACTAACAGGCCACAGAACTATAACATGTCACACTTATATTGCATAAATTTCCATATCAGTTTATATGTAACAACAGAAATTGCATTATATACATGTATCCCAATTTTATCAGAAGAGAAATAAAAGCATAAATATCTTGAACAAACTATAACATACATACCTGCTATGTTTTGCTTCAGAAACTGACATTCAACTCCCCCAATACAACGATGCAGGTATTTTGCCTGCAATCCATGGAATAGGGAGAAAAGAACATCAACAAATGTTGAGTAAATCTTAATTAATTAAAAATAACAGAAATTTTGTGATTCCAAAAGAAAGCAAGTAATTTGGCCTTGACAATTAAAATTTAAAGCTACTTGCAATGAAACAGGCTTTCAAGTTGTTTGATAGGTAAAACCCCAGTCTACTCATCCTACACTAATTACCCACATTAATCATTTATATACCAATATCATGTGGTCCATATTTAAGTCATTGCCTTTCTATTAATTATAATACAAGTTTGACTGGTCTTGAGAATATGAATGATGAGACTCTGATATAATCATTATCTCTATTAAATGCTTATAATGATGTTTAAGAATCTTGTGGATTGATCATAGTAAGAGTATATGATGGATATGGGGTTTTGATTCTTTTCTTGTTGTTTTTCTCAAGCCTAGTAGATAGTCTGATAAGGATGATTTTCATGATATGGTCTTTTCTCTTTGCCAGGAATTATTGGCAGAAAAGTAACTAGTTCAACGGAAACCAACTCAACTGTAATTCAACTTTAGCCAACTCAATTGTGACTCAATCCAATTTCAATGTATCTTTTTCAGATTCAACTGTAACTGATTTAGAGGTAGCCATAGAGGATTCAGATGTATACATGGATGATTCAGATGTAGCATCGCCAAGTTTGTTGGCGAAAAATAAATAAAACTCAAGCGGTGAAGTAGCCTATAAAAGAGGCTCTTCCGTCTCGCCCTCTAATTGGAAGGGCGGTCCAATAGAGGGATAGGTCTACTCCAAAACTACGCCACTGAGACGGGTGAGAGAGACTCTCTAGAAAAGTCGCTCTAAAAGAAAAACCGGCCCGACCGGTACGGGATAACGAGCTCAAAAAACTAAAACCAAGGGTCCTCCAGCCTAGGTACCCTAAAGAACAAGGGTCAGCGGAACTGGTCTTTAAAAGAAAATCTGTGGATCCCAGTGAGGCGTAAAAACTGCGAGCGCTCGCGAAAAAACCCCGAGAAAAAGACTGGGATCCTAGACCCGCGCACGAAGCGGCCGCTACCCTAACTGGGCTTCCTAATCTTCCTCCCAGCTGAGGGTCACCGCCCCCTCGCACAGTCAAGCGTAAAGGTTACCATGACTGGCACTTTTAAATACTAGTCATCATTGAATCATCATCACTAACTTAATTTCTCATCCTCTCTTGAACTCTGATGTAGTCAACTTTACAGATCTAGGTATCTTGTTGATAATTATATTGAATAGTGATTCATACTTTAGTGATTTTGAATGATTAATCACAAAGATCTTCAGTCATTGATCATAGATGATCTCATCAATTGGCGGCTTGCTTATTAATCTAGATTTATGAAAATATCTCAATGAACTCCTTTTTCAAACCACGAGATCATAAATTGTTTATTCGAACTGAATTTAAAATTTAATTTAATGTAGAGATTTTACTTTTGTTATTTAACTCGTAATTTAGTGGCAAGACTCTTGATCTAATTTTTATAAGTCTCTTGTATGAAAATACCCTAATATAATGAACAAAAGATGAAAAAATGGTCGATGCAATCCTTCCTGGCACTGCAAAATTTCACCCTGAATCTTCTCTTCCACTAGATCTCAAGTCATTCTAATAATGCTAACATATTGATATTATTATTTACTTATCCACCGTAGCCATCTTTCGATTCTTTATCACTATTACTAAGAGATATTGAGAAACCCTCCCAATTGGATGTATCAAACTCCCAGCCAAGAGTTATACCCCTTTAGCTACCTTGTATCTTCCTACCCTTGCTAAAAAAATATGTTGGGTTAATTACGCGATCTTGATATCATTAAGCTGGATCATAGTTAAATTCTTTATCTTTCGTCATTTTCAATAGGTTGAAATAGACCTTCTGTGATTGTTCTCGAGATTAAGAATCCAAATAAGTTGATAACAATATATTTAACAGATTTCAGAATACTTAATATTGAAAATAAATTCCTGATTATGTCATAAAATGGAATATGCTCCATTGAAAATAATCTCCTGATTATGTCATAAAATGGAATATGCTCCAGCGGTATAGATATTGTGCATCAAAAACCATGAAAAAAAATGTGGCAGATTCTTAAGTTGACTATACTCTGAAGAGAAGAATTTTGATTGCATTATGCAGATTTGTCTAATGTTTAAAATGAAGCATAATACCCAACCTTTAGTTGAATACTGCTATGCTAGGAATTCTAGTTTTAAAAGGCTAAATTCTTACACACATGTCTGTATATGTGCAACACATGGACTGTTCAGATATCCATTGATTGTTGATCTTTTTCTTCCGGATCTGGAATCTCCATATGAGGTCGTGTTGTCACAAAGGATTACCATATCAAAGATTTCTTCTAGTTAGGAGGTACATATTAAGTTGAGTATATTATATATATTATTTCATACACCTAAGAAAGGTGAGACCACCTCTGCCATGGTTGCTTCTTCTAGGAGGGACAGATTAGGTCCACTCATGCCCACAACCGTGATTGTTTTATATCGAGATGAGCCACATATTATTTTACTTTTCTAGATGTAGTGGCCATAGAGAAGATTGTTGCTGGTTAAAGCATAATAAACTTGTAGCTCATCAAACAATCTTTTGAGATGTTGATGATATCATGATTCTATGTATACCATCTCAAGAGATAAGTATGATGACCTTCTTTATAGGCTTCATTAGTGTTGTATATCCTTACATTAAACTCTAGTTCCAATGACCCTTGTGCAGAACATGATATCACTGCCTTTACCGACCCTCATGTAAATCTCACAATGGTTTAAATGTTCTTGGGAATCATTTGTACTTCTATTATTAGTATTGAGATGTTATTTATGTATTCACATCATATTAACCAGAAATATACAATTAGAATTTAGATGAAAGTGCAATCTATCTTCTGCCACATGCAATACACAAGTATTATAGAGTCAAATTTCCATTGCTTTAGATTACTACAAGACCCTTGTTCCCAACATGTTATAATATATGGTAACCCAGTTATAGCATATCTAGAATATACAACACTCAAGCAACCTATTACTATCAAAATGTGTAAAGACCATGCATGGAAAGCAGCAAGAGAGGGGAAAAGATTGTACCTTTGATCCTTTAAGTTTGTAAGGATTTTGTGGCTTTATCTAACATACAACTATAGATAAAATACCTGATGGATAGCAACAAAAAAAACTGAATTAGAAACTTCAACATTGACTTTAATGAGAACAAAGAGGAGAGAGATATGTACCTTTGAATATCTCCACTTTGGAGATCCAAACTTGCTTGCAACATCCTTTTCTTGACAGGAGCTTCAGTTCATTCAGATCCGGATGTTACAATTTAAAATTTTGAATTTTATGAAGCTGACACGTGGCAGCTCCTGGAGACACTACATGTCACTCATCTTTGACCTTATTTTTATTTTGTTTTATAAAAAATTAAAAAAAATTATAAAATAAAAACCACTATACGTGCCGATCACGTGCCCAGCATGTGCCGCCCACTGCTCCTCTTGTTCTCCTAGTCAACCCCTATTCCTCTCGTGCAAAGGCCGCCGCGCTATCCCCGCAACCACCGCGACCGACCCGCTTCCCCCTACTTCTCCCCACGCTTCTCGTTCTACTGGCAATTACCCTCAGCCTTATCGCCATATCTCTTCCTCCCTATATAAACCCATCGACCCTCTCGATCACCAGCATCCACCATAGCCAAAGAGAGAAAGAGTCGATATATGGATCGGTGACAGAGGCTTGTACGCCGACGTTAACCCCCTCTAGGCGAGATCATATGAGCTTCGCCATGCTCTGCCCGCGACTGAGGCGAGAACCAGAAGAGGACCTTCGTCTTCCTCAGTCCAGGCGACCTTCCCTTTTTTCTTTCCTCTGTTTCCCCCTTTTTCCTCTGTTTCTTTGTTCCCTATCTTCTTTACCAACCCGTTACACCACACCCTCCACCGAGCACCCCTTCCATCCTCTGCCAACCACCCTTCATCCACCCGTGCCATCCTATATGCCCCCTGGTCGCCGCTCGCGACTCTTCGAACTGCAACCCTCCACGCCAGTGCCCGCCGCCTGTGCACCGCCGGCCACTGTTGGCGCTTCACCTCCAGCCTCAACCACGACACCATCGACTCCACCCCAGCACCAGCATCCGCACGTGGCTCCTCGAAAGCTGCTTCGCCTCCAGCCTCGACTCGCAGCATCGGTTTCCGCGTCAGTGTCCGCGTTGCGCCTCCCCTGCAGCTCCACCGAAAGAAACCCCGCCTCCATTGCGCCTTCGTTGTCCACTTCCCCGCTGCATCAGCTGGTATGAAGCCCAGCTGCTCTCGCCCCGACAACACGAGGGCTGCCGCCCGCCATGCAGGCGAGCCCTCCGACCTTCGACGCCTCGGCCCACACCATCCGCGCCTCCTCAAACTACAAACTCGCTAGGATTAAGGTCAAGCCTTAATCCAAGGGCACGCAGACATCTACGCCCTCTGGAGCTCAACTCCACCTCAAGTGCAGGGCACGTGAGGCCTGGGCAATTAGCCGGTTACCCCTCGTATCTTCAAGCAATTACGCCTGAGCTCTGAATCAGCAGGGCACGTGCAAGGCACGTTCCCCTTGAAAATATTGCAGAGGCAACCCCACATCACTCCCATATTCAAGCTGCTCCCCCACCACCCTTGGGAAATTTGCAGAAACTTCCCTAGGGATTTAGGTAATCATAATTTAGTCTTGCATTGCATTTTCTTTGTTTTATTTATTTATTGTAAATTTGCGAAAACCCTGTGTTCTCTATTTATTTTAAACCTCTACATTACATCATTTTATTATTCCAAAAATTGCAATGTGTCTCAATTAATTCTCTATATTGTGGCATGCTTATAATATTTTTATTATTTATGGTTAATTAATAGATAATATTTGTGTGGAAAATTACATATTTTACAATCTATTATCAGAAATTCATAATTAATTAACCATAACTCCAAAATTGTCAAAAATTCACGGATCGTAGAATTAATTGTAGTTAACATCGTGCCCCAAAAGAATTGCATTGGCATGCACAGTTTGCTTTATAAAATCCATTTTGTGCATTTCATTAATTAATTTTTATTAGGCATTAAATTCAACAATTTTAAGGTTTAGGATTTTTCTGAGATAAATCACCTAGTGATATATCTTAGATAATTTTTTCCTGAAAATAAGTAGATTTAATATTTATTATAATTAATCATTGAAAATGATACTGTCTGCATTCTTTAGTTCATAAAATATCACTTTGCATCCAAAAATTCCAAAAAAATAATACAGTATCCTTATTTCATCATATTCACATTCGTGCCAAGTTTCATAATTTTTTGACATTGTTTGAATGAAAATTGTATTTTAGTTCCTAAATTTCACCAAAATTGCATATCGCTCTTTCATTGCATTTAAAATACTAAAAAAATATTCTTTGAAATCCTAAATTCTAGATCGTCTTTAAATCAATCTAAGGAGATAGTGGCCTCCTTGAGTTTGACCTTGGACTTCCTAAGTCAAAAAAATTGACTGCTCGCTTTAATTGGATTAATAATTAAATTGTGGTTTTTGATTAATCCGAATTTTCCCGACTGCAATGAACAATTTAAAAGATAATTTCACACGATTAACAAGAGCAAATTTTGGGTCCTTCACACCCTAAGGTATTTCTTACGGTTAGAGTTTGCTAGGAATGCGCAGGGTGTTATTATGACTCAAAGGAAGTATGTTACTGACATGCTTGTTGAGATAGGCATGATTGGGTGTCGACCTTCTACTACTCCAATGGATCTTAGCATGAAGTTATATGATGATGGTATAGAGGAGGTTGACATGAGGAGATATAGAGAGTTGGTGGGAAAGCTTCTCTATGTTACCATCACTAGTCCTGATATCTCTTTTGCAATGAGTCGGGTGAGTCAGTTCATGGAGCAACCTCGACAGGTACACATGGATGTTGTATATATGATATTGAGGTATCTAAAATCTTCTCCAGGTGCAGGACTACTATTCAGGAAAAGAGCAACTCTTTTAGTTTATGCATGTGTTGATGCTGAATATGCAGGGTGTCCTAAGGACATGCATGATGATGGTATAGAGGAGGTTGACATGAGGAGATATAGAGAGTTGGTGGGAAAGCTTCTCTATGTTACTATCACTAGTCCTGATATCTCTTTTGCAATGAGTCGGGTGAGTCAGTTCATGGAGCAACCCCGACAGGTACACATGGATGTTGTATATATGATATTGAGGTAACTAAAATCTTCTCCAGGTGCAGGACTACTATTCAGGAAAAGAGCAACTCTTTTGGTTTATGCATGTGTTGATGCTGAATATGCAGGGTGTCCTAAGGACATGAAGTCTACTTCAGCCTTCACGGTGTTCGTTGGCAGTTCTCTTGTTTCTTAGAAAAGAAAAAAATAAACGATTGTTGCTAGGTTAAGCGCTTAATCTATAAGTATAGGGCTATCACACAAGCAAGCACGGAGATGATGTGGGTTCGAGAAGTGCTAGCAGATTTGCACATAGGTGTACCTCTACCCATGCAGTTACAATGTGATAATCAAGTTGCCCTATTCATTGCAAACAATCATGCATTCCATGAAAGAACAAAGCATATTGAGGTAGACTGCCATTATACTAGAGAGATGATATAAAAGAGTTCGATTTCTATCTCTCATGTCAGTTTAGGAGATCAAACAACAGATATCCTTACCAAGGCTTTACTCAGAGGATCGTTTCAGAAGTGTTCTTCCAAACTTAGCATGATTGGCATCTATGCTCTATCTTGAGGGGGGTGTAGAGATATATCTATGTTCTCTGTACCTTTTCCTTTATTTTATTTCTTTATGTCCATCTTATGTATTTTACTCATAGGTTTGTCCTTTATATAAGAGAGCCTAGGGTTCCCAACCTAGTGTTATCAGGAATAACAACTCATTCATTTTTCCCAACGCATAAGGGACGGACAAAATCGTTGTACTGAAGGGGGACAACGTTGTGCAGGGAAGGGGACATCGAAATGGATCGAGAGGGAGACATAACTGGTAGTTAAATATTGATGGTTGAGAGTGAAATGAGAGGAAGACGGAATTGGGAGGGGAATAGCCAAATAAAGCTCGCACCATTACATGTTACCATCATATTTTTATTTTTTGGATTTAGCATTTGACTTTCAATATAAAGAGATGATAGTTGTAAAAGGACATGTATCCACCAAAAATGTTATGGATGGCATTGATTATAGCTTTATGGAAAAGTATGTGTCGGTGCAACTAGATATTGTGTACGTATTATATTTATAGGTTGGGGAGCTCGCACCATGGTGCATGTAACTTTACATCTATGTTCTCTGTACCTTTTCCTTTATTTTATTTCTTTATGTCCATCTTATGTAATTTACTCATAGGTTTGTCCTCTATATAAGAGAGCCTAGGGTTCCCAACTAGGGATGTAAACGAACCGAACCTGAGCGAACCTACCCAGGTCCGGTTCGGTTCGTTTATTAGGTATATAGGTTCGGGTTCGGCTCGATTCGATAAGATTAAAATCATGTTCAGGTTCGATTCGATTCGATTGAGGTTCGCGAAGGTTCGGTTCGGTTCGTTAAAGGTTCGATTATATATGAAGTGAATGGGCACAAGTTAAGTTCGTGAAGGTTCGATTCGATTCGTTAAAGGTTCGATTAAATTGCAATAAATGAACACAACAAAAGCCTTGTTCTAAGCACAATTTAGGCTTGTGTATATGTGAAGTGTGTCGTCTCCTTTTCCAACCTTTACCTCTAATTGAAAGTAATAGTCCCTCTACAAATGACATTCCCATTAACTCCACAAATAAACATAGAGCCCTAAAAAATCACAAGATAAACTGAATTACCAGAAAATCATAACTCAAATATGTGAAGTATACACCATTCTTTGCATTGTTTGTGCTAATATCATAAAATACCACAAAACAATCCACAAACAAAATAAATGCGCCTCTGCATAGTATCCTCATTCCTCATAGTAAAACAACCACAAAATGTTATAATGTTATGATATAAAAACTTCAAAAATGCTACCATATAAAAGTTTCGTATAATAAATGTACTCAAAAATGTTTCTTCCAAAATGAGCTTCATAGTTTAAGTATGCCAACATTCGGATGACTTCTACTTGCATTTAACATCATCAAATGATCCACAATCCAGCTATGATGAGTGATTTTTCAAACGTCAAACACTTGAAAAAAGAGTCAAAATCAAAAAGGTTACCAAAGACAACGTAAAACTTAAGTTTAAAATAGACCTTAAAATATATTTGACTGTGTTATCATCTTGTATTATAATTTATACCTAAACATCAGGAAATATGACGCTAAAGTCATTGGGAAAAGAAATTTCCAATTCTTCTTCTTCTAAGTAATCCCCCTGTCAGAATAGGAAAAAATAGACTTTAAGAAGATATTTAACTGTTTAATCATTTATAAATTCTTATTTTGGATAAAGTAGAAAGAGATTTTAAGAACTTACCGTTGGATTAGGAGCATCTTTCATACCTTCCCGGATCCAATTACCAGTGCAAACTAGTGCCTCAACTGTTTTGGGGAGTAGGGAGCTTCTATATGGGTCAAGAACACGACCCCCCACACTAAATGCAGATTCTGAAGATACAGTTGTAATGGGGATGCTTAAAATATCACGTGCCATTTTTGATAAGAAACGGTACTTGATGGAATTCACCCTTTACCACTCCAAAACATCAAATTCCTGTTCGTTGAGCTCATTTTCTGCAACATAAAGACCTTCCTTTAGGTATATCGCAAGATCTGATTTTGAAGGCTGCTTTGCATCATTCCTAACAAGCATGTCAAACATTTCACGACCCTTTAATCCACGCTTCTTCAAAAAGTCATCAGATTTCGGAGGACGAGTACAAACTTCTTGTGGAGCTTGTTTTGCATAAGAGTGATAAATCTCATGGAGAGTATCTGTAACTAGCTGCAAATTGTAATCCACCTCATGCTCAGGATACAATAAAGGAAATGCAAATTCAATAAATCGCATTTTATTCCGTGGATCCATGACCGTTGCAATTGCCAACAACAAATTATAATCTGCCCAGTATTTGTTCATTTTCTCCCACATTGCAGAAGCCGTGTCTCTCATAAAAACATCTTCAGACTGAAGTTCAACAAGCAATAAACATTTCACTCTATATATCTCTGGAAAGAATAAATTAGCAGTTGGATATGTAGCTCCGGAAAATATGGTTGTGACATCATTAAAAACCTCCAAAAATTTGCATATTTTTTCGACCATCACCCATTCATCAGAAGTTGGAAGCCACTTGTAATTAGCATCTCGTAGAGCATATTGACTAAATGCAAGTTTAAACGTCAATGCATGTTCCAACATCAAATACGTGGAGTTCCATCTCGTAGGGAAATCAATCCGCAAACCCTTATTGGTAGAAATGTCAAGTTATTTGGCAATCTCTCCAAATTTGAAGCGAGAAGTAGATTTTTTCAAATACTTGACACTTTCTCTTATGGAAGTAATTGCATTATCAATGTGTCTAAGACCATCTTGCACCATGAGATTTAAAATATGTGCGGTACACCTGACATGGAATATCTTTCCTTTCAAATGAAGCTTATTCCTTGACTCAAAATTAGCCTTTAAAGACTAGGCAACACTAGTGTTGTTAGAAGCATTATCCAAAGTGATTGTTTGGATTTTATCTTGAATTCCCCACTCTTGAATGCGTCTAGCAATGGCATCACGAATTACAACACCTGTGTGAGGTGGTTCTAAATCACAAAAATTAATGACACACCTTTGCAATTTCCATTTGGGATCAATAAAGTGTGTAGTCAAACACATATATCCAATAGTTTGATTGGATGTCCAGCAATCAGATGTAAGAGAAATACGATCAACCGCCTTGAAAGCTGTCTTCAATTTTTCTTTCTCGGTTTCATAAACTTTGAGGCATTCATTTTTAATGGTGTTTCTAGACATCTTTTCATATCTTGGATTCAAAGTTTTTGCAAACGTATTAAAACCAGAATGTACGACCATCTTAAATGGATATTCATGCATCACTATCATCCTTGCAAGGGCATCTCTAACTTTCTTTGTATCATATGGTGCACTCATAGAATAACCTACTATCTCACCCTTCTCTGCTGGATTAAAGGAAATTGTGGACTGCTTCTGTTTTTTGTAACAACTTTTGTAATAGGGGCACACATTAAGCAAGTGTCTCTTCATGTGACTGGTTGTCCCACTCTTAGGTTTAACCAAGACCTCACCACAACACTTGCATTTATTTTTAATCAGCACTTGATTAGCAAGTTTAACGGTAACATCTTCAAAAAAAGACCATACAAATGATGTCTTTCTTCTAGATCTTTTCCCATTTTCTCCTAAAACATCTTCGGTATCACTAACTTCAACAATATCCTCTTCAATTTTATCAACAATATTATTATTTTCTTCACCAACTACTTCATTCGTTAACACAATCTGATCGATTGATTGTTGGGAGGATGGTGTATCTAAAATGAAATAAAACAAACTGTTTTACGAATCTAACTACGATACGAAGCAATATAAAAAATATGGCATATCAATACCTGAATGCAAACCTTGAGAACTCATCTTCTTGTCGATGCGGATCGTTGTTGCGTAAAGGGTTGCTAGTCCTGCGGCTGCGGGCTGTGATCGTGACACGCGGAGTGGGGGGGGGCGGCAACGCTGCTGGGTCGTGCGGAGAGGGGGAGCCGCACCTGCGGCTGCGTCGGCGGAGGTGCGGTCGTGCAGGAGGCTGGGCAGCGTGTTGCATGGTCGTGCATGAGGCTGGTCGGCGAGGAGAAGGTGGGAGTTCGCGCATTGCGCGGAGAGGAGAGGAAGACCAGCGCCGGCGGTCGCGCAACCCGCGTCGCGTGGAGGGAGGACGCACCGCGGAGAGGGGGAGCTGCGGCGCGCGTGGAGGTTGCGCGGAGCGGCGCGGACAAGGTGGGAGCCTGAGCAGCGCGGAGCGATGCGGAGGTTCCGCGGACAAGGTGGGAGCCTGGGAGGCGCGTAGAGGGGTTGAAGACGAGTCACGAGAGGGGTGGGCAAGCGGCTGGAACGGCTGGAAAGAATGATAGGGAATATGGAATAGGACTTTAGGGTTTTTGGGGAAAATTTTATATTAAATCCCTTACTTTCTGAAAATTGAACATCAAGTTATATATAAAGGTACTTGTGACTTGTGAGATTTATATGAGGTCTCAATTCCTAAATCATATTATATAAGTATAATTACTTATATATATATATATATTTATCGAATTATTAACGAACCGAACCTGAGCGAACCTATCATTTCAAGGTTCGATTCGTTTATTTAAACGAGCCCAAAGTTTTTTAAGGTTCGGTTCGTTTATGATCGAATCGAATTCGAATCGAACTTTTATCGAATCGAACCTGAGCAAATATCGAACCCAAGATTTTTCTGACAGCCCTATTCCCAACCTAGTGTTCTCAGGAATAACAACTCATTCATTTTTCCCAACACATAAGGGATGGACAAAATCGTTGTACTGGAGGGGGACAACGTTGTGCAGGGAAGGGGACATCGAAATGGATCTATGATACCATCATATTTTTATTTTTTGGATTTAGCATTTGACTTTCAATATAAAGAGATGATAGTTGTAAAAGGACATGTATCCACCAAAAATGTTATGGATGGCATTGATTATAGCTTTATGGAAAAGTATGTGTCGGTGCAACTAGATATTGTGTACGTATTATATTTATAGGTTGGGGAGCTTGCACCATGGTGCATGTAACTTTACATGCGTCGGTGCCACAAACGCTTATTTATTTGAAATGAAACCTTGAGGGATTTACTTAGTATTATTAGTGGAACATGTGTTTCAAATTTCGTATAAAACGAACATTCTTAACATGCCCATATTGACAACTCAATTTCAGCAATCTGAGATCGAAAATTTGGTAGTCTTGATGGAGGGGTTAAAATTCTTGAATTAAGTTGAATTTTTAATGACATCATGGTGATATATGATGAACTAAATCCCACATGATTTCATTTAAAAAATGTAGAGATATATTATTCACTTATGTACTTTTCTTATATTTTAATTTTCTGTTGTACTCTTTATGTATTTTACCCATAGGCTGCTCTCCTATATAAGAGAGCCTAGGGCGGATGGAATAAACATGTTTTCTTATTTTCCCAACATGGTATCAGAGCGACGGTCCTAGACCGGAGTTCTCGAACCAAAACCCTAACCCTAGCCCCCCCACCTTCAAGCCTCCGTACGCCTGCCTCGCACCACCGGCGCCGCCTCGTGCGTCGCCTCCCGGCGCTGATCCCCTGCGCATCTGCGCGTGGTGCCCTGCGAGTGGTGCCTCTACGCGTGGTGCCCTGTGCGTGGTGCACCTCCAGACGTCGATCTCCTGCGCGTAGTGTCCCTGCGCATCTGCGCGTGGTGCCCCTGCGCACCTGCGCACCTGCGCGTGGTGCTCTTGCACGCGCATCTGTGTGCCAGAGCATGCCCTTGCACGTGCATCTGTCCGCATCCTTGCATGCGTATCTATGCGCCCGTGCGTGTGACACACGTCAGTGCGTGACATCTACGCGCACTCCTGTGCGAGTGCCTTCCGTGCACGTGCATCCCTAGATCGGCACTTGTGCGACTCCAACCCCGTTCCGAGCGTGCGTACGTCTCCAAATCGATGGGTTTGGTTGCTTGCGTCTACACATGCAACTGAACCCGTTAATGTCAGTGTAGACAGCCACATATTTAGTCTACTCCCCTAGTCTTCCAATATCATAATGTCAGATAGCAAGGCAGATATTTCCTCTACAGGCGCATTCAGAGGTCCAGCGCCTATTGTGAAGATGGATGGTTCAAACTATGAACTGCGGGCTATGCTGTTCATGAACATGATGAAGTCAACCGGCAAGAAACACATTCTTACTGAGGAAGAGCCTGCTGAGAAGACAGGGGTTAATGCCTCTTGGGAGGCAGATGATGCATATGCCAAAGTCTGGCTTTCCGGAACATTGGCAATTGAGATTGCTAATGATATTCTCCATCATCCCACTGCCAAAGCAATGTGGGACATCCTGACTGCCACCTACTCACAGGCAAAGAATGAGACGAAGATTCTGCAGCTTCAACATGACGTCTTTACAATCAAGCAGAATGGACGGCCTCTACACTCGTTGTACACGTCTTTACGTGGAATGTTTTAAAAGCTTTATAGCTTCATGCCTCTCACAGCTACTCCAGAGCAACAGAAGACCTATCGGAATGCCACTATGGTGGGTGTTTTTCTTGCTGCCCTTGATCCTGAGTACGAGGCAGCACGTTCCCAGATCTTGGCGGATTCCACTATTCCTCCTATGGAGGAAGTTTTTCATAGGCTGAGTCGTATTACTATTCCCTCGTCTGCTACGAATCCAACGTCCTCAGCCATGGCAGCCAATCAAGGTCATGGTCATCATCAGTTCCGTGGCCGTGGACCTCGCGGCAGAGGAGACCGTGTTCGGCCATCATGCACTTTCTGCCACCGTTCTGGACATACCGAAGACACATGCTATTCTAAGCATGGATTTCCGACTTCTGCACGAGTCGCTGAACAGATCGAGCACCCAGCCGCTTCATCTATGGATCAACGCTTTGATGATCTTGTTACCCGTCTGAGGGGCATCATTCCTCCATCTGGTCCTGCTGCATTAGCACCTACTTCTGAGAGTCACGCCGACGTTGCCGCTTCTGCATCTGCATCCACCTGTACATCAGGTAGCACCTATGCATTCACTAGCAGTAGTGGATCAGATACTTTAGAGTGGATTATGGACTCTGGTGCTACACATCATCTGTGTGGTGATCAAGGTCTACTTACAGGATATAGACAGGTTTCTCCAGGTCGTACAGTGGTTATTGCTAATGGAACACATTCCCCGATTACTTGTCAGGGGGAGATTAGACTGACACCATCCATGCATCTCAAGAACGTGTTACCTGCACCTGATTTTTCGATGAATTTGTTGTCCATTAGCCAACTTACAAAGGATTTACACTATCGAGCAATTTTTGATCCATCATCTCTTGTTTTTCAGGACATCCTTACGGGCAACGTGATGGGACTTTGAGCAAGGCGGCCTCTATCGCCTTAGTCAGACTCCTTTTGCTGGAACATCAACTCTACCTGTTGGACCCATCTCCCCATTATTGTGGCACATGCGCTTTGGACATCTATCGCTTCAGAAGTTGCGTCATGTTTTACCTCAGGTTTCACCTCACATATCCATTCAATGTGAGGTTTGTCAGTTGGGAAAACATTATCGGTCTACTTTTCCCAATCGTCAGTGTCGGAGTAGTACCTCCAAGTTTGAGTTATTTCATATTGATATCTGGGGTCCTAGTCATGTTCCTGATCATCAGGGACACATGTTTTATATAGTTATTGTGGATGATTTTTCTCGCGTGTCGTGGGTATTTCTGTTAAAGAATAAATCTAAAGCGGGGAATATTATCATCAGTTTCATTAATGAAGTTCGTAATGTTTTTTCTGCATCTGTTAAGATTGTGAGAAGTGATAATGCCCTAGAATTCTGTACTCATACCCTATTCAGTTATTTTTCATCTCAAGGGATTATCCACCAAACATCATGTGCCTATACTTCTTAACAGAATGTGGTTGAGGAAAGGAAACATCGTCATTTACTCGATGCCACCAGGTCACTTCTTATACAGAGTCATGCCTTTCATTCTTTCTGAGGTGATGCTGTTCTTACGGCATGCTATCTTATTAATCGAATGCCGTCATCTGTCTTAGGTGAGAAGATTCCATTCCTTCTTATTTTTCCTGGCAAAGAATTGTTCTCCCTTACTCCTCGTGTGTTTGGCTCGGTAGCCTTTGTTCACCAGTTGTCTCCCGGGACTGACAAGCTCTCTCCTAGGGCTGTCAAGTGTGTCTTCGTCGGGTACTCCAGAACACAGAAGGGGTACAAGTGTTATGATCCATTGCACATGAGGTATTTAGTCAGTGCTGATGTCACCTTTTTCGAATCTGTTATGTACTTCTCGTCTACATGTGATCAGCTGGTTCCCTCTGATACATGCCACCACCACTACCACCACTACCAGAACTGCTATCATCTCCTACAACTCCTGTCACTATGCCTATTTCACCATTGCCATTCCACTGTACCCGTAGGCCTGCTTCTGCTCATGGTCACCGCTCATCATCTAGCTCGCCTGAGGTATGTTTTGAAAATATTACTATTGATGGATCTGATGATTTTCCTGAGCATGATGTGTTACAGAGGCCAGCTGAGGAGACAAATGATTTAGATGTACCTATTGCTCTACGAAAGTAGAAGCGGAGCTGCGCGTCATATCCTATAGCATCTTCTGTCTCGTTTGACCATCTCACTGGAGAATTCAGGAACTTTGTCATTGCATTGTTAGCAGTGGATATTCCACGGAACTATCAAGATGCACTGAAGGATAGTCGATGGCGCTTGGCCATGGAAGAAGAAATGACATCTCTTCAATCCAGAGGCACCTGGAGCCTTGTTCCTGCACCTGCTGATGTGTCTACAGTTAGCTGCAAATGGGTCTTTACAGTTAAGCAGAATGCAGATGGCAGCATTGATAGATACAAGGCTCGCCTTGTTGCTCGTGGCTTCACACAGACATATGGTGTGGATTATCTTGATAAATTCTTGCCGGTTGCTCGTCATTCCACCCTACGGATCCTCCTTTCTGTTGCCATTACTCGTGATTGGCCGCTATACTAGTTAGATGTGAAGAATGCATTCCTATATGGTGACCTGCAGGAGGAAGTCTACATGCAACATCCACCTGGTTTTGATGTTGAGGGGGAGTGTCCTACGGTGTGCAGACTTCATAAGGCTATCTATGGCATTAAGCAAAGCCCCAGAGCTTGGTTCCATAAGCTCTCAGACCTGTTTGAGAAACAGGGGTACATACGTTCTAATGCTGATCATTTCCTGTTCGTACAGAAGACACCCAGAGGTATTATTGCTATTATGGTGTATGTAGACGATATTCTGATTACAGGTGATGATGAACAGGGAATCCAGGGGACAAAAGAAATGCTGGGTCGTGAATTCGTCACCAAGGACCTTGGGGTTCTTAGATATTTTCTGGGACTGGAGTTTGCCAGAAATCCTCATGGGTTGGTAATGACCCGGAGGAAATATGTCACTGACCTGTTGAGTGAAACAGGAATGCTTGGTTGCCGACCTTCACTACACCTATGGATCCCAGTATGAAATTATATGATGATGACACTGATGAGGTGGATAAGAGAAGATACCGAGAACTGGTGGGCAAACTTCTCTGTTACTATTACCAGGCCCGATATCTCCTTTGCTGTGAGTTGAGTGAGCCAGTTTATGGAGCAACCACGTCAGGTACACATGGATGCTATATTTATGATACTCAGGTACCTTAAGTCATCTCCAGGTGCGGGGATTGCTGTTTAAGAAAGGCAAGGAGGTTACTATATCAGCTTGTGCAGATGTAGATTACGCAGGGTACCCCAAGGATAGGAAGTCCACCACTGGGTTTGCTGTGTATGTTGGAGATTCTCTAGTCTCATGGAGAAGCAAGAAGTAAACAGTTGTAGCAAGGTCCAGTGTTGAGTCTGAATATAGGGCTATGGCCCAGGTCAGGACATAAATGATGTGGGTAAAGGCTGTGCTTGCAGATCTATATATAGAAGTCCCACTTCCTATGGCTCTGGAATGTGACAATCAGGCGGCTCTATTCATTGCAAATAATCTAGCATTTCATGAACAGACTAAGCACATTGAGGTTGATTGTCACTTCATACGTGACATGATTCAGAAGGGATTTATTGTTACATCCCATGTTAGCTCAGGGGATCAAACTGCAGACATTTTTACCAAGGCATTACTTCGAGGGCCGTTCCAGAAGTGTTCGTCCAAGCTGAGCATGATTGTGTTGGAAAAAGGAAGAGAGATGTTTATTCCATCAGCCCTAGGCTCTCTTATATAGGAGAGTAGCCTATGGGTAAATTACATAGAGCATACAACTGAAAAATAAAATAACAGAGAGATACACAAACAACTAACATATACGTCAACACTCCCCCTCAAGATGGAGCATAGATATCAATCATGCTCAGCTTGGATGCACACTTCTGGAATGGGCCCCGGAGTAATGCCTTGGTGAATATATCGGCAGTTTGATTTTCTGAGGTAACATGAAATGTCGCAATAAACCCCTTCTAAATCATGTCACGTATGAAGTGACAGTCAACTTCAATATGCTTCGTCCGCTCATGGAATGTTGGATTGTTTGCAATGAACAAGGCTGCCTGATTGTCACATTCTAAGTTCATGGGAAGTGGTACATCTAGGCATAGATCTGTAATTACAACCTTTACCCACATCATCTCTGTGCTAGCCTGGGCCATAGCCCTATATTCAGATTCAGCACTAGATCTAGCAACCATCGTCTGTTTCTTGCTCCTCCATGAGATTAGAGAATCTCCTACGTAGATTGCAACCCCCGAGGTGGACTTCCTGCCTTTGGGACAACCTGCATAGTCTGCATCCGCACATGCTGAGATAGAAATCCCCTTTCCTTTCTTGAATAGCAAACCTGCACATGGAGATGATTTGAGGTATCTAAGTATCATATGTATGGCATCCATATGAACCTGACGTGGTTGCTCCATGAACTGGCTCACACGACTCACTGCAAAGGATATATCGGGCCTAGTGATCGTGACATACAACAGTTTGCTACCAGTTCTATGTATCTTCTCCTGTCCTCCTCTGTATCATCATCATATAGCTTCATACTGGGGTCCATTGGTGTCGTAGCAGGCCGACACCCAAGCATACCTGTTTCACTCAACAGGTCCGTAACATATTTCCTCTGCGACATTACTAACCCATACGGATTTCTAGCGAATTCCGGCCCCAAAAAATATCTAAGGGCTCTAAGATCCTTAGTGACAAATTCGCTTCCCAGCTTCTCTTTCGCCTGCTTTATGCCTTGCTCATCATCTCCTGTAATCAAGATATCATCTACGTAAACCATAATTGCAATAATACCTCTTGAAGTCTTCTGTACAAACAAGGAATGATCAGCATTATAGCGTTTGTATCCCTGTTTTTTAAAGAGGTCCGAGAACTTCTGAAACCATGCTCTGGAGCTCTGCTTAAGGCCATAGATAGCCTTATGAAGTCTGCACACCTTGGAACACCCCCCCTCAACAGCAAACCCGGGTGGCTGTTGCATATAAACTTCCTCCTGTAGGTCTCCATATAGGAACGCGTTCTTCACATCCAACTGATATAATGGCCACTCTCGATTGACTGCGACTGACAGCAAGATCCGTAGGGTGGAATGACGGGCTACTGGTGAGAATGTATCAAGGTAATCCACCCTGTAAGTCTGTGTAAAGCCACGTGCAACAAGGCGGGCCTTGTATCTGTCAATACTGCCATCTGCATTTTGCTTCACCGTAAATACCCACTTGCAGCTCACCGGGGTCACATCTGAAGGTATAAGGACTAGACTCCAAGTTCCCCTAGATTGAAGTGCTGCCATTTCTTCCTCCATTGCTAGACGCCACCTACTATCCTGCAGAGCATCTTGATAATTCCGTGGAATATCTACAGCTGACAAGGCCACCACAAAGTTCCTGAAATCCCCAGATAGTTTTCACACAGAAGCTGCCAATGGATATGTAACACAGCTCCTCTACGATTTGCGTATAGCAATAGGGACATCTAAATCAACTGTGTCCTCATCTGGCCCCTGCAACATATCCTGCTCAGAAATGTCATTAGATCCATCAAGAGAAGTATCTTCTGTACATACCATAGGCGAGCTAGGAGATGAGTCATGACCATGAGCCGGAGGAGGCCTGCGGGTATAATGGAATAGTAGTGGTGAAATGGGGATAGTACGTGGTGGTGGTGGTGGTAGTGACGGTGCTGGAGGTGGTGGTATCATATATATGGCGTCGGTAGTCAGTGGAGGTAGCTGCTGATCACCTGAGGATGAAAAATACATTACGGATTCAAAAAATGTAACATCTGCACTGACCATATACCGCCTACGCACTGGATCAAAACACTTGTACCCCTTTTGAGTTCTGAAGGACCCAACAAACAAACACTTGACAGCCCTAGGGGAGAGCTTGTCAGTACCAGGAGACAACTGGTGGACAAAGGCGACTGAACCAAACACCCGAGGAGTAAGGGAAAACAGATCCTTCCCAGGATAGATAAGGGAAAAAGGAATCTGTTCATCCAAGACAGAGGACGGCATACGGTTAATTAGGTAACATGCTGTGAGGACCACGTCACCCCAGTAAGAATAAGGAACACGACTCTGTATAAGAAGTGGTCTTGTGACATCTAGTAGGTGGTGATGTTTCCTTTCAGCAATCCCATTTTGTTGAGAGGTATAAGCACAGGATGTTTGATGGATAATCCCTTTTGAGGAGTATTAGTTGACTAGGACATGAGTGCACAGTTCTAGGGCATTATCACTTCTTACAAACTTCACAGATGTGAAGAAAACATTTTGAATTTCATTCAGAAAATGGATAATAATATTGTCTGCTTCAGATTTATTTTTCATCAAAAATACCCATGACACACGAGAGAAGTCATCCACAATAACTATATAAAATCTGTGTCCCTGATGATCAGGTACACGAATCGGACCCCATATATCAACATGAAATAACTCAAACTTGGAGGTACTACTCCGACCTGGACGACTAGGAAAGGTAGACCTGTGATGCTTTCCCAACTGACACGGACCTGTGATGCTTTCCCAACTGACACGCCTCACATTAAATATATGTGTGAGGAAGACCCTGGGGTAACACACGACGCAACTTCTGAAGCGGTAGATGCCCAAAGCGCAGTTGCCACAACAAAGGAGATACTGGTCCAGTGGGAAGGGATGAGGTTCCAGCGAATGGAGTCTGATTTAGGCGATAGAGGCCTCCTTGCTTATAGCCACGACCAATCACGTTGCCCGTATGGATGTCCTGAAAAATAAGAGAAGATGGATAAAAAATTGCCCGACATTGTAAATCCTTCGTAATCTGACTGATAGATAACAAATTCATTGAAAAATCAGGTGCATGTAGCACATTCTTGAGCTGCATAGAAGATGTCAGTCTAATCTCCCCCTGACCAGTGATGGGAGAATGTGTTCCATTGGCAATGACCACTGTTCGGCCTGGAGGAATCTGAGAATATCCTGTAAGTAAACTATGATCGCCACATAGATGATGTTTAGTGTCCGAGTCCATAATCCACGGTAATGTATCTGATCTACTACTAGTAAATGCAAGTATGCTACCTGAAGCACTGGTAGACGCAGAGGCAGAAGCAACAACATCAGATTGACTCTCAGTAGTAGGTGCTGGGCCAGACGATGGAATAATGCCCCTTAGACGGGCAACTAGATCATCGAACCGCTGATCCAGAGTGGCAGCAGATGGAGGCTCTTTCTGCTCAGCGACTCGTGCAGATGCAGGAAATCCATGCTTCGAGTAGCATGTGTCTTCATTGTGTCCAACGCGATGACAGTAGGTACATGTTGGCTGAGTGCGGCCTCCTCTGCCACGAGGTCCACGTCCACGGGTCTGATGATGAAACCCGCGACCCCTGTTGGCGGCCATGGCTGAAGTATTCTGATTCGTGGCCGTGGAAGGAACGGTGATGCGGCTCAGTCTATGGAAGGCTTCCTCCATGGGAGGAATAGTGGAATCAGCCAAGATCTGGGATCGTGCCGCCTCATACTCTGGATCAAGTGCAGCAAGAAACACACCCACCATAGTTGCATTCCGATATGTCTTCTGTTGTTCTGGTGTGGCTGTCAGAGGCATGAAGCTGTAGAGCTTCTCGAACATCCCTCTCAGGGATGTGTAGAGTGAATGCAGAGGGCGACCATTCTGCTTTGTAGTGAATATATCATGCTGGAGTTGCAGGATCTTTGTCTCATTCTTCGCCTGAGAATATGTGGCCGCCAAGATGTCCCACATGTCTTTGGCCGTGGGCTGATGTAGAATGTCATTGGCAATCTCAATCGCCAACGTACTGGATAACCAAACTTTGACGTATGCGTCATCTGCCTCCCAAGAGGCATTATCTCCAGTCTTCTCAGCAGGCCCTGGTTCGGTAAGAATATGCTTCTTACCCGTTGACTTCATCATGCTCATGAACTGCATCGCCCACAGTTCATAGTTTGTACCGTCCATCTTTACAATAGGCGCTGGACCACGAAAGGCGCCGATAAATGGGATATCCGCCTTGCTTTCTGACATATTGGAGACTGAAGACTGGAGCGATTGACTGAAGATGAGATTCGTCTACAATGACATAGACGGGTTTAGTTGCATGTGTAGACCTCAAGCAACTAAACCCATTTGGTAGATGGGGCGCGCTCTAGGGCTGATTCACGGACGCACACCTAGGGCTCTAAGATGCCCGCTGGATCACACAGGCGCACAAGAGTGCGTAGGGGAGCCACACTCAGTCACGCAGCGCGTGAGATAGCGCCCAGTCGCGCGCCGATGCCGGTGCAGTGGCGCGCAGGGATGAGCGCGCAGAGGGCTAGCGCGGCGCGCGGAGGGCTAGCGCGCAGACGAAGGCACGCAGAGGGGCGGCACGCGGAGGGATAGCGCGCAGGGGCTGGCGCACTCGCGCAGGGGCGCAAGGGCGACGACGAAGGCGCGCAGGGGCGCTGGTGCGGCGACGCACTCGCGCGGCGGAGGCACAGGTGTGCCCCGGCGGTGCCGATGGGAGAGAGAGAGAAAGAGAGGCCGGCGGGTGGGGTAGGGATAGGGTTAGGGTTTCGAGAACTCCGTTCTAGGACCGTCGCTCTGATACCATGTTGGAAAAAGGAAGAGAGATGTTTATTCCATCATCCGTAGGCTCTCTTATATAGGAGAGTAGCCTATGGGTAAATTACGTAGAGCATACAACTAAAAAATAAAATAACAGAGAGATACACAAACAACTAACATATACGTCAACAATATCTATGCTCCACCTTGAGGGGGAGTGTAGAGATATATTATTCACTTCTATACTTTTCTTATATTTTTATTTTCTGTTGGACTCTTTATGTATTTTACCCATAGGTTGCTCTTCTATATAAGAGAGCCTAGGGCGGATGGAATAAACATGTTTTCTCATTTTCCCAACAAAAAAAAATTAAAAAATAGACGTTTATGGCACCAGTGCAAGCTCCCCAACCTCTTATATTTATATATGTAAATATATAAATATATGTTAACGAATTAACAGATTGGATCATATTTTGAATACTTTTAACAGATCCAATCCTGTCCAATCCATACTTTTAACAAATTTCAAAAACTCCAATCCGATCTAATCCGTTTTTATGATAAAACCAAACCAATCTAATCCAATAATATCGTATTGGATCGGATTACCGATTTTATCCAATCTATGTGCACCCTTAAGCTGTAGTAATAATCACATGAAGAAGCTTTCCAATAAGCTCTTTGTATGTTAAGGTGCGTTAGAATATATATTAGATGGATAATTGGATCTCTCCAGGAAGCATTGACATGAGGCAACATCGAGACACGAAGGTAGTGCGAAGAAATGTCAACCGAAGGCGGTAGCAAGACACGACGGGGTTGGAAATCAGACAAGGTGATGTTTGTCTTCTTTGCATGATTCGATGCAAGCATCCTAAGCGACGATGTCTAGAATTAGGTGCCTCGTGACGGTTCCTAGGTCGAAAGCCCTAATCGAAGAGAAAGTCGCGAGAGGTCACTCTGGTTTTCTTTAAAGCCAATCCTATTCCTTTTTATTTTGGTTGAACGTGCCTAATTGTATTCTATTTGAAGAGAAAGTAGGCTAGAACTATTGAAGGAAAAAAGGTGGGTGGTACAAAAAAGGGGGAAACCCTAATTTTTAAGCCCCAATGGACCAAATTTGTCTAGAAAAGAGAGAGAGAGAGGACTATTGAAAAAGAAGAAAAAAATTTATGATGGATGAAAAAAAGGAAGAGATGATTGCTTTTTTTACCCTTAGTTCTCTCAACTTGTCTGTAATCGTCATGTTTCTAATAAGCTTGGGAGAAAAGGAACGTAAAAGTAGGACATATTTGTTCTTCTATCTGAGATTACCCACTATAATATATACCATCTAAATCTTCCTTTACTCGTGGCTCCCCAGAAAAAGATCTCATATTGAGCGTTCTTATGTGAGATAATAGACTTCTTGAGGACCTTATACGAGAAACTCACTCTTCGAGGTTCCCACATGTATGGGAAGGCCCCATCTTAGAGTTTCCCCATGGAAGAGGCTTACTCTCGAGATTTATATATGTGAGACGATCACTCTACAGTTGGTGTTCGATGCCATCTACTTCAGATGGACTTCTACTACTGCTTGGTAACATCTTATGCTACTATTTCCCATATAATTTTATACGAAGTTCAACACTGCCGTCCAACTACAGCCTACCAACCATCTTCATCTAGCATCCACTCCAGGCACATGTTTCCTCCTAGTGCGACATCTTCGGCGAGTCTTCTCCGAGTAGTGATTATTTCGAGCGGGTCTCCTCCCAGTTCCTTAATGATGTATTGAGTGAAGATGAATTGAAGTTTTTCTTTTGTAACATGCTGCAACTTTCTTAGTCCAACTTGAGGGGAGTGTTTTGATGTGTATTGCACTTTGAGAGATTGCAAGGAGGGAAGATTAGACCGTTGATCTTATCTTCTTCTAAACAATAGCAGTTATTGGAAGATTGACTGTGTTGGGTGAGATGAGGAGCGCAGAGAGAGAGAGAGAGGTTGCAGAGGAGAGAGCACCTCTGTCTGGAGGTGCAGAAGGGGAGAGAGCACCTCCGCTCAGAGGTGCGACGAGATATTCGAGCATGGAGGAGAGCCACCAACTACGAAGTGGGAGTTTCATTGAGGGCTACCAAATTGGGTAAGGAGGAGGAGGAGGGATGGCCGACTGTCTCTCATCGCAAATGGGGAAAGCACTGCTATCTATGCGGATCCTATTTTCATGTAGCGTCTAACTGCACGTTTCCTCCCTTTTATTTTTTTTCCGGAGCCTTCGGTCACCGTTAAGCGGATTGTCAGCAGAAGGTCATTGAAGCTCGTTGCAAAACCCCGCTTGATCCCTAATCAAGGGAGGGTCTGAGGTCGGGAAATCGGCATCGCTCTTTTGCAGCATCAGTTCGGATGGGTTCAATTGCAAGGGAAAAGGCTACAGTTTCTAAGGAACTTGAAGATTAACTTCTCGTCGGCTACATGTATTTGGGTTTCCTTGGCATTGACACGGTTCGTAAGGAGGTTCAAGAATTTCCGGGGGTTTCCCTCTCAGAAGATGTCGTCGCGTTGGATGCCAAAACTGTTGCGCGAGGGGCTTGTCATCTTCGGAGACATCGCTCCTTGTACGAAGATCCTCTTTAACTGGCGTATCTTGGCGTCACCCTCGTTTTGCAGATTGTGAAGGAAGAAGCAACTCCGTTTAGGTGGCTCGCATCACATGGTTCCCATTCCTGTCACGCTCTGCTGCGGTGCTTAGGCGTGCTCTGAGTAAGCTGGGTTGGGTTTAGAATATACTTTCTGATAGGTAGCTCCCTGGTTCTGATTCAAGATCAACAATATTGCTTTTCGAAGGCAGAATACCCATCAGTTTTGACTCCAGTTGTTCATTTCGTGTTGGACAAGCATCCTTCAGCTTGGTGGTCGAGGCATTGCTGCCTCCGTCGTTGCCACCGGTCGTGAGCACCATCGACCCCTCAGTTCAGCGTCGATCTAGTTGGCACATTCAATGCACGCATTCGGTCAGTGTACATGTATCCCAAAAATATACGGAAGAGAAAAGAAAGCATATACATTATAAACTTAACAAAAACTACAACTGTACCGCCTGGTATATGTGCGGATCCGGATGTTACAATATGTAACAAGAGGAGCCATTTTATTTTCCTTAATAAACTCAGTCTATTTATGGAGTAGCCACATGAGGCACATGTGGATGCAGTTTCTGTGGTCCTAAAGTACTTGAAGTCTTCACTAGCTACATGTAGAGATGAGCATTGGGCCTGGTCGACCAGCCCAACACAAAACCCAACTCATGTAGCCCTACCCTGCTATAATAAAAAATAGGTCGGGCTTATGCTCATGATATTAGGCCCACCTTTTTTCTGGATCGAGCTTGAGCTTGTTTCGACCTAGCCCCTAAAGACCGCTAGTCCGACCCGACATATGGCACAATTTGTGGCTTGCGAGCCCGGCCTAAGTACACCCGAGTAGGCCCGTGAGTTGAGTTAGACCCTAAACCGCCTATCTTCTCAAGAGAACAAAACCCTGACACAAACACCCACCTTCATCCCTCTCCTTCCCTGTTGTTGCTTCCTCCCTCACCCTAACCCATCACAACAAGTTGCAACTCCTCCTGACTACTACATCGATGCCTCCTCCCTCACCCTAACCCTCCACCGCAACTTCTATCCTAGCCCACAAGGCCTTCATCTCCGCCTAACTGCTGCGACGCCACCCCTCTCCAACGCTGCCCTCTCTACCGCAACACGCAAGGCCTCCATCTTCGCCTAACCCTCTCTACCATAAAACAAAATGGGTCGACCCAACCCATAAGAATTGGGACAGGGTTGGGCTTTGATTTACATAAAAAAATATGCATCCCAAGGCTAGATTTCTTAAATTAATATGGGAAGGGCTTGGGCTTGGGCCAACAAAAAAAATAGTGTGCTCAATTTCTTAAATGGGCTTGGACTCTTCAAGGCCTGACCCAACCCAATCCATGCTCATCCCTAGCTATATGATTATACTCTTCGGCAAAGCAAAAACTCTTGAGATCACAACCTATGCAACTGTTGGTTATGCAGGATGTTATAAAGACATGAAATCAATATCAAGGTTTGCAGTGTTTATTGGAATCTTTCTTGTCTCATGGAAAAGCAAGAAACAAGTTGTTATTGCTACGGCATAATGTAGCATCCAGATGATATAGGTCAGGTTTGTCCTAACTGACCTAGAACTTCAAGCACCTCTCCTATCCAGTTGTTATGTGACAATAAAGTTGCATTATTTATTGCTAACATTCCAGTATTCCATGTGAGAACCAAACACATCAAGGTTGATTGCCACTAAATCATGGACATGATACGGAAGCGCTTCATGTCTACATCTTATGTCAGCTCAGCGGACTAGTAGCATATATATACAGTAAAGTACTAGCCATGAGGTCATTATGGAAATGTTCATCTAAGTTGAGCTTGATAGACATCTAAGGTCCAGCTTGACGCAGGGTTAAGAACTATATATTAATGTTATTTCTTTCCATATGCTATCTCTTCCCGTATGTTTTCTTTTTCTATGTATTTGCTTTCTTATGTATTATCCTCTAAGGTTTCTCCTCTATATAAAGGAGCCCTATGGCATCATAGCAAAAAAGCATATTCGTAATAAGCATTCTCCTTGTCATGTTTGCATGGAGAAAGATAGCTATGCAACTTCTCAAAATTGCCTCTCAAGGTGACATTGTAGGTATGCAGGAGTCAACCCTTTTGTGAGACAAATGTTATGGTAAAGTTTGAGTATCTTAGTTTAATCTTTGGCTTGAGAAAAAGTTGTGACTAAGATATCCAGCATAACTTTCCTTTTATTTTGAATAAAATCGTTCATTATGTTTAGAGAGAGGGAGAATGCTAGCCACACCTTTACACATGCATTGTTTGGTTTTCATGATGGATTACTTCATATTTTCTTGGGAGGTTCAGGTTTCATAAGCACATAATCCTTGTTGTAGCCTTCCATTGTGCGCATGAATTGCATGGCCCAAATATATTATTTGGGTCCATTCATCTTGACGATAGGACCCAACCCCATCATGGATCCAAAGAATCACATATCCTCCCTAAGAGAACCATGATGGAAGAAATTCTGAGTTGAAAAATGATGGAATGATTGAACTAAATTATTACTTCATCTCTTAATCAATCTTAAGAGACATCAAGGATTGCCTACATTCCCCCAAATCTGAAAAAAAATAGGTTTGTCCAACACCAAAAACACAAGCTTGTTTTAAGATTTATAGATAAAATCCATCTCGGATTGGTGATCTGGATTCCCATATATGGGGAAGACATTAACAGCCTTATGGAGATGTTAAGCCAAGACGATCAGTCAAATAGAGAAATGTCAAATATCTCTACTCTTTCGGCTTGTAAATCTAGGCACTTCGAGCCTAGGGATATGGGATCGGAATAACCCTTTCGAATAGATCTACTCACCCAGCTCAAAGTCACATCGCCACTGTTACTGGACAGCAGCCCGAAGTGGTTTCTTGTTGTCAAGGATGCTGCTTGACTTCTTATGTATGATGATGTGAGGGTTGTTAATGGTGGGAGCCTCGTCGAAGAGAAGATGCGGTTGTCGGAAAGCCATCCGAGGGACTGTCATGGACTTAGATGGTGATTTTGTTAGGTTTATGTGGTTGGCTCTGAAGCCATGTTGAAAGTCGGAGAGAAAATTATTTATACTTTTGTTAGAGTATGCGTCATGTGTAGGTGGACTTATGTTTTGTCCCACATCTCCTATTCATAGGACTTGGAGAGTCGATGGGGGCTATATAAGGAGCCCCATACTACCTGTATCAGAGAGAAAGTTCAATAGAAACACCAACCCTTTGAGGCGTTCTCCCATGATTTCATCTCGCTCCTTTGGGAGTAGGGTTCCACGTAAAATCCTGATTTTCTTTCATGTTCTTATACTTTTTCTCTGATTACGCTTCCGCATTCTTAGTTTTCTAACATGGTATTAGACGGGTTCGATTTTTGAGGATTTTTTTGTCTTTATTTTTTTTATCAAGATTCAATTATCAAAGCAGATTTGTTCATATCATTCAAGTTCAACTACATCTAGGGTTTTGTTGAAACCCTAATTCTATGTTGACGCAAATTCTGACGAGTTAGATTCATCGAGGGTTCATTCTAAGCTCCTATCCATCCAAGCAAGGTTATTTCTGAAACCCTAATCCATCTAAGCCATAGATCATGCCATATTCAAGTTTCTCCAGCGTTGATCTTCAATGCCATCTTCTCCAGCACAAGAGGTTTTGCGTGCATATCTTCATCAGCTCCTGTACAGAACAAAAAAAGAAGGGAGCCCTTACAAATCTATCTATCAATCCAGGCGAAGCCCCCTGATCTCCGAGCATCCCCTCGTGCAATAAAGTGACAACCTCCATTGTGCTCGAGATCTATAAGAGATCTACTTCTTTCAGCGAGAGGCGGCATCATCTCCACCAGCTGGCGGCGACGCCAAAACTCCAGGCGGTGCCACCCTCATCCTCCCAGCAACCCGTAGCTCCTTTGCGATCTCCAGGCGGCGGCAGCCGAGCAAGAAACTCCATCGGGGTGTCGTCGAAGGTTTGGTTCCCACCGTGGGAACCCTAAATAGGGCTTCTCCCTGTGCGTGCCCAAGTGGGCCACAAGTATTTAAAAAAAGAGAGGGGGCATAACAGGTGGATTATGAGCCTAATTGGGTTGCAGTTGTTGGTCCTTAGTTCGACCATGAATTTAAAAAAAAAGAAGAGAGAGTTGCTTCTTTCGGGCTTAATTTAGTTGTATGTATTAGAAAAAAGGTAGGAAGAAAGAGAAAGCCCAATTGGGTTGAGCTGCAGTTTTTTGCCCTATTTAGGCTGAGTTTCAGGGTCCAATTGGACCATGAATTTCTTTTGAATTTGGTGCGTACAAAAAAACGTATACATTAAAAAAAAGAAACATTTATTAAAAATGGAAGAAATATATGAAAAAATAGAGAAAGAAATAACCGAAAAAAGATAAACAAAAGCTGAAAAAATATTGAGATCGGCTTTATTGGGTTTTTGTTTCTCCCTATTATTTTTATCTTCTAACAACTTGGTCGATGTCATCTTTTCCAACCAGTATGGGAGAATAGGGGAGTATTGTGTAGAGTTCTACGGTACTGATGATTCCAGTTCAGAATCAGATTCTATTTATTCCAGGCCAACCGGATTTCAAACTCTACAGTTCATATTCAGAATCGACGTTCAGATTGGCTCCTCGTTTGCAGTTGGATGCGCACATGTTTGCCATCATTTGTATGGTCCCTTCTTTATTTTTGGTCTTAGAGTTTTCATGTGATCCATAGGGGCTTCAGAGTAGATATCACATTATCTATTCCATTGTGGGCTAGGGTTTTCATGTGGTTTCATAGAGACTCCCCATTCTCTGAGCCAGTATGGGAGAGACCTGGTTCTCCAATGAGGGACTTTCAAACTCCATTCTCTAGCGACCGTGGACTCTGACGCGGATGTTTCCACGGCCTTTTCCAATTCGGTCCTTCAGAGCGATGGAGCAGTTGGGAGCTAGAGTTCTCCTGGTGGAGACTCATTTCAGTTTCAATGACTATGACAGACGCAGTACAGAGTACATGTTCTCCCATGAGGAGATCCAGTTCGACTCATGCTCCAGCCGGTTTGTTCCTCCTCACCTGCATGACATGAGAAGCAACATCCTCGAAAGTAACCGACAATTGTATATGTGTTGAATTGATATTGTCTGTAGTGTCTTGTATTGTGAATTTGAGTGATTTCTTTTTATGTGTCCAAGCTGAGTATTACATGCTCCAACTTGAGGAGTGTTGGAGTATGTGTCATGTGTAGCTAAGTAATTGGATCCCTCTGGGGTCCAACTACCACACCCACTTATGTTTATCCCACATCTACTATTTGTGGTACTTAGAGAGTCGGTGGGGGCTATACAAGGAGCCCCACACTACCTGTATCAGAGAGAAAGTTCAATAGAATCATCAGCCCTTTGAGGCGTTCTCGGTGGTTTCATCCCACTCCTTAGGAAGTAGGGTTGCACGTAAAAATCTTGATGTTCTTTTATGTTCTTATTCTTTTTCTCTGATTGCGCATCTGTATTCTTAGTTTTCTAACAACTTTATTAAGAAACCCAAGACTCTTTTCATATAAAGACGGGCTAATTGGAACATTACAAAGGAAACCCAAAGTGTGCTAAAGTAAAAGCTAGAGAAACAATGAAGTGATTACACTTCTACATAATCCTCGATATTCAATATTGATGACTTTTGTCAGAGAGCTTTCAATCTAGACAATTCAACTTACATCAGCAAAGGACACCATTTATAGGTTAACTTGTTAATTGCTGTTGTTTTTGAACTGACTCCATCGTGTTCGCAAGTGACATAACCTGAACATTATCTTAGACTGATAATATGCAGCAGACTGTGGTTTAATATCATGAAGGATAGGAATTCCTTGAAATCCAACAATTTCTCTTCTTATGGGTCTGTGGGATGCTCAACTACTGTTCTGGTGTGCTAATGTAAGTAAAATGACTACAATTGATGTCACTTCTAATGTCTTTGCTAGGTAGATCCAGATCTTGCCATGGCGGAAGCTGACAAAGTTGAAGATGATGAAGATTTGAGAAAGAAGCTCTGGCTTATGATCGCAAAGCATGTGGTTGAACAAGAAAACGGAACGAAACGAGAGAACATCAGAAAGGCAATAGCATTTCTGAAGGAAACCGATGGTCTTCTTAAGATTGAGGATATTCTACCTTTCTTCCCAGATTTTGCTCTCATTGATGATTTCAAGGTAAGTCCAGAAATTTGACAAATTTAATCCCCTTATTCTGTAGGGGGTCTAGTAGTTTGTGCATTCCATTTCTTTAAATTTCTATTAGTATGTATATTACGTGCATTTATGTTTAGTGTTATTTGCAATCGTGTTAGTGGATATCCCTTTTCTTAATTACACTGCTCACTACGTACTTTCCTTCTAAACCTTGAAAGAGATCATCGCCAAAGTGTGAAAGTTAGAGGCATGCCATACGCGGAGGAGTTTATCTTCAGATGGAATAGGATGAGTGCTTTGAATCCCATCATCCAAAAGTTAGTGGGGATTGATTTCACCACCTCTAAGATTCCGTGGGAAGCTAATTACTCTTCTTTCTAGCCAGTTCACACTAGAGGCGTGATGCTCATGTATTGCAAAGGATCTGAGTAAATCTTACGTGAAACTGCTAGCCAATAATTTATCTAGAATGGATTCATTGTCTTTTCAAATGCCTTTCAGGAGCCGTCGGGGATGATGGCTATCCCATCATTTTGTCGGTCATCCCTTATCCAACATCTATTTAGGACAAGGGATGAGGGTGGTTTAGCATGCCAACCATAAATCCCCTGTCTCTGTGCAATCAGCTCACATTATTCTAACTCTCTCTTCAACAACTGCCCTCATTTCTCTGTCATCCTCAAACAAAAAATATGCATCCTTCTCCTCAACCAAAAAATACTATCACATCCTCCCATCCGATACAACAACAACAAAACCTTTTCCCGCATTAAGTAGGGTCGGCTACATGGATTCTTTGCCTCCATTCAGATCTATATTGGGTTATTCTCGAGCTTAGATCCAAAAAATTAAGATCCCTTCGTATAGTCTCATTCCAATACTTTTTGGGCCTTCATTGCCCTCTCTTAGCCGGCTCAACATCCCAAAACTCGCATCTCCTAACCGATGCATCAGCTGACTTCCTTTGCAAATGGCCAAACCACCTTAAGCAGTTTTCTCGCATCTTATCCTCGATCGGAGCTACATCAGCTTTCATTATAATTGCATCATTCCGAATCCGATCTATATATGTGTGTGTGTGTCCACACATCCACCTTAGCATTTTCATTCGTGTTACTGCCATTCTCTCCACGTGTCTGTTAGAAAATCGGAAGCAAAAGCGTAAACATGGAAAAAGAATAAAGAACGAGAAAGAATAGCGGGATTTTTACGTGGAACCCTACTCCGTGAGGAGCGGGATGAAACCACGGGAGAAGCCCTCAAAGGGGCATATTTTGCATTGCTTTTTCTCATCTGTTACTGGAGGCCTGGGGCTCCTTATATAGCCTCCACAGGACCTCCAAGTCCCACCGTTGGACGATGTGGGACTAAACCACTGGATGGGTACCCTCCTACAACACAATAGGCGCACATACAACGAATGCTCCAACACTCCCCCTCAAGCTGGAGCATGCAATGATCAGCTTGGACAAACAGAAATAAACTCAACTCAACGCTACAGGACACTACGGACAATATCAACCCAACACGCACATTGCTGCAGTTGAGGACGTTGCTTCTTATGCCGTGCAGGTGAGGAGGACGAACGGGCTGGAGTGTGAGTCGAATGAAGACTCGAAATCTGACCATCGAGTCTGAACTGCGCCTGAAGTCTCATCGTCGGAAAACTGGGTCTCTCTCATCTGACTCAGAGAATGGTGCACTGCTCTGATGTACCTATGATACCACATGAAAACCCTTGCCCTCAATGGCATAGGGAATGATCCTCTACTCTGGAATCCCTATGGCTCACATGAAAACTCTGATCTGACAACTAGAAGAATGATGGGGACCACGAACAAATGATGGCAACATATGCTCATCTGAAAATGACCGCAATCATATGCGTATCTGAAAACTGAGGACTCGGGATTAATCGTCGAGTCTGAAACCACTGTAGAATCTGGAATCTGAATGGTCTGGAAATCTGCATGTGAATCTGGAACATCTGAATATGGCTGGAAGAAGACCTGTGACTCTACATATATACTCCCCCTTTCTCCCATACTTGTCGGAAAATGAACATCGACCAAGTTGGGAGAAGACAAAGATAAATAGGGGGTACATAAAACCAATAAGCCATTCACAAATTTGTCGGCTTTTCAGAAACATTCATCATCCTTTTTTTCTCGAAAACATTTTTTTATAAGCCGTTGACACATTTTTTATCGGCTTTTCATCAAATTTTTCCTTTTTTTCTTTTTCCTTTTTTTTGCAAATTACGTACGGCTTTTTCTTGTACGCGCCTTTTTTTTCTTTTTTTCTTTTTTTTACAAACTAATAAATTTGGCCCAGTTGGGCCAAAGATGCATCAGCCCATTTGGGCTTTGTAGAACATCTCTCTCTCTCTCTTTTAACACAAACTTCGGCCTTCTCTTTTTTTTATTTACAGCAGCCCACTGTTGGGCTTTCAACAAATTTTTTTAAAAGAAAACCTTACGACCCACTTAGGGCTTATAATTAGGGTTGAAAACCCTCTCTCTCGTGAAACACGGTCTTCACATGTCGCCCGCCGCATGGAGCCTTGAGGAGAGAGGTCGGCCCCCGCTGGGGATCGTCGCCTATCGTGGAGGAGTCGTCTGAGCGCCGCCAACGCCAATGCCTGGGCGCTCGGAGTGGTTGCGGGAGGTGCGGTGACCCGCCTGGGCGCAGAGGGTTCCTTGATCTGGAACGACATCGCCTGGGATCTTGTTGCGCGAGGTATGCACCGCTGGAAGCGGTGATGGGAGGCCGCGCGGAGGTGCCGCCTGCCGCCTGGGCCTGGATTGATTGAAGAGTGGCGCTGCCAGTGGGCTGATGAGGAGTTGCCGCTTGCGACTCCTTTGCAGAGACTAGGGAATACGAGAGCCGCGAGGCCTTGCTGCTGGAGTGCGAGGGCCTGGAGGTGCGCGCAAGTTGTGCGGCTCCGCCTGGAGGGTCGGGGCCTCTGGACATGTCGCCGCCAAGAGAAGGGACCTGAAACTGGGGCTTCTGCGATGCGCCTGGGTCACCAGATCTGAAGACGCGCGTCGCTTTGGGGCCGCCTGGAGCTTTGGGAGCCGTCGTGCCATGCCGCGGTACTCCTCGCAGAACTATGGTTCCAATAGGAACCTTAACTTTTCTCAATGAAGAACACGACAGATCTTGGCCAAAAGATATTTGAACATATAATCTTCAACAATAACCGAAATAGAAATGATTCTCAAATCGATCACAAAATATAATCGAAGAACATGATAAAATCCTCGAGAATCGACCCGCTCTGATACCATGTTAGAAAATCGGAAGCGGAAGCGTAAACATGGAAAAAGAATAAAGAACGAAAAAGAACAACGGGATTTTTACGTGGAACCCTACTCCGTGAGGAGCGGGATGAAACCACGGGGGAAGCCCTCAAAGTGGCATATCTTGCATTGCGTTTTCTCATCTTTTACAGGAGGCCTGGGGCTCCTTATATAGCCTCCACAGGGCCTTCAAGTCCCACCGTTGGACGATGTGGGACTAAACCACTGGATGGGGTAAATGGATCCTGGAGGGATCCATTTACCCTCCTACAACACAATAGGCGCACATACAACGAATGCTCCAACAGTGTCTGTGGTTCATAGGCCATCATTCAGATCCATAGAGCATAGCATTTCTCACTGCAACTTTGTAGAACTTTCCTTTGATTTTCAAAGGAATATTCTTATCACAGAGAACAACAGAGGCTCCTCTTCACTTTAGACAGACTGCATTTATTCTATTAGTAACATCTTCATCAATTTCCCCGTCATTTTGCAAAATAGATATGTGTCTAAAAGAATCTCTCTTCTGAATGTTAGCGTCGCCAATCTTCACGTTGATTCCTTCATCATTACTTCCATCAAGAGTGCACTCCATATTTTCAGTCTTATCCCTATTTATACGAAATCCTTTAGTCTCCAATGCATGTCTCCAGACCTCAAGCTTCTCATTCACTCTATTTCTAGTCTCATCAATCAGTACAATATCATCAGCAAACAACATACACCAAGGTATCTCATCCTGAATGTGACTTGTCAACTCGTCCATAATCAAAGTAAAAAGAAATAGATTCAAAGTTGAACCTTGATGAAAACCAATATTGATGTCAAAATAGTCAGTCTTCCCAGACTGGATCCTTACACAAGATAGAGCCCTACCATACATATCCTTTATGAGGTTAATGTATAGGACGCGTACTTGTCTCTTCTCCACTCTCCACAATATCTCACGTGGGACAGAATCATAAGCCTTCTCCAAATTAATAAAAATAATATAGATGTTTTTCCTTTTAACTCTATAAATCTCCATTGTTCTCCTCAGCAAATGGTAGGCTTCAATGGTTGAGCGACCTGGCATGAATTTGAAGTGATTTTCTTTTATTTTGGAAACATGCCTCAACCTTCTTTCGATCACACGTTCCCTAATTTTCATAGTGTGACTCATCAGCTTGATACCTCTATAATTTGAACAATTTTGAATGTCCCCCTTTGTTCTTATAAAGAGGTACTACGATACTTCTCTAATCTTCAGGCATTTTCTTGCTTCGCCAAATAACATTGAATAAATTTGTAAGTCAAGTCAAATCACGCTCACCTAAAACTCTCCATACTTCTATAGGAATATCATTCTATCCTACACCTTTCCTATGTCTCATAACCTTCAAAGCCTCCTCTACTTCCTTTCTTTGTATTCGTCTATAGCTTGCATGATTTAAGTAACTTTCACTATTTGCTGGATCACCCAAAGTATCTTTCTATTTCCTTCCCAAATGAAAAGTTTATGGAAATATTGCTTACTTCTAGTCTCTATATTCTTCTGGGTAACAAGCATGTGACCTTCCTCATCCTTGTAAAGATATTTCTATGTACTCTGAGTATCGGTTTCTTATTTTTATTTCTTTATATCTATCTTATGTAGTTTACCCACGGATCTCTCCTCTATATAAGAGAGCCTAGGGTTCCTTGGAATAAACATCTCTTTGATTTTCCCAACATGGTATCAGAGCAACAATCCTAAATTAAAGCTCCGCATCCCCCCTTCCCCCGCCGTCGCCGTCCCATACCTCTCCAGTCGCGGTCTCATGCCGCAACCGCAGCCTCCAACCGCTGCCAGCCCCCGTCCTGCGGCCTCCAGCCACCGCCGCCGCTGCCATGGCCTCCAGCTGCCCCCGTCGCAACCCTTTTCGATCTCCGACCGTCTTTGCCTATATGGAGTTCCTTTTTTGGGTTGATGGATTTGGGTGCATAAGTCTACATATGCGTTTAAATCCACGTATGTGTGTGTAGACATTCATTCATTGGTTTATAAATCCCTTGTTATCTACATCTGACAATATGTCAGAAAACAAAGTTGGCGTACCCGCTACTGGCGCTTTCAGAGGTCCAGCGCCTATTGTCAAAATGGACGGGACAAACTATGAGCTCTAGGCTATGCAGTTCGTGAGCCTTATGATGTCTAATGGTAAGAAACACATTCTTACCGAGGAGGAGCCGGTCGAGAAAATTGGGGGCCACCGCCTCGTGGGAGGCGGGTGATGCATATGACAAAGTTTGGTTTTCTGGTACATTGACGATAAAGATCGCCAACGATGTGTTACATCAGCCCACTGCTAAAGCGATGTAGGATATTCTCGCAGCAATCTATTCTCAAGAAAGGAATGAGACCAAGATCCTCCAACTCTAGCGTGATATATTTACTATCAAACAGAATAGACGGTCTCTTCATTCATTGTATACATTCTGTGAGGGATGTTTGAGAAGCTCCACAGCTTCATGCCTCTTACGCCGACTCCAGAGCAGCAAAAGACTTACAGGAGTGCTACTATGGTTAGTATATTCCTAGCAGCCCTTGACCTTGAATATGATACAACTCGCTCCCATATTCTAGTGAATGCCACTATTCCTCCTGTTAGAAAATCGGAAGCGGAAGCGGAAACGATAATCAGAGCATAGAAATAAAGATAAATATGAAGAACACAAAAGATTTTTACGTGGAACCTTACTCCGTGAGGAGCGGGATGAAACCACGGGAGAAGCCCTCTACGGGGCGTGTTTGTCTATTGACTTTCTCATCTGTTACAGGAGGCCTGGGGCTCCTTATATAGCTTCCACAGGACCTCAAAGTCCCACCACTAGGCGGTATGGGACTAAACTCAGTGGTGGGGTAAATGGACCCTGGAGGGATCCATTTACCCACCTATTACATAAGTGACGCATGCTCCAAATACTCTAACACTCCCCCTCAAGCTGGAGCATGCAATGCTCAGCTTGGACAAACAGGAAGAAACTCGACTCACAATACATGACACTACAGACAATATCAACCCAACGCGCACAGCTGCTGCAGTCGAGGACGTTGCTTCTCATGGCGTGCATGTGAGGAGGACGAACGTGGCTGGAGTGTCAATCTGGCTCAGAGAATGGTACTCTACTGTGGAGTCCCTATGATACCACATGAAAAACCCTTGCCCTTAATGGCATAGGGAATAGTCCTCTGCTATGGAGTCCCTATAGCTCACATGAAAGCTCTGGCCGACCAACAAGAATGACAAATGATTGGCATGCATCATCGTCGAGTCTGAATCTGAAATTTGTAGAGTCTGAATATCTGACCGGTCTGCAACATCTGATATCTGAATCTTAGAACAAGACCTGTGACTCTCTATATATACTTCCCCTTTCTCCCAAACTGGTCGGAATGACATTGTTGACCACGTTGGGAGAAGATAAGATACTACATAAATATGGGGGAAAATGAATATTCTCAAAAAATTTCTTTTGCGGCTTTTCTTCATTTTTTTGTAATAAGCCGTCCATTTTTTTGTAAGCCATTCCTCTTTTTTTTTCTTTCGGCTTTTGCATCACATATATATATTTTTTTAAATTGCATACGGCTCTTCTTTGTATGCGACTCTTTCAATTTTTTTCATGCGTACGGCTTTTTCTTTGTACGCGCCTTTTTTTTCCTCTCTCTCTCTCTCTTTTTTCAAACACAATTTTTTTTAACGAATTGCATCCCTCTCTCCTTTTCTTTTCTTTTTTTCTTTTTTTTCTCTCTCTCTTTTTTTTTTCAAACCAGTCCCCTGGGCTCTTCAAACAAAAAACCCAAAACAAAAAAAAAAATTTTATAAAGGGGGTGGCCCCGCCTTAGGGTTCCCACGGGGAAAAACCCCTCGACCCACCGCCTCTGGGAGGGAGGGGGGTATCTGCGATAGGGGAAGCTTGATATGGAGCTTCGCCGAGGAAGGGGAGACGGCGCGAGGAGCTGGCGCGTTGCCTGGGATGGAGAAGGGCCGCAGCGGGGGTGCGCCTGGAGCGTGCGATGCGCCTCGAGCGGGCGAGAAGGAAGATCGGATTGGGGCTCGCCGCTCCGCCTGGAGATGCGAAAGAAGAGGATGAAGGGGAGCGGGCGACACCGCCACTGATGCGGCGATCGAGTCGCCAGGATGATGCAGCTCCGCTGCTGCTCGCTGCCGCGGGAGGCTGGGAGCGCCAGGAGGGTTGCGCTATGGACTGGTGAATCGCCGATGGCGCGGTGGAGCGAGAGTCCTGCCAGGACTGCTGCGCGCGTAGGACAGTGCGCGTGGGGCTCCGATCTGATTGCTCTGGAAGCGAGAGCGCCTGGCGTTGAAGATGCGGCCTGTGCCGCTTGTTACAATCAGGAAGAGATGTGCGCCGCCAAAAATTAGGGTTCCAAACAGAAACATGAACATGAGATCATCTCTGCCGGGAGATAGATCACGTTCTACAACAGATCCTCGAACTTGATAAACATAATAAATCGGAACCTCGATTGAATCAAATCTCGAACAGAAAAAATAATGAAAGACCTTGAGAATCGAACCCGCTCTGATACCATGTTAGAAAATCGGAAGCGGAAGCGGAAACGATAATCAGAGCATAGAAATAAAGATAAATATGAAGAACACAAAAGATTTTTACGTGGAACCCTACTCCGTGAGGAGCGGGATGAAACCACGGGAGAAGCCCTCTACGGGGCGTGTTTGTCTATTGACTTTCTCATCTGTTACAGGAGGCCTGGGGCTCCTTACATAGCATCCACAGGACCTCAAAGTCCCACCACTAGGCGGTATGGGACTAAACTCAGTGGTGGGGTAAATGGACCCTGGAGGGATCCATTTACCCACCTATTACATAAGTGACGCATGCTCTAAATACTCTAACACCTCCCATGGAGGAAGTTTTCCGTAGGCTAAGCAGGATTATTGTTCCATCCAGTGCCACTAGTCAGACCTCTTCGGTGATGGCAGCCTCCCAAGGCAGGGGGCTCGTCTTTCTTTCGTCGTAGTGGACCTCGAGGTAGAGGAGGTCGCATTTGTCAGCCCTGCATGTTTTGCCACCACCCAGGTCATACGGAGGAGACATGATACTCTAAGCATGGTTTCCCGACATCAGCCCGCGTAGCAGAGCTGGTCGAGTTCTCCCGCTACTCCCACTTCATATTACAGGTTTAATGACCTCGTGGATAGACTGTGAGATATCATGCCTCCTTCACCATCCCCAGGAGGCCACTCAGATGTCGCAGTTTCCGCCTCTGCTAGTACTTCTGCTACGGCCAGCTCCTCAGGTAGTTCTTATGCCTTTACATCGTGTCATGGATCTGAGATTACAGAGTGGATTATGGACTCTGGGGCGACGCACCATTTATGTGGGGACAAAGATCAGCTTACAACATATAGATAGGTTCCTCCACCGAGAACTGTGGTGGTAACCAATGGGACTTATTTCTCGATCACAGGACAGGGGGAGATTACTTTGATGCCTTTGATCCATCTGCAAAATGTGTTACATGCTCTTGATTTCTCTATGAATTTGTTATATATTAGTCAGATCACGAAGTATTTGCATTGTCGGGCTATCTTTGACCCATCGTCTCTTGTTTTTCAGGACATCCTTACGAGCTGGGTGATTGGTTGTGGTTGTGAATAGGGCGGTCTTTATCGTCTAGTCCGAATACCCTATGTGAGCGCGTCCTCCATTTCAACAGGACCAGTCTCTCCCTTAACTTGGCATCTACGTTTTGGTCGTCTCCCTCTCTAGAAGATATACCATATTTTATCGCATATTTCATCAGGGTCTCCCTTCCAATGCGAGGCGTGTCAGTTGGGGAAGCATCATCGCTCTTCTTTCCCTAGTCGTCAGGGTCGGAGCAGTAGTTCCCCTTTTGAGTTATTTCATGTTGACATTTGGGGTCCGAGTCGTGTTCCTGATCATCAGGGATACATGTTTTGTCTTGTTGCAATTGATGATTTCTCTCATTTGTCATGGATATTTTTATTGAAAATAAATATGAAGCAGGGGATATGATCAAAATCTTTATCAATGAAGTGCAAAATGTTTTCTCTTCTTCTGTGAAGTTTGTGAGAACTGATAATGCTTTGGAATTCTGTACATGTACTCTATCTCTTTTTTTTCATCCCATGTTATTATTCGTCTAACAACATGTCCTTACACTTCTCAGCAAAATGGTATTGTAGAGCGAAAGCATCGCCATTTTCTTGATGTCATACGGACACTTCTTATCAGAGTCATGCCCGACATTCGTTTTGGGGTGATGTGGTCCTTACACATGTTTCCTGGTAAATCATATGCTATCGTCTATCTTGGGTAAGAAAACTCCTTTCTCCATAATTTTTCTTGAGAAGGAGTTATTCTCACTTACTCCTTGTGTCTTTGGTTTTGTTGAATTCGTCCACCAGTTGGATTTAGGTCTTGATAAGCTCTCTCCTATAGCTGTCAAATGTGTGTTTGTTGGGCATTCTAGGAATCAGAAGGGATACCGGTGTTATGATTCTTTACGCAGGAAATATTATATCATTGTTGATGTCACATTTTTTGAGTTTGTGATGTTTTTCTCCCCTACAGGCGACAAGTTAACTTCATCAGACTCTGATGATGAGGTTCACATTCCATCTCCTCCTCTGTTATCTCCTCTCCATGTGCATGTTGTTCCACCGCCGCCACGACTACCATCACTTCCTCCATCATTACCACCTTCTACCCAATCGAACATTGTTCCATCATTACCGAAATTCTATACCTGTAGACCTGTCCCCACTCATGGTAATCGCTCGTCATCCCGCATGCCTTAGGTTTGTTCTGATAACATGAAATCTAATGATGGGTTTGGAGATATATCTGTGCAGGGATCTTTGCAGGAGACTAGCTCACAAATGGATGGGGTTACCAATGACCTGGATGTACCCATTGTATTACGGAAGCAAAAGCGTACTTATGCCTCTTATCCTCTTACGCCCCAGGTCTCGTTTCATCGTCTGACAGGAGACTTCCAGAGATTTGCAGATACTCTATCTGCCGTGGATACTCCACAGAATTATCAGGAGGCCCTGAATGATAGTCGCTAGTGTTTAGCTATGGAGGAAGAGATGGATGCCTTGCAATCACGTGGTACCCGATGTTTGGTGCCTGCTCCTCTTGGAGCCTCTGTTGTCAGTTGCAAATGGGTGTTTACTGTAAAACACCATAGGAATGAGAGCCTTGATCGTTACAAGGCCAGATTAGTAGCCCGATGATTTACTCAGACCTACGACGTGGATTATATGAATACATTCTTCCCTGTTGCACGTCACTCCACTTTACAGGTTCTTCTTTCAGTTGCAGTGGTACGTAATTGGCCTTTGTTTCAGCTAGATGTTAAAAATGCCTTTTTATATGGAGATCTACAGGAGGAAGTGTACATGCAGAAGCCTCCGAGGTTTGCTGCTGAGGGAGAGTGTTAACAGGTTTGTAGACTCCATAAGGCAATATATGGTCTTAAGTAGGGGTGCTAATCGAATCGAATACATTCAAATCCACTTAGATTCAGATTCAATTCATTATAAAATTTTTGAATCCGAATTCGAATCGAATATTAAACGAATTTCTAATCTAAATTCAAATTCAATTCGTTTGGAGTTTCGAATATTCAAATTCGATTCATTTTATATCGAATTATAATTTATTTAATAATGTAACTAATAATAAAAATTTTATATTAATAATATTTTAAGTTTCAAAGAATTGAATAGACTTTGTGATACTAATTTGTGAAAAAATAATTGAGATGAATAAAAAAAACTTATAACATAAATGGTAAAATTCAATAGATAATATAAATTGCATTTAAGTACCTAACTTTTGTTGTTCATGTATATCTCTTGTGATCCTCATTTCTCTTTTTGTACCTATGATGAATTGAATATGTAAATAAAAAATAATTATTGACATCTTGATAAACCATTGATCTTTTTCTTTTTGTATCTGTGATGAAAATTCAATCAATGCATCTCCACCTTTCAACTGGCACTCCACCAACTTTCTCATTCTCTTTGGTAAATGATTCATAAAACAATTTCTTTCTATCAATCTTATTAATTATTTCAAGAATCGATTTTTCTATTTCTTCACCATCTTCTTCCACTTTTCATTAATATCATCATCATACCGAAACCCTCTCATGGACACTATCTTGAGAAGATGGTATGTTTGAGTTAGACTTCTAAAAACAAAATGAAAACACATACTCAAAACTATATTTTAAATTTCATACCAATATAGAAATACAAGATATAGATTAATAGATATATATGTCCAAAATAATAACCAGAAGATTGTGTTCCATGTTTCTCTGAAGAATCCTCATTATCTTCCCTCCTATTGTGACCTATCTCCATTATCTGAGAAAAAAAGAATCACTAAATTCCATCATAACCATAAAAGGTCGATGCGAGTTGACTTATGGAGCTTAATCCAACATCTGAGATATATAAAAACCGGCAGACCGGACTGAGAACTCAGTTGATATGGCTTTGATCTTCAATTTTCTAAAATGTAACATTCTTACCTCATTTTAATGCACTCTTATGGGAGCGTAGTTGATCTTATTAAAGATTATGATAATATTTTTTTCTTGATAATCTAGTCCCCTTGTAATCTTGATGAGAAATGGAATTTTGTTGCAGCTATGATTTTTTGAACATTTAACCATTTAGGCAAAGCTCGAAATCCATGAAATCTATGCATACCATATTTGTCTCCAAGATATTATTTGTATTCAAATGCTTGTTTGTCCTTATCACAAGATCTGGATATTATGATGGATGGGAGGATTAAGAGTGTGATTAAGGAAAAGATTGTTAGAAATTTTAAATCTATGACCTCGGGATGGTTTTTAAAAATTTAGTATGTGTTTGTTTACAGACGATGTATTTTAGAATCAAATAAATTATTTGGATAGAACCCAAATCTTAAGATTTTAGGGTAAAAGGGGGATGTGTAGTAATACCAGTAGCTGCGATGGTGATGGAGAGATGCTGGCGACGTTGGTGAGTCTAGAACCAGTGTCGTTGTCGATGACGGGGGAGAGGGGGAGCTAGTGGTGGGGTTGGCTACTGAGAGAGTGGTGTTGTCAGTAGTGGGAGAGAGCATGAGTGGGAGACTAGAGCCGACGACGTTGGAGAGAGAGAGCATGAGTGGGAGACTAGAGCCGACGATGTTGGAGAGAGAGAGTATGAGTGGGATACTAGAGCCGACGACGTTGGTGAGAGCGAGCAGGAGCGGGAGGCTGGAGCCGGCGGTGTTGGAGAGAGTGAGCAGGAGTGAGAGGTTGGAGCCTGCAACGTTGGAGAGAGTGAGCAGGAGTGAGAGGTTGGAGCTGGCGGCATTGGAGAGCAGAAGCAAATGTTAGGATTTTTTTCTCATGAGTGACGAGGGGAGAGAAAGAATTTGGGGGAGTACAGAGGGGGTATGGTGTATGCAATGGGCATCTCAAAATTGGGATATTAAGAACAAAATGATGAAAATTTTTATTTATTATATTAAGTTATGTATCATGTATGAGGATTTTACAAAATATATACTACATTTATTTACATATATATAATGCTTTAACCATATCATATATGTGTGTGTGTGTGTCGAATCGAATCGAATTGTTATTGAACGAATCCAAGTGAATTCAGATTCGATTCATTTAGGAATCGAATCCAAAAGTTAAATTCAAATTCAGTTCATTTGATTTCGAATCGAACTTTTTCGAATTTTTATTGGATGAATCCTAATCGAATTCGAATGATTCAATTCAATTAGCAGCCCTAGTCTTAAGCAAAGTCCAAGGGCTTGGTTTCAGAAGCTCTCGGATTTGGTGGAAAGATGCAGGTTCAAGAGATCAAATGCAGACCATTCACTGTTTGTGCAGAGGACACCTAGAGGTCCTGTTGTTATCATGTTTTATGTTGATGATATACTCATTACAGGAGATAATGTGCAAGGGATAAAAATGGCAAAAGAATTTTTGGGTCATCAGTTTGTTACTATGGATCTGGGCACCCTAAGGTATTTCTTAGGGTTATAATTTGCTAGGAATGCGCAGGGTCTTGTGATGACCCAGAGGAAGTATGTCACATATCTGCTTGTTGAGACGGGCAGGATTGGCTGTTGACCATCCACTACTCCTATGGATCCTAGCATGAAGCTATACGATGATGATACAGAAGATGTTGACAAGAGGAGATATAGAGAGATGGTAGGGAAGCTCCTATATGTTATTAATACTAGACTTGACATCTCGTTTGTAGTGAGTCGGGTGAGCCAGTTCATGGAGCAACCCCGACAAGTATATATGGATGTTATATACATAATATTGTGATATCTAAAATCTTCTCTTGGTGCAGGATTACTATTCACGAAATGAGCAACTCTTTCTGTTTCTACCTGTGCTGATGCAGACTATACAGGGTGTCCTAAGGACAGGAAGTCCATGTCTAGCTTTGCAGTGTTCGTTGGCAGTTCTCTTATTTCTTGGAAAAGAAAGAAACAAACGGTGGTAGCTAGATCGAGTGTCGAATCTGAGATATAAATGAAGAGGGAAAAGTCATTCTAGGTTCGAGCAGTGCTAGCAGATTTGCATATAAATGTACCTCTACCCATGCAGTTACAAAGTGACAATCAGGCTGCCTTGTTCATTGCAAACAATCATGTATTTCATGAAAGAACGAAGCATATTGAGGTAGAATACCATTATACTAGAGACATGATTCAGAAAGGCTTGATTTCTACCTCCCATGTCAGCACAGGAGAGCCAAAGGCAAACATATTTACCAAGGCATTATTCAAAGGGTCATTTCAGAAGTGTTCTTCTAAGCTGAGCATGATTGACATCTATGCTTCTTCTTGATGGGGAGTGTAGAGATATTTCTATTTGAGTATCTATCAGTTTCTTAATTTATTTCATTATATCTATCTTTTGTAGTTTACCCATGGGCCTCTCCTCTATATAAGAGATCCTAGGGTTCCTTGGATTAAATATCTCTTTGGTTTTTCCCAACAATCCTTAATGCATCTCACTTGAGAAAGGCCATTGGTCTTTCTTTTTCTTACTCTTGCCAACTTGAATATATCCTTCTGACCCTCCTTAGAGTCGAGATTTTTGTATAAAACTTCATAAGCTTTTGACTTAGCTTCGTTTACAGCCTTCTTTGCTTTCTTCTTCGTTATTTTGTAGTTTGTGACAGTTTCCTCTGTTCGACCCTAGACACAACTTTAAAGCATGTTCTTTTAATTTTGAGCTTCTCTTGCACCCCTCTACTCCACCACCAAGCCTCCTTTTGGCCTGGAGCTCCTCCCTTTGACTCGCCTTGCATCTCTTTGGCTACCCTTCGGATACAAGATGCTACCGCTTCCCACATCTCGTTTGTACTTCCGCTACAATCCCAAGATATGTCTTCTAAAACCTTCTCCCTAAAACTTGATTGCTTCAGTTGAAGATTCCACCATCTAGTTCTAGTAATATTGGAAACCCTCCTTTTCTTTACCAGCCCTTTTATTTGCGCATCCATGAATAACAAGCGATGTTGGATTGTCAAACTCTCTCCTGGATTACTTTCCAGTCTTTTCAACACAACCGATCTCTTATCCTCCACGTAAAGTAATCTATCTATGTTCTAGTCGGGTCACTCTTAAAAGTACTTAAATGCTCCTACCTCTTCTTGAAGAGAGTGTTTGCTATGAAAAGATCATAAGTCATTAAAAATCCAGAGTGACTTTTCCCTCTTCATTTCTATCTCTGAAACCATGGCCTCCATGAACACTAGCATATCCTGAAGCATCCTTTCCCACATGTCCATTAAGATCTCCACCCAGGCAAATCATCTCTCGTTGTGGGATTCCTTGCAAAATCTTATCCAGATCCTCCCAAAAAGCTTGTTTAATCATTTCATCTAAACCAATTTGTGGTGCATAAACTGAGATGATATTTAGGATTTCTTCTTCAAGCATCAATTTTAGCAAAACAATCCGATCCTCGAATCTTTGCACCTCAACCACACAATCCTTCAAATCCTTATGAACAACCACTCCACCATTTCTACCATTATCTTTACCTGAATACCAAAGTGTAAAGCATGTTTTCTCGATCTCCCTTGCTTTCTCTCCAATCCATTTTGTCTCTTGAGACATAGTATATGAATCTTCTTTCTTTCCATCGTACCTATTATCATCATCGTATTGTCAGTCAAAGTGCCAATATTCCAACTACCTATCTGAAACTTCCTTTGCAACCTCTTTTGAACTAACTTCTTTACTCGCATGCGTTCATCATGCTAGAACCTTGAAAATTTTGGACTATATCCAAGCGGCGATGCAACGAAACTAGCTTATTTACTCGCATACGTTCCTCAAGCGAGAACCCTTGCAAATTTTGAACTATATCCAAACAGCGATGTAATGGCTCTTGCCAATTTTTCATTGCACTTGGGCGATGCAATTCGTCGCAAGTAGGGAATGCCCCAACGATATATAAAATGTTTGTTTAAATCCATGTTGAAAACATCCGACTGTCTTGAGGCAACTTCCTAAATAGTATTTTTTAAATTACTATTTAGGAAGTTTCCTCCGACTAATTTACGCTGGTTGTCGGCTACCTAATGCAACCCTCCTCAATTTAATCGGGCTTGGGACCAACCATGTCTGAGTTAAATGGTGAAGCCTTCTCCCACTTTAATTAGGGTTGGCTACATGGATTCTTGCTCAAATCCATGTTGAAAGATCCGACTATTTTTTACGCTGGTCGTTTGCTACCTAACGCAACCCCCACAAGGAGGGATTTGAACCCTGGTCTTTTGAGTAGTAGACACATTGCACTACCACCAGACCATCGGAGTGGATGTAAAAATGAAAAACTTCCTCCCTCTTTAAGTAGGGCCGGCTACATGGATTCTTGCTCAAATCCATGTTGAAAGATATCGTTATTTTTTACTTTGGTTGTCGGCTACCTAACACAACCCCCACAAGGAAGGATTTGAACCCTAGTCTTTTGCGTGGTAAACACACTGTACTACCACCATATCATTGGAGTGGGTAAAAATGGCGAAGTCTTCTCCCACTACTAGTAGAGTCGGCTACATGGATTCTTGCTCAAATCCATACTAAAAGATTCGGCTATTTTTTACGCTGGGGGTCGACTACCAAACGCAACCTCCACAAGGGAGTATTTGAATCTTGGTCTTTTGGGTAGTAAGCACACTGCACTACCACCAAACCATTTAAGTGGATTTAAATTAATTAAAATTAAAAACCATTTCACTCAAATTCCAATAAAATCACATCATAGCAAATTGTCCCAACTACAAACTCTCCATCCAAATATCTTTATACCACATAGCTATCCGCAAGACTATCCCACTATCTCAGGACTACCCCACTATTGGGATGATCCCCATTCCAAATGGCTGTGTTTGAAAGGCCTTTGAACTAGCAAACCAAAAACTGATCTTAAAAAATTTTGAAAAGGTTTCATGTTCTTTTCATTAAAATGATTTAAAATCTACTTTTTTCTTTACAAACTTGGTAAATGTAAATGGGAGGATAAATCGTTCTAATCCATTAAATGTTGAGGTAAAGCTCTGGCTAACCTTCTACCTAAATATACTATTTGCCCCCCCCCCCCTAAAGAATGGCATTACGTTCTTGTAGTGTTTATAGAAAATGGGGTGATGGAAAGGAGCCCCAGATGGTAAGTGAGAGGGAAGAAGAGGGCTATGGAAATGGCTCAGGAAGGGGGTTGCGAGGTGCCTTAGGCACAGGGAAAGATAAAAGCCGAATGGTGTAGTGTTACTAGTGTTAGCTTGAATAATACAACATAGTAGTACTTTATGGCCTTTACTATCTCCCTAGTAGGGATTAGGATATCTCACTTTGGGGTGTGTTGTGGAGGTGTTCCATTAAAGAGAAGATGAGTAGTTTAAGTAGCTAAATAAAGGCATCAATGGCCTTGTTAGGCTCAGGGTTAGAAGTTAGAAAGAGCAAGTCTTGTAGATTGGATTACCCTTGGGTAACATTGAAATCTTTGATTCTATGCTGCAATAAGTTAGTAGTTAGTCAGGATTGGCATCATAGCATAGACTTGGAGAGGAATGATGATGGTGGAGAGGAGGTGATGTCGTTGAAAAGGCTGTGGTGGTAGAAGAGACAAGATGGTGATGAGGCTTTTCATGAAATGGTGACGGATTGTGTGGGTGTGAACTTTGCATGGATTCCCTATTGGTTTCCAGTGAAGGTGATTGCTTGAAAGGTTAAGAGCTTGGGGTAGTTGGTCAACATCAAGCAGGAATCGACAAAGCAGCCTTGTTAATGAGGATTTGTATTGAGGCATGGTGTTGCTCAGTATCAATGATGAAAAGAAAGTAGCAATGTTGGGGGATTATCATATGAAGAGGCAATTCTAGGGATTCTTATGAGATGATTGTGGCATGTCATGTTGTTGGGGGATTGTGAGATGAATATAGAACATCATTGACGCGAAGGTGACTTGGGGGACTTTGAATCAATGTAGAGATCAAGGAGAATACGAGAAGTTCGTGAGCTACAAAGCCATCAAGGATATCAACATGCCATTATGCAATGTTGAGGGGAAAAAAAGATTATTCAGAGGAAGGCGAGGCAACCACGGTCCAATCATGTAACCGAACTTGTGGTGGTAGGAAGGACAACCAATGATGATGGGAACTAATTCAAAAGCACACCTTAAATGCTTCTGGTGTGGGTTGCAAGTCACAACTCTCCAAGGTTATCTGTCAGCATTGTGTCCAGCGAACCCAAAAAAACCATAAGTCAAAGACCTGTGCATCCTTGGAACTCCCGTGGTACCCCTGCAACTACCTTTCTAGGTTGGAGACCACCTCACCTGACAGTGGCCTCCATTGCCTGGAAGAGGAAGAAAGGATGCTCAATCCATGGTGGGTAGTTCGGTTCAAGGGGTTGCTCGCGTTTCATACTTGTCTTCTAGCCGGCTACAAGTAAACCACTCAGGACGGGGTCTGGTGGGGCATTTTTTTTAATATAGGGACCGAATCAAATGTTTCTCTTGTGGTTTTTCGGGTTACTGGAGGTGGAAGTGGTTAGCAGTAGGGAAGAAGATCTCAACAAGGTCACAACCCATAGAGGAACCTATCATCAACTCAATTCTCATCATTTTGTGTCATAGAGGACTTGCATGCATCCGTGCTATGTTATCGAATACCGGAAGGAAGCTTGGTTGATCTTTTCAAGGAGACGTTCTATATAATAATTTGATCTTTTATTTATTTACGTTAATTAGCATTAATTATCTACGTAGTATATAATTTTAATTATATCTAGCTAAGTACATGATTAATTGATTAGGATAATATAGAGGATTAAAAAACTCAATATAATGTTGATGAATACGAGATTCATCGGTCCCTTATACTTAAACCTTGCTCATCCTCGAGCAATAAACTAATTATAAAGAATAAATAAGTAAATTGAATCCCTGATTGTGCATGTGAGATAAGAGACTTGAAATTCAGGATACAAGTTTCATGTGACTGAAATTCAGGATACAAGTTTCATGTGACTCTTGAACTCTAAGTTTGACTAAGTCTCACTCAAAAGGAACTCAACTTCCTTAACTATCAGACTCTCTGTAAGGATATATATATATATAGAAGTATGACAATTAGTGTTGATCACGTATATAAGTATAGAGTCTAAGCTTTGCCCAAGGTCCTATTCTAAGAATCCATCCGCAGAACATCTTAAAGGGGCTATTGGTATGCGCCAGAGGTCTTGTAAAAAAGGAGATTGAAGTCTTGCTCGAGGTACTTCCCTTTATGCAAACAGAGGGGATGCTACTTGGAGAAGGCTCGCATTCCAGGATGGAGTCCCTATCCTCGTGCATTACAAATTACTACTCATCAAGGGCTTACTATTGTGATCAGGAGACTGTAAAACGATGGAAAAGATAGTCAATGGATTTGGCGACCTCATCGCCATCGTCTCAAACGGTCTCAATAAGGCCACGAGTATTCATGTCATCATAGAGGTGATCATCCATAGTTGGTATATGCCTTAGTTGGCGAACGTCGTCATTAAACACGTGAACTTTCAAATGAAGGTAGAAGAGGCAGTTAGCAGGTGGTGATTGGAGTGGCATGTCGGGGTTAGAGGCACAGTTAGAGCGGCGTCAGACACCGTTGAATAGTGTTCTAAGGAAGTTGCATGGGGAAGTTGAAACATTGTACATGGAGAAGTGCAGTTGCGATCCTCTGAATAAAAAATCATCTTTGTTCTAGGGTCGCAAGATCCCTTTCCCGAAGGAACCATATAGAGATGTACCATTGGGGACTTGGATCTTGGGTTCAGTTACTTTGTGTGGTGGAACTCTTCAGATTGGGTCAGATCACCCGAAGATCGAATGCGTAGCTGTTGTCGGGTATTCGAATGCCCAATTGCGGGATAGGATAAAAACGGTACTATGTGATATCGGCTTTAACTCGTGGTTAGATCCGGACTTAGAAAAATGGCCTTTTACTACTGATCTTAATGAAGAACGATTGGACTCTCTGGAACAATGGCCATTAGTAGTAGTACCAAACACATACCTAGATGAAAAGCCCCTTAGCAAAATGATGACGGTTTCCTCGTCGAGTTTCCCCACCTTGCTCACAATAATGGGTGTTGATCCCAATGGCTTCCCCCCATAGGGGAGTCACCTTGCAGACATTGATGACACCAAAGCAAGTTAGTTGTGGAAAAACACAAAAGCTTGGTCCAATGAGCTTTGGACCTCAAGACTGTTAGGCGGAGATTCCATCCAAAGGGTTGAGTTTTTAGGTCAGTACCTTCTGGAGCTGTAAGAATGGGATTTTATCAGGCCTAATGGACGGAGAACATCGCGTTGCTTCTAGACAAAGCATGTGTGATTAGAAGGATGGTGTGTAGGGGCTCTTTATGAAGATTCTCAATTGGAGTATACGAGGGAATTGCGAGGCTCGGCATGAGGAATGCAGTTAGAGATCAGGCCATTTCCTTGAATGTGGATATCTTTTTTTCAAGAGACTAAGATCTCTTAGAGGAGAAGCTTTGGAGGAGCAGCTTTGGAGAAGCATTGGGAGAAATCAGCTATCTGAATTTAGACCTATCAATGCTAATGGCAGCGTCAGAGGTGGCGATTTGCTCGGATCATGATGATGATTTCATCCTACATGATGAGATAATGGGACCTAGTTACTCGCTAACGGTGCTCCTCAAGAGACACAAGGATGATATGTTGTTATTTCTTACTAATGTCTATGGGTCGACTAATTGGACCTAGTGCTCAGTTTGTGTTGGACCTATTAAACAAAGTGTTGAGATAATTGTATCTCACCATATTATCTTTATATTTTATGTTTTCTTTGGGTATCACTTATGTAATTAACCCATGGCTCTTCTCCTATATAAGAGAGCCCTGGGATCTCGTTTAATACAAGTTTCATTTTTAGCCCAACATGGTATCAGAGCAACGGTCCTAGATCAGGGTTCTCGTACCCTAACCCTACACCTGTCGCCCCCCCCCCTCTCCCGGCATCGCCAGCACCCTCGCCCGCCCGCTCCGCTCCCCCAGGCGGCGCCCTTCCACTGTCGTCGTAGCCCTAGTCTGCCCCTCACTAGCCGCCTCGGGCTACCGCCTTCTCCGGAGGAGCCCTTCTAGCGCCGCCCTGCCTCTGGTGCACCCGCCCTGCCCCTGGCTGCGTTGTAAATCCTTCCCGGCTACCGTTGGGGACTTCTACTAGACGTTTTTGGGGCCAAATCAGATCTGGACTGATTCGAGGCAGGTGAAACAGTCTGATTTCCTTGACATTTGTGGCCCTAGACCTCGAACGAGGATTTAGGGATGAGTGTATAAGTCTACAGATACAACTCATCCCTCTTATGGCACTGTAGACAACTCTATTATTGAGATATTTCCTTCTTGTTCCGCATTTCTGGCCTATTGAAGAATGTCAGAAAACAAGGATGACGCTTTATCCTCTTCCGGTGCCTTCAAGGGCCCGGCACCTATCGTGAAGATGGATGGGACCAACTTCGAGTTATGGTCCATGCAATTTCGTACCCTAATGCAATGCCACAACAAGGAGCATATTCTGACTGACTCGGAGCCGGCGGACAAGACTGGGACAAATGTATCATGGAAGCAAGATGATGTATATGCTCGTATATGGCTTTCTGGGACATTTAGCACAGAGATTGCTAATGATATAGTCAATCAGCCAACCGCAAAGGCCATGTGGGATATATTGGTTGCTACCTATGGCTAGGCGAAGAATGAAAGCAAGATCCTCCAACTTCAGTTTGACATCTTCTCGACCAAGTAGAATGGTCGACCTCTCCATGCACATTTTTCACATCTGAGAGGCATGTTTGAAAGACTCCACAGTTTCATGCTTATCACTACCAGCGTGGAACAACAACAGGCGTATCGGAATTTATCATCCCTGGACCCAAAGTACGATGCAGCTCGTACTCAACTTCTGACTGGCGAGACCATACCACCGATGGAGGAGGTCTACAAGCATTTGAGTAGGATTACTACCACACCTATGTCTACACCACAGCCGACGTCTTCGGCTATGGCTGCTTCTCGTGGACGAGGCAACACATCCCAGTTCTGTGGTCGTGGACCTCGTGGTCGAGGTGGAGGATGTTAGCGTAGTCCATGTTCTTATTGTCGTCGTCCTAGTCACTCAGAGGAGACATGCTTTCACAAGCATGGCTTCCCGGCGTCTGCACGTGTTGCTGAGCATACTGATGCACGTTTTGATGATCTTGTCTCGAGACTTCGAGAGATGGTGACCACCCCTATGACTCAGACTGTAGGACCATCAGATGCAGCGGCCACCGCCAGAGCACTGCCTAGTTCCTCAGGTATTTCATATGTGCTTACCAGTAGTAGCAGTTCCAATGTGACAGATTAGATTATCGACTCTGGAGCTTCTCATCACATATGTGTAGACCGGACATAGTTTACCTCATACAGGGCTATCTCTCCTGAGTGATCCGTGATCATAGCCAATGGAGTTCGCCTACCCATTGTTGGCCAGGGGGAGATTGATTTAGCCCCGTCTATACATCTTCAGAATGTTTTACATGCTCCAGACTTTAAAATGAATCTTTTGTCTATTAGTCAGAGTACAAAGGATCTACACTGCCGTGCCATTTTTGACCCCTCTTCTCTTATGTTTCAGGACGTACTAACTGGCAGGATGATTATTCATGGCCGTGAGCAGAGAGGATTGTATAAGCTTGTAGTTCCATCATGTGCTGGGGTGGCTTCCATTCCCTCTGGATCAGTTTCTCCTTTCACGTGGCATCTTCGGTTTGGTCACCTTCCTCTTTAAAAGATGATACATGTTCTCCCGCGAATATCTACTCGTACTGCTTTGGACTGTGAAGCATGTCAACTTGGAAAACATCATCACTCCTCCTTTCCGAGTCGTCTGAGTCGTAGTAGTAGTCAGTCTTTTGAGTTAATTCATTTTGACATTTGAGGTCCGGGTCGTGTTCCTGATCATCAGGGGCATAGGTTTTATATTGTTGTTGTGGATTATTATTCTAGAGTTTCTTGGGTTTTCTTGATAAAACATAAGTCTGAAGCCGGTGCTATAATTAAGACTTTTCTTATTGAGATTAACATCTTTTCTGCTAAAGTCGAATACATTCGTACTGATAATGCTTTAGAATTTTCTACTCTATACTTGGCAGAATTTCTCTAGTCTATGGGTGTTGTTCATCAAACTTCATGCACTTATACATCACAGTAAAATGGGGTTGCTGAACGCAAACATCGTCATCTCTTAGACATCATGAGGACCCTGTTGATTCACAGTCATACACCTCATTCATTCTGGGGGGATGCGGTTCTAACCGCCTGTTACTTGGTGAATCACATGCCATCCACTATTCTTGGAGAGAAGAGTCCCTTCTCGATTGTGTTTCCCGAGAAGGAACTATTCACGCTTACACCGCGAGTCTTTGGTTCGGTGGCTTTTGTCCATGACTTTACTCCTGGCAGTGACAAGCTCTCACCTAGAGCTGTCAAATGTATCTTTGTTGGTTATTCTCGTACCCAAAAAGGGTATACATGTTTTGACCCTGTTGGGAGAAAATACTATGTGAGCGCCGATGTTACATTTTTTGAGTCTATTATGTATTTCTCTCCTACAGGTGACAGGTTGTCTACTACAGGTTCTAGAGAGGATGTTGTGGTACCCCCACCTCCATCTTCTCCATCTCATGCTCCATGTGATGTTCCTCAGTCCTCGACACCTCCACCACCACCACCACTGCCACCTCCTACCACTGAGTCTACATTCTTACCCCATGTTTATACTCGCAGGTCTTCTACTCGCCCCACTGCTCATGCGCCATCCACATCATCCACCATGCCTCAGGTATGTCATGAACATATTATTTCTACTGATGGCGCTGATGATTTGAATACTGTACAGGAAGAATTGATTCCAGAGGACAGTGAGGCGGACGACCTGGAGATACCGATTGCTCTAAGGAAACCTCGTCGCCAATGCGCCACATATCCAATGGTTGCACATGTTTCCTTGAATCATCTGTCAGTGGACTACAAGAAGTTTATAGTGGGACTATCTGTTGTTACTATCCCACGGACATATCAGGAAGCGCTCCAGGACAGTAGGTGGCGCCTTGCTATGGAAGAGGAGATGGCGGCTCTGTGATCACGTGGCACATGGACCATTGTCTCTGCTCCACCAGGTGCCTTGGTTGTGAGCTGGAAATGGATATTCACGGTCAAGCAAAGGGCCGATGGCAGTGTCGACCGATTCAAAGCAAGGCTTGTGGCTCGGGGGCTCACGCAAACCTATGGAGTGGATTATCAGGACACCTTCTCTCTAGTAGCAAGGCATTCGACACTACGCATTCTTCTATCTGTTGCCGTTTCACGGGACTGGCCTCTGTACCAACTTGATGTGAAGAATGCCTTTCTCTATGGGGATCTACAGGAGGAAGTATATATGCAACAACCACCAGGATTTGCTACTGAGGGGGAGTCTTAGAAGGTGTGCCGACTTCACAAGGCGATTTATGGCCTGAAGCAGAGTCCGAGAGCTTGGTATCGAAAGCTATTGGAGTTGATAGAGCAGAAGGTTTTGTACGGTCTACTGCGGATCACTCAATGTTTGTACAGAGGATACATAGAGGTACAATGGCTATTCTTGTTTATGTGGATGATATTGCCATTACAGGAGATGATGAGCATGGTATTCTCACTGTCAAGGAGTTCCTTGGTCAGCAGTTTGTGACTAAGGACCTTGGCAATTTTCGCTACTTTCTTGGATTAGAGTTCGCCGGGAACTAGCGTGGATTTGTAATGACTCCTATGGATGCAAGCATGAGATTGTATGATGAGGACACCGAAGAAGTTGACAGGAGGAGGTACAGAGAGCTTGTTGGGAAGCTCTTATACGCCACCATTACCAGGTCGGATATTGCTTTTGCAGTTAGCAAGGTCAGTCAGTTCATGGAACAACCCAGGAAGGTGCATATGGATGCTGTCCATATGATCTTGAGGTACTTAAAGACTTCACCTGGTTCAGGCCTCTTATTGAGTAGGGATACATCACTTGAGGTGATAGGATGTGCAGATGCAGATTATGCTGGCTGTCCCAGGGACAGAAAGTCTACTTCTGGTTTTGCTATTTTTGTACGGGGCTCACTTGTTTCATGGAAAATCAAGAAGCAGACAGTGGTGGCCAGATCCAGTGTTGAATCTGAATACAGAGCTATGGCACAAGGATGTGCAGAAATAATGTGGGTTAGATCAGTATTAACCGACCTTACTGTTGAGGTTTCTCTACCTATGAAGCTTTTATGTGATAACCAAGCAGCTTTATTTATTGTCAATAATCCTGTTTTTCATGAGCGGACAAAGCATATCGAGGTGGATTGTCATTACACTAGGGACATGATACAGAAAGGTCTAATATCCACCTCTCATGTTTCCACAGGAGATCAGACGGCAGATATCTTCACGAAGGCTCTGGCTAGAGGTCCATTTCAGAGATGTTGTTCCAAGTTGAGCATGATTGATATTTATGCTCCATCTCGAGGGGGAGTGTTGAGATGATTGTATCTCACCGTATTATCTTTATATTTTAGGTTTTCTTTAGGTATCACTTATGTAATTAACCCATGGCTCTTCTCCTATATAAGAGAGCCCTAGGATCTCGTTTAATACAAGTCTCATTTTTATACCAACACAAAGTGGAAGACTATAGAGTCCTGACGGAGAGTGAACTTGTGAAACAACAAATACATATTCACATCATTAGAGAAGAAGATCAAAAGATAGAAGCTGAATGGAAACAACGATCGACACAGAGGTAGCTTAAGGAAGGGGTGTAAAGGTTAAAATTCTCCACTCTATAGCTAGTGACATATGAAGGAGGAACTTTATCAGCTCTATTTGTGTTGATGATGCTCATGTTTATGGGGATCGTTAGGTTGGTCGTACCATTGCAAACTACTTTCAGGGCATTAGCAGAAGAGAATAGTGAGGAATGGGGTTGGCTTATTGGGGGTGACGCGAATCTCTCAAGCGCAGAAATACAAACTAGTGGCAGAATTTGAACCCTAGGAGGCAAGGTCATCGGTAAATAAACTCAACCTGAATGACGCTCTGGGCGTAAATAGATTTCTCCTTCTTGTACGGGGAGTTTTGGGAGGTGTTGGAAAGCGACATGATGCAGATTACTAATGAATTCAAGCTGGCAACTATGGATTTGAGAGGTTGAATAAGGTGATGATCTTATTGCCCAGGAAGGGCTCAATTACCCGAATTGTAGATGTCAGACAAATTTCTTTCTCTAGTGCTTTGTATCTAATCATTTCCGAGGTTCTTGCGAATCGTTTCCGTCATGTACTGGAGCACATTATTTCCCCCATTACAGATGACTTTCATCCCTAAAAGGTAAATGGTTGATAGGATAGTGATAGCGTCATAGATTGTGATGGATTGCAAAATAAAAGGGCACCACGGGCATGCTTTGAAAAGTGGATTTTTCAAATGAAGATAACTATGTGAATCAGCACTTCATTTGGTCATCTTTGTCGCATAAGGGCTTTCCAGAGACTTTGAGTGCATGGATGAAGAGGTGTGTAACCATGATCCTGTATTCGATTCGGTCTATCTTGGTTTTTATGGCAGGGCTTGATGGGACTATGCTACAACATGTGACCAGATGATTATTGATGTCGTCCTTCTTACTATTTTTTATTGTAAAGAGGGTGATCCCCCATTGTGGGAGTCACCACAAACATTGTTTCATTAAAAAGAATGTCCTCACAATTGAGGAGGTCGATAGTTTCCGAGTCGCATGATTATCTCTTCCATTAGCGCCAGGCTTGAGGTCTAGGGGCAACTTAGACACTGGTACCACCAACGACTTAGTGAATGATGTAGTTTACCTTTTAGATAGCACTGCAGAAGGTGACCAGACAGGCAGTGTACCAACCATCCTATCTCTATTATGTCCTTCTCTGGACTTGGCTCCTCTTAGGGGCAATTCTTCGTAACACTGACCGACGTGTTCATTTCATGTGAGGCCCTTTGTAATTCCAGATAATACCTAGCAACGAAAGAATAGATGTCTACACTGATTTCTTGCAATACTTGGTAGCTTGTTGATCCATCTGGTGACAACAGGATAGTTGGATCTAGGTGTTTGTTCACAGTTAAGTACAAACTTAACGAATCTATTGCTTGATGCAAGGCTCAGCTAGTGGTGAAAGGGTTCACACAAATGTGTGGAGTTTACTTCTTCAATACATTCTATCTAGTCGCTCGTCTCTCCGCAGTACAAATTCTCACGGCAGTTGTTGTATAGCTTGATTGGCCCTTGCATCAGCATGATGTCAAGAATGCATTTCTATATGCAACCTTCAAGTACTGTGTATATACAACAACCTCCCTACTTCGAGGCTCAAAGGGAGTGTCAGGAGATTTGCCTAGTACGCAAAGGTATATGGACTCAAGTAGAGCCCTCACGCTTGATTTTGAAAATTATCAGAAGTACTAAAGAATTTGGATCTCACCAGATCATTAGCAAACCATTCTTTATTCACAAGAATGGGGAATCGTGGAAACTCTCGTCTACATGGATGACATCATCGTCACAGGAGATGGATTTGAAGAATGTGTCATCATCAGTATGCAGATTATTTCTACCATGTTTCTCCTCATAACATGAGGAATGAGGGTTGGCTTTAGACTCGAGCCACTACGCCTACTTGAAAAAAAATGATGTAAATTCCCCCTATAATCCTCTATGTTGGGGAGGGGATGTGGTATTAGTATTCTTGGCCATATATGGCTTTGGTTGAGTCCAATTGAAACCTATCGAGGCAAATTGGTCGCAAAAATAGCTATTTCAAGCCAAATTAAAATAGAGGTGACCCTATTAGGGTAATATTGAAGTGCTCAATAATGATTTGAGTTGGGAAAGCTTCAAAATGCAGGCCTGGTGATTATAAATGCATCCCCATATTTAAGATTAGGGTTATTGTGACCGTAATCACCACATTGCCAGGCAGGTTTTTCTTTCAAGATTTGTGCATGCTGATCATTTCCTTCTTTGTCCAAAATGCATTTTTTTATTAAAAAAAACTAAATAATGCCATGTGTGATTAAATCGTGCCTTCTCACTTAATCTTAATATCATATTCTTATTTATTTCTTTACTGCTTGTGTACTTGCTGCTTATATATTGCACCAATTTGAAGCCAGTATTTGTGCTCTTTTAGGACGCCATATGCTCTTCCTTGGAGGATTATAACAAGCAGATTGAACAACTGAAGGAGGAAATGAATGATGCCACACGTGGTGCAGACAACATAAGGAACGATATAAGTGCTCTTTCTCAAAGATACGCTGTCATAGATCAAGATGAAGAATGTGGGGTATGTTACATATTTCTTCCTAGTAACATGAGAAAAAAATCTGATTTGGCATATTCTCTTTCAAATTAACCCCTATATTTTAGCTAACATGTGCAAAATTATACAGATGTAATTTTGTCCGAAAGGCAGATTAAAGTCATCTTTTATTTTAACCACATATTGTGGATATATTGGGGTTTTTTCTTTCAATTTATGGTGTGTCCATTCAGATGCATGTATCCAGACTCCATATCCTATCCTGGCCAACGGACTTGGAAATTTTGGTACAAGATGATGACAATGATGACTTTTTCTTTCATTGACATGTATCTTCTCTAATGGAGTTGTATATTTAAACAGCAATTGGATCTCTCCAAGATTCAACTAGGCTAGTCTCATATTTTATTCCATGTGTTGTTTCCAGAGACTTGGGTGTGTTGGTTGGGCTTATATGAAAAGCTACACGGCTCTTGTACACTCGAGAAGGTTATATGAAGATCTGATCTCATTGGGTTTCTTTCCTATCAAATAGAATGTTTCTTCATGTTTATCTTGAACCATGTAAATCTTTGTTGTTATGCTTGTGTTGTTGCATATATTATATTCAGTTTGTGTTGTTGCATATTGTTGGTGGAAAAGAGAGAATTGTTATTCCATAGAACCCTAGGCTCTCTTATATAGGAGAATAGCCTATGGGTAAATTACATAAGAGTCCCGAGAATAAGTATGAAATAAGAAACGATACATAATATCATAACATAAGTCTCTACACTCCCCCTCAAGATGGAGCATAGATGTCTATCATGCTCAGCTTGGAAGAACATCTCTGAAAGGGTCCTCTGAGTAGTGGCTTGGTAAATATGTCGGCAGTCTGATCCTCTGAGCTAACATGAGACGTAGATATCAAGCCTCTCTGGATCATGTCTCTAGTGTAATGGCAGTCAACTTCGATATGCTTTGTTCTCTCATGAAATGCTGGATTGTTGGCAATAAACAATGCTGCCTGATTGTCACACAGAAGTTGCATGGGTAAAGGTACAACTATATGTAGATCTTCTAGCACAGCTCGAACCCACATCGTCTCCGTGCTTGCTTGCGCCATGGCCCTATATTCAGACTCGGCGCTGGACCTTGCCACAACAGTTTGTTTCTTGCTTTTTCACGAGACCAGAGAGCTCCCAACAAAAACGGCGAATCCTGACGTAGACTTTCGATCCTTAGGACACCCTGCATAGTCTGCGTCTGCATACGCTGAAACAGATAAATCCGTGCTCTTTCGAAATAGCAACCCTGAGCATGGAGAAGACTTTTTGAATCCCTGTCGTTCAATAAGCTTTTGGAACCATGCTCGTAGACTCTGCTTAAGGCCATAAATCGCCTTGTGAAGTCTACACACCATCTGACTCTCCCCCTCAGCAGTGAACCCTGGTGGTTGCTGCATGTAGACTTCCTTCTGCAGATCTCCATACAAGAAGGCATTCTTGACATCAAGTTGAGATATAGACCAGTCACGTACCACAGCAACTGATAGCATAATGCGAAGAGTAGAATGACGAGCTACTGGAGAAAATGTATCCATATAGTCCACGCCATAGGTCTGTGTGAATCCTCTCGCAACAAGTCGTGCTTTGTACCGATCGAGACTGCCATCTGAATGGTATTTAACTGTGAATACCCACTTGCAGCTAACAATGGATGCGCCAGATGGAGCATTCACCAAGCTCCGTGTACCACGAGACTGTAAAGCACGCATCTCTTCTTCCATAGCCAATCGCCAGCAATCAATCTTCATAGCTTCCTGATAGGTCCGTGGTATATCCACAGAAGACAAAGCTGTAGCAAACCTCTGAAAGTCCCATGTAAGGCGGTGAAAGGACACCTGGGAAGCAAAGGGATAAGACATGCAAGACCATTTCTGCTTCCGAATAGCAATGGGGACATCAAGATCGTCCTCCGCTGTACTAGATGGTGCAACCTCCTCCTGTACTGAAGAATCCTGCACATGTACAATATCTGACCCATCAGTAGTAATGCCATCTGATCATACCTGAGGCGTGATGGATGCTTGGCGTGTAGTCTGAGCAGAACCTGACCGACGTGTAAAGAATTTAGGTAAAGGTGGGACATGTGGTTGTGGTAGTGGTGGTGCAGTAACAGGAGTAGGAGTGGACTCAGGTGGACTCAGACTAGGAGGAGGAGGAACATATATATCATCATCGGAAGTAGACAAGACCAACCTGTCTCCTGCAGGGGAGAAGTACATGACTGACTCGAAAAATGTAACATCAGCACTGATAAAATATTTCTTGTTTATGGGGTCGTAGCACCGATAACCCTTCTGAGTCTGAGAGTAACCTACGAAGACACATTTGACAGCTCTAGGAGAGAGTTTGTCAAGTCCAGGAGACAGGTGATGAATAAATGCCACAGTACCAAAGACACGAGGAGTAAGTGAGAATAATTCCTTATTAGGGAAAATAACAGAAAGAGGAATTTTCTCACCAAGAACAGACGATGGCATGCGATTGACAAGATAGCAGGCTGTAAGAACAGCATCCCCCCAAAAAGTGATAGGCGCACAACTCTGGATAAGTAGGGTTCGAGTGATGTCAAGAAGGTGACGATGCTTTTCTCTCTGCCACTCCATTCTGTTGAGAAGTGTAAGTACAGGTGGTTTGGTGGATAATGCCCTTAGACGAAAGAAACTGAGAGAGAGAATGGGTGTAGAATTCCAATGCATTATCTGTACGAACATATTTGATAGTAGAAGAAAAGACATTCTGCACTTCATTAATCAAATTTTTAATAACACCCCCTGCTTCAGATTTATTCTTTAAAAGAAAGACCCAAGAAACACGAGAAAATTCATCGACCACAACTAGATAAAACTTGTGTCCCAGATGATCAGGTACACGACTCGGACCCCAAATATCGATATGAAACAACTCAAACGGGGAGCCACTGCTCCGACTCTGACGACTAGGAAAGCTAGACCGGTGATGCTTTCCCAACTGACACGCTTCACAATGGAATGACGAACTCGGAGAGATCTGAGGCAAGAGATGCCGCATTTTCTGGAGCGGGAGATGGCCAAAGCGAAGATGCCATGTGTATGGAGAAACTGATCCGACTGAATGTGAAGAGACGCCAGCATAGGAATTCCGGACCAGACGATAGAGGCCATTCTGCTCAGAGCCATAGCCAATCACCCTGCCCGTGAGTATGTCCTGAAAAATGAGAGAGGATGGGTCAAATATAGCACGATAGTGCAAATCCTTCGTAATCTGACTAATGGATAACAAATTCATGGAGAACTCAGGAGCATGAAGAACATTCTATAAATGCATAGAAGGTAATAAGGCGATCTCCCCCTGTCCAATGATGGGGGAATGAGTCCCATCTGCTATCAACACTGAGCGACCAGATGGGATGTCCCTGTATGACTCAACTCTCTCTATCTCTCTGTCACGACTGAGATGATGGGTAGCGCCAGAATCTATAATCCAATCGGAGAGATCATGACAAGATGTAAAGGCAGTGGCACTACCTAAGCTACTGGCAGCGGCAGACGAACTAGCAGAAGCTGTAGCAGCAATATCTGAAGAGCCACCTGGAGAATCAGTAGACGATTGAGGCATAATATCTCGTAGAAACGCCACAATCTCTTCGAGTCGGTTATTAGTAGTGGATGCGGACTGAGGCGTGACATGCTCGGCTACACGCGTTGATGCTGGGAACCCATGCTTTGAGTAGCATGTCTCCTCTGAGTGGCATGTGCGATGACAAAATGAGCATGGCTGGCGAAGCGACCTCGTCCACGAGGTCCACGTCCACGAGCAGGAGACTGACCACCTCTCCCACGCGATACCGCCATCGCCGATGGGGGTAGAGTAGATGAGTCGGAGGAAACAGATATGCGACTAAGCCTCCGGTAAACATACTCCATAGGAGGAATAACAACATCGACCAATACCTGAGAGCGGGCTGCCTCATATTCAGGATCTAGCGCTGCAAGTAGTACGCCTACCATGGTAGCATTCCGAAAGGTCTTATGCTGCTCTGGAGTCGCCGTGAGTGGTATGGTGCTATATAGTTTCTCGAACATCCCTCTCAGGGACGTGTACAACGAGTGAAGTGGCTACCCATTCTGCTTCATCGTGAATATATCATGCTGGAGCTGTAACATCTTGGTCTCGTTCCGTACTTGGGAATATGTAGCGGCCAGAATATCCCACATTGCCTTGGCAGTGGGCTGATGGAGGACATCATTGGCAATCTCCATCGATAGTGTGCCTGATAGCCAAACTTTTGCATAAGCGTCATCGGCCTCCCACGAGGCATAGATCCCAGTCTTCTCTTCCGGCTCATCCTCGGTAAGTATATGCTTCTTACCGTTTTACTTCATGAGACTCATGAACTGCATCGCCCAGAGCTCATAGTTCGTCCCATCCATCTTGACTATTGGCGCAGGACCTTTGAAGGCGCCTATGGAGGGCATATCGACTTTACTTTCTGACATTTAGCCGGAGATGAAAACTAGGGTTTGTTGACAAAAGACGGTGTCTACATCAATCGGATAGGATTTGAGTGCATATGTAGACTTTATGCACTCAAACCCATGTCAATATATCGGCCGACGAGTAATTAAGTTGCCGGCAGGGGCCCGGGAGCTTGTGCGGCTGGCCGAGGCGTTGGGAGGGACCCGACTGGGAATTGGCATGCTCGACAGAGGGTTGGGGCCCTGGCGTATGGCTGGCGGACCCGGCAGAGGCCCGAGTTGGAGGAGGGGGGGCCTGGCGGAGGACTGGAGGACCTGGTGGAGGGCTGGGGAGGGCCCGGCGGAGGGTTGGGGGGGGGTCCCGGCGGAGGGCTGGGGAGGGCCCTACGGAGGCCTGGAGGGCAGGGGGGTCGCCGCCGAGAGTAAGGAGAGAGGGTGGGCAGCGTGGGGGTTGAGAGGGTAGGGTTAGAGTTTTGGCTCTGATACCATGTTGGTGGAAAAGAGAGAATTGTTATTCCATAGAACCCTAGGCTCTCTTATATAGGAGAATAGCCTATGGGTAAATTACACAAGAGTCCCGAGAATAAGTACGAAATAAGAAACGATACATAATATCATAACATAAGTCTACACATATATTATATTTATTTCAATTTTTTGCATAGTATTGGTGTAAGTTTATCGAGATATTTATATAATTGGGCCTCTATGTGGAGAGAGTTGTTTAGTCCTACACTGCTAAGTGGTGAGACTTGGTTGAGTTGGTGTAAGGCTATAAATAGAGTCCCACACCCCATATACTCATTGAAGGAAACATAATAGAATATGCAACCCTTTGTTGAGATATTTGTGTCGCGTGGTCTTCTTCCTTTATTTCTATTTTTTCTATGTACCTCTTATGTAATTTACACAAGTCTATTCTCCTATATAAGAGAGCTATATGGTCTCTATGAATGCATCCAATTCTATTCTCTCCACATGGTATCAGAGCGACGGTCCTAGACCGGAGCCCTGACCTAAAACTGTGGAAAGGGAGAAAGAAAAAGTATTATTCATCGTAGCCCTAGATCTCTCTTATGTAGGAGAAAAGCTCTTGGGCAAATTACATAGATAGCCGAAAGAAATAGGAAAAATTACATAATAACATCTAAAGAGATATAAATATCTCAACACTCCCCCTCGAGTTGGAGCATAAATATCTATCATGCTCATCATGGAACAACAACGGTGAAATGGCCCCTTAGCAAGGACTTTGGTGAACATGACAGCAATCTGATCTCCTGAAGTAACATGAGAAGTGAAGATAAACCCTTTTTGAATCAAATCTCGGGTGTAGTGGCAGTCAACCTCAATGTGCTTTGTTCTTTCATGAAAGGTCGGATTATTTGCTATAAATAGTGCAACTTGATTATCACATTGTAGATGCATAGGAAGAGGCACCTCTACAGTTAGGTCAGTTAGAACGGACTTGACCCACATCATTTATGTGCTCCCTTGGGACACCCTATACTCTGATTTTGCGCTAGATCTGGCCACTACAGTCTGTTTCTTGCTCTTCCATGAAACCAGTGAGTTGCCTACAAACACAATGAGACCTGAAGTTGACTTCCTGTCCTTGGGACACCCAGCATAGTCTGCATCTGCACATCCTGACACTGTAAAGGTTGTATCTCTCCTGAATAGAAGTCCTGCACCTGGAGAAGACTTGAGATACCTCAAGATCATGTTGACTGCATCCATGCGAGACTGCCTAGATTGATCCATAAATTGGCTAACCCTGCTGACAACAAACGATATATCAAGCCTGGTAATTGTGACGTACAGTAGCTTTCCTACCAGCTCTCTGTATTGTCTATTATCTACCTCTGCATAATCATCATCATATAGCTGAGCATTGGGATCCATTGGAGTAGTGGCAGGTCTACATCCTGTCGTACCTGTCTCAGATAATAGATCAATGACATATGTCCTTTGCGTTATTACTATTCCCTGATGGATTCTTGCAAATTCTAGACCAAGAAAGTACCTCAGCTTACCAAGATCCTTGGTCACGAACTGTTGTCCAAGAAAATCCTTGGTTGCCTGAATTCCTTCGTTATCACTACATGTGACAACAATATCATCCACATAAACCAGAATTACAACAATGCCCTTCTCCGTCCTCTTAAGAAACAGAGAATGATCCACAGTCGATCTGACAAAACCATGTAATTCAATTAACTCCGAGAGCTTCTGAAACCAAGCCCTCGGACTCTGCTTAAGGCCATATATGGCCTTATGAAGTTTGCACACCATACTAGACTCCCCTCAGCAGTCAGCAGTAAACCCCAGTGGTTGCTGCATATATACTTCTTCATGCAAATCGTCATATAAGAATGCATTCTTGACATCTAATTAGAAAAGGGGTTAGTCCTTTACCACGACAACGGAAACAAGAATACGTAGTGTAGAGTGACGTGCAACTGGCGAAAATGTGTCTTGATAGTCCACCCCATAAGTTTGGGTGAATCCCCGAGCAACCAACCGAGCTTTGTATCTGTCCACGGATCCATCTGCACGGTATTTAATAGTAAACACCCACTTACAGCCAACAATAGACGCATGTGGGGGAGCGGAGACAACGCTCCATGTACCACGAGATCGTAAAGCAGCCATCTCTTCTTACATAGCAAGCCACCAAGGACCACTCTGTAATGCTTCCTGATAGGATTTCGAGGAGTGAGAGAGAAAAGATCCTTCTCGGGAAATGCAAACAGGAACGGTATCTTTTCTTCAGAATCGATGAGGGCATACGGTTCACCAAATAACACGCAGTGAGAACAGCATTCCCCCAGTACGAGTGGGGAGCACAACTCTGAACCAGAAGAGTCCTGATGATATCGAAGAGATGACGATGTTTCCTCTCAGCCGCCCCATTTTGTTGGGATGTATAAGCACATGATGTTTGATGCATAGTACTATACGATCTAAGAAATTGAGAAATTTGTGTACTACAGAATTCAAGTGCATTATCAGAACGTATGTACTTAACATTTGCAGAATATATATTTCTTATTTCATTAATAAAGGACTGGATAATAGGACTCACATCAGACTTGTTCTTAAGCAAAAAGACCCATGACAATCAGGAGAACTCATCAACTGCAACAAGATAAAAACGATGTCCCTGAAGATCAGGAACACGACTGGGATCCCAAATATCCAAATGAATCAACTCAAAAAGACCATGACTACTTTGACCCTGACGACTCCGGAATGTGGATCTCTGATGCTTCCTAAGCTGGCAGGCCTCGTACTGGAAAGTAGAGCGAGGAGAAATCTGAGGAAGAACATGATGCAGCTTTTGCAGAGGAAGATGACCAAAACGGAGGTGTCACGTATATGGAGAGACAGAACCGATGCGACGAGAGGAGGCAGCAACATACGGAGATTGCACCAGTCTGTATAAGCCCCCTTGCTCACAGCCAGAACCAATCACCATGCCCGTTAGAATGTCCTGAAACACAAGAGCAGAAGGGTCAAATTGGCATGACAATGCAAATCCTTGGTGATTTGACTAATAGATAGTAAATTCATAGAAAATTCAGGAGCGTAAAGAACATTCTGAAGCTGCGTTGCAGGGGTTAATTGCACCTCCCCCTGGCCAGTGATGGGAGAGTGTGTCCCATCAGCTATCACCACAGATCTGTTTGACTGAATCGGGCTATAGGTACTAAACTGACCTCTATCACCACAAAGATGATGGGATGCTCCTGAATCCATTATCCACTCAAATAAGTCTGCTCTGTAACAACTAGTAAAGGCATATGGTGTACCTGATGTGGATGTTGAGGATTCTACCTCTGAAGATCCCGATTGCGAGCTAATTGACTCTGGAGATGGCATAATCTCCCTAAACCAAGCTACTAACTCGTCAAACCTCTGATCAGCTGCAACAGAAGAACTACTACCCTGTTGGATCTATTCTTCCACACGAGCTGAAGCTGGAAACCCATGCTTAGAATAGCATGTTTCCTCTGAGTGACCTGGCATGTGGCAATAAGTACAAGGCTGACGAGAGGGTCTACTGCTCCCTCCTCTTCCACGACCTCCACGGCCACGGAACTGTGTAGTGCCCCTCTACCACGAGATGCTGCCATGGCTGAAGAGGACTGAGACACGGACGAACCAGCTGAAGATATGGAGAGTCTGCTCAGCCTGTGATATGCTTCCTCCATTGAGGTATAGTGGCATCAGTCAAAATCTATGTCTAGCTGCATCATACTCTGGATCCAGTGCCGCAAGAAAGACTCTTGTCATCATTGAATTTCTATATGCCTTGAGTTGCTCCGGTGTAGCAGTCAAGGGAATATACCCATGTAACCTTTCAAACATACCCCTTAGTGAGGTGTAAAGGGTATATAGAGGGCGTCCATTCTGCTTCGAAGTGAAGATATCGTGCTGAAGTTGCAAAATCTTTGACTCATTCTTCGCTAGAAAATATGTTGCAGTAAGAATGTCCCACATAGCCTTTGTTGTAGGCTGACTCAAAATGTTGTTGTCTATCTCCATGGATACTGTTCTAGAAAACCATACTCGTGCATACGCGTCATCTGCCTCCCATGAGGCGTTAACCCCAGTTTTGTCGACAGGCTCCTCCTGTGTGAGGATATGCTTCTTGCCATTGCATTGCATTAGACTCATGAACTGCATGGCCCACAGTTCATAATTAATTCCATCCATCTTCACAATGGGTGCTGGATCTTTGAAGGCACCCGGGGATGGAACATCTGCTTTGTTGTCTGACATGATGACAACTGTTTCTCAAACTGGGATTGCAAACTTGGACATAGAATGTCTAGACATACATATGGGAAGATGGTCGTGGGTGTAGACTCATACCACAACCACTTCCATTCTCTGGAGACTCCTTCGGAAGTCTAGGGTGTCTTTAGATGATCAAGACACCCTAGACGATCAAATTGAAGCCCAACCAAGGGCTTGAGGCAATGCAGGAAAGTTGCAGACCCGCACAAGCGCGCGCGCTGGCGTGCAAATGCGCAGCATGGGTGCAGACCCGCACGGGGGCACGCAAGCGCGCAGGAGGAGGCGTGCGAGTGTGCTAGGCGCAGAGGCAAAGGCGCGCGCTAGGGAGGTAGGCGCGCGGGCGCGTAGGGTTTTGGTGGGGGCAGGGATTTAGGGCACAAGCTCCGGTCTAGGACCGTCGCTCTGATACCATGTGGAAAGGGAGAAAGAGAAAGTATTATTCATCGTAGCCCTAGAGCTCTCTTGTATAGGAGAAAAGCTCTTGGGCAAATTACATAGATAGCCGAAAGGAATAGGAAAATTACAAAATAACATGTAAAGAGATATAAATATCTCAACAAAAACCCACTCCCCACCTCCAACCCTAGGATTCTCGGCACCCCACCTTCTCGTGATGCTTGCATCGCCGCCCCACCTTCCATAGGCGTTACCCAAAAGCCTGGGCTACACCTTCTCAGGCCGCTTGCGTTGCCACCTCACCTTCCTTAGGTGCCACCCAGCAGCCTGGGCTGCTGCCCAGCCACCAATGGCTTATATCGCACTGCCTAAGGGCATCCAGCCTCTCTCCAGCGGCTTGGGATGCTTCCCAGCCACTAGAGGCCTATGCCGCACCACCTAAAGGCATCCAGCCCCTCTCCAAATCACCAACAGTCTGATTTAGCCATAAAAACAGTATGACCGGAAAACATAATTTCAGACCTATAATTCACGTTTTCTAGCCCTAGCACCCACTGAGGATTGATGTGGATGGTTGTATGAGTCTATCGTACGACCAATCCTCTACATTATCGTGTAGATGCCATCTTTTACGGTTTGTCCTCAGTTGAGTTCTGTTGTGGTCTCTCTTTCTCATCATGTCAAAAAGCGAGGGTGACGTTTTTTCTTCTACCGGTGCCTTCAAGGGCCCGACTCTCATCGTGAAGATGGATATGACCAACTACAAGTTATGGTTCATACAGTTTCTCACCTTATGCAGTATAGCCACAAAGAGCATATTCTGACAAAGCCAAAGCCAGCGGATAAGACTGGGGAACATGCTTCATGGAAGCAAGACGATGCTTATGCATATATTTGGTTCTCCAGGACGCACCATGGAGATTGCAAATGACATTGTGAATCAGCCTACGGCCGAGGCCATGTGGGATATCCTCGCTGCCACATAGAGTTAAACGAAGAGTGGAAGCAAGATCCTCCAGTTGTAGTATGATATATTCTCAAATCTCGACCAAGCAGAATGTTTGACCTCTTCATGCCCATTTCTCACATCTTCGAGGCATGTTTGAGTGACTCCACGGCTTTATGCCCATTACTACTAACACAAAGCAGCAGCACGCATACAGAAATGCCACTATGATAGGAGTCTTCCTGTCATCTCTTGATTCTGAGTACGATGCATCACGTACTCAACTGCTTACTGGAGAGACGATACCTCTGATGGAGTAGGTATACAAGAGGCTGGGTAGAATCATTGGTTCATCCACTACCATGGTCCAGACCCCCTCTGCAATGGTTGCTTCTTGCAGAAGGGGGAGTACTTCACAGTTTCGTGGGCGAAGACCTCGTGGTCAAGGAGGAGGATGCCAGCATGGCCCTTGCATATATTGCCACCGTCCATGTTATTCTGAGGAGACATGCTATTAGAAGCGTGGGTATCCTGTGTCTACTCATGCAGCTGAGCAGACTGAGATTGTTCCTGCTTCCTCTCATGATGTGACGCTTGACGATATTGTCTCTCGATTGAGAGAGATAATGACTACACCAACTACAACCATTGCAAGATCTTCTGATGTTGCAACTGCTGCCAGAGCCTCTACGGGTCTTCAGGTATAGCTTATGCACACTTACCAGTTGTAGAAGCTCAGATTTGACGGACTGGATCGTGGACTCTGACTCATCTCATCATATGTGCAGAGATCAAGCACAGTTTAGCTCTTACAGATCTAGCCCTCTTGGTATATCAGTGGTGATTGCAAATGAGGTTCATTTACCCATTGTTGGTCAGGGGGAGATTGTCTTGGCACCCTCGATGCACCTACAAAATGTCTTACATGCATCAACATTTCAGGTGAATCTTTTGTCCATTAGTCAGTTTACAAAAAAATTACATTATCGTGCCATATTTGACTCATCTTCTCTTGTGTTTCAGAACATACTCACAGGCGGATTGATTGGATGTGGTCACGAGCAATGAGGACTTTACAGGCTGGTCTAGACTTCTTTTGCTAGAGATGCGACTATTCCTACTGGATCAGTATCTCCGTTCATGTGGCACCTTCTCTTTGAACATATTCCTCTTCAGAAGTCGTCGTGTCCTCCCTCAGATCTCTATCCGTACCACCTTAGAGTGTGAGGCATGTCAACTTAGGAAGCGCCATCGTTCCTCTTTTTTTAGTAGCCAGAGTCGCCATCGTAGTCAGTCATTTGAGTTATTTCATTTTGATATTTGGGGTCATAATCGTGTTCCTGATCATCAGGGACATCGATTCTATCGGGTCATTGTAGATGTTTTCTCTAGACTATCTTAGATCTTCTTATTAACGAATAAGTTCGAAGCTGGTTGTGTCATTAAATCATTTCTTAATGAAACAAAGAAGTTTTTTTTGCTCATGTGAAGTTTATTCATTCTGACAATCCCTTGGAGTTCTTGACTTTACAGCTATCTGATTTCCTCAGGTCTCTTGGTATTGTTCACCAGACTTCATGTGCATACACATCGTAGCAGATCGGTGTTGTTGAACGCAAACACCATCATCTTCTTGATGTCATGAGGACTCTTTTGATTCAGAATCGAGCTCCTCATTCGTTCTGGGGTGATGCGGTCCTCACTGCTTGCTACTTAGGGAACCGCTTGCCTCCCACGGTTCTTGGAGAAAAGGTTCTGTTCTCGAATGTGTTTACCGAGGACATATTCTCTCTTGCTCCGAGGGCCTTTAGGTCTGTGGCATTTGTCCACAATCTTACTCCTGGTCGTGACAAGCTTTCTCCAAGAGATGTCAAATGCGTGTTTGTTGGCTACTTTTATACCAAAAAGGGTTAGATGTTTTTATCATGTTCGTAGAAAGTATTATGTGGTTTTGCAGTTTTTATTGTGAGTTCACTCATGTTGTGGAAAAGCAAGAAGCAGATAGTGGTTGCGAGATCTTGCGTAGTGTCTGAATACATAGCCATGGCTTATGGGAGCACAGAGATGATATGGGTTAGATCATTCTTGATTGATCTTGCAATTGAGGTACCTCTTCTCATGCAGCTTCTATGCGACAATCAAACAGCTCTATTTATTGCCGACAATCTTGCATTCCATGAACGAACCAAGCATATAGAGGTGGACGGTCATTATACCAGAGACATGATCCAAAAGATACTCATATCCACCTCCCATATCACTATTGGAGATCAGACTACAGATATATTCACCAAAGCACTTGCTCGAGGTCCATTTCAGAGATGTTAACCCAAGGTGAACATGATTGATAGATATATCTGCTCCAGCTTGAGGGGAAGTGTTGAGATATTTGTGTCCCTTGGTATTTTTCCTTTATTTCTATTTTTATATATATAGCTTGTATACGGAGCTTGCAATTTTTCGGCCTGGCTGTTAAAATGAACAGGTGCAGGAATGATCTGAATGGTATTTGTATCACTTTCTCGATGGATTGCATCCTAGATATCAATAAGTGAAGGAGTAGTTCATGATATCTGACAGTTTACCATCGATCCATACTATATTTGATCATCTTTAGGAACTGGAGACATCTGCTGGACGACCTGCTACTTTACCTCTCGCAGAGAATTCTGTTCACTCACCATCATCTTGGAGAGGAGGACGACAAAGCTTTCGAGAAGGTTAAAGCTGTGACTTTGACTGCAGTCGTGGACGTGACTTGGGTTGTGTAGTGCATCTATTGTAGCAGATGGAATCATTCGTTTGAGTGATGTTGGCAAAAGTTTGGCTATCCTCCTCATCTAGCCAATAGTACCTCTGAGAACACTTTTGATGCTACAGGTGTCTCTTGATCCAAATTCTAGTGGACAAACGGTCCAACTCAATGACGTTTGTTACTCTCATCTGATGCAAATTTACAGAACCTTGTATATGATGCTTCCATAAGTGAGTACTATTGTTGGTCTGGCTACCACTTCGGGTACAGTAGCCAACTCTGCCACTACTTCTGCTCCTGCTTGAATCATTGACTCGGGAGCCTCTACACATCTGACAGGAGAAGGTAGTCTACTAACCTTATCCAAACCCTCTTCATTCTTGAAGTCAGTTCGTGTCGTCAATGGGGCTCGCATGTTACTCCACTCGGAACTATGGAGTTCTCCTCTAAGCTTCAACTGACTGGAGTTCATCGTACCCCTGATTTTCCTCTCATTTTGTTGTGTTGGGAAAAATGAATGGCGTTATCTATCCCATAAGCCCTAGGCTCTCTTATATAGGAGAGTAGCCTATGGGTAAATTAAATAAAGAAGACAACTGAAATATAAAATAACATAACAAAGAGGTACTCTATATATGCGTCAACACTCCCCCTCAAGATGGAGCATAGATATCAATCATGCTCAGCTTGGACGCACACTTCTGGAATGGGCCTCGAAGTAATGCCTTTGTGAAAATATCAGCAGTCTGATTCTCTGATGCGACGTGAGATGTAGCAATGAACCCCTTCTGAATCATGTCACGTATGTAGTGACAGTCAACCTCAATATGCTTGGTCCTCTCATGAAAGGCTGGGTTGTTTGCAATGAACAAGGCGGCCTGATTGTCACATTCCATCATCATAGGAAGCGGTATTTCAAGACATAGATCTGTAAGTAAAGATTTCACCCACATCATTTCTGTGCTAGCTTGGGCCATAGCCCTATATTCGGATTCAGCACTGGATCTAGCTACCACTGTCTGTTTCTTGCTCCTCCATGAGACTAGGGCGTCTCCAACATAAAACTGCAAATCCTGAGGTGGACTTCCTGTCCTTGGGGCATCCTGCATAGTCTGCATCAGCGCATGCTGTGATAGCGATCTCCTTTCCCTTCTTAAATAGCAGGCCTGCACCTGGAGATGATTTTAGATATCTCAGAATCATGTGTATTGCATCCATATGGACCTGGCGTGGTTGCTCCATGAACTGGCTCACACGACTCACTGCAAATGATATATCAGGTCTAGTGATCGTGACATACAGTAATTTGCCTACCAGTTCTCTGTACCTTCTCTTGTCCACCTCTTCTGTGTCATCATCATAGAGCTTCATGCTGGGATCCATTGGTGTCGTAGCAGGTCGACACCCTAGCATACCTGTCTCACTTAATAGATCTGTAACATATTTTCTCTGCGACATTACTAATCCATATGGATTTCTAGCAAACTCCAGTCCCAGAAAATATCTAAGGACTCCCAAGTCCTTGGTGACAAACTCGGTTCCCAGCCTTTCTTTTGCCTGCTTAATGCCCTGCTCATCATCTCCTGTAATCAAGATATCATCAACATAAACCATGATTACAATGATACTTCTAGCCGTCTTCTGCACAAACAAGGAATGATCAGCATTGGAACGTTTATATCCTTGTTTCTCAAAAAGATCTGAAAGCTTTTGAAACCACGCTCTGGGGCTCTGCTTAAGGCCATAGATGGCCTTATGTAACCTGCATACCTTGGAACACTCCCCCTCAACAGCAAACCCAGGTGGCTGTTGCATATAGACTTCCTCATGCAGTTCGCCATAGAGGAATGCATTCTTCACGTCCAGCTGATAAAGCGACCAGTCTCTAGCAACTGCAACTGATAACAGGATCCGTAGAGTGGAATGACACGCCACAGGCGAGAATGTGTCAAGGTAATCCACCCCGTATGTCTGTGTGAAGCCACGTGCAACAAGGAGTGCCTTGTACCTGTCAATAATGCCATCTGCATTGTGCTTCACTGTAAACACCCACTTGCAGCTTACCGGGCTGACACCTGGAGGTATAGGAACCAGGCTCCAAGTGCCTCTGGACCGAAGTGCCGCCATTTCCTCTTCCATTGCTAGCCGCCATCTAGCATCCTGCAAAGCATCATGATGATTCCGTGGAATGTCTGTGGCTGAAAGTGCCAATGCAAATGTCCTGAAGTCTCCAGATAGCCTCTCAAAAGACACGGCTGCTGATAATGGATATTTGGCACAGCTTCTCTTCGGCTTCCGTAGAGCAATTGGAACATCCAAATCATCTGTATTCTCACCATGCTCCTGCAATACATCCTGCTGAGAAATGTCGTCAGATCCATCAACATTAATATTTTCATTACATACCATAGGCGAGCTAGTTGACGGGTTAGGACCATGAGCTGGAGGAGGCCTGCGGGTGTAATGGAATGGTAGTGGAGATACTAGCGGTGGCGGTGGTGGTGGCGGTGGCGGTGGTGGTATTTGTGGCGGTGGCGGTGGTGGTGTCATGAATATGGCATCAGGAGGTATAGGTGGTAACTGCATGTCTCCAGATGCTGAAAAATACATAACAGATTCAAAAAATGTAACATCTGCACTGATCATATACCGCCGACGCACTGGATCAAAACACTTGTACCCCTTTTGAGTTCTGGAGTACCCCCACAAAGACACACTTGACAGCCCTAGGAGAGAGCTTGTCAGTACCAGGCGACAACTGATGGACGAATGCGACTGACCCAAACACACGAGGAGTAAGAGCGAACAAATCCTTGTCTGGATAAATGAGTGAAAAAGGAATCTGTTCATTCAAGACAGACGAGGGCATACGGTTGATTAGGTAACATGCAGTAAGAATTGCATCACCCCAGTAGGAGTAGGGAGCATGACTCTGTATAAGAAGAGATCTGGTGACATCAAGAAGGTGACGGTGTTTTCTTTCAGCAATCCCATTCTGTTGAGATGTATGAGCACAAGAGGTTTGGTGAATAATCTCTTTTGAGGAGTAATAATTGGCCAAAATGTGGGTGCATAACTCTAAAGCATTATCACTTCTCACAAGTTTGACAGATGTGGAGAAAACATTTTGAATTTCATTTAGAAAATGGATAATAATATTTCCTGCTTCCGATTTATTTTTCATAAGAAACACCCATGACACTCAAGAGAAATCATCCACAAATACAATATAAAACCTGTGTCCCTGATGATCGGGAACACGACTCGGACCCCAGACATCTATATGAAACAACTCAAATTTGAAGTTACTACTCCGACCTGGACGACTGGGAAAGGACGACCTGTGATGCTTTCCCAACTGACATGCCTCACACTGGATAGGTGTGTGAGAGAGACCATAGGGTAGAACTCGACTCAACTTCTGAAGCGGTAAATGACCAAAACGCAGATGCCATAGGAGAGGAGATACTTGTCCAGCAGGAGAGGATGTGGTTCCGGCAAATGGGGTCTGGTTCAGACGGTAAAGGCCTCCTTGCTCATAGCCATGACCAATCACGTTGCCCGTACGGATGTCCTGAAAAATCAAAGAAGATGGATCAAAAATAGCTCGACAATGGAGATCCTTCGTAATCTGACTAATTGACAACAGATTCATAGAAAAATCCGGTGCATGTAGGACATTCTTAAGCTGCATAGAAGATGTCAATCTAATCTCCCCCTGACCAGTGATAGGGGAATGCGTGCCATTAGCAATCACTACTGTCCGTCCTGGAGGGATCTGAGTGTATCCTGTAAGTAGACTCTGGTCGCCACATAGATGATGTGTAGCGCCCGAGTCCATGATCCATGGTAGTATGTCAGATCTACTACTGTGGAGTGCAAGTGTACTACCTGAAGTACTAGTAGATGCAGAGGCAGAAGCAGCAGCATCAGTATGACTCTTTGTAGTCGGTGCTGGAGCAGATGGTGGGATGATGCCCCTGAGGCGGGCAACTAGATCATCAAATCGTTGATCCAAGGTAGCAGCAGATGGGGGCTCTATCTGCTCAGCGGCTCGTGCAGATGCAGGGAATCCGTGCTTCGAATAGCATGTGTCTTCATTATGTCCGACTCGGTGACAATATGTGCATGTTGGCCTGGTGCGGCCACCCCTTCCACGAGGTCCACGTCCACGGCCCTGGTGATGAAAACCGCAACCTCTGGTTGCTGCCATGGCTGAAGAATTATGACTTGCAGCAGTTGAGGGAACTGTAATCCGACTCAGTCTATGGAAGGCTTCCTCCATTGGCGGAATTGTAGAATCGGCCAAAATCTGCGATCGTGTTGCCTCGTATTCAGGATCAAGTGCAGCTAGGAACACGCCCACCATAGTAGCGTTCCTGTATGTCTTCTGCTGCTCTGGCGTGGCTGTCAAGGGCATGAAGCTATATAGCTTCTCAAACATCCCTCTCAATGATGTATAGAGAGAATGTAGGGGGCGACCATTCTGCTTGATGGTGAAGATATCATGCTGGAGTTGCAGAATCTTTGTTTCGTTCTTCGCCTGGGAATATGTGGCCGCCAGAATGTCCCACATATCCTTCGCTGTGGGTTGATGGAGGATATCATTGGCAATCTCAATTGCCAACGTGCCAGATAGCCAGACTTTGGCGTATGCGTCATCAGCCTCCCAGGAGGCATAAGTTCCAGTCTTCTCAGCAGGCTCTGGTTCGGTAAGAATGTGCTTCTTACCCGTAGACTTCATCATGCTCATGAACTGCATTGCCTACAGTTCATAGTTGGTACCGTCCCTCTTGACAATAGGCGCTGGACCACGGAATGCGCCAATAGATGGGATATCTGCCTTGCTCTCCGACATATTGAAAATTGAAGACCGGAACGATTGACAAACAATGTTTCTTATCTACAATACCATAGATGGGGGTAGTTGCATGTGTAGACTTCAAGCAACTATCCCCATGAAGACCTTCGTGTTAAGCCCTACACGCACGCAGGATGCACAGGTGATGCGTGCACGCAAGATGCACTGGTGCACTGGATGCATGCAAGAGGCACGCTGGATGCACGCTACAACGCGCACGCGCGCAGGAGATGCGCAAGAGGCGCACCGGCGATGTACAGGCGACGCACTGGTGGTGCGCTAGAATGCGCAGGAGGCGCACAGACGATGTGCAAGGCTGCGCAGATCACAGGGGGTGCGCAAGGATGCGCACAGGCGAGCGAAGCGCACAGCCCGCGTGTGCGCGATGCGCACGGTGGAGGCGCACAGCACGCGTGCGCACGGTGAAGGCGCACAGAGAGGGCGGCGCCGGTGGAGCTCGGGCGGCGCCGATGGGGCGAGAACTCCGATGGGGCGGCGCCGATGGGACGAGAGGAAGAAGAAAGGGGGGGGGCGGCGGGTGTGGTGGGGTTAGGGTTAGGGTTTCGAGAACTCCGGTCTAGGACCGTCGCTTTGATACCATGTTGGGAAAAATGAATGGCGTTATCTATTCCATAAGCCCTAGGCTCTCTTATATAGGAGAGTAGCCTATGGGTAAATTACATAAAGAAGACAACTGAAATATAAAATAAGATAACAAAGAGGTACTCTATATATGTGTCAACATGTTGTATGCTCATAAGCTTTGTACTATAAGCTTAACTATCATTTGATGAATTTTGATTTTATTTCGGGACATTCAGACGAGGCATATTTTTTGGGGGGGCATGAGAAGAATGGCCTCTATTATATGGATGTACCCTCTGATTTCACTTTTGTTGGTGTTCTGTCTATCTCCAACAATCTATTCCTATGGTGTATGTGCCTTGGGCATCCTTCTGTCAAGGTGTTCTCCATGTTGTTCCTTGAACTCTCTACTCTGAAGCCCTTTCAATGTGAGACATGTGAGTTTGGGAAAAATCATCAAGTTTCCATTCTTTTTCGTGCAGAGTCACGATGTACCACTCTTTTTGGTTTAGTCCATTGTGATGTTTGGGGCCCTATCCCGTCCGCACTTTGAGTGGTCACAAATATTTCATTGTTTTTGTGGATAACTATAGTAGATTCTCTTGGGTTTTATCTAATAAAATAACATTCAAAGATTAATAAGATTGTCGAGAATTTCTTCCACTGTGTTAAAACATCTTTCTATGCTTGTGTTTAAATTATTCAAATTAACAATGCTCTTGAGTTCACCCAACAAGACTTGATATCACTCTTTACTTCTCAGTGGTTGTCCATCAGACATCATGTCTGTATACCTCCCAGCAAAATGGGGTAGTGGAAAGGAAACGTAAACATCTTCTTATATTGCTTGGTCTCTACTCACTTAGATGAAAGTTCCAAAGTGCTATTGGGGGATGCCATTCTTACAAATGCCCATCTCATAAACACGGTCCCTTCTTCTCTCCTAAAGAGGCCACTCCTTTCTCTCTATTGTATCCCAATAAGTCTCCTTTTGCATTACCTTTGAGGATTTTTGGGTGCATTATGTTTGTTCATAACTTTCATGCTACTGATAAATTGTCACCTAAGACTGTCAAGTGTGTTTTCCTTGGCTACTCTCGCACTCAGAAGGGTTATATGTGTTATGATCTTGTTGGTCATGGGTATTATATTTCGGCAGATGTTACTTTCTTTGAGCAGACTAGCTTCTTTACACAGTTTGTCAGTAGCATCCCTTTAGATATACTACCTCCACTGATCGTTTATAAATGTAAGCACACTTCTATACATGCTTGTGTACCTTTGCATGTTCATTTTTAGCAAAATGATATGCCTTCTTCGAGTGCTCCTACCACTGCTGCTCTGGATGTACCTTAAGAGCTTCCTATAGTTCTCCGAAAATCAAAGATGCAATTTACTTTTCACCCTTGTGTCATTTTACTTGTACTGATGGTTTATCTAGCTGTGACGAAAGGTTTGCAAATGCTCTGATGGCTACTTCTATTCCCAAAGATCATCATAATACACTACAGGACCATGGTTGGTGACAAGCCATGGATGAGGAGATGGATGGCATTACCTCTTGGTGCAAGTAGGATCTTGTGATGTGCCCCCAGGAGTTCAATCTGTGGCATGCAAATGGGTCTTCACGATCATCCAGTCGCGTGATAGGTCTATTGACAGATTGAAAACTAGACTAGTTACATAAGGCTTCACGCAAACCTATGGGATTGATTATTTTGAGACTCTCTCCAGTTGCCAGAATGGGTTCCATACACATGATTCTTTCAGTTACTGCTAATAAAGCATGATCCATCTTTCAGCTTGATGTATACGCCTTTCTCTATGGTGACCTCGAAGAGGAGATTTATATGATGCAGATGTCAGGTTACGTAATCGAGGGGAGTGTGTGTGCCCACTACATAAGGTCATCTGTGGTCTGAAGCATAGCTCTCGAGTATTGTTTGACAGACTTCCCGTTGAGATCAGCACTCTTAGCTTTCAGAGGACAGCATCTGACTACTCTGTTTTCATTTATGTAGATGATATAGTAGTCACTAGAGATGATGATGCAGGCATTTCAGAGACCAAAATCGTCCTCTAAAAGTTCTTTCTCACGAAGGATCTTAGACAACTCCGCTACCTCCTTGGTATTAAGGTGATATGCACTGTAGAGGGACTACATCTCTCATATCAGAAGTATTGCTTAGATATTCTTACTGAGGTTGGACTACTTTGGATGCAAGCCATCTGGCATCCCTGTAGAACTAAGGAAGCATTCTACATCGAGTGAAGCTTAGTTGGCAAACTACTCTACCTCATTGTTACAAGGCCAGATATATCGTATAACGTGAATAGAGCCAGCCAACACATGGAGAGACTCCTCTACATTCATTGGCAGGATATTCTTCTGATCCTTTGATATTTAGAGGAATCTCCCATGTGAGGACTCTTCTCTGGGATCAATGGTCACGCTAATATCTCTGCCTATGTAGATGCAGATTATGCAGTTTATCTGAGGATTGTCGATACACTACGGGCTATGACATGTTTGTTGGTAGCAACCTTGTTACTTGGCATAGCAAGAAGCGAACAATGGTCTCTAAATCGAGTGCAAAGGCATAATACAAGGCAATGGCCCATGCCACATATGAGATTATCTGGCTTATCTCCTTTCTACAGGAACTTTGACTTATTGTTGCTACTCTTGTACCTTTATACTATGATAACAAGTCTACTAAATATATTCCATGAGCAGACTAAGCATGTTGAGATTGATTGTTACTTCATTCTTGATGTTGTACAAGTAGGATCACCGCTCCACATATCTCCAATGAGCTTCGGCTTGTAGACATATTCACGAAGGCGTTACCGAGGAAATGGCTCTCGTGGTTGATTTCCAAGTTGGGCATGGTTGATAGCTATGCTCCAACTTGAGGGGGAGTGTTAGAGTTATTTTATCTTGTTTTTGTTTATTGAACCACGTAATCCTTTGGGGAATTTTATGTTATTCTCTTTTTGCTCTCTAGGGTTTCACATTATATAAAAAACACTAGATAAATGGAATAATACATAACAATTCATTCTCGTGTCCACAACTATGATGGGGATCCCACTCTGAACCCTAAGAAGATGAAATGGAGTGGAATCTGATGTCTTTTTGAGAAAGCAAGAGCATCGATGGAATGTTCTTTATCTTTATTTTATTTATGTTTAGTCTCACGAAGGGCTCAGTTTGTTAGATTTAAAAAGGGGGTAATAAAATGTGAGCACGCTATGAAAAGGGAAAGCGGAAGAGAAAAAGAAAAGTGGCTAGCAGAGAATGGAAAATAGGCTATGTGACTTTCTTCTTGGTAAATCCTACCTCCCCTTCGATCAATTTTGATTTATGAATTTGATCGGCATGCCATTTTATCGCATAGCTCGGCTTCTCTATGAAGAAAGATGCTTTGACCATGGCTCATTTGCAACGGGATGAAAGACAGAAGCCAAATGAGATGACTTCTCTTTCGAAATCCCCCCAGGGTTTGGATTCCAACAAGGCTGCAATCAACCTTTCAAGGTTCAGTTGCTAATATTGGGAGCAAAAAACTGAGAGAGCGTTTGACATAGAAGTGACTAATTAGCTAGTACCTCACTCACTTTTTTCAAAGGAGGCCTAGTCTCTCCACTTATTCATTGAAACAATACCCTCTGGAAGGACTGATTTGACGACGAGGAATTAGCGGATCCGCTTGCTTTCTTCCTTCCAATTCTTAGTACAATTTTAAAAAATCCTTTTTTCCTTTTTAGAAAAAATTGCAACAAATACAAATAAGGTATTTTTCAATTCATGTAAGACCCATGACATGACATTGTTTTCCGCTTTGATTTTGGCAGGTTGGTTTTTTCTCTGAATTCTCTTGCTCCTGGATTTGGACAGTTGGAGAGAGGAAGACAGGGGAAGGCCATCTTTCGCTTTCAATAGGAAGAATGAGCTTGTTCTGCAAAAAAAAGAAGGGAAGGACATCAAATGAATGAAGGTTGTTAGAGAAAAAAAAGGTTGAAAGTCATGTACAAAAAAAGTAGAGAAGTGCAAACAAAAGAATGGAATGAAAGAAAAGAAGAAGAAACCTAGCCCAACGAAAAAAATAGGGTTGATGGACGGCTAAAAAAGGAGAAAAAAAGATTGGCAAGGAAAAGAAGGAAAGGAGAAATAGAAGAAGAAAAGGAGGAAGAGAAATTTTGATAAAAATTTGCTTATCCCACATGAGTATGGGAGATATGAAGAATGTTAAGGAACAACTCCATGTTTAATATGAGACGCACATATATGATCATTTGTTGAAGAGGTCCCCATACTCCTTTGTTGGCCTTTGAGTTTGAATGAAGACCACGCATGACAGAGACCAACTATGTTTGATATGGAGAGATCCATATGAACTCTAGATAAAAGATCTCATTCTCTTATACAGCGTGGAAAAGGCCCAACTAGATGCTAGAGAAATCTATTGTAGAGAGTTGAGAGGAGAGAACCCAATGACTTGATTACTATGAGAACTTTATGACTTCTTATATCGATGGAGGCATAGGGTTAGGATCACAAAGAGAGAAACGCCATAACTCAAGAGATTAGAGTGCTGTTAGATTTAGTATTACAATATAACACTCAATACTCCTCTTCAAGCTGAAGCATATATGTCAATCATTTTTAGCTTGTTACAATTTTTTCAAATTATACGTGAGTGAATGGCTTGGTGAACATTTTAGTAGCTTGATTTGTAGAAGGTATGCTAAGAGTATGAACTAGCCCTGCGCAAAGGAAATGGACAAATAAATTATTATGTGCCTTAGGGTTTTCTTTATATAGAGAAAAACCCTATAACTATAAGGGGGTTGTCATGTTGGGCTACATAAATACCCTATTGGACTTCGACATAAAAAGGAAAGGAAATGTTATTATGATAATATAAATATGTTATTACTATAATGTTCCCCCTGAAGCTGAGAATAGAAGTCTATTATGCTCAGCTTTGATGAACACTTTCTGGAATGGTCCCTTACGAGTGCTTTCGTGAGTATGTTAGTCGTCTGTTCTATTGAACCGGCATGGGAAGTAAAAGTGAAGCATTTCTGTATCATGTCCCTTATGTAATGATAATCAACTTCAATGTGCTTGATACTCCTATTGAATGCATCATTATCAACAATGAACTGTTATGCATGGTTGGCATACAAGAGCAGCATCGTCAAAGCCACCTCCATAGTCAGGGCACTCAGGATCGAGTTGGCCCACATCATCTCAGTGCCGACCTGAGCCGTGGCCCTATACTCAAATGGGAGTCATCCTAGAGTGAAATCAATGGAACCCCTCTTTTTAACTAAATGTTCTTTTTCCATGTGTATTCCACCACTTGGAAGTAACTTAGAATAATACATGTAATTCTTTGTACCATTCTCCCTCAGGGTCATGTACTGCCCATCAATATCAGTTTTTTGTGGTACATTTACTCTACTCCCATTTAACAATTCGGATGCAACATTCACTTTAACTGTGTTTGTACATCTTGTTAATTTTCCCTTTACAATAGACAAATTGATGATATTTAAAAAACTGTCTTATGAACTAAAAATTAATTTTTTATTCGCAATCTATTTTTATGTAAAAGTTTTGATATCTTTATGTATTGAGGTTTACAAAACATGACCTAGTCATGATGATAAAATCTTAATTCAGTATGTCACTTGTTGAGTATAACAATAAAATTACTCCTACGTAGTGTAGATTTACTTATATGCATTTTAAAGTCCGGGTACATTTATCCAGATCCAGACCACGAATGTGTGTATAGACTGTATAACACACAGGTCATGATCGGTTTTTAAAACCATGTGATTTTCTCTACATCTTTAAAATTACCTCACTCAATGGTTTTTTCTATATATCTATTTCCATTTTTAAGCAAACACTATTGATATTTGAGAAGATACCCTTAATTCAAGGTCTAAATTTGTGTTCTCAAGTTGGAGAAGACTGTACATACTACACTACTAAATGAATACTGAATATTGATTCGTCAACAATTGTTAAACCTGAGAATGATTGAGGCAACGTCCGGCCATCTTGGAGAGAGTGGATGAGATTGGAGGAGCGTTCACGGGTGAGGGAGGGGTTGAGGGAGAGGGAGAGGGAGAAGGAGGAGAGAGGAAGGTTGTAGGAGCTGAGGAGAGGAAGACCGAGGCAGGGTGGTGGTTGGTTTCTCATCAGAAGCAAGGGCCCTGGTGAATCCCGAAGCAGTGTACCTACCATCCAAAAGATCAGGGTTCAAATGCCCCATTGAGCAGGGTTACGTTAGGTAGCCGGTAACCAGCATAAAAACGGTCGGATTTTCAACATGGATCTGATAAGAATCCATGTAACAAACCTACTTAAAAGTGGGAGTAGGCTTTACATTTTTTATTTTTCATTGAAAACCCATGACAAAGTGGTAAAAAATCACACACGTTTACAAGATAGTAATGGTGACCAAGATGCTTAGAATCCGACTAGGCACTCACACATCCATATGAACTAAGGAAGAATAGGGGTGATTCAATGCAGGAAATAGAAACTTAAGGTGCTTCCCAAGCTGACTAGTCTCACACTCTTGTCTGGTAATGGGGTTAGCTGAGGTAGTAGATGTCAAAGTTAGCTTATAGAAGAATGTTCTTCACATATAGGTATACACATATATTGATGATGGATTGTCATATACACATATATTGATGATGGATTGTCATATATGTATCTTTATAGAACTGTTGCTCTTCACAATTTGTCTTCACAGTAGATCATCACAGAATGATGATGATGGGGATGCTCTTCACAATGGTTTTCATGATGTGTCTTCATAGAATGGTGATGATGGGTCTTCAATGGAGGTTAGGATCTTGAGGAGATGATGATGAGGATGCTCTTATCTCGATAGATACTACACGATCATAGGACCTCCAGTGGTGAATTCAGGTGATCTCCAAGCAACGGTGGACATGCTCTTGACACTGATGATGATATGTTGAGCACTGGTGATGGGGATGCCATTCAAGGTTGATGGCTCTAGAAGGTGACATTCAGGTGTTGATTATAGTGGTGGTGATGGGATATAGAACCCTATAGATTATGACAGCTCTAAACATAAGAGAAAATAATATATTGAGAATGAACCCTAGCCCTCTATATATAAGAAGAGGTTAGGATTAGAGACTAATTAATAAATGCCAAAGCCTTCTCCCACTTTAAGTAGAGTCGAATACATGGATTCTTATCAAACCCATGTTGAAAGATTCGACTGTTTTTTTTACGTTGGTTATCGGCTACCTAACACCTCTCCTCAAGAGAGGATTTGAACCTTGATCTTTTGGGTGGTAGGCTCGCTGTTCTACAACCCAACCATTGAAGTGGGTTAGGATTAGAGAGACTAACTAGAAATGGAAAAATATGAAACTACCCCTAAAAGGTTTACAACCGTCATATTGTCTAAGACTATCCTTCTACGACAAAGAATATATCAGAATAGCTAAACCTCCCACTGTGATAAATATACTTGGGGTCTAACATTCAATATATTGATGCTTCACGTAGCAAGACGTGCTATCTTTATATGAAAAACATGATTTTATATTCTTTTGATGTTCAGTCTAGTGAGGTGCTATATGCCTTCCCTAGTCATTAAAATTTTTGCCAGCCTGAGGAGACCTTTTTTTTACCAAAATATACACCTGTTAAGATTTTAGCCAACTTACATTTAATTGTATTACTATCCAAGTGTCCCAAGTGCTTATCGTATCCTAAGTTCACTGTTCACATATCCAGTTTCTGAAACCCAAACTGTTTATCCATGTGGACGTGCTTAGGGCACATTAATGAATGCCGAGTTTTCCTTGAAATTTGATTCCGTGTTTGATTATGTTACCTCAGCTTAAGTCTACAATTGATTTGTAATTGGATTATTCTTTAAGTTTTGGAACTTTCTCACTTTATGATTCTGATAGTTCTGCTAAATTTGCCGTCAACCTTCCTCTCTTTATGATTCTGATAGTTCTGCTAAATTTGCCGTCAACCTTTCTTTGATTGCGTTTAAGATTAAAAATTATGGAGTTTGGCGAGCCAGAAAGGGCTGCAGTTTTTCATTTACAACATGTGGATTCTGATGTTTTTTCAACACCCTATCAGGTTTGCAGGCATAAAATATTAGCTTCTGGAGCCGCCAGAATGGCTAGGGGTTATGCAGCAGTTGGGCCTATGGCCCCCTTTTATGTCTTTCCTTGTGGGCATGCATTTCATGCAGCATGTTTAATTGCTCATGTTACAAAATGTACCAGCAGAACCGAAGTAAGTTCCTTGTTTATGTTCATTTTTCCACTTCTGATTAATTAGTTGCAAATATTGGTTATTTTGAAATTAAAGCACCGTGTCATGCAGTTGAAATTTCTGTGTTTATTATAGTGTGTGTTAGTATCTGAATGAGCAAGTGGGGCCAATTCACAAGTCTTAAGGAGGGTGTTGTATGGCTTCCATTGTTCATGAGTTTCAAATATTGCTCCTTCGGGGAGATTTTCAATTCATTCAGTGAGATGCTCTGCGTTACCACTTTTATATCACACATTATGTGGTCCCTCAGAAAAATTGTAACTTCTAATTTGTCATCGTAATAAAAAAGAGTCACTGTTTGATTATTGGATACAGGTTGGAAAATGCACTTCTGAATCGTCACATTTGTTAACACTGCATCTATTTTCATTCTTCAATGGTAAAAATAAAGGGCTCGAGAGAACAATAATTAGTGGTCATCATGCATCAAATGTGTCATAAACTATCTTATTATTATGATTGTTATGATCTATCTATGGATTAATTATTAAATTAAGTAAATTTTTTATCATCCCCGTTGGGAGTTAGGATGGATCTTTTTGGAGGCATCAAGTGTGAGAAACCTCCCGAGTATAGGAATATGTTTAGTTTTGGTTTTTGTATTGATTTTTAAGTCACGCGTCAATTATATTTGGAAGCAAATGTTCTGGAGCTATTCCATGAAGGATCAATACAAGGGTTATTTCAAAAGTTTTTAGGTAATGGTTCAGAGAGTCTAGTTGACCTCAATAAAAGCCGTACCTACCTGTATATTTTGGTGTCTCCGATCTTTATTTATTTTGTATTTGATTGTATTTGTCTTTAGGCAGAGAATATACTGGACCTGCATAGGCAGCTAAGTTTACTTGCTGAGAAGCCAGCAAAAGAATCCAATGGAAACGTAGCTGATGAGTCCACAACTCTTGTAGACAAGGTATATTTATCTTCAAGGTTCTCTGTATCCATTTTTCTGAAGGCATTTCTGTAAGAAATTCTGAGCTGATGCCAGTTGTGTAACTTGATCGGCAGTTGCGGTCCAAATTAGACGATCTTGTTGCTAGCGAGTGCCCTTATTGTGGTGACTTGATGATCCGCGAGATATCTCTTCCTTTCATTCTTCCGGAAGAGTCTGACCTGGCAGCTTCCTGGGCAATCCAGCCGGACACTGCTAGTCGGAAAATCCCACAGTTGACTATTGCAGGTGTGTGATGGTCTATTCACACACAGCTTTCAAATGTTTCTTCACCAAAGTCTCGAGCCAGCTTGTGGGTGTTTGCATGTTTGATATCTTGCATGTACATGTTTCAGATCTTTCTTGCTTGTGCATGTGATGTAGTGCATTTGATGCCATAGCAGTTGCAGTATTATGTATGAATTGTGAAAGTTAACGGACTTTCATCAAGGTTGCCACGGTTCCTCCTTTTGAGAAATTTTGTATAAAATGTGTTTTATTTTGTAGAAATCATCTTTTAACGAGACCTGGAATTGTCATTGATTTAAATTTTGTCCAACCTGAGTCTTGCGAGTAGAACTACTCAAATAGCCATTGAGATAGGGAATGCATGTTCATCCTCGGATTATCTTGATCGAGGAATCGATGTGTTGTGCTAACCAATCTTGATATATCGACTAGTTTTAAATCCTATTAACATATTAGCAAATGTACTCCCCTATCCATGTTTGAACTTGAATCTCATGTTGTCTTTGATCCTAGAGGCATGTGTTCTCCACTTGCAATTCTTTCCCTTGCATATGGCAGTTACTTGTGACGCTTCGCTCTTGATATACTTGATATCAAATTATTGCTTAATCAGTATGTGCTCAAGGCATACTTAAACTCATCATGCTCGTCAAACTCTACGCCAACTGAGAGATCTGGACTGTCGGGATCATCCCCAATTTTGGGACCTTCCAAGTCACCAACATCCTCTTCTTTCGAATCTAGTAGATAGTGATAACTATTCTCTGACTCCATACCACTAAGTTTGTCTTCTTTTTCACTTTCATGTTTATTATCAACGACGAAATCAAATTCATCTGAATCACTAATGTCTACCCTTTTAGCATGAGACTGTTGCACTATATTTTATCTCATCTCAAACAATTTGTTGAATTTTCCTCTGCATCTACCACATCTCCTCCTTGACATTATGGGGTTCAACACTTGCTTCAGAAAATTCGACAATATTTCATTTCGATTTCATCGTGATGGAGATCGAACATCTCAATCATTTGCTTCTCACCCGATAACTCCACAAATTTGTGAAGGAACACCTACGATGATTGAGCCCATTAGCCCTAAGGACGTAAAATACACAATGTGTATACCTATTGGGTTGAGAATTGAGAACTTTGTATCTAAATTTCAATGAACTCTTAGCTTTCCATGTAATGACCTTTGCAATGTCGTCAATGAGATCAAACTAGCATGCGTGGTCTGGATTTCTGCCTATAGTTGCCTACTTTCCCAGCGTATTACTTCTCACATTCATGCACTCATGTCCTCTTAAAGTAGTCTCCATATTGTACTATGATGATAAGGATTCCTTTACCCCATCCTAAAAACTATATGTATGTTTCTTTCAACAAATGTGATTGTGACTCCCAATAGTGGGATGAGGAATAATCCAATGTGAGAGTACATAAGGTATATATTGAAGAAATACATGGTGTTTGCTTATATGTCGATGAATTAGAGGAGAGGATGGAACTTGTCTTTCTCGTAGAAGAATAGACCACATGATGGTTCTTCCCATTTGCTGTAAAGCCCTAAAAATCATTTTCCATGTATCATATAGTGAACATGGACTTTAGATCCGGACGGATGAGATGAATCCAGTGGAACTTGTTTCATCTGAAATCTGATGTTGTTTCGAATTGTTATTAATTTTAAAAGTAAAATAGTTGATGCATGTTAAGTCATCATTAGCTCTTAATCACCATCATTAGTGCTAATATATCTTGATTAAGGATACTAAGGATTAAGCTTATTGATTATGATTAAGGAATTAATCATGAGGTAGTAGATGTTAATTGTAATTAAAAATAATTAATTACTTATCGTTAATTAATCGTGATTAGCGTTAATGAAGCATCATTCACGAAACCATGGTTTTTGTGATAAACTTGGGCAAAACTATGGCAAAAACCTTAGACTGCAAAACCATGGTAATGGAGGAAACCATGGTTTTCGGCAAATGAAAACCATGCATTCTAATCCATGAATTTTAGGAGTGGGGAACCTATAAATTACATCCCATCCCCAACCCTTCATTCTCTACAATGTTCATTCCATCCACCACCATCCCCAAGGCTAGGGTTGAGAGGTTGAGATAAGGGGAGGGAGGCAAGGAAGAAGCGATGCCGTTAAGAAGAGGAGAAAGAGGATTTTGTGCTCCTCTCCTCGACGGTTTTGAGTAAGAGGTAACTAAGTCTATCTTGATCTAGGGTTTCAAGTTCTTCTCCTTTCCTATTAGTTTAGCATATAAAGGAGAAATCTTAGCATAGACTTTCTTAGGTGCGGACGCGTATGCTATCAGTCAACATGCTTCACTCACCCATGACATGAGACTAGTTGATTCTTCATTATATGTTAATATTAATAAATGAGGAATGGTTATGGTTTTTATCAATTTTTTCTTCGTACGCCATATCAATAATTTCCAATTTTTAATTAGAGAGAGATGGATGGGTGGACTAAGCATTTTTGCTATATGATGTAAAAACTTGAGTAATGTCCTCCTTGGAAGCGAGCTGTTGGGCCGTCGGTGAATGTATGTGTCACCCACCCGTGATACGAAGTGTGCCGATTATGCATAATTTCTTCTTTTGATTCTTATTTTCAAATCTCATTTTTTATTTGAATACCATTTTATAAGAAGAAATTATGTCGAAATTTTCTTCATAATATCACCTATTGTATGGAGAAACTTTGTCAAAATTTTCTTTGAAACATCACCCACTATAAGGGAAAACTATTAAAATTCTAAGAGATTGTGTTCTTCATGTTCTTCGCCCTTTCTTTGTGTGTTCTTCGTATTCTTGATGTGAAAATGGATTTCAATCATTTCAATATTCGTTAATCATCATATTTGAATAGAAGCAAAGTAGGTTGCAGTGCACGCAAAGGTTGACACATTAGGTAACGAAATCCTACCTCTTGTTGTTGGATTTTTATTTTAAAGTAAAGAAATTTCTTGATTTTATGTTCTTTGTTGCAAACAATGTCAACATGCTTATTTTACAAATTTAGCATAATTAATTCATGATTCCACCAAAATATTTGATACAATTGAACAGAACATGTATGTGATGCGCACATATAAATGTTATGGTTCCCACAAGTGCGCAAAGTTTGGTCTTCTGGAGATATATATTATAAAAGCAAATATGAGTATTTGTAAATATATCTACACCTAACTCTGGATATAGAAAACAAGTTAAGTATTTATACATGGAATTTTATCATATGGAATTAACATGAGTTAAATTGGATCTAATGATATATTATGCCCTGCGCTAAGGATGACTTGGAGTAGATATTGTTGGTCGGGCGTTCAACATGTATATTTGCCAGGAGAAATTTGTATGGCAGGCCAAACCTAGGTGCTACATAGTTTCAAAGATATGTTGAGGGTGTGTAATAAATATTTGCAATGTGTCGTACTCGGATGCCAATAGATGAATTAAGTGGCTAAAGATGTGGTCATGTCATGTGGAGGCACAAGTGATTTAATAGTGGTCAAATCATGATAACATGTGTTTTAAAGTCGTTGGTATAAATGATTAATTGTTATTAGCCTATAGTTTTAAGCAACCATGTCCTGGAGAATGGTGTGCTTCTTTGTTAGACAAACTGAGGGTTTGAAAATCCTGAATGAAATAAAATAAAACGGACACGGTAGTATTGGATGATTGATCGACGCGATGTGTGGCAGCATAAGCTCATTAAATCAACGCAACCTTCAATCCTGGAGTGTCCGCAACTTCAGAGTCCATAATAGGTGAAGTAAATGACCTGGACTAATCGTCGACATGGAATAGATGGAATATGGTGTAATATAATGAAAGAAATAGGGATTTCTAGAATAATAATTTTTTCTAGCTTACAAGTCTTGTTTTGTTTTCTTCTTCGTCACTTAGCACTCATCAATCTTTATCCTATAATTTCTGGAAACTCTACATGTAGCGGTGAGCCATCGTAGGGACCTTAGACAACTAGCCAGCCAACCATCAGTTTTAGATTCTAGCCTCATGTAGTTAATATGTCTTTTGTGTCCTTTTCCTTCAACTTCATATACATGTAAAAGAATATAGTGGGGTAGTTTGTATGTTAGCTTTATTTTGTGAATGAAAAATTGTGAGATGCTTTCTCTATAACACTTTATTATAGTCCATCTCTTAATGTTAGATGTTATTGTTGGATGAAGTTATTGATGAGTAATCAGATCTGATAAAGGGGAGGATCCAATGACATGGAATTGAAGTCGTGGCATTTGTTAAAGACGAGACAACGATGGAGCTACTCTTTTTTCTGAAGTAGAGAAGATGGTGGATAGGAGAAGCTGATGGTGGGACAAGGAGTATACTACATACCTCGTCATTTGGTTACAGTAGATTTGACTTCCTTTATAATCGCAGCTACCCACATGGCAAGATGAGTCAGGCACTCGATCCTAGCCACTGATCTTCCTTAAGATGTGCAACTTAACTGTTGTGGGTAGGTGGTAATCCAACTACGGTTAGCTGAAAGTGGTGAAAAATGATTGAACTGAACCAATTATCCAAGGTTCTCAATGTAATTAGCGATAAAAGTCAAAAGGGATAATTGCACCCATAACCTTGAGTAGTTTCATAATTACCTCAGGTACCCACGATAGTCACGAATTTCATGAGAAACCTCGAATAGTTACTCTGTCTCACACCCATAACCTTCTGTTAATTTCAACCGTTAATCCTAACGAAACCATCGAGTTAATCTAACCTAACATCAATCCAACGACCAAAATTAAATCAAAACTAAAAAGAAAAAGAACCCCCTCCTCCTCGAGAAGCTCCCCCTTCCTCCTCAACAGCTCCACCCCCCCCCCCCCGGCATGGGGGTCGACGGGAGAAGCTTGCGGCTTTGGGGGCAGAACAGGCGGTGGTCCAGGTGGTGGCCGGAGGGGTTTGGGAGCGGAACAGGGCTTTGCAGTAGGTCGGGTTGCCGAGCGGAACAGGGCTTTCCAGGGGGCTTGGGGAACTTCCAGGCCCGATTGTGGCGGGCGGGTTCCGGGGAGGGCTTTGCAGTAGGTCGGCGCGGTGGTCGTGGCTCCGGGCAGGGGGTGGGCTCGTGGGTGCCTGCAGGGAGGGGGAGGTAATTATGAAACTCCTCAAGGTTATGGGTGTAAATATCCCAAGTCAAAATGGGAGGAAAAGAATGGCACTTTGTTTTGGGGTTTTTAAGGTTATATAAATGTTTTGTGATTTTTGGAAGTTTTGCGATATTTTTTTATTTTAAGATAAAATATGCAACATTTTTTATATATTTTTTTGTTAAGCTAGAAAATACAACTGCGCTATTTTTTTTTGGCAACTTTTGGAGGTGTTTTGAATTTTTTTATTATTTTTCTATTGAAAATTAGCTGAATTGGGATTTTGATTTATTGAAATTATCAAATAAGGTGTAAAAATCCCAATTAACTCCCAGGTGTGTCCCACTCTCTATTTTAACCAAAGGTATTTTTTATGTTTAAAGAAAATTAGTTTGTACCTAGATAAATCAATATGTTCAAAACTTTTTAGAGCATGGTTGTCTGCTCAATCAGTCCAAGTTTCATGCAAAGATTAATGTTCACAATTTTCTAGAAGTTAATTAAGAAAATGGATTAGTTTTAACTCAACTAATTTTAGATAATTCCATACATCTAAAAATATCAAAACAAAGCTTAGCTGATAGAGAAATGGCTGTTGATTACAACAAAATTAGGACAAGGATGTAAAAGTTATAAGAAAGGGAATACAAGGGTCTAATTAAAAATGGTCCAAAATATTACAATGAAATGGCGTGCAATTTAATGGAATAAATTACTAAAACCTGTTGGGCGGCGTTGCAAAATTACAGCGCGCGTGCAGTGTGCGTGAGTTATCGTCAGGCTTACACATGGGTGGCTGGAGTACTTGGCAAAATAGGAAGCTCCTCCACCACCTACTTTGCAAAAGTGGCGGGCATGTGCTTGGGGCATGTGGATAGGGCTAGGCATTATTTGGATCCACTCAAATAATCCACTAAAATCTTTCAAAAATGATAGAAATAGATTGTGTTATTTAGATTTTGGGTCGGCATAGACGAAAATCATAATACTTATTTGATTTTTGGATTGGGTTATGGATTCAAGATATTCCACCCGACCCATCTAAAATACTTGAATTACTAATTTAGGTGATCTTTAATTTTAATGTACCCGATCCAACCTAAAGTATTTCATGAAAGCCATAGCCGTTTGTCATTTGCGTGTGCTCTTCATTTCTTTAGTGTAAATACCCTCCATCCACGTCTCTACACCCAAATTTGATGGCGAGACTATCAAAGATTATGCTCCATTTCATATATTTTTTGTTTTTATTTTTACATGCTGGATTTTCTTGTTATATAACCTAACGTCATATTAAAAACATCTTGTGATGAACTACACATTGACACAAGCTTATGAATTGTTCAGATTCATATATCATAATTTACAAACTTATGCATGTGAGAAATAAATAAATGAAATATAAAACTAATATAAGATTTTTAACATAACACAATTAGACTTTGAAAGTTTGATTTTGACCCAATCTAATCAGCACAAGCCCATAACCTGAACTACTTCATCCGATTTAATTTGATTTGGGTCATGGGTGCTCATTTTAAAAATCCAAACTGAATACCACCCTAATTATATTTGACCCAAACCACCCAAATCGATCGAATGCCCAACCCTACATGTGGATACCTTGAGCTCTTGTATGTTCACAGATCTGGATCCAACGGGCATCATCTAAATACGAGCATCGTAGATGGAGATCTTTCTTCAATCACATGGCTACAGACGTGCAATGTGGTTCGCTAATAGTCGACGGATGGTAAAGGTTTTCAAATCAGATGGCTATGCTTCCCTTCCATCCGACAGCTCAGTGAGGATGGGGGATTGATCCAAGGGTGGATTTAGCTCACCCTCTTCCTCCTCTCTTCTTCTTCAACAATAATAGTAAAGGCTTCAGGGTCTGACGATAACAAAGTTGGGTGGTAGTGCGTGGTCGACCTCTATCTCTGATAGCACCTCACCCGACGTTGACCCTAGGAATGGAAAGGATGTTCGAGGGTCGGGGTCTCAGCCATAAGATGGAGGTTAGCATAGGGTGGTGCTCAGCTCAACAAAAGCGAGAATTAATGAAGGCGTTGTGTTGTAAGAGATGGCCAATGAAGGAGTTAAGTAATGGAAGATTGTATGAGGTAGAGATAGAGAAGAGAGATAGAAGATGGGACTGGAGACAGTTGATTGCGGGAGATGATTGAATGGAAATCGATGAAAGAAAGAATGGATGTGGCAGATAAGATCAAACTGAAGAATAAGAAAAAAAGGGAAAGGGACGAACCTAGAATTGCAAAAGATAAACAAAAGAGTCACATAGATGTTTGAGCTCACATGCTTATATCATGGTATGCAACAAGCCGGCAGATGCGCATAAAGCATGGATAACTCGGATCATTGAATCAAATCAAACTTTAATTAATAACTAATTGATTTTCAATTCTTCTATTGTTCTTTTTCCTTCTCCCTAATAATTAATAACAAAATGGATTATTCCAATATATAAAAATATAAAATCCAATAGCTTTTGCTGCTATGACCTTAGCCATGATGCTTTATTTTGATTATTTCATTTCACCTAGGAATAAGAAAATCGTTATCAATAATAAACTAAATATAAAAATGATATAAAATAATTAGAGGATTCTATCATTTCTACAGTTATTTCTTAAAAATTGAGATCCTCTATGTAGTGGATCCCTCTTCCTCATTTTTTTCAATCATTGTATCATTGATGCATATTATATACGTTACTTAATAAGATAATCTATTTTATTTGATAATATCATGGGAAATAATGTAAAGATAATTTTTACTTGATATAGTTATTTGTGCAAATATTTTGCAATTAAGAAGTACTTACCTCTTATATAGATCGTGAATTAATCTACTATAACTATAGGATAGTTCATTTTCACGAGTTATTGCATTTATCCGAATAATCCCCAAATAATGAAACTCTTTCTTTTTCCTTCCTCTATGTCTATAATCAGAGACGAGGGCTTTCATTTTCTGTTGAGTAATAGTTCGAGAGAAGGCTTCATTGCAGGTGTTGAATGCTGACATGGATTGCACCAAAGGTTGAGGAAGGTCTCATCTTTGCCTCAGCATATACCTCCCCTATCATAGGATAAATGGATGCTGGGTACTCTCTCTTTCTCTCTGCAATTGCTGATAGTTAGATATTGGTCTCTTGGGGTTTGTTTGGTGACCGGGTTGGGTTGGGGTATCCCCTATGAATAGTAGCCGTTTGGAGGGTTGAGAGGGTTAGAGTGATAATTATGATGTGATGTGACATTGATTATGTGTTATATTAACTTTTTAATGATTATAATATATTTTTTATGTTAATAATTTTTTTGAAATAGTTAAAAAACATTATACCAAAGAAATTGTAGGGTCAATACAAGTACTACCATCCCAGGTTGGGAGGGTTGGAACGAGGGGTATGCCGGTATACACCGGCTACCAAACGAAGCCTTGGGGTCCTTATATGGGCATTGATCTTAGTTTGGTTTTCAAAATGGGCTTGAGATTGAGGTCCAGGAAAGGACATTACGAGGACATGGGGAAGAAGGACAAGGGACAAGATGGGTGGTTGTTGGGGGAAGGTGAGAAAGTACTATGGTGGTGATGAATTCTTGATTCTCACTCTTTATTCTTTTATTTTAGCTATTTATCCTGACAAAGCATCATGTAAATAGGTGTAAATACAATAAGTTAACATTCAGCATGCATGTTTTAACATTGTATAATTAGCATGTATTTGTGCAAAAATAAAAGATAAAGGAAAAGAAAAAGGAATGAGGTATTTAGAATAAATAAAGAGTGACCTGAACCCTAAGAGAAGGTCAGCCTTACCATGATCACCAAAATAAGTAGCGAGAGATATGCCCTACTCTTTGTTGTACATACTATCTATATATGTAAATAATTATTTTTGATAAAATAAGAATAAACTATTCTTTTTACCTCCTTGTATATATTCCTAAAAATAAAACAAAAATAAAATAAAAATCAGAAAAATAAAATAAAAATAAAATCCTTCTTACATGTACAAAATGCATGTATATTTGTCACACTCCCTATTTATGCTATACATGTAAATAGATCATAAAAATAAAATAAAAATTGTTTTGTGCTCCTAAAACTATGTTGTAAAAAAATAAAAATATAAAATTAGGGTATTTGGGTAAAAATAACAAAATAAAAATTATTGTACATACTACATAGGTATATTATACATGTATATAATACTATATATTGTATATAAACTAGTTTATTTTTCATAAAAATAATTAAAAATCACATAAAAATTCTTTGAAAAATAATAAATATTTTTCATTTTATTTATTTTTTTCATTTAAATTCATTTGTTATTTTTAAATTTTTTTTATTTTTTCCGGTTTGTCATGTAGTCTCTTTTGTCCTTTTCCTGCACCCCCTCTGATTGGGCCATCGTTGACCCCAGTCAACTGGTCCCCTCGGACCCCATCTGCGTCGAGTCGGGTTTTTGGCCGAACTTCTTCAATTTCTCTAGATCCGACCTGATCTCCTCTTCGCCCAAATCTTCGCTCCGGATTAAGGGTGTGGATCCCTAACCCTCGCTCGATGATCCCTTGCTCGATCTGCGCCTCGGTTCGTGGGCATCATCCCCATCTTCTCAGACCCACACGCCTATATAACCTACATGACCCCCTCCTTTTCCATCACCTTTGGCTGCGCCACCTCCTCATGTGCACCCGACCTCCTTTCCCAGAGTGACAGCAAGCGAGAGGGAGGGCGAGGGGCTCTTTTTGAGCATGGAAACCCTAGGTCCAGTGAGGTTTCAACCTTAGCTCTACCGCGAGGAGCCAAGCCCCTGGTAGCACCGGCCATCGAGGCTAGAACCCCCTGTAGACTCCATCTGCAACCCCTAGGCGACTTCAGCCACCTCCAGGTACCTTCGATATCCTTCATTTTCATGTGAATCATTCATTTACTTCGTCGAACAGAGCACTTCCTACCAACGTACCCATTCCATCATTTTACCACACTCCGACCTTCATACGCCCCGCTCCGACTTCCTTTCGGTTCTACGATCGCTCCGCAACCTCCCACGTCACTCCAGCCCTCGATTTGGAGCCCCCACATAGGTCGAACCCCTCACTCATCGGATACATGCATGTCCATCGACCCCCTATGGTTTGTGATGTTTTTGGCGTTCTAACCCTCGTCGGAGGATTCTCTTTCGAGCATACATTGTACCCTGCAGGTTTAGGCGCTACCAGACCTCATCTGAAGGTCTCGAGGAGTTTGGGAGAGCCCCTGGATGACCGTGCACCTCCTGGACCTCTCTCCTGGTCCTGGGCCCATCGGATCCCTTCTCTAGCTGCGGAACGAGCTCACTGATCGATCCCACACCTCTGTGGCTCGAGAGAATGCTGGAGGCACGCACCATCGACAAAAGAAATTCGTCGGAAGTGAGTTCTTCCAGACTACCCCTCCATCGTCCGATCGAAGAATCCCCCAATTCTAATCCACGCCGTCCAATTTCGGGGAATCTCCGACCGTCAGATCTATCTGGAGATCTGATTAGAGCCCTCCATCGCTGAAGCGTTGTCCATCGATCCTGACCGTTAATCTATTAAGTGGATCGCCTTCGACCGTCGGATAGCTCTTAATAAAGGGTAATTTGTACTTAGACCCTTCTCTGTTCCGTTGTTATTTCCAAGCCATGTAAATATTTGTCGTAGTTATTTTGCTTTGGATAATTTGTAGTCAGACCCTTGCACTTTTATATATTTGCATTTTAGTCCTATTTAACTGAACTCATGTGGTCTCACATAGATAGCTGGTGTATTTGCATTATATGCCCCCATTTTTTGTTTGTTATGTTTTGAATAGAACTTTTCGGATATTTACAGTTATGACCCTGTGTGTGGTTTATTGAGCATATGCATGAATTAGTTGGACTAATTGCAAGTTTAGACATGCTCTTTTTACGTCTATTATTATTTGGTCCTGAAACTTCACGTTAATTGCAAGTAGGTCCATGTGCATTGTGCGTTGTGTTTTTATCAAATAAATATCAAATTAATTCTGAAAATTACATAAAAATTACTTTAAGCTCCCGTTAACTTGTAGTATTTATTGTGATTTTTGGAATTAATGTTATTGCGTAGTTTATTTTCTAAAAATAAAAAACCCATAAAAATGTTGTGTATATTTTAGAAAATACATAAAAATTATAAAATTCAGTGCTAGTTTTGCCTCAAAAACCCTTCGAAAAATCCTAAAAATTACAAAATACTCAAAAACTAATAAAAATCATTAAAAATTCTAGAAAAATCAAAAAATAGGATTTTAGTTTCTATAGTTAGATATTTTTATTTACTTTTTCATAAAAATCACAAGCAGGATATTAGGGCATTTTTAATATTTTAAACATACCTTTTGGTCCATGTTGTACATTATTTTTCTTGTTTATCTCTTGTTTTATTTTTATAAAATTATATAAAAATTGGAAAAAAATCCTATAAAATCACCAAAAATATCTGAATATTTGAAAAATATAAAAAATATTTTTGTTTCCTATTTTTGAGCATTTTTTACTCCTAATAAAAATTGGTAAAGCTTACTTATCTTGTTTTCTTATTTTGAAAATATAAAAATTGCAAAAATTAAAAATCAAAAAATATGTTTTTTATTATCTGATTAGGACTACTTCTTTCATTTCCCTGATCCGTGTATTCGACACTGGTCGTCATACCAGGTTAAATAAATAACGAAGACCACTAACATTTGATTTTTTACGTTTATTGTCTTATTTATGTGGTTTTGATCGTTGAGCCTCAACCTATTGATTGGGGTCACAACGACCCTTGAATTACTTTTGATACTTCACCCTAGTTGGTGGTCCACTGACATGGGCATTATCAGCGAGAAGTTGGACCGCATCGAGATCACCGAGAAGAAGCAGTGTCAAGGCATGACTCAGATAGATCAGTTGGCACAGACCCTGAGTGACCTGAAGACCCAAATCATGTGACTCCAAGAGGCATAGACGGCTTCTCAGCCCCGTCTCAGGTCATGGGATGATCCTAGCAACAGCAGCTCGTCCTAGCACTCCGCCCCATTTCGTCAAGTCCACCACATCCAGGCGGAGCCGTTCCAATAGTTGCAGCACCAGTACTCCCAACCACCGCCATCTCAGGACACTCAGATGGTAGTGTATCAGCAGGATCATCCAGTGGCAGTTCTCCCTCTACCCTCCTACGAGCAGGAGCCGTTGATGGAAGTCAATGGGATTTGGTATGATCGACAGCAGCCAGGGATCTGCCAAGATCATCCCGGGTTCAGGTGGTCGACCGATGGTACCTCATCCCAGCAACAACCTCCTGTTCATGGTGGATAGTTCGACCAACAGCAGCACCAGCCCCAGTACTCCCACCAACCACAGCAGCAGTACTTTCAATCAGGTCCTCATCCCTACCAGCAGGGACAACAGTGGAGGCAGCACCAGCAGCAACCTCAGCAATATTCTCAGCCCCCCCATCAGTTCCAACTGTAGCCTCACTTTCAGCGAGGCAACTCGTCCGATACTCATGGGCCATCTTATGAGAACCTGACCCTTGATGATCTATCCCACCTAGTCGCAGATCAGCAGGCATCCTTTAGGAGGGAGATTGACGAGTTTCGCCAGTAGATGAGGGAAATCATCAAGGTAAAGACCGCCATACCCGCTCAGATTGAGCCCAACCTGAATAAAGAGAAAATCTGAGCAGGTACAGTTCACAGAGACCACCACTCCTAGTGATTTATTGGGTAACATTGCTTCATGCACATTTGATGTTGATTTTGTGTCACTTAGGAGCGGTAGGATGCCAGCCGGTGGTGCCTCATCTGAGCGACGGCACCACAAGGATTCAGGAGTGCTATACGAGGAGGATAACGGTGCTGATGCTACTAATGATGATGATGACGACGGTGGTGCTGAAGCCACCAAGGACATTGATCCAGCCAATGGTACCGAGGCCGTCGCTTCTCCAGATGTAGAGGGTGGTACTGACGCCACCAGATTCCCAGATGCTGAGCCAGAGTGCGGTGCGGATGCCACAAAGTCCATGTCGTGGTGGTACTGATGCCACCACTTCTCTCCCCAGTCGTGTCACCTCCACTTTTTGTATCTAGGGACTATATGAAAAACACCAAAAAAATAATAAAGGAAAGGTTTCTTCATCTTCGAGTCCATATGTGATGATTGATGATACTTGTATGGATTCCATGCCTTCTCAGCAACATGAACCTCTTCCTAGCCCTCTATCTGATGAGGGCCCATCCATCCCCTTTCCTCAAACACTTTGCTTGGAAAAGGGGAATAAAAAAGAAAATCCAAAAAAAAGATCAACAGTTGGAGTTCAGCCAGCAGATGATTGATAGATTCCATATCCAGCTAACTCTATAGGAGGCACTTAAGCACATCCATCTCTTCTAGAGGAACTTGAGAGAGAAGACCACTATCCGCAAGAAGAAGATGAACCATCAGGCAGAAATCCATGTGCTCACCCGTGCCACATGCTTCGCTATTCAGAACCATCTACCAGCCAAGAGGCCAGATGTAGGAGCTCCCTATGTCAGATGCCACATTCATAAGCAAATATTAGACTGTACGCTATTAGACAACGGCTCTTCCATCAACCTCCTTCCGACAGCCTTACTCGACCGGTTCGAGTTTGGCCCTCTTCAACAAAGCATGACAGTCCTTCAGTTTGTTGATAGATCTGTCAAGAGGCCGAAGGGGTTCTTGAAGGACGTGGTCGTCATAATTCAGGACCTGAAATTCGTTGTGGACTTCGTTGTGATGGACATGGAGATCCCTGAATATGTGACCAATACCCCCATCATTTTAGGATGTCCATTCTTGGCCACAACAAAGGCAGTATCCGACCATGATAGCAGGAAGGTATACTTTCATGTCGAGGGAGAGAGTATACAAATGGAGATGATCGATGAGACCAGAGCACAAGGCTCAGCTTGCTCAGAGCAATTCAATGATACAGAGCAAGCGACAGAGGTAGAGCGAGACGTCCACCAGGAGTGCGACTTTGTGATTCCTGATGATGAAGATGCTTGGTCTGATCTCGTTTCATGAGACCTTCTCTCACCTTCAGAGGTTGCGTATCCACAGTTCCAGCAGAGGAGAGTTCAGAGAGCATACACTTGGCCGAGGACACTTTTGAGGCTGATGACCGCGTTCAGGACAGCGAAGCAGATTTTGTGTCTTGTGATTCTGATTCAGATCGCTCGAATTCAGACATAGACTAGGCAAAATTTGATGATTTATTACCTTGTCTGATTTCTACAAAGCCAGTAGCTAGGGTGGAGAAAGTGCTAGTACCGAGTACATATACGCCAGCAGGGTTGTCTTCACCAGTTTTGCATGATCGGTGAGAGTTCTCTCATTCAGATCCGATTGCATTCACTCAGACCTTTCAGAGGCCAGATTTTCCAGCTCCCAGTTGTCCTGAACTGAAGCCTTTGCTGCAGTCGTTGAAGTATAGATTCCTTGCGGGTGAGCATGAGATGTACCCAACTATTATCTCAACAAATTTGACTGGAGAGCAAGAATCTCGTTTGATGGAGGTTCTTGAAAGGAACCACAAGGAAATAGGATGGAGTGTAGCTGATCTCCAGGGGATAAGTCTGGCCATGTGCTCCCACCATATCTATCTTGAGAAGGACGCCAAGCCATCACGTGAGTTCCAGGAACCCGAATCTTCGAGAGGTGGTCATGAAGGAAATATCGAAATGGTAGAGCACCGATTTTATCTACCCCATCTCTGACTCCAAGTGGGTTACTCCATTACATGTGATGCCCAAGAAGACGGGCATCACTATACTGGTGAGTGAGTCTGGAGAGGAGATAGCTACCCAGGTACCTAATTCTTGGAGGGTTTGTGTGGACTACAGACGATTGAATCAAGCCACCAAGAAGGATCATTTCCTGATGCATTTTATTGATCAGATTATAGAGAGGCTAGCTGAAAAGAGTCACTACTTCTTTCTTGACGGGTACTCCGGTTACAATCAGGTGGCCATAGTTCCTGAAGATCAGGATAAAACGACATTCACATGTCCGTTTGGGACATATGCTTTCAGACGGATGCCCTTTGGTCTATGTAACGCCCCAGCGACATTCTAAAGGTGCATGTTTTCCATATTCTCGGACACGGTGGGTGACTGTTTAGAGGTCTTCATGGATGACTTTTCGATCTAGGACGATGAGTTTGATGCTTGTCTTGATTGCCTAGCCCGTGTTTTTTCAGCGTCTGCGTAGAGGTTCATCTTGTTTTATCTTGGGAGAAGAGTCACTTCATGGTGACTCAGGGGATGGTGATTGGTCATATCATCTCCGACTAGGGCATGGAGGTTGATCCGGCTAAGGTGGATATCATCAGGAAACTCAATCCACCGTCCAACTTGTAGCTGTTACGGTCTTTTCTGGGGCATGTCAGTTTCTACCGACGTTTTATTCGCGACTTCAACAGGATTGCCCGACCGTTGACTCATCTGCTGACGAAAGACACCAAGTTCATTGTATATGATAAGTGTCTTGTGTCATTTGAGACTCTCAAGAACCTAGTTGTTGAGACTCATGTCCTTCAGCCGCCTGATTGGTCTTTCCCATTCAAGATCATGACAGATGTCTCCTATTTTGCCGTAGGAGTCATGCTAGGACAGAGGAGGGATGGAGTACCATTTTCCATTCACTACACTATCCGTACATTAGATGCTGCTCAGCGGAATGATACAGTCACGGAGAAAGAGATGCTAGCTGTAGTTTTTTGCTTTGGACAAATTCAGATCATATATTCTTGGATCCAAAGTGACTATCTTTATTGATCATACCGCCGTCAAGTACCTCATGGCAAAGAAGGATGCCAAGACGAGACTGACTAGATGGATCCTTCTACTCCAGAATTTTAATATTGAGATTAAGGATAAGCCTGGAGTCAAGAATGTGGTGGCGTATCATCTCTCCCATTTGGAAAATCTTGAGGAATCTAAGCAGACAGATCCTGTTACAGAGACCTTCCCAGATGAGGCAATCCTTGCTATTGCCTCTCTCCCATGGTATACCGACATTGTGAATTATCTTGTTGTCAAGAAAGTTCACAAGGTTGGCCCAGGCAGTAACTTGATACCTTCCTTGCAAAGGTCAAGTCTTACCATTTGTAGGATCCCATCCTTTATCACGAAGGAGGGGATAGTGTCTGGCATTGATGCATTCCTCAGGAAGAGCATGACATCGTCCTCACTTACTGCCACAATCTTTAGGCAGGAGGACATCATTCTGGGAGGAGAACAACACAGAAAGTGCTCCAATCTGTCCTATGGTGGCCTACCCTCCTCAAGGATTCTGATGAATTCGTGAAGAGATGTACTGACTGTCAGAGGATGGGCACCTGTGGACAGCGTGATATGATGCCGATGCAACCCATTCACTTCTGTGAGGTTTTTAACATAAGGGGCATCGATTTCATGGGTCCATTCCCTAGGAGCCAGGGATTTGAGTACATTATGTTGGTTGTTGATTATGTGAGTCGTTGGGTTGAGGTCATTCTCGCCTGAACCGCAGATGGTAAGACTGTTTGCATATTTTTTAGGAAGAATATCATTTCACGGTTCGGGGTGCCTAGAGTATTGATATATGATGGAGGTCTCATTTATCAACGATAAGGTAAAGGTCACTGCTAGCAAGTTCAGCATAGACCATCGAGTTGTCACTCCATATCATCCTCAGACCAATGGTCTTGCTGAAGTATCGAACAGGGAGATCAAGATGATACTGCAGAAGGTAGTCCGCCCAGATTGAAAGGAATGGTCACAGCTTTTGGACTCGATCTTGTAGGCATATCGGACTTCCTTCAAAACTCCTTTGGGTATATCTCCCTTTCATCTCGTTTATGGTAAGCCATGCCATTTACCTATTGAGATTAAGCATAAGTAACTATGGACTGTCACTGAGATATTATTAGATCCAAAGAGTATATGTGATCAAAGAAAGGTAGAATTGGCAGCCCTGGAGAAGTTAGAGATACGGCCTTTTCAAGCATCCTACAGTATAAGGAGCGAGTAAAGATATAGCATGATTCTCATATCAGCCATAAACAGTTTGAGCCAGATTAGAGAGTATGGTTGTTTGATGCCAGGCTTAGATTATTTCTAGGGAAATTGCAGAGTAAGTGAAAAGGTATCATACCTGGTCCGAAAGGTGCATGACAATGGTAGTATCGACATATCTGAGATGTCATCTAAGTCCATTTTTCGTGTCAACGATCAACGTCTCAAGCCATGTCTAGATTATGATCCACTGATTGTTGACGTAGTGATAAATCTCCATTCATTATTCTTTATTCTATCATTTTGGCCTTAAAAACCCTAGTAAATGCATGTCAATAGCATTATTTTACATAATAGTGTTCATCATTTATTGCATTCATTATGTAAATAACATTGTTTTTAGGGTTTTTATCAGTTGTGCCCCTTTGAGATATCACAATATCAGTTATGCCCCTTTCTTTTTTGGAATATCAGTTGTGCCCCCGACTTCTTCCACAATGATCACTTGTGCCCCTCGGGTTAGTTGTCGTCAATCCTCATCCTAAATGGCCGCTAATTTTAGGGATACATAGGTAATTAATTTAAAAATGAAGGGTGAAAAATATTTTTCTTCTCACTTTCCTCTTCTTCCTCCATCCAATTTCTTCTTCTTCCTCCCTCCCCTCCAGGCCCGCCTCCCCCTCGCTGCCTTTCCCCCTCCAAGCCCTCCTAGCTCCTCCCTTTGCCTAGATCCCCTCCGCCCCTGCACCTCCGTCTGCCCCGGCACCTCCCTCCCCTGCCCCCGCACCTCTCCCGACCCACAAACCTGCCCCTCTTCCCCAAAGTCATCCCCCCACCTGTGCACCTCTACCCAGCCTGCACAACTCCCCCTCTGCCCCGATGCCCTCCCCTCTGCCCGTGCACCCCCTCCCTCACCCCAAGGTCCGCCCCGGCACCTCCCTCCCATGCCCGCATACCTCTCCCCATACACGCACCTCCCCCTACGCCCCAAGGTTGTCCCCCCCGCCGGTTGTCCCCCGCCCCTGCACCATCACCCAGCGTGCGCACATCCCCTCCACCCCGATGTCCTCCCCTCCTCCCATGCACCCCCTTCCCCGCTCTGAGTCCTGCCACGTCCTCGCACCTCCATCCCATGCCCATACACCACCCCATCAGCCTCGAGGTCCTCCCCCAGCTCCCGCACCTCCACCTAGCCCGCCCCCGTACCAACACCCAACTGCAACAGCGTCTGCAGCCTTCCCACCTCCAGTTGCTTCCCTAGCCTGCTGCCTCATTGAAAGTCGCCCTCCTTACCCCTGGTCGACGCCCTCCTCCCACCCCTCCTCGTCCCAAGGTCGACCCCCTCCTCCCCCTCCACTGTCACACCAAGTCCACCTTCACAGCTCCCCCTTTACCAGTTCATCGACAACTTGGCCCCTCCATCTCCCTTCCGCCCATCGTATGGAACCTGTGCGCTTAGATGTCGGTCCAATTCGACAAGTTCGACCTGGAAATAAGCGCCGAGATCGTGATCGACATCACGCAGATCGAGAGTGATGCATTTCCTGTCGGATCGAAGGTCATGAGGTTGTTGGAGAAACTCAAGATCGACGAACTGTAAGGAGAAGGAGGAGGAGGGTCAAAAGAGGAAGATGGGTGGGGGTGTCTGGACACTTATGCCCCTCTAAATCACACCATGGCTTGAAAATACCTTGGTTAAGTTCAACTTATTGATGGTTAAAGTAACAGAGGGGCGCAAGTGATAGAAGAGTAAAAAGTCGGGGGCACAACTGATATTCCCAGAAAGAGAGGGGCATAACTGAAATTGCAATATCTCAGAGGGACACAACTGATAAAAACCCTTGTTTTCAATACCAAAATTATAGAATAAAGGAAGAAAAAAGAAGGAATAAAATATTGAAGAACTTTTATGACCCTAAACCCCGAGACCAAGTCAAGAATTGAGTTGGTTGACAAGGAATAAAGTAGAGGGAGATAAGGGCCAAAAATACAATAAAACCCAAATTCTTTTAATCATTTATTTATTCAATTTTACACCTATTTTATTCTTTATTATTTATTCAGCAAATAAAGAAACTTTGAACATAAAAGTTGTAGATAATAATGTAAATAAAAATAAAAAAATGAGTTTGTACAAAAATAAAACACAATGTGCATTTTATACACAGAATAAAAAGCCAGAAACCAAACTTCACAAACCGATATCTTTCAAAAAAACTCAAAACATGACAAAATCACCTCTAATTGTGTATAACTTTTCACGAGCTATTTAAGTGGTGGTGGTTTTATATTATTTGGAGTTACTGTGTAAAAGTTAGGTTTTTGACCCCTATTGTACATTCTACCGATTAAAATATCCATTCTATTCATCTCTTGTTATTTTATAACTTCATATTTTTATAATTTTGTAAATATTATTTATAACACATATGTATATTAAAATTAGAATAAAATCAAAAAGAACATGCAAAATAAAATAAGTCTATGAGAATACATAGATAAAATACATATGTCATATATGTATATAGATAAAAGGGAAATACATTCTTTCATTCGTTTATTCTTTATATTTTTATAATATTGTAAATACTATTTATATTTTATTAAAAATACAAAACTATAATAAAAATCATCAAAATACATTAAAATGGAATCATATATATAAAAATATAGGTAAAATACCTATAAACATACCTATACAATACACATATCTATTTATGTAAGTATATAAATAACATCATAAAAATAAAATAAAAATATATTTATACTCATAAAAATAATTTATAAATATATAAAATAAAATAATAAAATAAGAAAATAAAATATACAAAAAAATAAAATGTATAAAACATAGATGAATATACCTATAAATACCCTATTAGAAATTAACTACTAATAAATAAAGCCAATAAATAAATAAAAATCATAATAACATACTACATAAAATAATAAACATTTTTTATTTTATACTCAAAAAATAATAAAATAATTTATTATTTTTAATTAATTATTTCTGATTAAATATGTTATTTTATCTTTTAGCGGGCACGCGTGGCCCAATAGGAAGCCAAGGACTATTGACCTCCAGTCAACTTCCCCTACGCTTCTGACTTCTGTCAGAAATATTTTCCCCCTATTTTCCTGCATTTTTCCCAGATGATACATCGCTCCATCACTCTCAATCGCTTCATGAAAATCATCATTACTCAACCGTGATCCACGTCGGACCTGTAGATAGCTTGTACATACGATGTATTCTTTGATTTCCTCCAGTCAAATAAAGGTGCCTCAATGTTTATAAATAACGACCTCCTTCTTCCTTCTCAAATTTGGTCATTTTCCTACGTCCTAAAGACCCTAGGATTGGTCTAGCGTGCACCCCCGTGACAGGGGGATGTCCCCTGAGCTCCACGGCGGCTTGAGGATCCCACGATGCCGCTCCAGCGACATCTCTGCTCCTTGGCCCCGGCCAGGTATGAGCTACGCACTTTATTCATTCTAGGTAGAATTTTGTTTCAGCATTTTATTTATGCAATTAGATTAGCATTTAACCTCTAGGATTAGTGTAAAATTCATTGTTCGTAGTTCGCCGGAGCTCCGCTCCGGCGAACGATTCCACTGTGATTCCGCCTTTGATCGACCCTTGACTGCCCCCATTTCGTTTCCCAACCAGTTCTCCATGCCCAACCACCTTGTAGCTAACCTGATCGAGTTTCGATCAGCGAAACCCCGCTCCACCTCCGTCGCTCACTGGAGCAGGTCCATCTCGCCTCAAATCGCCTCGATTCTCCACAAATAAAATCCTGGACCTCCCACCTATTCCTCGTGATGCTTTTGCATTTTTCGCAGGTCCAGAAGGCTCCATCTGAGGAGCTTTGACTGTTGGAAGAAAGGCCCACGTCAAGCACCTCACCAGATCATTTTCGAGCACTTGGACCTCGATTGAAGCCATCATTGGACGCAGAAGACTCCCAGGAATGAGAAGAGAACCTCGGCAGAGGGAATGGAGGTCGGAGGAGCTCGCGCGGTCAGATCCAAACTCGCCCCAGGCGAGTTTATCCCCAGTTCATCGAGCCATCTTCCCCACCGTCGGATGAAGGAGGCGCCCCAGATTGAACCTCAGCCATTGGATGTTGCCCCGATGTCACCGTCATATCATTCCCTACGATCTATAATCCAGGTCGTCCAATGGTGAAGCGTCATCCACCTTGCGAGCATGACACGTGTATAAGTGAAGCCATCCAGAACTTCCGTGTGCACGACTTTAGGGGAAAATTGTATATCCAACCCCTACCTTTTTTATATTTAATAATTAGTTCTGTAAATAAAATTTTACATTGTAAATAAATAAGGCATTTTATATTTAAGCCTCTAAGCTTTATGAATTTGCACTTTGGTCCCTGTCAGCATTACGAGCAGTCCCCACGTGACAGTGGAAATTTTGCATAGTAAACCCTAGCATAACCCTGGCATTTTTGTATATTGTAAATTAGTCGCTAAAAATTAAATAAATATTTTATTATCTTGGGTAAATTGCATCGATGCCCCTAAGGATTATTTTATTTGCAGTTATGTCCTTATCAGGACATATATTTTGTGTGTTTTTTCTATTTATTAAAAATAGCTATTAAGCTCTTAAAAATGCAAAAAATAGGGATAATTGCTTCATGTCATACACTTTCACACCCATATTTTTAATTGACATTTTTTGCATTTAATCTATTTATTAAAATTAAAAAGGATCCTAAATAATCCCTGTCTAATTTATAAAAAAACAAAAAATAGAAAAACATTTTAAAAAATTCCAAAAAAAATATATATGGTATATTTTGATATTTATTGAGTTCAGAAAATAAAAACTCCTAAAAATAAGAAAAAGAAAATTAAAAAATCAGAAAGCTCCAAAATCTAATAAAAAAATATAAAAGTTCTACAAAAATACCAAAAAATATTTTTCTATTTTATAATTAGCTACATGTTATTATTTATGTATTAGAACTAATTTGGGTAATCTGGAACCATTTATTATTTATAAAAATCCAAATCAATTTCAGATTGTTTATTTAATCCCTTATTTGGGGTATTTTTTATTCTAAAGATATACAAAAATTATCGAAAATTCCAGAAAAATAAAAAATTAGAAAATTATAAAAATCCAAAAAATATTATTTACTATATTTTGACTATTTTTACATATTTTTAACTATATAGTATTTATACATATACATATATATTATATTTAAATAAAAATAAATAAAAAAATGAAAATTATAAAAAGAAAATATAAAATTATAAAAAAAATAAAAAAAATAAAAACCCACAAAAACAATAAAATGGACAAGAGATACATAACGGAATTTTTGTGCATTGTATTTTGTCTCCTCCTCCCGTTTGCTCCTAATGTTACACGTGCTTACACCTATACGCATTTGCATGTAGAGTTATAATAAATTTTAACTCCATATTTTTTAGATTTAATTGCTTTATTTATATTGTGGGTCAATTGTTGATTAAAATCCGAGGCTTCTGTTGGTCACCACAGCGACTGCGTTCCCGCCTTGTGTCGAATGCACGGTCGATGATTATTCTCGGGTTTATCACGTAGCCCTGATTCATTTTGCATGAGATGTGGTCTTTTGACTCACATCATTTGCATCTCATGTTTGATTATCCTTGTCCTCCGCCCTTGTATAGATCCAGATGTTCATATCACACATTATTTTGTCTAACACCCCATTTGCATATATGATTATGCTATACTTAGGGTGTACTTTACCCTAAGTATAGGGAGGATGTCAGATTTTGGATTATTCTTTTGATTCTTTTTACCTCTGTTTTGCTGCCTATTTTTAGGGATATTTTACCCTAAGTATAGGGGAGGTAGACCTTGTACATTCTATCACTCGATTTTCCCTTTGTGTACAGTCTGCTATACTTAAGATTACTTGATCTTAAGTATAGGGGGATCACCGACTTCTATTCATTACATTCTTTTATTTGTCATTGTAGTATAGCCTTTCTTTTCACTTCCCGATACTAAGCACGAGTTATGTCTTCTTCATCGCTCTTTGATCACTCTGAGGAAATCGTTCGAGCTAAGTATATGAGGGTGTCGTATATATTACATATATACTTTAGCCATAACTCATACTTTGTGTGAGTATGTCAATAAATAAAATGGATAAAATTCACAATCCTAAAAATCACAAAAATCACAAAATTTTAAGCTTTTTCATGTACATATTTTTTTTGCACATACATAGTTATTTATAAAAACTATTTTTGTAGAAATGTTTGTAAAAACATTTTGATTGTGAAAAGTCTGTAACTATTTTTGTATCAAAATTATGTATATAATACAAAATTTTTGGAAAATATTTGAAAAATACAAGTTTGCAAAAGCTCTTTTGTAAATATTTGCAAAACTCTGCATTCATGCATGCATTCAAATATTTTTAAAAAGTTTACACATTTTCAAAAATTTTGCATATTTTCAAAAATTTTGCATAAAAGATTTTTGTATATACTTGTATATTCTTCTGAATCATAGTTGACATTTAAACTAGTCTGGAATTAAATTGGAAAATAGATCTTGGTTAAGACCTTAACTCACCTAATTCTAAGAGGAACCTTATAGGATTTGGGGTTAAGACTTTTCAGGTCCATTAGTGACTTAATTATTTGAGTCCACTAGGCTATGATCACATGTCATATTGATGAGGCCAAGTAGAATATTTAACAACGTACACATGACTCTCACTGACAGTGGCTTTATTTGGACTAGCACTTTACTCCACACAGATGAGGTGGTAAGGAGGCAGTTTCCTTTAGCTTGGGGTAGCATACGAGGGTAGTACTTCTAGGCGGAACCTCTCATCTTCCTTTAGGGAGGGAAGTACACCTCAACTTGGTCTAGCGGTGTTGAGGTCTAAAGACAGGAGTTGTGGGTTGTAATAATGCTTCAAAAGAAGGATAGTCTACTGGCTCAAGAAGAAAAAGTCTTTATGTATATATGTTGCACCATGTAGATATGTTGTGCATATGCACGTTCAAAAATAATGTGCAAAAGAGAGAAAAACTCTAAAAAAGTGGAAATGCCTGTTAGAAAATAAATTGCCTACCGGAGTGTGTATAGTCAAATAAAGCAAAGCTTATGTTACACCTTCTCATCTCATGAAGCTTGCAGCGGGAGACTTAGCTACACTGGTTGGGCTCCTAGGGATACGTGGCTACACTATCTATGGTCCATTCTCTTCTTTCCACCTCTTGTTGAGCCGGTTGAACTTGACTTAGAAGGGAATACCCCGCTCCTCAAGGAAAGAGCTTCTAGACTAGGGCATTAGAGTTACCTTACTGAGGGAGGCTGTTGCCTTGTCATTTCTGAGGTGGGGAGCTAAAGATCACATACACCGTACAAGGAAAAATTCATGGTCGTTAGAGTTTGTGTATGTAGACTTGTTCTGATCTGGATTATTGACGAGTCTTAACCATAGAATGGTGGAACTTAGAGGTTGTTGAGTCTTAAGCCTAGGTCCAAATAAGATTCCGACAAACTAATAATCCAAAGGTCTGACTGAGCTCCATACTTCAATTTAATAAAGAGAAGTTTAATAATCAATCTTGATTCTCCTTCATTTTCTGTTCTTCTCTTTTTCACTTCTTTTTCAAATAAGTGTTTGCTAAAGGGCTAACAAAGGTAAAGTATAGGGGGATGATGAATCCATGATTCTCACTCTTTATTCTTTTATTTTAGCTATTTATCCTGGCAAAGCATCAAGTAAATAGGTGTAAATACAATAAGTTAGCATTCAACATGCATGTTTTAACATTGTATAATTAGCATGTATTTGTGCAAAAATAAAAGAATAAAGGAAAAGAAAAAGAAATAAGGTATTTAAAATAAATACAAAGTGACCCAAACCCCAAGAGAAGGTCAAGCCTTGACTTGATCGCCAAAATAAAATAAGTAGAGAGAGATAGTGCCTACTCTTTGTTGTACATACTACCTATATATGTAAATAATTATTTTTGATAAAATAAGAATATACTATTCTTTTTACCTCCTCGTATATAGTCCTAAAAATAAAACAAAAATAAAATAAAAATCAAAAATAAAATAAAAATAAAATCCTTCTTACATGTACAAAATACATGTATATTTGTCACTCTCTATTTATGTTGTACCTATAAATAGATCATAAAAATAAAATAAAAATTGTTTTATGCTCCTAAAATTATGTTGTAAATAAATAAAATATAAAATAAGGGTATTTGGGTAAAAATAACAACATAAAAATTATTGTACAAAATACATAGGTATATTATACCTGCATATAATACTGTGTATTGTTATAGACTAATTTTTTTTCATAAAAAAAATTAAAAATGACAGAAAAATATTTAAAAATAATAAACATTTTTCATTTGATTCATTTTTTAATTTTAAATTCATTTATTATTTTTAATTTAATTTTCTTTATTTTTCTTTTATGATTTGTCATGTAGTCTATTTTGTCCTTTTCATCGCCCCCTCTGATTGGGCCACATTGGATCGTTGACCCCGGTCAACTAGTCTCCTCGTACCCCATCTGCATCAAGTCGGGTTTTTGGCCAAACTTCTCCAATTTCTCTAGACCTGACCCGATCTCCTCTTCACCCAAATCTTCGCTCCGGATTGAGGGTGCAGATCCCTAACCCTCGCCCGATGATCCCTTGCTCGATCCGCGCCTCGGTTCGTGGGCGCCATCCCCATCTTCTCAGACCCCCACGCCTATATAACCTGCATGACCCCCTCCTTTTCTGCCACCTTTGGTTGCGCGACCTCCTCCTGTGCACCCGACCTCATTTCCCAGAGTGACAGCAAGCGAGAGGGAGGGCGAGGGGCTCTTTTTGAGCGTGGAAACCCTAGGTCCGGTGAGGTTTCGACCTTAGCTCCGCTGCAAGGAGCCAAGCCCTTGGCTGCACTGGCCATCGAGGTTAAAACCCCTATGGACTCCATCTGTAACCCCTAGGTGACTTCATCCACCTCCAAGTACCTTCGATATCCTATATTTTTGCGTGAATCATTCATTTACTTTGTCGAACAGAGCACTTCCTACCACCATACCCATTCCATCATTTCGCCGCACTCTGACATTCATACTCCCCGCTCCAACTTCCTTTCGCTTCTACGATCGCTCAGCAACCTCCCACGTCGCTACGGCCCTCGGTTTGGAGCCCCCACATGGGTCGAACCCCTTACTCGTCGGAGACCTGGCCATCCACTGACCCCCTCTTTGGTTTGTGATGTTTTGTGCATTCTAACCCTCGCCAGAGGATTCCCTTCCGAGCATACATTGTACCATGCAGGTTTTGTATGCTACTATACCTCATCTAAAGGTCTCGAGGAGTTTTGGAGAACCCCTGGATGACTGTGCACCCCCTGGACCTCTCTCCTGGTCCTGGGCCAATCGTAGCTCTCCTGCAGCTACGGAATGAGCTCACCGATCGATCTCACACCTCCGTGGCTCGAGAGAATGCCGGAGGCACGTACCATCAACGAAAGAAACTCGTCGGAGGCGAGTTCTTCCATACTACCCCTCCGTTGTCCGATCGAAGAATCCCCCGGTTCTAATCCACGCCATCCAGTTTTGGGGAATCTCCGACCGTCAGATCTATCTGGAGATCTGATCAGAACCGTCCATCGTCGAAGCGTTGTCCATCGATCTTGACCGTTCATCCATTAAGTGGATCGCCTTCGACCGTCGAATAGCTCTTAATAAAGGGTAATTTGCACTTAGACCCTTCTCTATTCTGTTGTTATTTCCAGGCCCTGTAAATATTTGTCGTAGTTATTTTGCTTTGGATAATTTGCAGTCATACCCTTGTACTTTTTTATATTTGCATTTTAGTCCTATTTACACACTTTTCTATATTCACGCACATTCTAGCTGGTGTATTTGCATGATATAACCTCGTGCTTTTGACTGTTATGTTTTGAATAGAACTTTTCAGATATTTGCAGTTATGACCCTGTGTGTGGTTTATTAAGCATGTGCATGAATTAATTGGACAAATTGCAAGTTTAGACATGTTCTTTTTACGATTGTTATTATTTGGTCCTGAAACTTCATGTTAATTGCAAGTAGGTCCCTGCGCACTATGTGTTGTGTTTTTTATCAAATAAATATCATATTAATTCCAGAAATTACACAAAAAATAATATAAGCTCTCGTTGACTGTAGTATTTATTGTGATTTTTGGAATCAATTTTGTTGCATAGTTTATTTTCTAAGAATAAAAAACCCACAAAAAATGCTGTCTGTTTTAGAACATATATAAAAATTATCTTCAAAATTCCAAAAAAAAAATAATGTTAGTGTGTTTTTGTATGATTTATCTTCAGTACCAGTTTTGCCTCAAAACCCTCCGAAAAACCCTAAAAATTACAAAAGACTCAAACATCGATAAAAATCATTAAAATTTCTAGGAAAAATCAAAAAATAGGATTTCGGTTTCTGTAGTTAGATATTTTTGTTTACTTTTTCATAAAAAATCACAACTAGGACATTGGGGAATTTTTAATATTTTAAATCTGCCTTTTGTCCAGGATGTACATTGTTTTCCATGTTTAGCTCTTGTTTGATTTTATAAAATCATGTAAAAATTGGAAAAATCTCACAAAATCACTAAACAACATCTAAATATTTAAAAGACGTAAAAATATTTTTGTTTCCTATTTTTGAGCATTTTTTACTCCTAATAAAAATTGTTGAAGCTTGCTTGTCTTGTTTTCTTATTTTGAAAAAATAAAAAATGTAAAATTAAAAACCATAAAAATATACCTTTTATTCTCTGATTAGGATTACTTCATACATTTCCGTGCTCCTTGTATTCGACCCTGGTCTCTATACAATGTTAAATAAATAGCGGGGACCGCTAACATTTGATTTTGTGCATTTATTGTCTTATTTATGTGGTCTTGATTTTTCTTGTTGAGCCTCGGCATATTGATTGGGGTCACAACGACCCTTGAATTAGATACTTCATCTTAGTTGGTAGGCCGCTCATCATGTGTGCAGAGGGGTTCTTGGGTTCTAATGCAGATAAGTGGATGGAAGTTATAGCAAAGGTTGTTGGGTTTGAGATAGAGGATGTTGAAGATGGGGGTTGTCAGGGCTCCATCTAGAAATGGTGTAAGGACTAGGTGATACGATGTAAGGCTTAGGGTCGATAGGGTTTTCTGGTGATGTTGGTAGTTTGTATAGGATAGGCAGATTTAGATGTATGATGGGATGAAGGTTGGGAGAATAGGCTTGTAGATAAAGCGATGTGTCCTTGGAGGTTCATCTGGGAGTTGACCGAAGAGGGGTAGAGGGGATCTGGGATGATGAGAGTGATAGGTATTCACTGGGTGGTTCAGCAGATGCGGAGATGGAGGAGTTGACCATGTTCAATGAAGGAGAGGATGAGGTAGAGAGAATGGTCCAATCAGAGAATGTGTAGACCGTGAAGTTGACCAAGCCAACGGTAGTCAACTGAGTGCAGGCAAGGGCGAATAGGAGGCTGCCAAGTGGTAGAGGGGGACTAAAGGTTGACCAATACACATGACTTGATCACAAAAATCAAGAGATATAAGTTCAAAGATAAATAGAAATAAAATATGAAATGACTTAAAATTTAAAACTATTGAAAATGAAAGTAATAGATCTTGAATGTGTGTGTATGCACGTATTTGTGTTCTTTTGTTCTTAATAAATAATGTAGATATAATACTATACTATATTAATATAATACTCATATATAATTCCTTTTGTACTAAGTTAGTTAATAGTAGAAATATATAGATAAATATCTACATATATGTAGAATGCATTTATTTTTTTTCATTTTCTTTGCTCAGTCTATTTTTCAAATTTTCATTCTTTTGTAGTTAACTTATATACCTAACATCTTTACAAATCAAAAAATAAATAAAGAAAGAAGAATTATTTTTATATAAAATTTAGAGATTTTTATTGGGTGTGTGTATATATGGATGCTTTCTCTTTCTTTTAAAATCATTTTCTTGAGTTTTCTCATTTTTTATTTTGTTTCTTTAATAATTAACATACATAGTATATCTGTAAATGCAAAAATAATTAACTTGAAAATAATTATTTTTCTATGTGAAACAAAAATATTTTAAATGAATATTTTATAAATGTACTCTCTAACTCTCTCTCACTCTCTCTTTTATTTTTACTTTTTGTCTTTTATATATTTAATATTTTTTGTTGGTTTTTATATGCTAATTAATTCTTAGTGTATATAAATGCATGAATGCTAATAATGCAAAATAGATGAATGCATATGTTTGTTATGATTTCTAGCTCAGTTTCCGGCTCTTAGGTGAATGAAATATTGTTCATCACCCACCCCATACTTGAACTTTGCTAGTTCCATAGCAAACACTTACTAGAGGAATGAGTTCAAAAGGAAAGTGAAATGAATTTGGGTTCTATACCGAATTCATGAACATATAGAAAGATCTATTATGGATGACTTCGGATAGATAGTTATTTTTTTCCATTTAATGTATCCAATGCTATTGAAGAAGGATGGTCGGTTACTTGATTGTCCTTCAACATGATTATTAACATATGTTGAACTCATTGTTCCGAGCGAACAACAATTACTCATGATTGACCTAACCTAGAACTGATACCAAACAAAGGAACACTGGAGGGGTGTGAGTAGTGTTTATATGGAAAAATGATCAAATTTAAACAAGTAGCTCAAAGAATAAAAACCACAACAAGTATACCATAGTACTAATAGATTTATAAGGGTTCGCCCACTTTTAGATAATATCCTATGCTTGAGCTTGGCCTACCTAGGGTTTACAAACACTTCACTAAAGCAAAGCATTTCTAATGTAGTCCAAACCATTTACAAAGCACACATTTTATCAAAATTTATCTTCTACATAAGAAGAAAGGTTTTCACATAGAACACCTTCTGAGGCAAGCAATCTCAACCAAATTTATCTTCTACACAAGAAGAAAGGATTTCGCACAAAACGCCCCAATGTACACAACCTCATCAAGGATTTGTCTTTTGATTAGGAAGAAAGATCTCCACATACATCTTTTAGCCAAGAAAAAAGATAAACATGGTTATTCCAAGAAATCCTTGGAAACATGCATAAATGAAAATGGAAATCGAGAGTGACTTCTGAGTAGAAGGATGTAGTAACAGAAAGACAGGAGCCACAAAGAACGTCAAGAATAGAAAGAACTTTTCTTAGCAATGGCTCTTCTTTAGCACATAAAGGCTTCTAACAAGAATTAAGAAAGTAGTGGTTAGCAGCAAACTTGTGCTCTTGGTGTGTATTTCAAGAGTAGAGAGTAGGGTCCTTTATAGGCATAAAGGTGCCTGGCGAATAGGAAAGTATCAAAAATATCGCAAGAAAATGGTTGAGAAAAGTCTACAATCTACTAGTGTACCGATGCACAAGTGACTTGCACTGGTGCAACAATAGCAAAATACACTACGAATAGTGTTCAATGACTAGTATGTACCGATGCACAAGATTTGCCCAAGAGCATGAACATATACAAACTTAGACACCTTGGGAAAAAATGACTGAGTTAAAATATCCAAAGTTCAAAAGTGCACAAGTAAATATTGGGATTGTACCGGTGCAACAATAATAAGTATGGATTCCAATATGAATGTTATCAATGTATAGTAATTATGTACCAAGGTGTAGGGTGAATGCCACTATTATGGACTAGTGCAGAGAGTCTTGTAGCAGTACAATAGTAAGTGAAACTTATGCATGTTAAGAGCATTCAAGCATATACTAGTAATCCATGATCTATTTACATGTATAACAGCAGAAAAAATAGATGTTTGTGTTTGTTAACTAAGTTTTTTACAAACTAGATCTAGAGCTACTACAAATTGTTTCAATTAATAAAAAAACGACATGCTTGAAGTTGCTTTCTCTTTGGATGAAAAACTCAAGAGCTTCTGAACACGTCATGCATCGATTCTAGTTTTGATCCTTAGATATTGTCTTTCTTTTTCAATCAAGCTTAAGGATAAAAGCTGCTTTGTAGACACTATGTAGCCTGCGTTACAAGATGTTCGTCGCAAAAAAATAATTGTTTGCACAATCAATTTTTTTATATATCTTAGAGTTAAGAAATAACTTGAAGACTTCAAGTACGGAAATATATTTTATCTATTAATCAAAAGTCTTAAGAGAAATCTTTTAAGGACAGATGTTTTGACAACACGAACATGCATTGCTAGTATGCGCATGTGCCTTAGAGTTTGTCTAGCTTAGGCTTCATGAAAACAAAGAACTCGATCTCGGCGAAAGACAGACCGCATCCTCAACAAGGCTCGAATACCATGTTGCTTGAAGACAAATAAGAAAACCATCAAAAAGAAGATAGAGATCTACGTCAAAATCGTATGTTGAGGGAAAACCAGGGGGCATAAATCTCTTTACCTGAGATCAGACACTCTTCACTAGAATGAATGTCAATGATGGAGGATGATGACAATATATAGAGAAGAATTGGTAAATAGTCGCTCATTTATAGACATGTTTACCCATATAAACAAAAGACAACTCAACATAATTATGTTATTTGATCACTTAATTGAATAACATAATTACGTTGAGTAATTGATCTAGTGAGTACTGCAACACCGATGTCTAACACGAGAAGATGCCAAACTTGGAAAGTTGAGGAATGATTGATGTGAATACTAAATGACCAAGGGTTGCATTGGTTGAAGGGCCATATCCACTTGGAAACAGAAGGTGTCTAATAATGATTCAATGGCTACCACATAGAGAACATGTTGAAATTAGAACAAACATATGATGATCCATCTTAATAACAAATATATATATATATATATATATATATATATATATATATATATGGGAAAAGGGAGCCTACACCCATGTGTAGGTAACTTACCTACACCCAACTCTTTTTCCCTCAAATTTTTTTATTTTTTTGAATTAATTCCTTGGGGAATTTAGATCACAATATATCACCATATCGTCATTCAAATTTCAACTTATTTCGAGACTTCTAACATATCCATCATGACAGCCAAATTTTAACGGTCTCAGATTTGCTGAAATCGGCCCCTTCCGATGGAGCTGTTAGGAATCTCTGTTTTACATGAAATTTGAAACATACATTTCATTTAATATTCTAAGTAAATCCCCTAAATATCCATTTCAAAAAAATCAAAAAAATTAATAAACAAGAGGTGGGTGTAGGTAAGTTACCTACACATGGGTGTAGGTTCCCCAATCCCTATATATATAGGAGATATTTCCAATGAGGTGCACCTTTCCTGGGTGCATGGAAAGCCCACCATCCTAACCACCCATAGTCAATCTGATAGTTATCATTAATGGCTCGTTATCTATATTTTTTAAATGTCGAAAAACCCATTATGGTCATTTTGGTATATTCTATATTTAGAATGCAACAAAATATCTCCTAAATTATCTCAAATCTCTCTCTCTCTCATGTCTCTCTCTCTCTCGACGACGGCTCTCTCTCGACGACGACTCTCTCTCCTGTCTCTCTCTCGACGACGGCATGTGGGAGGAGGCTGCTCCGACGTCCTCCATCGCCTCCCCAACAGATCACGTTCACCTACGTCGCGAAGATCATCGATGACGGTATGTGGGAGGAGGTTGGTCGATTCCAAAGGTTCAAACGTCGGAGATCGTGCTGGTGGATGCGAAGGTAAGCGGGGAGGGGAGGAAAAGGTTGAAGGAGTGCGTGGAAGGTGTGTGGGCGGAGGAGGACGTGCATGGAGGAGGTGGGTCGTGGAGGAGAAGGACGGAGGATGTGCGAGTAGAGAGGATGCTGGAGATGGAGCGCGTGCCCAGGTTTTTACAATATAATGACCTATTTTGCATTCTCGAGTTTTTTTTTTACAATAACATATCGTATTTTACAATAGTATATCATCTTTTTACAAATTTCAGACTGTTTTTTTACATTTATACGCGTGGAGGAGGTGGATCATGGAGGAGACGGTTGAAGGAGTGCGTTAATGGAGGTGTGTGGGCGGAGGAGGACGTGCATGGAGGAGGTGGGTCATGGAGGAGAAGGGCGGAGGAGGTGCAGGTAGAGAGGATGCTAGAGATGGAGGGCGTGCCCAGGTTTTTACAATATAGTGACCTATTTTGCAATCTCGAGTGTTTTTTTACAATCCCAGATCGTATTTTACAATATAAATGACCTATTTTGCAATCTCAGATTGTTTTACAATCTCGAGTTTTTTTTACAATCTCAGATCATATTTTACAATTGCATATCATTTTTTTACTAACTGTGATCTTATTATACAATGCAGGATGCAAAATTACAACAGGGATTCGAATTTTACAAAGATGCTTGGCATTTGTGAAAAACGTACATAATAGGATCTGATGGATTTACAATCTTCATTCAGATTTTACAAAACGTCCATGATCTTTTACAATAGTATTATCAAAATTACAATTATTATAATATAAATATTACTAATTGTGATTTTATTTTACAATGCAGGATGCAGTTTTACAATATCAAGCGGAATTTTACAAAAACATCTGCTATTCTACATTGCGCGAAAATGCTACCATGTTGGCGAAAATTCAGTAACTAAAAGGCAATAAAAAATACCAAATCAGACACGCTAAAAATGGAAAAATATAAAGACGAAATGAATTTCAAATTCGAAATTAAATTCAAATTTAAAACGAAAATGTATGGACTAAAATACCCTTTTGAATGAAGAACCGCTAGATCGAGATCTAACGGATCTCGTGATGGGCTTTCCATACACCCAGGAAAGGTGCACCTCATTGGAAGGGCCCTCTATATATATATATATATATATATATATATATATATCTGAGGAAAGGGACCCTGCTCTTGAAAGCAGGTAGGTTGCCTGCTCACGAGTTCTCCACCGTCCGATTGCCCATGCCTCAATCGTTTGATCCTGCTCCTCCACGCCCAATAATCGATCTCTCTCTCCTGTCTTTTCCGTGTCAGATTCCCCTTCTCTCTCTTTGCTATTATTCTCATCTTCTCCTCCCTCTCTACAGCGACTCGGCACTCCCTCTCGTCAGCTGTTACTCTCCTCTGGTTCCATGGACTGCCCTCTTCTCGCGGTTTCGCTCCTCATCGGCAGCTCATCTCTCCTTGTCGACCTCCCATTGGCTGCTCCTCCCATCTTCGTCGCCGAAGCCATCAACGTTGATTCTGGCATCCATGAACAGGACGTTGAGGGTTTCGTCATTGAGGGCGAGACCTTCTAGGATTAGTACTCCATCCCGAGCAAAAGTTCGGAGTTGTCCCTCGACCTGATCCTCACAATGCAACGCCTGAAGCTCATTCTCGAGATAGTATTCTTCAAAGACGTTGGCATTAGACAGTGCCTCTAACAGTTAAAGAGGATCTTATCCACCATGAACTTTATTAATAGTAAAAAAAGATTACAGGATAGTGGATTAGGGGTGATGAAGAGAATTTAGATTCAGTGTGAACATGATCTCTATACCAACGTAGGTATCAGCTTCCAAGGTGTTGCAGGAGACCTGCAACCACATCAGGAGCTTGCACCGGGAGGTTGACGACCTTAGTGAGTGGCTGTCGAAGCTCTTGGCCACGACAGAGATGAGTAGCGCCCAGGCGACCATAATTAAGAGTTTACTTATGCAGTAGGTCATACGTAGTTCTTTTCCAGATTTGCATTAGTTGCTCTCTACCCTTTGGTTTTATCTTATTAGGCAAAACTAAGCCCCTCAGTTGATAATGGCAGACCTCCTTGCGAGTCAATTTCTTGTCTAATGATCATGGTATGTAAGGACCCAGATGATCTGAAGGGCGGCATTTATTGAGTAATCCTCTATGGTAATTTTATCATTTGTGATGTGGTAGAACTTCTGTGTGTACCTTCTACTTGTTCGTTTTGTTTGACGGCACGATTCACGGCCGATGTTCTAGTTTCACAAATTACAACAGGCAACCAACTATCCAACAACACACAGAGACAGATATCATGTTCACCAACGCGAAATCGAAGAATCTATTGCGACGATCCATATGAGGAGGGGTAGAAGAAGCCCTACCTGTACGGTTCTATCGGGGGTCAACCGATCTGGTAATGAGTTTGAAACAAATCATTTTACAGAAGATCACCATAGTAGAAGATCTCCATAGTAGAAGATCTGCTTTACTAAAAATGTCATTAAACATAGACATGAGAGAAACATGATATTATCTTTTATTATGAAGTCTAAACTTTTCTTTTGTTGTAGCTTTCTTCTTATGGTGTTTCTGCAGGAAATCATTTTTATTTGTCGTCAAAACCTTCATCCTCTCCAGCTTCCTAGATATGTTGTGAACCGAGAGACAGGTTTATTGTTCAATGGTACGAGATTTTCTTCTTTAAAGAGTAGATGGATTAATTTTGTTGTGCTATGGTTATAGAATCACTAGGATCTGGGTCATACAGATGCAAATTGTCACATTATACTCATCTTACTACGTGGATCTTTTATATGTAATCAACTAAGATTGCCTAGTCATGCACCTCCGAACATTTGCTCGGGATGGAGTACTAATCCTAGAAGGTCTCACCCTCAGTGACGAAACCCTCAACGTCCTGTTCATGGATGCCAGAATCAACGTTGATGTGGCTTCGGCGACGAAGATGGGAGGAGCAGCCAATGGGAGGCCGGCAAGGAGAGATGAGTTGCCGATGAGGAGGGAAACCGCTAGAAGAGGGCAGTCCATGGAACCAGAGGAGAGGAACGGCTGACGAGAGGGAGTGCCGAGTCGCTGTAGAGAGGGAGGAGAAGATGAGAATAATAGCAAAGAGAGAGAAGGGGAATCTGACACGGAAAAGACAGGAGAGAGAGATCGATTATTGGGCGTGGAGGGGCAGGATCAAACGATTGAGGCATGGGCAATCGGACGGTGGAGAACTCGTGAGCAGGCAACCTACCTGCTTTCAAGAGCAGGGTCCCTTTCCTCTCTCTCTATATATATATCATAACATAAAAAGATTCCATCTCAGTACAAGTTATTTCAGGATAAACTATTTCATCATGTTACATTATCAGTTATATTTTTATCTATAATATTTATTTTTTCTTAATTTCATCACAACTCAAACAGTTCTACACAGGAAACTCACAAAGTGTGAGAGAGGGTTATAAGAGTGTGAAACTACTACTTGATAACTTGAGATTAAGCATTTTAGGTGGTTCTGAACATGCCAATAGAGTAGAAGGCAATTATGATTTTCATTATTTTCATCTCGTTACACGTGTAATTTTCCGAGTTGTCCTTACAGAAAACTTGGTAGCATGTTTATCCTCGGGTAAACTGGTTACTCGAAATACACTCCATATTTGGGGCCAGGAATTAAGGCGATGGATCCCACTTATGATTTGTTTAAGGTGTTGATACTTTCTTAACATTTAGCTGATTTTCTATGGTTGTATTTTATCCGTAGCATGAGTTATCATTGTATTGATACATCGTAATAGGATCTGGTTGTTAATTTTGTATTTTTTCCCAAATTAATTTCTATGTGATTCAATCCTACAATCACATCCCTGTACGAGTTTTCAAGGCATTTTTCGTACGAGCATACTTTTTATAAGAACTCTTCATTCGATTTTTGGAAAATATTACCACAAAATATGAATTAATAACCGAACCAGAAATATGCTTTGGTTTGAATTTTTCTGATCGGCGGCATTATGGTCGGAAACATGTTACTGATTTAGGTTGGATTTAAATGGTGATTAAATTAACTTAGTCATCTAATGCTTTCTTATAATAAATTATCATTATCCACTAATTAAGGTTTGTATAATAGTCCTGGTATGCAACTAGAGGAATAAAAAGTGATACAAAAAAGAATGTTGAAGATCAGTCGAATCCTTTTTGGAATATCAGGTGTATCCCCACATCTTGTCGTTCTATCACTTGTGTCCATCCGCAAACGTTAACTTTGAAGACATAAGGAAAATTAAATTTTAAGAAAAAAGGTCAAAGGATCTTTCCTACCCCTCCTCCACCCTCCTCCTCCGCCGCTCTAGCCTCTTACCCCTCTACCCTCATCGTTCCCATCCTCCTACTCATCTGCCCCCATCATCCTCCTCTCCCCAGTCCCCACACCCTCGACTTCCCATCCTCCTACTCATCTGCCCCCATCATCCTCCTCTCCCCAGTCCCCACACCCTCGACGGCTGATGGGACTCCGTAGGAGAATGGTCTTCATCCTCCGGCCTATTTTATATTTTTTTTAAATATAAAATGGTTGCATAGTTGAATCATTCAAAATTGTTACAAATAGGAAATATATGTTGGAATTAACGGTATTGGGATAGTTTGATGCAATTTGATGGTCAATATCAAGTTGTATTGATGTATCTCAATTCCTGGAATTCAATGTCTCAACCCTGTGGGGTGCTGTTTAGTCCCACATCGTGGAGAGAGAAAACTGAGACTTGGTTTATATGTGGGAAGTCCTGAGACTAGTCTGGAAACAGACTAGAGAGGATTTTAGACCACAACACACACACGCACGCATGCGCGCGCGCCGGGCCGGGCGCGGCCGCGGCTGCGGCTGCAGCTTGGCGTGGCAAAGACCAAGTCGGTTTTTGTAACCGCGAGTTTTGATTTCCAAGCGTTACGCCCCATTATCTCCTCACGAAAACGTAACCGCCCGGACGCCTTTAAGTATCTCTTAAAGGGCGTGGGTGTGGGTAACGAACATTCACCCCATTCATTCTCAGCGCCCTTCTCTCTCGCGAGGATGCTTCTTTTTCCTCTCTCTCGATCTCGGGTTTCGTCTACTGAGGTGGCTTTCGAGGACGCTCAAGCACGGTGCGCACCGTCAACGAGCGTGGACCGTCGGACCCTGGGAGCGGCACGTCAAGGCCCTGTGCGCCGGTAAAGTGGGGGGCGCTGTCTCTCTAAGGGGAGTCCTACAACAGGACGCTTCGGTTGTGATCTCTAACTCTACTTTTCTTTGTCGCATTGTTTGTCATGATTTTGGTTTCCGGATTTCTCCCTTGCGCGAATATGCATATGCTAATTAAACGGATATTTCTCTTATCACTGTTAACCTGGATTCATACATATGGTAATCTGTTCTGTAAATCTGTGGTCGTATGGATTTCTGTATGTATGCTTTTGACGTTTTTCTCAACAATCTTAGAGAGACAGCGTTATAACGTGATAAGAAAAATGTCGGATTTGAGGTTTCGATCTCGTGTGGATTTCACTGGTATGCCAGAGAAATTCGGGGGTCAGAATTTCAAGCGTTGGCAACAACGCATGAGAATCTGGCTGACCACGATTGGCCTGATTTCGGTTCTGGAAACCGAGTGCCCAAAATTATCTGAACAAAATCCGGATCCTGAGACGGTTAAGATGGCGGATGCGTGGAAAGAACATGACCGTCTGTGTCATGGGTGCATTCTCACTGCACTATCGATCGTTCTATTCGATGTCTATGGTGCATCTACCAAAACCGCGAAGGATCTGTGGGAGGAACTGGATAAGAAATATAACACGGAGGATCTGGGTATTGAAAAATACTCAGTATCCAAGTTCCTGAAATTTCAGATGATTGAGGGCAAATCGGTTTCGGAACAGGCTCATGAGTTTTTGTTATTACTCCATGGGTTAGCCGAGGCAGAAATGAAACTTCCTGAAAAGTTTCAAGTTATGTCGATCATTGAGAAATTTCCCAAGTCCTGGGAAGATTTTGGGATGTCCTTAAAGCACAGGAAGGGGAAATTTCTCTGGATGATCTGATGGTCTCGATAGCCATTGAAGAGGAGCATAGGAAACAAAAACCTGTGATGCATGTAGATGTGAACCTTAAGGTTAATGTGATAACCTCAAAAGGAAACATTGCTAAAGGGAAAAATAAGAAACTGAAAGCCAAGGGAAAAATCCAGAAAAAACCAAAGAACAAACCTTGCTGGCAGTGTGGACAGGTTGGACATTGGAAGAAGGATTGCCCTTCTCTGAAGACCCAACAGAAGTCTACGGATGTCGTTCCTCGGGATCTTGTGCTGACTGAGGGAGGCGGGTCCGATGAGGGGTATGTCTCAGTGAACCCTGAACTCTACTTTGTAAACGAGCCTAATGAGTGGCTTAGTGATGCAGGTGCAAATGTTCACATTTGTACTGACAGAGCATTCTTTATGTCTTATCAGGCTTCAGCCGGTAGTACAGTAATGATGGGGAACAGATCTGCAGCCAAGGTGCTTGGGTCCGGACAAGTCGAGCTGAGATTCTCAACTGGACGAGTTTGGACTTTGCGCAGGGTGCTGCACGTTCCTGAGATTAAAAAGAATGTTTTGTCTGGTTCTTTATTAGTTTGAGAGGGTTTTCAATTAGACTTTAAATGTAATAAAGTAGTTTTTTCTGAGACATGGTATTTTCTTTGGAAAAGGATATTTGGTTGATCATGATCTTTTATTTAGAATAAGATGTGACATTGATAGTTCAGTTAATAATATTTCTGCTTTTGATTCTTCTACTTATGTCATTTCAAATATTGAATCTACTGATTTATGGCATGCTAGGCTAGGACATGTAAATTTCAATTCTATGAAAAGAATGATGAAACTTGACATGATTCCTAATCATATTACAGACAAACTCAACAAATGTGAAATGTGTGCTCAAGCTAAGCTGCCTAGAAAGCCTTTTCATTCTGTGAATAGGGAAACTGAAATTCTAGACTTAGTTCATTCTGATATTTGTGAGTTTGGTGGTGTGATGACTAGAGATAACAAAAGATATTTAATCACCTTCATAGATGATAGCAGTAGATACTGTTATGTTTATCTACTTAAAACTAAGGATGAAGCCTTAGAAAAATTTCTTATTTTTAAGAATGAAGCAGAAACACAAGTCGGGAAAGTAATTAAACGTCTAAGGTCAGATAGGGGTGGTGAATACACATCTAAGATATTTGATGAACAATGCAAACTATTTGGCATAGTTCATGAGGTCACTGCACCATATTCACCACAGTCCAATGGAATAGCAGAACGAAAGAATAGGACCCTAACTGATATGGTCAACGTATTTTTACAAAGTTCTGGGGTACCATCTTACATGTGGGGGGAAGCTTTGAATACGGCCTGCCATATTCTGAATAGAGTTCCCTTAAGGCATAAAGATAAGGGTCCATTTGAACTTTGGAGAAATAGGAAACCAAGCCTAAAATATCTTAAAGTGTGGGGATGCCTGGCTAAGGTCTTAGTCCCAGAACACAAGAGAAAGAAGCTTGGACCCAAAACAGTTGACACGGTCTTCTTGGGGTATCTGGAAAATAGTTATGCTTATCGATTCTTAGTAATTCGGTCTGAGATCGCAGGCATAGATTCTAATACTATTGTTGAACTTCGTGATGCTACATTTTTCGAGGATATTTTTCCAATGAAAAAGGGGATTCCTGAAAATCTGACTAGTGACGTAGCCTCAACATCTGGTTCTATTCCACAACAAATAGAAGAGATGTCAAATGTGGGGGCTAGCTCTTCTGAACCCAATGAATTTTTGGAGGATGTTGAACCTAGACGGAGTAAGAGACCTAGGATTGCCAAGGATTTAGGTAGCGACTTTGTCTCCTACCAAATCGAGGGTGATCCTTCCACATACAAGGATGTGATGGCTTCTACTGAAGCAAGGCATTGGAAGGACGCTATTAAATCTGAAATGGATTCAATCATTTCAAATGGCACGTGGGAATTGGTCGATCTACCTCCTGGGTGTTCCACCATAGGAAGCAAATGGGTATTCAGAAGAAAACTTAGACCGGACGGATCCATAGAAAAATATAAGGCAAGACTTGTAGCCAAAGGTTTCAAACAGAAAGAGGGTATTGATTATTTTGATACCTATTCTCCTGTTACTAGAATGACTACGATTCGGATGCTCATTGCGTTGGCCTCCATACATGATCTCACAATTCATCAAATGGATGTGAAGACTGCCTTTTTATATGGTGATCTTGAGGAGGAGATCTATATGGACCAACCTGAGGGATTCGTAGCATCTGGTAATGAAAGAAAGGTCTGTAAGCTTGTAAAATCTCTTTATGGATTAGAACAAGCTCCGAAACAGTGGCATGACAAGCTTGATAAGACTATCCAGTCTTATGGCTTTATTGTTCATGAATCCGATAAATGTGTGTACTCTATGATTAAAGGTGATATGTTTGTTGTCTTATGCCTATATGTAGATGATATTTTGATATTTGGATCAAACATAAGGATAGTGGAAGAAACCAAGAGGTTCTTGAGCAGTAAGTTTGAGATGAAGGACTTAGGAGTTGCTAATGTGATTTTGGGGCTCAAACTGATTAGATCTGCTAATGGGATAGCTGTGTCTCAGTCACATTATACTGAGAAGGTTCTTGAAAAATTTGGCTATCAGAGCTGTAAATCTGTATGCACTCCTTATGATTCATCTAAACCCCTCTGCAAGAACAAGAGTGGAGTACCTGTAGCACAGCTACGATATTCCCAGATTATAGGAAGCTTGATGTATCTTGTGAACTGTACTCGACCTGATATTTCATTCACGGTCGCAAAGTTAAGTAGATATACGAGCTGTCCTGACCATACTCATTGGGAGGCCTTGGATCGAGTGTTGAAGTACCTTAAGGGTACTACACTTCTTGGACTGCATTATGGTAAATATCCTCCTGTCTTAGAAGGATATAGTGATGCAAGTTGGATAGGTCAAATGGAGGACTCCGGGAGTAACGGTGTGACTGGGTATGTATTTACCCTTGGAGGCGGTGCAGTCTCCTGGAGGTCTGTGAAACAGACCATCTTGGCTCGGTCTACTTTTGAGGCAGAGCTGTGTGCTTTGGACACAACAAGTATTGAGGTTGAATGGCTTAGGGAGCTTCTCTCTGAGATGCCCATGGTGGGTAAGCCGATACTGGCAATTTCTTTACATTATGATAGCATGACTACTATTGCAAAGGTAAAGAGTTCAAAGTACAATCAGAAAACAAGAAGACATATCCAAGTTAGACTTAAGTCTATTAGGGATTTGGTGTCTTCTGGAGTGGTTGCTGTGGAATTTGTTGGTACCAAAGATAACACGGCAGATCCACTTACAAAGGGATTTGATAGATCTTTAGTCCAAAAATCCAGACTTGGGATGGGGCTGAAACCCACTGAGAGTTTACCCGCAGTAGCAACCCAACCTAAATGAGTGGAGATCCCACAAAATAGGTTCAATGGGAAAACAAGTTGTAAGGGGAACTGGTTGGCACTCATTATGCAATACTTTGCATGTGAGTCCTATCCCTGAAAAGTCGAGTGCCTGAAAGCTGCAGGAAAAGGTTGAGCATTATGCTCTTAATGGATTCAAGCTTTTATAAGCAGGATGTGAGCAGTGCATCCTTGGAGAATGCCACCTATATGAGTATTTCTGTGGGCCGCAGATAAAGGATGAGGGTTTATCCTTTAATATACTCATGAAACAGGGTAGGGTGCAAGGCCATTAATAGCACCAAAACCAGAAGATTGTCACCATAGACTTCACTCCGTTGTTACCTCTCGATACCATTACATCAAAGGATTAAAGTTCAAGACTTAGTTCACTTTATTCCTGTGATGGTGAAAGGGGATAACTCAGGTAATGGTTCAAACCGGAAGGTACCTTTACTGAAAGCAGAGTGTGGAAACCCGAGATTCTTGGCTCTTCGTGTTTCAACAGTGAATTCGTGGGGGATTGTTGGAATTAACGGTATTGGGATAGTTTGATGCAATTTGATGGTCAATATCAAGTTGTATTGATGTATCTCAATTCCTTGAATTCAATGTCTCAACCCTGTGGGGTGCTGTTTAGTCCCACATCGTGGAGAGAGAAAACTGAGACTTGGTTTATATGTGGGAAGTCCTGAGACTAGTCTGGAAACAGACTAGAGAGGATTTTAGACCACAACACACACACACACGCACGCGCGCGCGCGCCGGGCCGGGCCGGGCTCGGGCGTGGGCGTGGCGCGGCCGCGGCTGCGGTGTGGCGTGGCGTGGCAAAGACCAAGTCGGTTTTTGTAACCGCGAGTTTTGATTTCCAAGCGTTACGCCCCATTATCTCCTCACGAAAACGTAACCGCCCGGACGCCTTTAAGTATCTCTTAAAGGGCGTGGGTGTGGGTAACGAACATTCACCCCATTCATTCTCAGCGCCCTTCTCTCTCGCGAGGACGCTTCTTTTTCCTCTCTCTCGCTCGGGTTTCGTCTACTGAAGTGGCTTTCGAGGACGCTCAAGCACGGTGCGCACCGTCAACGAGCGTGGACCGTCGGACCCTGGGAGCGGCACGTCAAGGCCCTGTGCGCCGGTAAAGTGGGGGGCGCTGTCTCTCTAAGGGGAGTCCTACAATAGGACGCTTCGGTTGTGATCTCTAACTCTACTTTTCTTTGTCGCATTGTTTGTCATGATTTTGGTTTCCGGATTTCTCCCTTGCGCGAATATGCATATGCTAATTAAACGGATATTTCTCTTATCACTGTTAACCTGGATTCATACATATGGTAATCTGTTCTGTAAATCTGTGGTCGTATGGATTTCTGTATGTATGCTGTTGACGTTTTTCTCAACAATATATACGTCTAAGGATATTCCTAAATCAACTTATTCACAGTTAAAATATCGAAGGGGCACAAGTGAGAGAAAAGAAAAAAAAAGAGAATAGCATAGCTAATATTACAATATCCCATAGAGCATAACTGGTAAAAATTGAGAATAGACAAAGATATTTTCTATTTGTAACAATTCTGAATGATTCAACTATGCAACCATTTTATATTTAAAAAAATCATTGACAAGTCAATTCACATATCTATCGAATCGGTACAAGTATCCATCCATGTTATTTAGAAATATCCGTTGTTGTTTTTTTTTCCAATAAACCGAGAATCTAATATTTGGCTATGATTGACTTTTGAAATCGGTTTTATCCTTCAAATTCACTTCACGGTTGAAATCCATTACAAGATATATACGTTTGGGATTCTACTCTAGATCCCTAAAATCTATCTAATTAGACCATGATTATCTATAATCTTCGTAATTCCACCATTGTCTATGTATTCTTACTCTATTTAACCCGCATGCAACCCCAAGGTTATATTGGTGTTATCATAATGAGTTTAATGAGCCAACTTGCTTATCTCACTTTTATTTTTTTTATTTCTTAAAATATTTTCTAAAAATAACGAGTGGTATTTTTATTACTGTAGACATTATAATTCTTCGAGTCAATTAGACTCATATCGCATCCATCAAACCTGTCAAATTTTAACGTTCTAAAGATTGCTGATAATTTTTTTACTAGTTAAGGGAGGTGGGAAGTTTGAACCCGGATACTTAGATGTATTAAGAAATGTCTATTTTACGTTAAATTTGAATTAAGAAAAATCTATTTTACATTAAATTTGAATGACAACATATTGTTATCTAGTATATTAAATCTCTCGTGTGTTTTCAGAAAATATCCAGAAAAAGTAAGAGTGGATAGTCAAATTGGCTCGCTACGGGTAGCCCACTAAACCCTTACATGAGGAGACAAAATCATTAGGCGTAGTAGTGTAAAAGCCATTCACATAATTAGAAGTTGTATCGGACAAAATATTAGGGGGTTGATGGGGCTGTCCCTTGGGGACAACCAACATGACTGCACCGTTCCATTTTTTGGCAAATTTTTTTATTTTTTTTGAAAAATATCATCATGTATATTCATCCTTATATCCCTCCTAGATGCTATTCGAATTTCGTCATAAACAGAGACTCCTACGGCCTCCATCCAGACATGATCGATTTAAAAAATCCTGCAACCGCTAAAAAATGACGTCTAGATGGAGGCCGCAGAAGTCTCTGTTTCTGACGAAATTTGAATAACGTATAAGGATATATGTGTGAATATACATGGTGATATTTTTCCAAAAAATAAAAAAACTTTGCAAAAAAATAGGGTAGGGGCAAGACCCATTTTCCCCAAATATTAGGGCTACTGATGCAAAAGTCCACTTATATACAAGTGTTTGGTAGACCTTTTACGGGTGGCAGGCCCCACGAGCATCCACGTGGATGGATAAGAGCTTACACGTGGAACGTCGTAATTGGGAGGTACGAAGACGTTCACGTGAGCTGGGAGGGCAAGGAAGCAGCTGCTACGTGCAAGGAGACACACGGCACGTGGAGCTGGACACTTCTCCCGGGCCACGTGGCTGCCGTTCCGAGATGGGTGGCATCGATGGGACAGCAGTACCCACCCTCTTATTGGCCTTTTGCTAAAGCAGGAGAAAATAATAAATGGAGATAAAGATCGGTCCCATCCTCCATATTCTATATTATTCGTTCCATTATTGGACCCAACTTGCTCTTTGTTTCCTTTTTTTTAAATTTCGACAGATCTAGATAGATGGGTTAGAGCTTCTGATGCACATTTTAGTCATCGTATTAGTAATCGACGGATTATAAGCTAAGGTAAACGAATCAAGCCTATTATTTTTCTGAATTCCTGAAAAATAACTCAGCAGATAAATAAGTGGGATTTCAAAAGAGAGGAAATATATTATCTCCTCCATATAATATATATTCACAATTTCTACAAATAATTACATATCACTCCTCTTTTTCTCTTCAGCAAAAGTTACCATTATCTCCAAAAAAAAGCCCCACGGGTCTCTATCCGATCTCTACCACCGCCTCCCGTTCTCAGATCTCGACCGTCCGATCTCCATCGGACGTGCTCCATGGCATCCGACCTTTGCAAACATCTCCGATCAGCTCGGCCCCCAGCAGCTGACGAACATGGCCGTTTTCAGCGAGTCCTCCGCCCACCGCGGACGCTGCTCCCCACCTCCGGAGACCTTCCCCTTCTCCCTCGCCGGATCCGGCGGGGCGCCTCCGTGTCGGAACGGTCTCAAGGCGGAGACCCATCTCAGCTCCCGGTCGCAGGTCTGATCGCGCAGCGCCGCCGCCATCGACCAGACTCTGCTCACATAGCTCATCCCGGCTATGTTTAAGGACCTTAAAGTCGTTGCGCAGCTTGTGCTGTGTTTTTGGAAGGATTGCTGCTTGAGATTCGAGGGGGGTTGAGATGTTGGAGAGGTAAGGGGAGGGGAGGTATATATAGAGCGGGGGAAGGTTCCCGAGAGCGGTTTCCTGGAAAGCGGTTTGGTGTTCCGGGGGGCGGAGAGGTGGTTTTGCATGTTTGTGGGAGGCGGAATGGGGCAATTTACGGGTTTGGCCCCGCTCTTCTTTGTTTTGCTGCGAAATAGACCTTCTTTCTAATGGGGAGCTAAATTCAAGAAAAAAATAACTTTTTTTAAATTTTTTAGCTGAGTTATAAATTAGTTGATGTTTTGAGATATCTGAGTTTTGTTAAGCCAAATCAGTACTAATGCAACATTTGATAGCCATTAAACAATGGTAGAAAAACTAAGGGCCCGTTCAGTTCGGGAATAAACAGGAATAAGGATGGAGAATAAGAAGAATAATGGTCTATTCTTTGTTCGGCTGGATGATAGGAATAAGGAGAATAAGGTAAAATAAAATTAGGTAAGGTGGGATAAAGATAGGAATAAGAGTGAAATAAGATGAAATAATGAGGAATAAACGTACCACGGGAAACCGTGTCAGAAGGAGAATAGGCCCCTTATTCCAGGGCCTATTCTCCAAACGAACAGGCCCTAAAAGGAAATATTGATGGAGATAATAGAACCATTTGGTCCTGAATAGTTTAGGGGCTGTGAGGGAAACGTTGTATTATAGAACAAATCGTGCTTGCTTACGCATTTGCATTTGTTTAATCCTAGCATGCAATGTGTAATACTAGCTCATTTTTGCCCTTTTTCAATTAAGGTGTTATATAACAACAACAATAAAGCCTTTTCCCATATTAAGTAGGGTAGGCTACATGTATTCTTTGTCTCCATTCAAATCTATCTTGGTCATTTTTGAGCTTAGATCTAAAAAATTAAAATCCCTTCATATAGTCTCATTTCAACACTTTTTGGGCCTTCCTCACCCTCTTTTAGCCGGTTCAACATTCCAAACTCACATCTTCTCACCGGTGCATCAGCTGACCTCCTTTGCAAATTGTCAAACCACCTTAAACGATTTTCTCGCGTCTTATCCTTGATCGAAGCTACACCAACAAAACGACTCGATCTGTGAAGTAAAAGTTCACAGTCAAATCTTGTTGCTTGATTTATTTTAGTAATAAAAGAAAGCTCATGTTACAGGACACTCCTTTTAAAAGGATGAGAATAAGGAAAAACTAGAAGTAAATGAGGTTTATCTTTTATTCTTGCATAGTTGGTTTGATGGATATTTAACAAAATAATCGTAATTCGGTAATGTAATCATGATATAGTCACTTTATTTCTTTATTTCAGAATAAAGTCCTTCTAAAAACTTGTGATCTATCTGCAACATGATGGAAAAATTGATAGAGATCTTACTTACAGAATAAATGTAGGTTGGCTAAAGTAGAGATGAGTGTCAACTATTCTATGTCATAAGATATTTCCTTTGAAAATCAAAGGTAAGTTTTACAAAGCAGTCGTGAGACATGTCATGCTCTACGGATTTGAATGTTGATGAATTATAGATATGTGTAAAGAATGCAGTAGCATAAAAGAAAATGTTAAGGTGGATTTGTGGACATACATGTAAAGATCGGATTCAGAATTATGCAGTCAGAACGAAAGTTGGTGTAGCTCTGGTCGAGGATAAGATGCTAGAAAACCGTTTAAGGTGGATTTGATCATTTGCAAATGAGGTATGTTGATGCACCAGTTAGGAGATGCGAGTTTTGGAATGTTGAGTCCGTTAAGAGAGAGCGGGGAAGGCCCAAGAAGTGTTGGAATGAGATTTTACGTGAAGGGATCTTAGTTTTTTTGGATCTAAATTCGGAAATAATCCAAGATAGATCTGAATGGAGGTAAAGAATCTACATAGCCGACCCTACTTAATGGGAGAAGAGATTTTATTATTGTTGTAATAGTGAGATTTCATCTCTCATCCAAAATTAGATTATCATTATACCCCCTTTTCAAAACAAACTTGTAATCTTTCCGTAAATTTGAATCATGTAGACTTTATACAACCCATAAACTTGGGGAAATATGATATTCTTTTAGAGCTTAACTTAACATGTGTGAGTTATTCTAAAAGTTTAACTTATTTGGATGGCATGTTTAATTCTATTCGCTAGTAAAATAACCCTCTTTAATCATTACTGTTTTCAATCCTGTTTTCAATCCAAACAAGATATATAAACCTTATTTGAACGAGGGAACGATATGAAATAAGAGGAATTTATCTTGAAATAATCAATATTAAGATTAAGTAATTATAATATCACTTTCGTTGTGTGAAAATTATCTTTATTTAAAAAAAACGGAAAAGAATAAAATAAACTTCGTTTTTTATTATTTACTCCCGTCAGCATCCTAAACGGCACCTTATAATAATTAAGAAATATAAAAGGATGCTTTCCTTGTAAGAACGGATTTAATTATTCATGTCTGTAATTATAAGTTTATTATTATGTTGATTCTTACAAAGAGTGGGCCCCACCTTGCGGAATCAAGGGAAACAGGTGGAGGCCTTATCTTGTTTCGATGGTGGCCCCCACAATTCGAGTGTGGACCCACCACACTCACCCTTTCTCTCATTTTTTTATGCTGAAAATAATTTTGTTTTTTGGATTTATGCCATTCTTTTTCTTCAAGACTACAAGTAGAAGTGCTTTTGTTTTGTTTTGAATAGGCTTAAAAAGGGATCTGATGCATCATAAAATAACTATTTTTTCTCCAATCTTCTATTTTTCTTATATTTGAAAATAACTGATTTTATTTTTTATTCCATAACTATTCCTATAAAATTATTCCTCTTCTTAGATTTTTTTTATGTTGGGAATAATTATTCCCTTTCTATATTCCACAACTATTCCACTCACTTTTAGCTCTCCCATTTAAGTGATGATTACAATTTATCTTCTGAAGTACATGTGATTTAGATTGGATGAGTCTATAGCTTAATCCATATCCGATCCTACCTTAATGGATTTGTATTTTTGTAATCCATACCAATTTATTAAATTTTCGGTGAAATTTATTCTGTATTTTAATCATACTTTCATCGTTCTTTTCATTCTTAGCTCGATGAATTATGTAAAGTGGGATAAAAATAGAGTTGTTAATTTTCGAATTGATCAGATCTTCTCCCCTAGTTTATCATATTCTTTTATTCAAAGCTAAACCCTAATGTCGCACATGAATAAATTAATGGAATGCCATATTTACGACAAAATTAGGATTATTTCATACATGCATACATAGGGCGCGTATTAACGATATCAATCAGCTTTGATCTTGGCAAAGATCCGACCATTCTTTTAATAAATTTGAAAAATCTTTTTTAATAAATTTGAAAAATCTTAACCCAATGCAACATGTTACCAAGGAAAAGCCTAATTAATTTGATTTGGAAACACTGCATTGAATCAGAATATAGATTTTATCTGATCCATGTGCACATTTATTTATCTCTCATTCACACTACATATTATACACATAATCAATTTAAAACTTATTTTACATTCTCGAGGATAATGAACTACAAATTAAAAAGAATAAAAATATCTCATATTTATCAAACTTTTGTTGCACCGAAATAAAACTTCTTTAAAATAAGAAGTGCTATTTACCGCATCATTTCTTACTTATTTTCCAAGTGACCTGATCTTAGGTACGCAAAATCTACATTCATGACTTATGCATGATAACAAAATAATCGTCGTGCAAGGAGATAGACATGTATAAGCTTGTTGTTATAATATGCAAAAACATATATTTCCCTCCTTTTTTAAGAAAATAATGACTGAGGAGAGACGATTCAGATCATTTTCTTTCATATGATAAGCACACCGCTCTATAACCAGATCATTGAAAATGATTTTATGACCCCTCTTTAGATGGCTTTTTCACGTGTTTTCAATATCTTGGCATTAATGAACTACTGAATCCACTTCAAAAAATTATCATCTATTATTGAAAGCGCTTTTTCTAATTATTGGTACACTAGGATGGAAGTTTCTTCCCTTTGGATTCATCGTGTTAGTAGCTTTGCTTTAAGACGCTAGCGCTACTTAGTAGGACATGTTTGGCGTTGAATTTTAACAAGGCGTATATGCACGTGTGTAGAAAGGTACCTATAAATGAATGTATGAAGGTACCTAGGCACATGTGCACATTAGAAAGGTATGTATATACATGACATGTGTGTGTACATGTATGCATTATAAAAAAATTCTAATGAGGCCTAGTCCTTCCTAGAACGATGAAAGCTTGGGATCCCAGATGATGACTTATCTGTTCAACCACTCCCATTCATCAATTTTTGGGAGCTAAGACTTCAAAAGAGGTATAGTTTGATAAACATGTATAATTACTTTAATTTGGAAATATTTGACCTCCTGCTTATGCACACATAGATCAAAGAAGTTGGAAAGAAAAATTTTGTAAAATTAAAAAAATTAGAAAATTGTAAGAAAAAACATCAAAGTGCATAAATACTTATTACCATTGAAAACACCTTAAAGAAAAATAAAATAAAAAGAGATTTCATATATTGTGTAATATAGACAATATGCCCCTTGTCTAGAATAAAAGGAAAGTTATATAAATTATATATTTCCTATATTGGATCCTTTTTAATTGAAGCAAATGTCTTAATAAATTTAAATACATCTAGTTTCAAAAGGAAATATAAAATAAATTTATTTACCCAATAAAAATGAATTAAACAATCAAAGAAAATCCAATTTAGTAATAGTTCACTTATTTCTTACTTTTATTAATTCAACTGCTTTTAAAAAGATTTTTACAAATGTACCCTTCCACATTTTTGCAACAAAACTGTGCCCCTAACTTGTTTATATATACATTAATGCCTATGTATTATTACATAATTCACAATAATACCCTTCGTTATTATACTTGTGCCTCAATATTACTAAGGGGAGTCCAATATCATGAATTTTGTAAGAATATAGGATAATACTGTATCGAGAAAAAGTTAGGGAGATAAGTATTATTGGAAAAACTCTGAAGGCCGTATTCTTTTTTTTGATTCTCGACATCTTTCATTTACTATAAATGTTTTCTTGAATTATAGAGTTTTATTCAACACAATTAAAATTGTTGCATTCAAAATGTGTGATCAGGTCATTTTGGGGTCCACGTAATCTTGTCATTGCTCCATATATTTGAGTGACTTTACTTTTTTTAAGATCATTTGATTATCTTCATTCTGATTGGCTTTTTTTGGTAGAAGTTGCTCGTCATTTAGTCAAAGAGATGTCTCTTTCTACGAAGAGATATGGTGACACTTAAATATTATAAAGGATACCTAAGACTAGATTTTCTTTCTCTCATTCTAGATTTACTCATTCTTTGGGTACTACCTTTCTAGTGATAATATCAAGCTTCCAAATTCATTCTTTGAGAGAAATAAGAAGCTTTGTGCACTCGCTCTTCATGCCATTATCCTTGCTCATCCAAGATATGTAAAATTGTTATCTTTTCATATCATATTGTATTGTATTTTAATTATGATTACTAAGTTTCTATCTATTTGTATTTATGTTATATAAGGTGTCTGAATTCTTGGAACTCTTCTTTTGGTTCGGAAGAGAAGTTCTTGTAGATAAATTTATATAACTGGAGGTTGTAATTGAGGGGGAGATGCCTTGTTGAAAGCAGTTTGATAGTGGGAAGGACTAAGTAATTCAGTTGATTTAAACTCGAGGCAGGATGACTTTGGTCGAATTTTTTACCCGGTTGAGTGTTTTTGCTAAGATACATGTATTCTTGTAATTTCTTGATTATCTCTTGAATTGCATAGCATTATGCTTGCTATTTAATTTTCTATGATCCACATGCTTGTTTAATCGATATAACTTAATACACGATTTCAAGAACCCATGAATTTGGTAGCAAAGTTTTGAGTGCACAAACGTCGTTACACATAAAATTCTATCATATGCGACTCTTACTTCAGTGAGATAATGGTTTTCTTAAGTTTGGAAGATTTTAATATTTGGTACATGGTGGAGAAATCTATCAAAGTCATTGGGAGAAGGAAGAAGGATATACCGATATAGATATAAAATAGATAATGCTAAATTCAAAGGCAATCAATGAGTTATATTGCACATTCTCCGTAGAGATACTAGCTTTCAAGGTCATATAATCTAGAGATTTGAAAGCCAATTCTAACCATGACACAAAAGAGGATATCACAATAATTCGTTGCAATTTAAGAGATTCCCAAACACAAGAATGTTTGATTTGAATAAGTGAATCAATGGTAAAAAAATAAGTTGCTAAATGTTTCATTTGCAATAATACTATACACATGAATAAGAATTGCCCTATGCTTAATAAGAGAAAACCTATGACAAAAAAGAGAAGAAGAAGATTATGTAATCATTTGGGACAACTCAAGTGATAGTGACAATGATGATCAAAGTGCCTACCTAAAGCTTGTAGGCTTCACTAATTCTGATAACAAGGGTGAAGGTATACTATATTACAATGAGATTTTTAATATTTCACAAGAATTTTTTATTGAGCAATCTTTTCAAAGTTTCACAAGATATGTTTATTAAAACTAAGAATATTAAAAAATAAATAGCATTCTAAAGAAAAGTAATGATGATTTTCTTAAAAATAAAAATGAAAATTTTAAAAGGGTGTTTCATAAATTAAAAGTACATTTTCTTATTTTAAAAAACAACATTAAAGAGTGGAAAGTTAAATCTAATTACTCCCAGTTCAATATCTTAGAATAAAAACTCTTTTATTTGTACTCCTAATGGATCTTTACAAAATGATCCTCAATGATTTAAAGCACAAAGCGTGTGAGAGACTAGACTTGTAGAAATCATAGTTCAAAAAATCAAGACAATTGGGAGATTGAATGCTTAGTTATGGTATCAGAATGGACCCCCTAACGCCAAAGGCAGCATCCGACGCTAAGAATGCAGAAGGATGCAACTGTAGACAAGTTTCAACTCTTAGAGGAGTTCACCTCCATCGAAAATGCATAATGGATGATGTAATCCCTTTATTCTTATCTATTAGCGAGGAGCCGTAAGTATAAAACTAAGAGAGGTCTTTATAGGAAAGAAAAAGAACTCTAAAGATGAAGGAAATTATTTTTCTTTGATATCAAGATATTATCTTGTAACTTAAGTCAGTGTTCAAGAGAAGTTTTGAACCTTCACTTGTTGATAATGTCAAAAGGAAAGAAGTATAGAGACAAAAAGTTTTTTTTTACAAACATTCGAGTTTTTTAAAATAGTTAATTTTTGGAAAAGGCTTTGTTGTTGTTGTTGTTCTTTATCAAGATATTATCTTGTAATTTAAGTCAATTTCTAAGAGAAGTTTTGAACGTTCACTTTTTGATAATGTCAAAAAAATAAGAAGTATACCGACAAAAAGTTTTTTTTACAAATCATTCGAGTTTTTAAAATAGAAAATATTTCTAAATTTTTTAGCACAAACACTACATTATTTCTTTTTGTTAAACATTCAAAATGGTTTGGTCATCATCAAAAAGGGAGAGATAGTTACAATCTAGATATATGCATGTATATTTCAATGATGACAAAACATTCGTGTATGAACGTGTTCTTTAAATATATGAAGCGAGCTAAAGATTTGATGAGAAATGATGTGACATAGAAGAACATTCCTAGTTGTGATTAATTGATTAGGTATTGTAAAGATCATGAACTAAAAACAATAAAGGTAAGGAACTCTGAGTTTCTTCTATTTCATTTAATGAGAGAGATGCATTATTAATTATTAACCCATGCATATGCATAGTATTCACCTCAGCTCAACTTAAGTTCTCAGATCAAATCAACTAGCTAATTGGATTTCTAGTCGACTGATTTTTCTTTTCAGCCAACTTAGTCGAATGACTAGAATATTGATCATGTCCATCTTAATAATCATCCATTCAACGGCTACTTTCGAGCAACCGATAAACTAATTAATAGGTTAGATTAGTCGACTAAAAGATTTTTCTAGTCAACTAATTTGCTGCTCTAGAGTTGCACGTTTTCTAGGAGACTAACTTTATATTCAATTGATCAATGTGATATCAGTCTACTGAAATTTATTCTAGTGGACTAATTTTTGTGCGGAAGTGTTTCTAGTTATTTACTGAAGAGATGTCCCTTTTAATGTAGTGATATAGTTTCTCTTAAAGGCTATAAACAATGACCTAAGCCTTGATTTTCATTTACTTATTCTACACTCACTTGCTCTTTCCTTCCCACCTTTCTAGTGATATCAAGGAATCGGTCAAAATTTTAACTTTAATTGAGAGAAAGAATAAGCTCTATGAAATCTCTCTTCAAGCCATTATTCCTTCGCATCCAAATTAGTAAGATTGTTCTAACTACACATCATATTACATTGCATAGTATTGAAGTTGTGAGATTTTTGTTTACTTGTATTTATACCATGTGGGGTGTATGTGTCGTGCGAGCTCCTCTTTTGGTTTTGGAAGAAAAGTTTGATTTTAGAGATTTTTTTTAGAGTTGCAAGATTGCAATTAGGGAGTGTTGCTATTATTAACAACAGCTTGATAGTGAACAAGACCATGTGATTCCAAAATCTTGAGTTGGGATGACTCTGGTAGAGACTTTCATAGAATTGAGCTTCCTCGTTAAAATACATTTATCCTTGTGATTGCTTGATTATCACTTTGATCCAACAATATTAGGCTTGTTGGTTGTTTATTTTTATCATCCGCAAGCATTTAATCGATCTGATAATATAGATGTGTCGCAAACTGCTTGCAAATAACGTAAAACGTCAATCTTTGTACTTGTCATGAAACATGCCTACAATCAAGTTCTTTGACAATTGTGGAAATTCATGATCTGGAGCTAGAGCAACTTGATGTCAAGGTAAAATTCCTACATAGAGATCTTAAAGAAAAGATATACATGTATCAACATGAAGGATTTATAGCTAAGAAGATGAAGATCATGTCTTGCCATTGAAGAAGCCTTATATGAATTAAAACAATCTCCGAGTCTATCGTACACGAATTTCAACTCTTTCATGATGGAAAGAGGTTTCTTTAGAAGCAAACATACATTTGTATCTACTTCAAAAAAGTAGTAGATAGTTCCTTCATCTACATCTTTAATTTGATAACATGTTGACCTTAATCAAAGATAAATATGTGGTGAACAAATTAAAGTCATTCCTAAGTAGAGAATTTGAGATCAAGGGCTTAGTGTTGCTGAGAAATTTGTTGGGATGGAGATATTTTAAGATCTTAAGGATGAAAAATTACATTTAAGCCAAAGAAGCTATTTGCAAAAGGCTTTAGAGCACTTTGGTACGTAAGATACTAAGGCTAAGAAGGTTCCTTTAGGAAACCACTTAAAATTATCTATAGAATCGTGCACAAATGTTGAGGATGAACATGAGTTCGTATTGTGTCTCTTATTCAAGTGTTGTTGGAAATCTTATGTATGACATGATTTACCTTTATGTAAGAATTGTGAGTCGATACATGTCAAATCTTTGAAAGGGACATTGGGTTGTAATGAAGTGGATTATGAGATATCCATGTGGTGCTATATGCTTATATTTGGAGTTGTGATAAGCCATGATGGTCTAGTTGGCTTCATGGATAATAATTATGTTGGAGACTACAATAAGAGGATGTCCATGACAAGATAACTATTCAGTGTTGGAAGATATGCAGTCAGTTGGAAGGCAACTCTGCAACATCTAATTGTGTTTTCCACCTGCACATGGCAGTTACATATTAGATAAAAGAAGCTAGATGCTGAAAGTATAGTTTGCAAAGCCAAGTCATGTTATGTCGAAGGTGATTGTTCACTATGACTATCAGAGTGTTATTCACTTGACGAAATATTACATGCACCATGATAGGATTAAGCATATTGTTGCCAGATATCATTTCATGCATGAACTACTGAGAGCTGTAAATATACTTCTAGAAACTTCTTATTCACCTCACGCGCATTCACCTACCTATCATCTAATAACCATGACCTTCCTTGTTTTTTCACCCATATCAGCCACCTCTTTACTCCGCCCTTCAAATTTAAAAACAAAAGGAGTAAGATTGTGATTGTCAGAGAGAAAGAAATTGAAACAATAATAATTTGAATTTGGAATAAGAAGATCAGATAATTGACAGGGACTTCATTGTAGCCCTATTCGTGTGACACAAACAAACCACTTGGTTCAGAAGCTGCATAACATTTGACCCTTAAGAAGTTGCTTGAATGAGAAGGATCCCTTGTAGCCTCGGTAGTACCAACTGATGCTCGAATTATGCGAGGATCCTTTGCTTATACAACAGGTCATGTTTTAAGCATTTCCTTTGTTGGGTTGAACCCAACAGCATATAATCATTACTGTTTGCAGCCAGTGATGGCAGAGAGGCTTTAAGAAGTTGCATCTCCGTCAAACCATGAGCCCATTGCTATCAGAAGATAGACTGCTTCAAGCATCCTAAATCAACTTCACACGGCTGGAGCACTTTGCTCACTCCTAAGCTCTTCAGACACATTCAAATCAGAAGTAAATCCCGAGCTTGGACTAAGATACATCGCACGATAGCAAATAATCCCCAGCTTATTCAATGGCCCCCACTTCCTAATCGCCGGCCACTTTGCTAGCACCAACGTCGCGAAAGGCAACATTGCAAACGAGGTGCAGACGAATTGCATTAGCCATGGCACCTCGGTCTCCACAACAGCATACATCCCTGCAACGAATGCAACTATCATTGCGAAGAATGCAAGCCAGAGCAATGCATTCGTGGCCCTTACATAGTGCAAGAAGTACTCGACATCCTCATGCACGGTGTAGACAGAGAGGAAGGTGACAGCGAAGGAGCAACACATGGCGAGGGTGTCACAAGCCATGAAGAGCTTGAGGGCTGTGGGGCTGTTGGTATGGAGGCCTTTGGGGAGTGAGAGGGCGGTGGTGAAGGTGATGGTGGCCATGAGGGAGGCAATGAGGGTGGTATTGTTCACAGACATATGCATGAAGGACTTTATCTTCTGTGTTGCTTCTGCTGCAATCTGTTCCTTCTGCCGTGAATTCCACCGCATGTCACGTGTGTTGTTGCAACAGGAATCTCGCAATAGTCTGAGGCATTGCTCCTGAAAATCAAAAGTCATTGGTGCCTCTATCAATATACAATACTACTAGCTAGCACAATCTGCATCGAATCAAGTTATTTCCAATCCAGTTCCATGGTACTTCTGAGTATGGAAACTTGTCTAAAGCTTTTATATGTACGCTTTTGCTCTCAAAGACTGTTTCTGGAATATCTTCAAAATTATGGCTACAATATTCTTGTGATTCTCCTTAAGGTTGACACTGGGGAGATCCCAAGCAAGTGGTTCTCCAGAGGTTGAATTGGGATGCCGCTATCTGCAAAATTTATCTTATGCAACTGTTTCTATCCACCAATTAGTTCATAAGATTATAATGATTGCTCAACTGAACTTTTTTGACCGTTCAATATGAAGATGATGGGTCACAACATTTTTGTGCCAATCATGGTTCAGCCATGACAATATTTTAGTTGGATGATAAAATATGTTGACAGAAACTTAAAGAAATGGTAGATATGAATCCTTAATAACATTAAATCATTAATTGACCTGTTTTGTTATATGGATTAATGGGTTGTGGATAATGATTAATAACTTGTCAGACTGTATATATATAACTCAATCCTCCTTTTTCACAGGTTAGAAAAGTGAAGACAACCGTAGCCGTCTTTGAGCACTAATGTCTCCCTACCATGAGTTTATCTTTCCATTGAGTAGGGGTTCCATGTAAGTCCTTGTGTTTTATAGATGATTGTATGTTTGATTTGTAGACCCTGGCCGATTTGGGATTAGACATTCTTGTAGAGACTCTTGATGTCGTTGATATACATTTTTGGAATAAAAAAGGGGAAAGACCCATGATGATATCCACCCCAAAATTACATTAAAGCGGTGAAATTATAAAAGTCGTGTCTTGAGAAGAGATGTAGCCAAGTGGGTTACATTCTCAACATAAAACTGCTCTGCACTGAATATGACACTATTGTGTGTCAACCAAATAGCCCCTAAAGTTGATATCAGCCTCCATATCTCAATAGCTGATGTGAACTGGTATGCAACTAAACTGTTCCAAAAATACAAATGTGAAGAGATATCTACTCACAATGTCAGCCGAATCCCAAATTAAACAGGTACTTGCACGATTAGAATAAATGTGTGAGATCTGCATGCGTCAAACTGCAAATGGCGCAAGTGGTATCTTCTCGAAGGACAAAAGTGGCTGGCTATGTGCAGACCGGTCAAGGTCATAGCCAAACGCTAGATCCAAAGGAACAATTTTATCTTTATAGCGATGCGCAAATCCATGATCAACTTACAATCTTGATCATTAACTGCCTGTGGGGATTACGAAATGTCGAAAGCGTGGAATAAGCCTTCTTGCTCAAGAAGTGATCATCCTGCCAAATCTAGTCATGTCACATAGACAGACAGACCCACAAACCTAGAAATGAAATCAGTCAGCCGAACAAAACCTTCAAGATGCTAATCTGAAATACATGCTATAAAGGTCACCAGACACTGGTTGTTCATCCATGCTTTACACATGGAAGCATCGTGGTCAACAGTTAAGGTAAACAAGCGAGGAAACAAGCTGCTCGGGGATCCCTCCCAAGTCCAGTTATACACACCCAGAACCTAAACGGCGTTCCATCGTCCACCACTGGATGCATATATGTGGGAAAATCATGAACCATGTTACGTATACCCTTCCACAAAGACATAAACAAGTGACTTGACCTCGGGGTCACAGATGGCTGTGCCTGAAGGCCGTAAATGTCTCGTATTAGACGGCAAGCAAGATTCTCTCTATTGCCCCATAGTCTAGTTGCCCACTTGAGTATTAGAGCTTTATTTGATTCTTCTAACATACAGATGCTAAGGCCCCCCAATCCATAGGAAGTTTAACAGTGTCCGAGTTGACCAAGTGCAGCTCTATAGAATTGCCATAGGGAGAGCTCCAGAAAAATACTCATACACGGCTCAAGATGACGATGTATACCCAACGAATGGATGTGGAGGGAAATGCAAAAAACAGGGCTACTAGCACAGCCTTCAAAAGCACAATTCTACCTCCTTTGGAGAAACAAAAGGCCTTCCACCCAGCCAATTTTCGTTCGTCTCTCAACAATCAGTAACCAGTTTGATTACTGAAATCTGCTAACTGGAAACGACAATCCCAAGTAGGGGTAGAGATGATCGTTGTACACTCGTTAATATCAGCATCAGAAAGTCCAAATGGGACGAAGTGAATTTGGATATGTTAACCACCATACTCCATAGTTCTTAGGGGTGCACACGGATCGGATAAAATCCGTAATCCGATCCAATCCAATGCTATTGGATTGGATTGGTTTGGTTTTATCATTCTAATGGGTTGGATCAGATTGAAGTTTTTGAAATCCGTTAAAGTATAGATTGGATTGGATATTTACCAAAATCCTATCCGATCCAATCCGCTAATCCGTTAACACACACGCCTACATGTACATACATACATACATACAAATTTACATACATATGTACGTACGTACACACATATATGTAATATCTATTTGCACCTATTTCAAATTTCCTATGAGGAACAATCAATGTCATTCATGTTATCTTTTCCATAACAATCTTGAATACAAGTCCTCTTGATATCACGCTTTCTTCTCTCTTGAAATGAAAATGCTAAATCTCCAAAATAATAAAGTATGACTATGACTTGTAAAATTATAATCGATGTTTAGTTATTCCCCTTCCAGTTCCCTCTCTCTCATTTCTCTATTGATTGCCAATGTTTCTCCCAATTCCCTCTCAGTCCATTTCGATGATGCCTCCCTCCTGCACGATGTTATTCCCCTTCAGCATAACACCACCGTTCTCTTCCGCGCGATGCCACCACCCATTTCAAACAACGTAATTCATTCCCATGCAATACCATTTGACCTCCATATGATGTGACTCTTCTGATTTTCGTTAAAAGGCTAGTCGTACGATAGATTTGTTAGATATTTTTGACCCTTTTGCTTCTTAACTTTACTTGCTCTAGCTCGCAACTTTATTTAGGGATGAAATTGAATCAATTACATAATCAAATGTGTCATACCCCAACTAAGAAGAAACAAGCATTATTTCAATTCCTTTCATTTTTAATTTGAAATTTATTTTTTATTCATATTTTTATATAATTTGCATATTTTGACTATAAATATAATCTTACAAATAAATTCCATTTTTTTTCAATTCCATTTTAAATGAGAAGCATGATGCCTTACTGTTGGGTTATATTTAAGTAAGTTTTGTCTAGCATACTCAATCGAGTATGAATGTTTTATGATTCTTATTTTTTAATGATATATTATATAGCCTTGAAGAATGTTCTTGCGAGTGGTTGGACTTTGAAATAGCTTAACGATTTAAGTTAATCATGGACTTCATAAATATCCGATCATAGATATCAAATTTTTTATTTAACTTTGTTTTTGTATCCTTATTTGATAACTTGAATTGTTCTTGTTTGAATCATTTGGTGGAAATCAATTGCAAAAAAAATTAATGCCTTATTTGTTAAAAAATCTTAAATTTTAAATTCAATATAGTCCTTTAGTTTGATTGTGTGGTCTTCAACTTTTTATAATCGATTCGTGGAATTCTTCAACTTTCATTTAATTATGTGGTTTTTCTTTTCCTTTTCTTTATATCTATTCATATTCTTGATTTTTAAGTCATTATTCGAATGTTTGAGGGATAGTATAATGTAAAGTATAAACCTACAAGAGTGGACTATTGAGCCGGAAAATGTAAGTGTAGAAAACCGAACCAATCCGATACAATCCATAATCCGATGGATTGGATCGGATTGGATTTAGATATTTGATGGATTGGATTGGATTTGAAAAACAAAAATCCGTTAAGATTGGATTGGACATGGATTAAGCTAAATTCCGAACCAATCCGATCCATGTGCACCCCTAATAGTTCTCCAAAAATAACAAGCACGATACTCATTCCCATGACCTCCGAAATTCAACCCCTCAATATAAAGGATGTTATCGTTGGCATGTTGTAGCAATGGGATGGAGATCTCATTCCGACCGTACTTCGAAATGCCATCTCTCTAGATCACCTACCTTGCCATAAATCGGAGAACATCACCAGCCAACATGAAGAGCAGTGGAGCTAGCATCCCCATTGTGGCTGAAAGGAGCCCAACTCTGGCTTCTCGTTAATCAGGATTAACATAGATGTCGTGGTGACACATCTCTTCATTTAGGAAATCCACAAATCCAAAAAAGACGCTTCACTAGAGCGACCCAAAGAAAATACCAATCAACACAATCATAAGCTTTCGAGAAGTCAACCTTCTACAAAAACTCCTGAATTTATTTGCATTTCCAGTCACCCACAATAGTCGAGCCTATAACTACATTGGCCATCATCTGACCATAGAGGATAAAAGTTGTCCAGACCTCATTAATAAGCTTTTCTTAGGGAAATGGGATGAACCGCCTTTAGAGATTCATTCAAAAAATACATTTAACAAATTATGAACAAAAATACAAACTCTCAATTTTCAAGAAGAGCTCTAGCATGCTCAAGTACATGTTTCAGCGTAAAATCTCCCCTCCTTGAAGATAACACCATTTCTCCACAGCCATATGGCCCAAACAATCGTGCATACTCTAGCCCTACCTTCAACATAACTTGTCCAATCTGAACAAATGGATGTCCAAAAGGATTCAATGCAGTCAGACTGCATACCTAGCAGTCTGACTCTCTCCCACGTCTCCCTAGATGTGTGGCATCTGAAGAAAACAAGGTTCAGAAAGTCAGTATTTAGTATTCATTCAGTTAGACATACTGAAGCGAGTAAGCGAGTAGATAGGAGTATATGCAAAAGTATATGCGGATTATGTGATTTTTATTTTAATTTAATTTAAAATAAAATAAGGGGATGAAGGAAGAAGATTGACGATAGAGGAGTTGGCCGTGAGAGGTAGCCACTTGGGTGAGATTCTTTGGGAGGGGAAAAAGGAGGAGGTCACTTGGAGGTAGAGATCTAGATAGCAATGGTGAAGGAAGGTGATGCAAATACAAGGTTTTTCATACTATGGCTAATGGAATGAGGTGCAGGAATCTAATAAACTCAGTTTGGTGGGAGGCGAGGTGATTGAAGGGGATCGTGTTGCGGGGGTAGCCCTGCGATCGCACTTTCAGGAGTTTGGCAAGCAGCGCGAGCGAGCAGGATGGGGATGGCAAGGAGAGGCCTATCTCGGTTATCGGAATCAGAGGCATGTGCGTTGGTGAGGGAGTTTAGGAGGCAGAGACGAAGCGGGCGCTGTTCCAACTGAATGATGATGGTGCTCTAGTCCGAATGGATTCTCTGTTATCTTTTATCGGGAGTTCTGGGGGTCAAGCAGGATGTCATGGAGGTGTTGAAAGAGTTTCTGGAAGGAAATCATGGATTTGAGAGGTTAAACAAGGCTCTTCTTTTTCTGCTTCCTAAGGACGTACTGATCCGGGTGGAGGACTACAGGCCTATTGCGCTCTCTAATGTGGTATACATGATTATTGCGAAGGTCCTTACCATTTGAGGGAGGTGCTAGTTTGGATCATTTCACCTATGCAGACGACATTTGTGCCTAAGAGAGCTATGGCTGATGGGTTGGTAATGGCTCCGGAGGTGGTGACATATAGGAAAAGGGTCAAGGTTAAAGGGGTGATTTGTAAGGTGGACTTCTCCAAAACATATGATTGTGGAAGGATTCCCCGAGGAGTGGATTGCATGGACCAAGCGGTTCATGACAATGGTGTCACATGCGATGCTGGTGAATGGCAGACCGAAGGGGGGCTTCTTTCAGCCCCAGAGGGGGCATTCAACAAGGATGTCCTGTAGCGCCACTTCTGTTCGTGATTGTGCCAGATGCTTTGACTGTGATGATGAGGTTGGCCACGAGCGGGGGATGGTGTTCTGGTTATGAGAATGAGGAGATTTCTATCCAGATTTTGCAGTATATGGATGACACGGTGTTATTCATGGGGGCTAACGAGATGAAGATGCGTTGGGCGTCGATCATTATAGATAATTATGGGGACATATAGGGGCTTATGATAAATAGAGAGAAATCGATGGTGGTTCTCTTCGGGCTCACAGAGCAGGAGATGCATAGCGCGTCTGCATTGTTGGGATGCCCAACAGCCACGTTGCCAATCACGTATTTGGGGTTGCCATTGGTGGCGGGGAGGCCGAGATTTGGGGAGTGGATAACTCTTCTGGAGAGGTTGGAGCAAGGTTTGAAATCTCGATTTCGATTTCGTTTTAGTCTCCTCCAAAATCGAAATTTCACCGAAATTTCGACCGTTTCGATGGAAATGTTGAAAATGACTCAAAAAGGCCATTTTTCGACCATTTTTTCGCAAATTAAGATCTTCCAAGTTACTACAACAATAAATTAACTTACAAATACAAACTTATATCACACATATTGCTCATATATACCCCTCATATCACACATATCGATCATATCGGTCATATCAGCCAAATCGATGTTAATGTTGATTCTTGGTTGATACATACTAGAAATTGATATCATCCAATACAAGATCTTAAAACAACAATAGCTTATAAATGCACACTTATATCACACATATCTCTCATCCATACTCCTTATATCACTCCATATCAGTCATATTAGACTTATTGTTGAGTTGACTGATAGATACTGGAAATGAAAATCAAAATAACAAAGTTAACAACACTTAGAAGACGTCTTTTGTTCAGAAAAATAGACGAGCATTTTTATTCTAAAATATAGATAGTGATTAATTAAACAATGTCTTGTTCATAGAAATAATTATCACAGATTGACGAATAGGGGCTATAATTGGAGATACGGATAGGGGCTCTGTTTCCTGAAGCCCGAACATGGGACTAGCCATTTGCACCCGCGTAGACGTACTCTTTTCATTTTCTAAGTAGATACACATGGCTCAAACTGACGAGCGAAAAAAGCTACAGACAAAGTTCGAATGAATTACAGAATTAATTACAGACTTACAATAAAGATGCATCTATTTACGAAGATAAATGGCAAACGAATGAAATGAACAAGCTATATCAGATATATGTAAACTATGGAGTTGTTTCATATCCATTGCTTAAACACAAAGGAGAGAAAGCTCCCCAAGTCGAATAATCGACGTATGTACTCTCTTGTCAGACCATACCCTACCAAGCAGGGGTCTCGCTGGAACCCATGAATTTCAACCAAAATTGGTCAAAATGTCGAAATATCACAAAATTTCGGTCGAAATCCAGGAAATTTTATACTGAAACCCGTGAATTTCAACCGAAATGGATCGAAATGGGTCGATATATCGAAATATCACTGAAATTTCGGTCGAAATCCGGGAAATCGACATATATATGAGTTTTGATGCCCATGACCTCTCGAAACCGAAATTTCGATGAAATTTCATCGAAATTTCACGAAATTTAAATTATTGGGTTGGAGAGAAGGTTGGCAGGGTGGAAGGCGACGATGCTTTCGAGAAGGGGGGAATTGATACTTCTGAAGCACGTTCTTTCGTCCATCCTTGTTTTCTTCTACTCTACAAGGCGGCTGCACATCTGTGTGGGCACGAAGATCGAAGAATTGATGAGAAGTTTTTTTGGTCGGATGGTAAGCAAGCTAGAAGAGGTGTTCATTTAGTTAATCAGGATAAGGTCATAATGGCAAAAAAGAAGGGTGGATTGGGAGTTATGCAAGTAGGTGAGATGAACAAGGCTTTCATGGTGATGGGAAAGTTTGAGGACTTGGTTTGCAGGCTGATAAGAAAGATATATGGGATCTCATTGTCATTGGAGGTCGTCTCGAGTCGTATGCCATCATCTTTGTTGAAGGGGATCATCGATGTGATTCCAGAATTGATGGACAAGTCGTCGCCTGTGATTGGGATGGCACTGGATTTCACTTTTGATTTGATGACCCGTCGGGTGGGGGCGATGGGCTAGCGCTACCCACGCCTAATGTAGTTGGATCCTAACAGGAAGGAGGTAGTGAGGCAAGTGTGGGATTAGGGTTTATGGTCTCATGTGTTTTCCACCGAATTTTCAGATCAGAGAGTGGAGGATTTCATGGCGTTGCAGAGGCAGATTTGGCTGAGGTTCAGGGACCGAGGGTAGGAAGGGATCACTATGTCTGGAGAAATGGGAGGTTTTTAGTGAAGAAAGCATATCAATTTTTCGTGGAGGCAGGAGAGGTAGTGGAAAGCGTATGGGTTTTTTTTAAGCACCTTTTTCAAAAGAATTTATCTTCCTTTTTTTGAAACACAGCCCAAATAGGGCTAAAAATTGCAGCTCTCTCCCTCTCTCTTTTTTAACAGCCCCTCACTGCTTCATTTTTCATTTAGTCCTATATTTTGGATTTTTTGCTTTTTTCCAGCCGTACTTTTTCTTTCATTTTTTAGTTACAGCAAGCAACAGTGGCCCATTAGGCCTAACTATGAAAGACTGGTAACAATAACATTATGTGTCACCAAAGCAAAGGATGGCATTGGGTCCATCCCTTTCTTTTTCTACAAAGATCAGGATACCATGTGAATAGTAGAACTGTATCCCTGTAAGACTCTGGGCCCCTTCTTAAAAAAATGAAGCAGTTGATTATGGGCCCAAAATAACTCAGGCACATATTTTAGTGGGCAAAAAAAAGGGATACCATCCTATTTTCTAGGAGCATCGCATGTCCTCTCTTCTTTAAGTTTCGAAGAGCCCATACCCACTTCGACGTCGCCTTCATCATTAGGGTTCGCTCATGGAAACCCATCCTACGTCATCGCAGTGGCCATCGAAGGCTATTGTGCCCCCAAGTTCTTCTCCATCGGACGAGTTCACAACCAACATGCAGTTTCTTCACTGCTCCAAACAGTTCAAGAAGAACCCAAACTCCGCTGGAGCAGTGGGGTCGCAGGGAGACAAGATACAATCTGGTGTACGCCTGGAGCAAGGGTGTCGTCAGGGCGATTGGGTTTTGCACCGCCGCCACCTAGGATGTTTCTCCTCCTCCGTGCCATTTCTAGGGTTCCGTTAGGGAACCCATGATCTTTGAAGCCGCCACCTGGGGTTTGGTTATGAAGGGATGCGGATGGAGAATACTCAGAGATTGGTGGCTATTGGGGCCTGGATCTGCGCAAGGGCATTATTGTTGTCGCATGGATCTTCATCGAGGGATACCATGATCCAAAGCCATCATTGATGTCGGCTGGATCTGCGTAAGGGTTGCGCGTGTTTGGAGGATCTTCTTGTGATGCAGCGTGACCCCAAATTATAGGGTCACATTTATCTAATTAAATAATAATCAATTTTATTTACGTTTTAGCGGTCGTATTGGTCTAATTAAATAATTGAGATCGCCTGTGATCTCAACGTTTATTTCGTAGAGTTTAAATGTAATTTGGGTCAATTAAATAATTTAGGGTCCAATTAAGGTAGTTAGAGGTCAATTAGGGTCACATTTATCTAATTAAATAATAATCAATTTTATTTACGTTTTTAGCGGTCGTATTGGTCTAATTAAATAATTGAGATCGCCTGTGATCTCAACGTTTATTTCGTAGAGTTTAAATGTAATTTGGGTCAATTAAATAATTTAGGGTCCAATTAAGGTAGTTAGAGGTCAATTAGGATTAAATTAGTTGTTAATTTGATTTATTTACTATTTTTGGTAAACCCTCTCTCCTATATAAAGAGAGGGTAACCCATTGTTTTAGGCAGTCAGTGATGAATTGAAAATTGAGATTATCTCATTCTATCTCCCTATTCTCTCCCTTCTCCCTCCACGCGATCTCCGCGGTCTTCTCCTTCAACCTCTCGTAATCCCGGCGAGTTCTCTCCTCAACCCCTCTACTTTCTCTTCTCAGCCCCTCTCTTCTTCCACCAAAATCCACCAAAAATTTAATATTATTTTCGTCGACGCGCAAAATCCATTTTTGCATCATCTTGCCATCGGATTTGCAACCGACCATGTCATGGAGCACATGCCTTTCTTTAACCCTAGCGTTCCAGTTAGGGAACCTTCCTTCGTGCAGAATCGATACTTCCAGGATTAGGGTTTTATGAACCCTAGAACACATCTTGGACAGGAATAAATTTCGAACAATAGTTGAACAAAAAAATCTTCAATAATCAACATCGAGTTCTATAAAACCCTACAAACAAATCCTTTCAAAAAAATTGATTCTCCCAAAATCGACTCGTTATGATACAATGTTAGAAATTACGAATGCGGAAGAGAATTGAAAAATAGAACAATAAAATAACGAAATATGAAACATGGGCACTCAAGATTTTATGTGGAGCCCTACTCCCTAAGGAGCCGGATGAAACCACAGGAGAATGCTTCAAAGGGCTGATGTGTCTATTGACTTTCTCTCATCTGATACAAGAGGTTTGGAGCTTCTTATATAGTCTCTACAGACCCTCCAAATCCCACCACTGGTTGATGTGGGACTAAACCACTAGATGTGGTAAATGGATCATGGAGGGATCCATTTACCCATCTTACAAGTGGCGCATATTCAACATACTCCAACAATTTCAATAAAAAACCTAAATAGTTGATTATGACCGAATTTTGAGGGAGATATTTAGGTAAAAAAATTACTGTTACAGAGCATATGAAAAAATAAGAAAAATATTGAGCAGCAGAGAGCAAACAACTAATAGATATATATTTTTCACGAAAGAAGAGTTAACATATTCTAAAGATTCTAAACATGAAATCAAATTAAATAAATGCATAAAACAGACTACATCATTTGAAGCTATTAACTAGATTAATATTTACAATTTACAACAGTAATTAAATAAATATACATTTATTTTTTTCAGTAGTAGCGATAGCTATAGCTGAAGCTTGAAGGGACCAGCATCAGTTGAAGCCTGAAGGGTGGGAGTCTTTCCAATAGGAGGCCGCATATACAGTTTATTCGGTCGCATACTCGCCAAAATCGTATACACCGAATATTGTATATGTGGTTCGGTAGAGTCACCGAATACACATATGCAGCCGCATATACGGCCGCCTAATCCGCCCTTCTGAACATTGCAAGAAAAGATGCCCAATATCCTCTGATGCCTTCCTATATCTCATACAAATCTCCTCATTGGTAGGGAAGATCCGAGCTCTTCTCATGCTCGGCATGATACCATCAAAATATCTTAATCTTAACTCTTGCAGGTAATTTTCATCTTCAAATTCTAGCACGTTCTCGGTCAATGTCATCAAGTATCAGGGGACCGGACCGGAAACCACCTTGTATGCATTTTTAACCGAGAAAACTCCATAACTCTAGTACCAAGCATCTCTCCCTCAGACAGCTCCGCCACTCCTGCCAATCTGCTAATAACGGAACAAAATATTGCAATCTCTGATCAGACAGCTCTGTTACAATTTCAGGCAACCAAGCTTCCTCCGACTACAAGTCTGCCACACTTACCTCCTTCCTCGTAGCTAAAGCGAAAAGCCTAGGATATAAATCACATAAAGCCCCTTCTTCCGTCCAATCATCTGCCCGTAATCTAAACCCCCTCCCATTTCCCAACAAGGGACGCATCGAGGCTGGCGGCATAACTCCCACCAGTGTTCACAAAGTCAGCCTATGTGATCGCATACTTGCCAACATATAGGGAGGCGGGTAGCTCACCCGCACTGCATATACTACATGATGTATATATGTGGTCATGGCACATACTTTACCCGAGTAAGCCGCATATTCGGCCGAGTATGCGGCTACATATAGAATAGAACAACCTTTATGGGTCAACATTTTTTAATATATTCTTGAATATATTCTTGAGTTCTCATGTGCACATTTGGCTACATGAATACATTGTTAAGCTTGAACTTGGACTTTGATTTCAAACATATATAAATTGATTGATAGGTCCGATTCTATGTAAAACTTTCCAGCTTTAATAATTACAGGTAATATTACATAAACTGTAAGCAAATTTCCAATTTGAAAATCTGAGATGAACCTGATAGTCACTTAGTAGTAAATGGAGAAAGATTGTCACATCAGATGAGTTTATTTTATTGTATCATCTATATTTTATTATAAAATATTAGTAAATGTTTCTAGAGGTTGCATCCAAACAAAATAGCAACATGCAGTTGTTTGGTTATTTAGATTAATTATTTACTTAATTGGAAACAGTAACTTGAATTAATATTCTTTGATTTGAATTTATTATTATATTTTTAAATATTTATTATTAAAATAATACAAACCACATAATCCACCTATCCGCTTACTCGTTCCATACCATCTTACCGAACAAATACCGCATATCGACTTTCTGAACGTTGACTCTCGCATTAGTGTACAAGCTAGGAGAGACAGAATAAATGGATCTCAACAGACGCAAGGACAGATCTGACCCTTCTCCCCAAATCCTCATCATCTATTTCGCCAACAATGCCTAGTTCATGTCTTCAATTCACCACACATTCAAACCATCCTCTTTGGTTGACCTTGTCACCTTCCCCCATTCTACCAATGGCATACCCTTCCCCTCCACATTAGACGCCCAAAAGAATCGCCTTTTCACCCCTACTAATCTTTTACGAATTCCAACCGGTACCAGCCTAGTAAACATAAAAAAATCGAAATCGTCGATAGGATTGTTGTTACCAATATCAGCCTCTCTCCCTTTGATAAACACACCACCTTCCATCCATCCAGTTTCCTTTCCAACTTCTCAATCACATGAAACCAGTTCCATGTTTCATCCTTACACAAATCAAAGGCATATCTAGATAGTTAATATGCAAACTTCAACGTGCAGTACCCAATAACGCCTCACAGGTCACAATCTCCTCCGGTGACTGGTTAAAGGGAACAAAGGCGGATTTTGTCCCATTTGCCTTCAAATTCGAAAACCGCCCAAAATGTCCAGAACCGCAGTGATTGCCCTGCACTCCTCGATTCCTCCTTTGATGAAAAAAATTATCATCAGCATATTGAAGAATCGGCATCGAAATGTCCCTTGAGTAACCCCGAAAGAAACCTCCTGCTTCCGCCCATCCTATCATAACCGCCAGAGCATCTACTGCAAGAACGAACAATAGCGAGGCCAAGGGACACCCCTGCTTCACCCCTCTCTGAGGCTGGAAAAAGCCCCCTTCTAGTCTCCCATTCACCAGGACGGAACAAGACAACGTCATGATGCACATCTTCATCCAATCAATCCATATACCAGGAAAGCCCCTTCTAGCCAAAGATGACCAAATAAAACTCCAATTCATGCAGTCATAACTCATAAGCATTTGTAAAGTCTACCTTACAGAGGAATCCCAATCCCCACCTCCTCCAGTCCACTACAATTTATAATGCCAACACCACTCTGTCAAAAAGCTGGCGTCGATATATAAACGACGTTTGGGAAGGAAAGATAAGCTCATCAAGCATTGCTCTGAGACGATTAGCCAGTACCTTGGCTACTAATAAGATATACCGCATTGGATAACGCAATGGGCCGAAATCCTCCGCTTTCTCTGCTGTTTCTTTTCTGGGGATGAGGAAAATCAAGGATTTATTCAGTCTCTCAATACCCTTGTTCTCTCCCTTGAACTGTATAAGCCAGTTCATGACATCTACTTCCACCACATCCCAAAACTCTGTAAAAATATACAGGCAGACCATTCGAACCTAGACGTCCGTCCATGTTGAGATCAAACAATGCCATGCGTACCTCTTCTCTAGTGAAATCTGTTGTAAGCACCTCTGCCTGCCCCTGTTGCAAAGAACGCACACCCCTCCCCCCTGCTCCAGAGAACAATGACCTCCTATTGAAATATCGGACATGATTCAACGCCACCTCTCCTATCTTATCATTACCCTAAACTCGTCCCCCTTTCGCGGGGATGAGGAAAATCAAGGATCTATTCAGCCTTCCAATACCCTTGTTCTCCTCCTTGAACTGTGTAAGCCAGTTCATGACATCTACTTCCACCACATCCCAAAACTCTATGTAAAAGTATACAGGCAGACCATACGAACCTGGACGTCCGTCCATGTTGAGATCAAACAATGCCATGCGCACCTCTTCTCTAGTGAAATCTGTTGTAAGCACATCTGTCTGCCCATGTTGCAACGAACGCACATCCCTCCCCCCTATCGGGCTCCAGAGAACAATGACCTCCTATTGAAATCTCAGAAATGATTCACTGCCACCTCTCCTATCTTATCATTACCCTAAACTCGTCCCCCCACCACCACCACAAGATCATGTATCATGTTTCTTCTCTTTCTTTCACTTGCCACTGCATGAAAGAACCGCGTGTTCGCATCGCCTTCTCTGACCCACTTCTGCCTCGATATTTGCCGCCATTGAATCTCTCTCTTCATGTCTCCACTCACCACCATCTCTTGCTTCTCCGATCAGTCTTGTGGCTCCTCAGCACTGAGATCTCGCTTATCCTCCTTATTTAGTCGTGCAATCTCCGCTTTCACCTTCGCATGCTTCTCATTCTGAACCATACGCAACTCCTTTTTTTAAACTTTCAACGTCTCTCTCATCCTCTAAATCTTATGTGTTGGTCTTTGCGTTGTTGATCCCTCCACTTTTATCGGCCCCTAGAAATCCGCAATCATCTCTTTAAAGCCATCTTCCAACATCCAAGCTTTTTCAAATCTGATGAGAGATCTAGGAAGCACATCTTCATTTGAGTCTCAGCATAATGGCGTATGATCTGACCTTGTTCTTGGAAAAGCCCTTGTTGCAGCCAAAGGAAACAACTCTAACATCTTGACTGATGCCAAAAACCGATCTAGTCGCGATCTAAAAGAACTGCTCCGCCACGTAAACTGACAGTTCGTCGTGTCTAGCACTTCCAGCTCCATTTCTCCAACAAACTCCAAAAACTCCCTAGAACCTGGGTACTTCCCACCTCTTCCCTCAGGCTTGCCCACAAGCCATGAGATCCCTAGGTGATCTCTTCAGACTGATTTCAACTCCCACACACCTCCGACCCAGATTGACCTCCCAACGGCACATACACCAAGCTCAACATCATCCTTCTTGCATCTGATCTTTGCTCCAATACCATCGTCACCACTCTGCCGATTTTTGTATTCACTAGCAAGAACATTTCATCATCACATGCCAACGTCGTTCCACCCATACCCGCCAATCATCGACGATATTCTGAACTCTGAAAGTCTGTGTCCCCCAACTGGTCTCCGCATTCCCAAATCCCAATTCACAATCTTCGTCTCCTGCAAAAACACCATGGTCGTATACCAAGAGCTCGAAAGTCTTCCCACGACACCTCGTTTCTCCCGATCTCCCAATCCCTGCACATTCCAGCTGACATTCTTCATTAAGATCCACTCGAAGGGTTAAAGGTGGGCATTACAACCCCAAGACATTATGCAACCTGCATGTGAATGTCAATCATCACCGCTTCAATAAAGGTATTCGCATCAACCCCAGACTATGTCTAACTTCCCTTGGATTCTTTTCCCCCATTTGGGCCACATGTCCCACCACCTCCCCCATACCCTCATATCCTTTTGTTCTCCATCTTCCTTTCCAACCAGTTCTGAGCCTCTGGTTTCTGATGCTTCCTTGATAAGGAAAGAAGTGGCCCCATGCGGGCCTTGCTAGACCTTTCTCCTAGCGCCAGCCACTGCATTTGGCCCGCCCTTGCCGCAGCTAGCATCCTCTTCTCACCTTAGGCTACGCATTTCAAAGCAGCAGCATTGATACATCCAGACATTGCAGATGATCCCTCTGAGCCTGCAACTTCAGCATTCTCTCCCTCCGGTCGCGAAACCCCCTTCTCGATCAATAAAATTCTCTCCGACGATCCCCTACCGTTGTCACTCGATATCAGAGCAACCTACGATACGGGCGGAGGGGTCACCTCCACCATCTCATCGTCTGGAGCAGCTTCAAGAAGTGGCAGAGAGACCGCCCCCTAATCTTCGACCTAATCAGCCTTATCAGGTTGTATCAGAACCCACCTTCTCCACGATCTGATTTCGAAAGGGAACCAAATCCACTATATTTGAGAATTGGGCCCTTCCCTCTCACAAACTCGATAGGGGGACCTGAAAACCTGACAGGAGGCCGAAATCGGATCCTCGTAAGACCTCATTCGCTAATCGAGTCTCGGGGTCTGAATACCCAACATCCCTTCCACCTAAACTTCTATATGGCCCTGAAAATATCTTCGCTCCCTCCTCTCTATTAGGATGAGAGCTCCCCCCACTCGAAGCCGTCACAAAGTTAGTGGGCAAAATCTCTGTGACCTTCCGTGTAATGCTCGTCACCGCTTGTGGCTCCCTCAGCCGGAGTTCCGACGTTTTCCCGCTTGTGATCGAGCCTTGGGGATCCACCAGCTTCCTTCGATTGTTTGGATCAACTCCCGAGTCCTGTCGATCTCGAGATTCAATCAAATCGCCCCTCCGATCTTTAAACTCGACCGAAGGTGACCACACCCCGTCCACCGCGATCGAGCCGATCTTGAAGCAAAATCGCCCCACCTGGAACTATATCGATTTCAACACAGCATGCGGAGCCCCATTCATCAACACCAACACCCACCGGCCCACCAACCGTAAAGTATCCTTCCTACACTGCTCGCCGGCCTCGGCACCTCAAAGGCAAGCCCCTTACCTCTACCGTCCACCTGGGGTTCGTCTCCACAACACCATCCAGTAAGGATGGCTTCCGCCACTGGACCTCTGGTGTGAATTAACACCCTCCCTTCGCCAAGAAGCCCTCCACCTCGTCTTTCTCAACACCTCGAACATACATGGATGTATTCGACATCCAAATCATGTCCTCTGAACCTCCCAATTCCCTCCCCTTCTCCAGCAAACCTAATACCATCGTCAAGCCCTCTCTTCAACCCTCCGCAGCAAGTACCCCTTCGATTGAGTTAGCCTCCAGCCTTGCCTCCTCCATTCTACTCCTCGCGCCTACGAGGGAAGAGCGTGCCTCATCCGAAACCTTATGGCCATCTCAATGAAGGCGCCCCTGCTCGCGACATTGGTAGCACACCAAGGCACCGATCGGATATCGTGTTGCCATATGCCCCTCCAAACCGCACTTGAAGCACCGGACAATAGAAGACGTACGCTCTTGAAAGGTGGCCCTTTCCCTCCCCTTGCTCATAAGAAATTCCAAATCGTTGCCATCACCTCTCCTCTCTCCCCCTCTCCCCCCTAACAGACATTGAATCCTACCCTTCTTAATCGGTGAGAATTGCGTTACATTCGGGCAAAAATCAGTCTATCAAAAATCACTAGAAAATAATATAAAATTAAATTTCAATGCGATCGATTTGTGTATTTTACTTGTGTAAGTTCCAAGGTGAACTCAGACATGGCTGGTCCCAACCCAAATAAATTGAGGAGGGTTGCATTAGGTAGCCGACAGCCAGCGTAAAATAGTCAAAGACAACTTCCTAAATTGTATTTTTAAAAAATACTATTTGGGAAGTTGCCTCAAGACAGTCGGATCTTTTCAACATGGATTTAAGAAAACATTTAGATTTCGTTAGGGTGTTCCTTACTTACGATGTGTTGCATCGCCCGAATGCAATGAAAAATTGACAATGGCTGTTACATCGTTGCCCGAATGTTGTTCAAAATTTACAAGGGTTTTCGCATGAGTAAATAAGCTAGTTCTGTTGCATCGTCGCCCGGATGCAGTCCAAAATTTGCAAGGGTTCTCGTATGATGGACGCATGCGAGTAAAGAAGTTGGTCCAAAAGAGGTTGCAAAGGAAGTTGCGGATAGGTAGTTGGAATATTGGTACTTTGACTAGCAAATCGATGGAGATCGTAGATACGATAGAAAGAAGGAAGATTCAGATACTATGTCTATAAGAGACAAAATAGGTTGGAGAGAAAGCAAGAGAGGTCGAGAAGACATGCTTTAAACTTTGTTAATCATGTAAAGATAAGGGTAGAAATGGTGTTGGAGTGGTTATTCATAAGAATTTGAAGGATTGTGTGGTTGAGCTGCAAAGATTCAAGGATCGGATTATTTTGCTAAAATTGGTGTTTAGAGAAGAAATTACGAATATCATCTCAGTTTATACACCGCAAATTGGTTTAGATGAAAGGAATAAACAAGCTTTTTGGGAGGAGCTAGATAAGATTTTGCAAGGAATCCCACAGAGAGATGATTTACCTGAGTGGAGATCTTATTGGGTACGTGGGAAAGGATGCTTCAGGGTATGCTAGTGTTCATGGAGGCCATGGCTTCGGGGATAGAAATTAAGAGAGAAAAGTCAATATGGATTTTGTAACGGCTTATGATCTTTTTATAGTAAACACTCTCTTCAAGAAGATGGATAAACATCTAATTACTTAGAAGAGTGGCCCGACTAGAACACAGATAGATTGCTTTGCGTTGAGGAGAAGAGAATAGTTGTGTTGCAAAGACTGCAAAGTAATCCAAGGAGAGAGTTTGACAACCATGGACAGCCATATCGCGATATATAGGCGATATATCGGTATCGACAGGTCACCGATATATCGCCGATATGGTCGATATTGACCCGATACAGGCCATTTTATTCACACTCTCGGTTCAATGTCGGCGATATGATGTCGATATCGTTGATATATCGACAATATATCGTATCGACATGGTACCGATATCGATACCGATATCGATATGTCCTTCCATTTTGACAACCCAACATCACTTGTTAGTCATGGATGTGCAAATACAATGGTTGGTAAAGAAAAGGAGGGTTTTCAAGATTACTAGAACTAGATGGTGGAATCTTCAATTGAAGTAATCACGCTTTAGGGAGAAGATTTTAGAAGACTTATCTTGGGATTGTAGCGCAAGTGCGAACGAGATGTGGGAGGCGGTAGCATATTGTATCCGAAGGGTGGCCAAAGAGATGCTAGGCGAGTCAAACGGAGGAGCTCCAGGCCATAAGGAGGCTTGGTGATGGAGTAGAGGGATGCAAGAGAAGCTCAAAATTAAAAGAGCTTGCTTTAAAGCTATGTCTAAGGATAGAACAGAGGAAACTGTCATAAACTACACAATAGCGAAGAAGAAAACAAAGAAGACTGTAAGCGAAGCCAAGTCAAAAGCTTATGAAGTTCTGTACAAAAATCTCGACTCTACGGAGGACCAGAAGGATATATTCAGGTTGGTCAAAGCAAGAGAAAGAAAGACCAAAGGCCTTTCTCGAGTGAGATGTATTAAGGATGAGGAAGGTCGCGTGCTTGTTACTCAGAAGGATATAGAGACTAAATGGAAGCAGTATTTTCATAAGCTTTCACCGGGGAAGAAAATAAAGAGATCACTTTGGGTGATCTAGCTAGTAGTGAAAGTTACTTGAATCGTGTAAGATGTAGACAAATACAAAGAAAGGAAGTAGATGAGGCTTTGAAGGTTATAAGACCTCGGAAAGGGTGTAGAACCAGATGACATTCCTATACAAGTATGAAGAGTTTTAGGTGAACGTGGTTTGACTTGACTTGCAAATTTATTCAATGTTATTTGGCAAAGGAAGAAAATGCCTGAAGATTGGAGGAGAAGTATCGTGGTGCCTCTATATAAGAACAAAGGGACATTCAAAATTGTTAAAATTACATAGGTATCAAGCTGATGAGTCATAATATGAAAATTTGGGAACGTGTGATCGAAAGAAGGTTGAGGTAAGTTTCCAAAGTAAAAGAAAAACAATTCAGATTCATGTCAGGTCTTTTCAAATATTTGAAGCCATTCATTTGCTGGGAATAATGGAGATTTTATAGAGCTAAAAGGAAAAACCTCCATATTGTTGGAGTATATTGGTGTATGCATCACTTATATGTGTAAATGGGTAAATGAATCCTTCCAAGATTCATTTAACACATCCAGGAGTTTAGTCTCACATCTACCAGTGGTGGGACTTGGAGGGTCTGTTGAGGCTATATAAGAATCCACAGACCTCCTGTATCAGATGAGAAAGTCAATAGACACATCAACCCTTTGAGGCGTTCTCTCGTGGTTTCATCATGCTCCTTAGCAAGTATGGTTCCACGTAAAATCATGCGTTCTTCATTATTCTTTATTCTTTATTTCTGATACGCTTCCGCATTCAATTTTTCTAACACATGATTTTATTGATTTAGAGAAGGCTTATGATTCTGTCCCACGTGAGATATTGTGGAGAGTTTTGGAGAAGAGACAAGTGCATGCCCTATACATTAACCTCATAAAGGATATGTATGACAGGGCTTTATCCTGTATAAGGATCCAATCTGGGAAGACTGACTATTTTGACATCAACGTTGGTTTGCATCAAGGTTCAACTTTGAGTCCATTTCTTTTTACTTTGATTATGGACGAGTTGACAAGTTACATTTAGGATGAGATACCTTGGTGTATGTTATTTACTGATGATATTGTGTTGATGATGAGACTTGAAATGGAGTAAATGAGAAGCTTGAGATCTGGAGACATGCATTGGAGACTAAAGGATTTCGTATAAGTAGGGCTAAGACTGAATATATGGAGTGCACTTTTGATGGAAGCAATAATGAAGAAATCGAGGTGAAGATTGGTGACGATAACATTCGGAAGAGAGATTCTTTTAGAAACCTAGGATCTATTTTGCAACATGATGGAGAAATTGATGGAGATATTACTAATAGAATAAATGCGGGTTGGCTAAAATGGAGAGGAGCCTTTGTTGTTCTCTATGATAAGAAAATTTCTTTAAAAAACAAAGAAAAGTTCTACAAAGTAGTCGTAAGACCTGTTATGCTCTATGGATCTGAATGTTGGCCTGTGAACCATAGACATGTGCAGAGAATGACAGTAGAAGAAATGAAAATGCTAAGGTGGATGTGTGGACACACACATAAAGATTAGATTTGGAATGATGCAATCCGAAGGAATGTTGGTGCAGCTCTGATCGATAATAAGATGCAAGAAAACCACTTAAGGTGGTTTGGTCATTTGCAAAGGAGGTCAGCTGATGCACCGGATAGGAGGAGATGCGAGTTTTGGGAAGTTGAGCCGGCTAAGAGTGGATGAGGATGACCCAAGAAGTGTTGGAATGAGACTATACGAAGGGAACTTAGTTTTGTGGATATAAGCATGAGATTAACCCAAGATAGATCTGAATGGAGGCAAAGAATCCATGTAACCGACCCTACTTAATTGTGGGAAAAGGCTTTGTTGTTGTACTCTTTGTATATGTGATTCTCATGAATGTTGTTAAGGATAACGATGATCCGAGGTGTGTTTGAGCAACGTGTTGGTAGATGAAGGCCCCGGTTAAAACCGCACTTGAGATATTTTGGGCATTTTTGAGTGAGTCCATTTAGTTGGTTCAAAATGGGTCTAGACCATAAAATATAAACTAGATCGATAGGCAGACATATACAAAGGTAGATTTGCCATAAAGGACTTCAATTTATATGACATTGACTAGTTGGGGAGACATTCGATCCTATGGTGAAAAAGAAAATATTTTTTTTTCTTTTCAGCTATGACCTGTGAGGCTAGAAGCTCCATGAATGGATGTGGAAAATGCCATATTGAATATAGATTTCCATAATGAATATACATGCATATGCCATTAGGCTACGAAAACACAGGAAAAGATTGCAAGTTAAGGCATTAGAGGGGTGAAGCATCTTCTAGGCTTGATTTAAGATAATTGGAGTGTTGGTGATCATATTGGGACATCATTAAGGTAATGGAGACCATACCATATTTATCAAGAGAAGCAGAAAGAAAGTGCCTCTTCTTCTTGTTTAAGTAGACAACTTGATCATCAAAGAGGATAATAAAAGAATATTACGCAACTAAAAAGAAATTTTGCTAAGGATCTTTACTTGAAAGATCTTGGCCATCAGATACAGTTTCTAAACATTGAGATGATAAATATCAAATGAAGACTTTGTTAGTTGCGCAAGAAAATACACCCCATACTTGTTAAAGGATACTGAAAAGTTGGACTATTAGCCCGATTCTATGCTTATTGAAGAAAATCATAGGTAAAGCATCAAGTATTGAAAGCAATTGGATGAAGACTCCAAGGGCTCGTAGTAGACACTTGTAAGGAAGCTGATCCACCTTACCCAAACCAAAAACTACCTTATGCAGTCGATGTGTTGAGCTAGTCTAAACACATGCCTACAAATATGAATATCAAAGATGTCAAGCGTATCATAAGCTACTTAAAGAAAACCTCTAGGAAAGATTTATTTTTCACCAAGGACGCAGAGCTTAACATTGAAGGCTATACAATACACATTAGCAATGATGAACCACCATTAGAAATTCAATTGTTGGTTATGCAGATATCTAACAACAATCTTGTGATGTGGAGGAATATGAAGCAATCTGTGTACGTATCTAGGGCTGAAACCGAGTGCAGAGCCATTACAATGGGAGTTATGTTGCGCTGAAGATCATCTTGACAAATATTGGAATAAACCTTGTCACCTATGAGATTATCTGACCTTGCTTCGCATAATAGAACCGAACACGCGGAGACTGATCATCACTTCATAAAAAAGATAGATGTTTCAAAGGAACTTGTGCTACGTATATGAAAAATTGAAGAACAAGTTATCGATGTCTTCACCAACGGACTTCCCGTAACTTTCAGAAGAATATAAACAAGTTGATCAAATAATATCTATATGCCCAACTTAAGGAGGAGTGCATATTTATTTAATTACATAGGTTAACAAATTGTGGGTGAGGATACAGTGACCTTGTGGGCCCATACATGAAACCCATCCCCTTTTTTCACAAGAAATAAAAAATACCCCTAATCACTCGTAAGTTCTAGAACTCTCCTCTCATGGTTTTTCCCTTCTGTTAAGAAGGATTTCCATAACTTGTGTTTAGTGGATTTCCTCCTTGTTTACTTGATTTCTGCAACTACAATAAAAATATATCTAATGTGTATATGATGAGCCATTTCTACATCATTGAAATGCATAACAAGGGCTGTATTTCTTTATAATTAGTCATTAGTTGTTTCGAATTTTGGCAATGGATAACATCATTTCTCGGTGTAACTTGGCCAATGACTGATACAACAATGATTACGGTAGCTCAAAAACGATTTGATGGATAGCATATTTTTCTCGTTTGCCAATATTCATATAAAGATTATCATCGTAGGTATTCCTCAAACTTGAAGGTAAGCAAAAATGGTGTTGCTTATTCAGATAGAAACCCGGGGTATGATCTGATAAATCTTTTTAAAAAGTGACAAATCATATAAGAGAACCCAATTAGCAGGGGGGTGAATCAGTTTCGGTTTGGTTATTTGCAGTTCTTAATTCATGCATTGTGCACTGAAAAAGTCATCCATGATATAATTAACGGCAAGCTGGAAAAAGGGTGCAGCATAATTTTTTTTGGTAGGTTACAAAAAAGTCATCCATGATATAATTGACTGAAAGCTATAAAAAAAGGTGCTGCATAATTCTTTTGGTAGGTTATATCTAATAATAAAATATATCAGAACACAAATGTCCATGAAGATTCTGTAACCCAATATTTAAATGAACACTTTCAGTTTTGAGCTATGAAGTTTAACTTGCAAGAGCATTAAATGATGGTAATACATACCCATTCGAGTGTTGGAGTGGGGGACACCCTTGAGTAGAAAACCTCTAGAGGTGTCATCCCGTGCACATTCTCAACATCCGTCTTTACCTTGCTTTCCCTTAACAAGAGCTTAATGCTCTCAAGGTCACACTGGATAGCTGCAATATGCAAAGGAGTGTTCCCTTCAACATCATTCTGATTAAGCAACATGTGAAACCTTGGGTCTCTTACAAGGCACCTCATCATATCATGCCTCTTCTGTAGAACTAGTACATGAAAAATATTGTGACTTGACTCGTCCACAATATCAGCTTGATGTGGGGCGTGACGCAGAATTAATTTGAGAATTGGGAAGTTATCCAACTCAATTGCCACAAGCAATGGAGACTTGGCTACTCCATAGATGTTTGCTGCAAAGGGGTCAGAGCGTAGGAGGCAATGCACAATAGAAATGTCCTCATTTTGCACAGCAATAAGAAGAGGCGACCTCTTACTCTCATCCAAAGCTTTTGTGAGTGCTTTCCTCCCATTTCTTATCAAAGTCTTTGCGATGGCTAAAAAAAGAAAAAAAATGTTGTGGTCTTTTAGATGCCTAGATGGCATGGATGATGTCGACAATAAAAAATCTATTTGTGAATGCATGTTTTCAGTTTTTCAACGTAGGACTGAATTATCTATGGTTTAAAGAACTTTCTCTTTAGGGTATGTTTAAACATTTTTTTGGTTTTGTTACTAGGATGAGTCCTCGGATTTGCATGTAAGAAACAATGCCTGCAATACTGTTTGAACTAATATAAAACTAAAATAAACCAGCTCAATAGGGATCTTGGAACTTCCAACATGTGGATATTTTACAGTGTGGCTACTTTTTCTGTAAAGCAAAATTATGCTGTTGCACATTCTAAGGTGTATGAGGATTCCTTGGACAAAATCCAAATCATATAAGTTCAAGATGATTGCTGCTTTTCTCAGCTCATCAATTCAAAATAGTGTATAATTTTGATGTATGATATGTGCCTAACTTACTGGGCTCCGAGATAAAATTAATATACAAAGAAAATGGAGTTTTAAGTAAATTCATTTTTCTTAAAGCAATTGCATGGGTGAAGACGGTCAGTTGCACCAACTTCTGGGCATCCATACGATCTTTCTGCGGAAATTCACATGAAGATAGTTCGAGAGCGTTTTGCATTATTTGGGCTACTTGGTGCGCTCGGAATGAGCTCCTATTTCATGGGCAGAATTTCTATTCTGACAACATCATTGAGCATTGTAGGATTCTGTGTGAATCTTGGACATCTGCACACTGAGTTCCATTGTTAATATAATATATTAATTTGGTGGTGGGTCCCAGCTCAGGCTCCCACCCACATTTCTCCTCAAAAAAACAAATTCATTTTTCAACCAATCATTAGGGTTTGCGAAAAAAAGTCTTCCACTCTTCTCAGAAACCTCAGAAAGATGCATAAAAACTGCTTCAGAAGATCCCTTGTAACATTTAATTTAAACAAGTATCTACAAGGATATTCATGCAAAAAAATGATAATAGTGTATAACTTTAAGTCATGTACTTGTACTTTTCGCATACACCATACAAACAGTAATCTTGATTGCAAGAGTACTACACTAAAAAAATTGTGAAGCCGACTCCCACTATAAGTAGGGTCGGCTACATGATTCTTGCTCAAATCCATGTTGAAGATTCAACTATTTTTGTGTTGGTTGTTTACTATCTAACGCAAACCCCACCGGGGGGGGCATTACACTACCACCGGAGCACTATAAGTGGGTGGTAGTACTATTCCACTATTATTATTAATTTTTGAGGTACGAGAACGTACAAGCAAGTTTTATTCGGGAACGGTTAAAGTACATGCATCTTAATGTTGAAAACAAAATGTTCAAACAGTATACCTGTATGTCTCCTTTCTATAGCCACGTGTAATGCAGTTGACTGGTTGGGACCACCATCTTCCAACACAAAGTTAGGATAACCCTTGGCAAGAAACAAGAGCCTCTCCACAATTTTTATCATACCACTCCTTGAGGCCAAGTACAGGAGTGATACCTTGTGATAGTTGACTTGAGGGAATTCTGATAAGTAATCATAGTCTCCAATGAACAAATCCAATAACATCCTTGATATGATTGGATCACATTTAACATCATTCTTCAAAGCATCATGGAGGGGGGTGTCACCCATTTTGTTGGTAGAATTGAGCATCTCACCCACGAGAAATATCCCTCCTTCTTGGCCTAGTTTAAGCAGGAACTTGGCCAGCTCATGGAAACCCTTTTGGATGGCTATGTGCAAAGGTGTGTCACCACTTTGGTTCTTCTGAAGGAGACATGCACTGTCACTTTCAGCACATATCCTTTGGACCTCTTCGATATCGTTGCACCTCACAGCAATGTGCAATGTTGTATCACTGGGAGACATTATATCCAACTGTGATAAGCTTGTTCCTTTCGATGCATGTGAAGGCCCGCATTTATTAATCTTCAAAGAGTTTTCGCTAATATTAATTATTTTAGTTTAAAGAAAGACTACAGCGTCAAGAACACGGATAAAATATTTATATAGTTTGAGCATCATGAACATGAACAGAACATTTTTGTAGCTCGAGATGGCTTACTTCCCTATTGGGGGTCAGATTTTCAAAATATTGTTAATCAAAAATACAAGAGGTGTGGGAAATAAATATTTTTTCTTATATTGAAAACTCAGCTGTGTTCATTAACCGCGTGTATATTCTCACAAAAAGTGATGGAAATGTATGTAGAAGACAACAAATAGAACTTTGGTGTACTACAATAGTTATTGCTATGATCCTTATTCAAGGAAAAAATGCAAAAAAGAAATATGCGTGGCTTTGGAAAAAATCCTAAGCTTCCCTATTCATTGAAAAACTGTCCTGTGATATAAAATTCCTAATATATAAAAAATAAACAGTCACTGTTGTAAGAATATCATAAAAGATAGATGACCATTATATCCTGGACAATGGTAGCAACACTCATGTATAACATCTCGATTTATATGAAATTCCATGTACTATGGTCCTCACTTCATGTAACTATTTTTATAATATTAATTCTATTAACCAGTCTGCGCCTAAAAATGGCATAAGTCTAGTCAAGACCACCACATTTGGGCCCAGCTGATAAATCACATTTTCTCACCTTAGCTTGTGTTATATCAAGGGGTGAAAGTCCTCCCACTTTTTTAGCCAAACTCCTGACCCGTTTATATTCCAGTAAAAGGTTCAAGATGTCCTTACTAGAGCCTGAGATTGCAAGGTGCATGGGAGTATTGCCTTCCTTATCTTGCTCGGTCAAGAGATGCACAAGATTATCATCGCTTACGATGTACTCCACTACTTGTTTCCTTCCAAGCTCAACAGCTACATGCAAAATGTTCTTACCCAATTCGTTTACATCCTCTGATACATCGGGAAAATACTTTAGGAGATCTCTGATCACGTGAACATTTCCCATCTTTGTTGCAAGATGAATGGCAGACTCTTTGGCACCATTAATATAGGCTGCAGAGGCATCGAGTTCTATCAACAACTCTGTCATATTCTTTCGGTTGTATTCCACTGCTATTAGGAACGGGGACATCCCATTATCATCCACTGTTTTAGTAAGGTGTGGTTTTGCCTCAATTAAGTATCTTGCAATATCTGTATCAAAAAGCACAATACGATATTAGTTCCACAAAGAAATAAGTGAAAAAATCAGTGCACATCATCTTCCTGGAATTCATAAACATTCACGAGCATCCATCAATGAAGGTCTAAGTATAATTCCAATCCCAATTCCAGACCCAATACCAATATACTATGAGAAGTTAGAAAAGTGAAGCAGCATAACGCTATTTAAGAAATACAGTTATAACATTCTCTTACAGGCTTCACAGCTGGACATTAATATGGACAGATCTACACTTCAGATATGGACCTGGCTAGTTGTTCGAGCTCAAATTACTTAAATGTTCCTTTCCCAATTCCCAGTACTCAGACATTCTCCCTTCTTCTATGTCCCTTTCCCCATAAACAAATATAAATTCATATGCTTGGTATCAAGTTATAAACAATTGTTGAACATTAATTGTTTCTGCTTACAAAATACAGCATTTTGCAAAAAATCTCAGAGTCAATTAAGATAAAAGGACAGAGGACAAATAAATAATCCCATTCCAGTACCTCCATATCCCTTCTCTGTCGCAATGTGTAGAGCCGTTGAGCCCTTAGGTCCTCCATCCATTACTAACTGAGGCTCGACGCCAAGAAAAGGACCTAAGAATCGCTTTAGTAGTTCCATGGAGCCATTCTGCACTGCAAGAAAAAGTAGTGATTCCCCATGCATGTTCACTTGTGGAAATTTCAAACTTGACTTAACCGTGTCCTCCTCAACCATATTCGCCAAGATGCAGTCAAGGCAGAGACCTAGCAATAGATGTGATGCATTGGCATGGCCATTTCTGATGGCATCATGCAACGGAGTATCACCTTTGTTATTGGTTACTAGGTGTCCATCCTTCCATGTCTTCAATAAGAACTCCAGAATCTCAGTGTGCCCATTCCTTGCTGCTAAATGTAAAGGAGTATCCCCCTTTTTGTTCCTTTGGCTAATAAGCCCTTCTATATTGCTGCATAGGAGTTGGACGATCTTCGTACAATTGTTCTTTACTGCAATGTGCAATAATGTGTTCATATGATATGTTACACCTTGCAATGCATTGATATCTTGGGTTGCTATTCTCTGCAGTTCTTGCACATTGCCTGATGTTACATATTTGAGAATGGAAAGTTCTATGGTCTTTGTCGAACTTGTGGTTGAGCCCATCTTGATCGTCTCCATTATCACCGTGGCAGATGCTAGTCAGGACTCGTCATACTGCTTCAATCATGGAAAAATATGATTAACATCGATGTGTTAATTACACATAAGAAAGAAACCTTGAGAGGGGAAAAGCAGACAATCCATCACAAACTAAGATAAAATATTTCAAAGATGGCAAACTGTGAATTCATATAATTGGGCAGTCCAACACTTGACTTTCCACCTTATAAATCAAGATTCAAAACTACACCTTACATTTCTCAACCCAAGACTTCAAGAAAAAAGGAGAGAAACTTTGAACTTCATATTCAAGACAACAAGATGCAATTCAAATGTAAATTTGAAATTGTCCTAGTTCTATTGTATGTGGATCAAGGATAGAGATCAGGGGTCTATCTTCCAAGAGAAAGTTCTTGTTCGTGAAGGAGAGGATCTCCGAGCCATGGGATTGCTAACAGAACAGTGCAAACCTCACCACAGGCCTTGCAGTTGGGTGGAATGCAAGGGTGCCATACAGGATCCTCGCAAACAATGTATTTCGTTTTACATCACTAGCTTAATATATAGTGATTGGATATCTATCAATGCCAAGAGGACATAGTAAAAAGCTGCCATCTACTTACCTCTATTCAAAATGGATAACACCAAGAAGTAATAATGCCTGGGGGTGTGCCCGTTAGGTTGGTCTGAAATGAGCCTTTTCGACTGTTTGAAATAAGCACAAGTAAAATCTTCAACTTTCCTTACTATATTATCAATCTTCAACCGGAAGCCATCTTTAGCAACCACCGTACCATGGCGATACACAGTTAAGCCCAAAGAAGCCATCACATATTAGTAGTGGTAAAGAATAACTCCTAGTGGTGGTGGCCCAACTTCTCAACATGTAGTCCTGTCTTGATTAATGCAGTAAACTTATATTGTTTTGAGAAGGAACAGCAGGACTCGTGTGAACAACTAAGCAGATATGCTCTTGTTCTTGTGCATTTGACCAAAAAATATTTTACCTAGGCAAGCCAACAATGTGACAACCTTAAAATATCCAAGAAATACAAGTTTACAATATAAACACGTTTCATTTATTACATTTTCTATCAAGCACCACATCACGCTCTAACTAATTAAAATGAAGTCAATTGCATATTAGGTCCTCGTCTATGGACCCAGTCCCAATATAGTTCCCCATCTTCCAGTCGTAAGAAAGTAAGAAAAAGGGTCCGATTCTGTTTTCTAAACAGCAGAAGAAGCTACTGTTAGTAAAATTAAGTGGCTGGACTCAATTACCCTTTCAATCAATTGAAATTCCCTCCCACTCCCTTTGAAACCCTTGACGCCACCCTCCATCCTCGTTGCAGCAGTGAGTAACCCCACCCGACCGCCCCTCCTCGGACGAGCAGGGGCCACACACCCCCGACCTCAACTCCTCGCAGCAGCTGCCCAACCCTCCGCCTACCCCTCTTGCGGCGGCGCGAGACCTCGAAATATGAACTCGCGTATTTCTCGTGATCACCATAAAGGGTGGAGGTGCGCCGGACAAGAGTTCTTCACACATAGATATCCGCTGCATTTTCCACTTAATTATCTTCCTTTAATATCAACGATTTCTGGCTACATCAAAGTTATCCTTCTAAGCCAAAATGCCAACTCTGTGACAGAAAGAAAAGCCATTGAAAAGCGCCGCCGCAAGAGGGGTGGGTGGAGGGTCGCGCGGCTGCTGCGAGGAGGGGAGGTCGGTAGTGCGCGGCTGCTGCTCGTCGAAGGAGGGGAGGTCGGGTGGGCTAACGAGCTGCCGCAGGGAGGATAGGTGGGGGGACAGGCGTTGGAGGAGGAACGAGCGAGGAGGCCGAGGGTTTTCAAAGGAGGGGCGGGGGAGGAATTCCGATTGACGAAAAGGGTAATTAAGTCCAGACACTTAATTTTACTAACGTTAGAGATTCTTCTGCCGCTTAAACGGAATCAAGATTTTTGTTAGGATTGAAAAATGGAGACACATATTAAGATTGGATCTAATATGTAATTTACCCTTAAAAATACATATTCTTTATTAAGATAATGATGTGTATTTGTGAACCATAGAGACAAGGAATTGGCAACAAAGTACACTTATTCTAAAGCGCCAAGGATATGCAAATTCAACCATCGATGACAACATAGTTATGCATCTAAAAATTGATGTTCTTGTTAGAAAAGAATATTTATAAAAATTCAAGAAGTCAAAAATCGATGATTTTAAATCTTTGGAACGCGACTCGTTCAACCAAGAAAATCGTGGTCGTTGCTACGTAGTCTTATAGACGGGATTAAGAGGATCATTATCATAATTAATTGCTCGAGTCTTAGTCGATCAAAATGAAGAGGATGAGGGAGAGAGGAAAAGATCGATGATGATAGTACCAACATTAGGAAATTTGTGGTAAATCCCTCGTGTGGTATTGGAGAATCTCCTCCACCTCCACCACGTCAACGTTATCCAGCACATCCTCCATGACGTCGAGGTCGTTACCGGTGAGCAACGCACTGCATGGCATGGGGAGGTGTATGAGCATCTTCTTTTACAACTAAGATGTGATGAGGATGTCGAGGTGGCACAGGGAGCGCAAAAACCGGACATTAGAAACTTCCTATGATTTTTTAGTCATGCTATTGAAGCTTCTCTTGATGTCTATTCCATGTTCACGACTAACTCAACAAAATATTTATGTTGACTTCTGTATCTAGTTAACATTAATGTGTCAGTTTTTAGGAGATAATGTTAATTAATAAATGCAATGATAATATTTATTGAACATATTCTATATTATATCATTCATTTAATTCTTGTTTGTTGTATACTTCATTCATACCATATCTCTTTCCCATTATGTTTCTTGTTGTGTATATTCAAAAATTTGAAAAATCTTAGTCATGAGATAGTGAAATTAATGGTGGTAATGAGTACACATCAGACAATTAGGAGGTGGTATATATATGTTGTTACTTTAGCATTGTATTGATATTTTTCTACATTTTTTGTAATTTTATATGACATCAGTGGTTTTTCGGATATTCGAGATTTTTTTTATTATTTTATAGGATTTTTAAATGCAGGAAGATATGAAAAAATATATTTCCTATAACTACGTGAAAAAACTATTTACTATAGGATTTTTTATGACAATGCAAGATATTTTTAAACACAGAATAAAAATTGCAACTTGCTTACTAGTATATTGAACTTTGGAACATGTACATGTGTGATCTCAAGCTATCACTTGAGTCTCAAATGCTTTTTTGAACTCTCAGGTCTTCTCCATCACTTCTAGAGCATAATCAAACATCGCTTGGCATCATTAGAACTCAAATAAGCTTGTGTTATAAGTTTATATTCTAATAAGATGTTTTTTTATTGTACATTATTGCATTTAGGTACAAGACATGCAGGTTCCTTTCTCCATGAGAAGAAATATTCCTTAAGGTTATTAAATGAGAGGCAGTTTGTAAAGATGTTGGGTTAACCTTGGTTTTAAGTAGCGCAAAAAGTGGAAGGAAGCTTCGCTGAGATAGCAATGTAGAAATTGAACGGGAAGTCGCGGGTTATAGTTTTTATCTGCTTGGGATTACACGTTAAAATCAAGGTGCACTTTTTAGTTTGGTTAATCTTTTTATATTTCTAAAAGGTTAATTTATTTAATTTATAATTAGTAGTTGGAATATTATCATTGCACAATTCATCTTCTCCCATGTACCAAACGCATACTTCATTCCATTTTCCTTATGAAAAATCGGAATGCACTAACTCACTCCAAGTCGAAAATGGGGTAGAAAAAGTCGGTGCCATACTATTTGGAAATCTCAAATTTGAAATTTTGTGTAATTTAATATTCAACCTCAGTTGAAACTCAGGGGATGGCTTGGTTTAAAGACAAAGCTGGATTAATCCCCTCGGAGATCCGGTACTTTTAGCATATATCTTTGTAGTTTTTCTCAATAATTTCTAGCAAATGATATTCAAAATCATCGATTAACTGTTAGTTGTTGATGATAGAAATATTTTGGGCTCACCCACCATGAGGCATACATTAAACTAAGAAGTAAAATTTTGCATTCAAGGAGGCATAGTCCAAATTTGTTATTTATAGTTGAATGGGTATGATGCTGGTGGATACAATGGAATTTGAACTTAGAATATCCACCTTGAAATTTTATCCATCTACTAGATAAGAAACAACAAATTTTGATAAAACAATTTTATTTCTTGGAATCAATTAAAAGCAATCCCAACATATCTAAGAATAGGAAATCAGGCCCAACTTCTTGTTGGTCAATACCCCAACAATTCCATCCCATGAAGGCCATAGACGTAATCGTGCCAGTAGAGCATAAGAGAAAATTTTCTTCATTGTGAAGGTTTTGCGAACAGAATTGTGGTGGCTTTCTCCTGTTTTTCTTTAATTATAGTTGATGGATTTCTTCTTGCCAGAGATGTGATTGCATCACATTCTCATCCTCTCCTCATCACATCTCCTTGGATCATGCTGCAGATAGCAACTGGAGAGATATTGTTGCATCACATTCTCATCCTCTCCTCATCACATCTCCTTGGATCATGCTGTATATAGCAACTGGAGACTAGTGAGTCAGATCTGATCTATCAGCTTAACAAGCTAAACCAACAATTGATGTGTTGACCAAACCCTCAATTCAACCAATAATTAACCTACAAATAGATAAACAATCAATAAATTTGAAGTGAGTTAAAATTAACTCTACAATAAATATGTATAGGTGCAAGTACGTTTAGAGTACCACACCCTAGGAGCAAATAGGTGTAGGTTAATTATTAATCATTAATTATTATTAATTAATAATAATGTACATATTTTTTATTTTTCTTGTTTTATGTATGTTTTTAATTATACTTAATTTTTATAGTTTTTAAGTTATTTTACATTATTATTTATATTTTTATATTTTTATTTTTATAATTTCTTTTAAATTTTGCAATTTTTATTTTTTATTTTAGATAAGATATATAATTATATATAATAATAATATAAGTAATATATAGGATATATAGTGTATATAGGATATTATATTTTTAAATATGTCAAAATATAGTCAAAATACTGGAAATAACGTATTTTTGTGATTTTTATATTTTTCTCTTTTTTGATAATTTTGTAGGATTTTACTAATTTTTAGGTATTTTTAAAGTAGTAAAATATACAAAATAGTATACAGAATAAATATCCGAATTTGTTTTGAGTTTAATAAATATAAATATACCTAAAACTTACTTTATACTATTTTAATATATATATATATAATAAAGAAAATTCACAGATAGGAAAATATATCTTGGTTTTTTAAATAAGTTTTGCTAATCTTTATAGGATTTTTAGGGTTCTGGTTTTGTATATTTAGTGGTTTTTGGTTATGTGGTAGATTATACTCTAATATAGGTAATATATATTGGAATTTTTGGATAAGTTTTTATATATTTTTTTATTTTTATAACTAAACAGGGAATAAAAGCATGTTTTGTATTTTAATAACTAGGAAAATTAATTAAAATGCTAAAACAAAAATTAGGCATGGACAAGCATCATATCGAGCAATTATAAAATTTCCTACAATTTTTCAGGGAAATAAAAATATTTAAAATGACAAATATACACAAAAATAAAATGTCGTAATTATAGGGACATATCTGTAATTTTAGGAAACATAAATTCATTTAGTGACTGGTTTAGATAACATAGGGGCATACGTGCAAAATTTACAAAGCCTCATGTATCACTACACGTGAGGCAGAAGGACTTATTTGTAATATAAAAAAAAGTACAGGGGTTCACTCACAATTTTATACATAAAATATTATGCTATATTTAATAAGTACAGTATTAGTCTTAAATACAAAAATACGGGAATAACTTTATGTAGTTACCCAAGAGCCATGTGTGGGTGCAGATAGCGACTCGGGTGCGCTCACGTATATTCACTTAATCATCAATGGGGATGGAGGGAGCAATGTTTCGATTGAATTGGACGGCCTAGATTAGATATGGATCGTGTCTTGCATCCAACGGTCGAGATCCTTCCTGGAAGAACAGGGAAGAACACCTTCCATGTCTTCCTTTGATCGATGATTGCATCATGCTCCGACCATCCCCGACTAGGTTGAGACGCTTCTCTCCTTCCTGGGACTTCTCCGCATCCAGGACTAATAGACAAGTCTTTAGGGACGCCTACGGGGGACGATCAAACCCTAATCGTCCCATCTATAACTGTAGGGGTCAATCTTTTTTAGACCATCCCTCATGACGGATATAGGAGACGGACATTGATGGTCGTCCCCTCCTCTAGAGTTGTTGGAGATGGTCTCCTAAAAGATCATCCCGTCTGCAACTAGATGTGATGGTTACCGATCGTCACCTATAGCTCGTCCCTACTTACATCGATTTGATAAGTGATGAAAAGAAAGTACCTTAGGGGATGGCTCTAAACTGTCCCTGTTATCCACGGAAGAGACGGTCCTTAAATCGTCACGTACATGTCTTGTTACTGGCTCATATTTCATGGTATCAATTCCATACAGAACGATTACGACCGCCCCCTTTGGCTTTCTATTAGTGTCACGACTAGCCAATATTCCTTGAGCTATTGTACATTAGAGGAGATAGTGATGATCGTCCCCTCTGGTTAAGTAAGAGGAACGCTGGTCATGACTGTCCCCTCCATCCTTGTTGGCGGTAAATTAGCAAAATTTTCGAGCTCAAAGGGGATGGTTCACTAGAGACCATCCCTAATCATACTATAAGGGACAGTTGACGATCATCCTCGATTGTGTAAAACCTAGGATATGGTTCCGTCTTTTCCCATTCCATCGATAGCCAACCACCTCTCCTCCCTTTGAGACAATGCCACCCTACTCGATCCCGAACCTCGACTTCTCCTTCAGCAACACTGCCAACCTTTCCAGCTCTCAGCCTGCGATGCCCTCCGTCCTCTTCTTCGATTGTGTGCTCCATCAAACTCCTTTATTCCTCTCCTTTGTACCATGCGAATTCGGTAACTTGGAATTGTAGTTGATTTTTTTCTAATACTTGATATTGTGTGTAGTATATGATTGTAATTTTGATTACTTAGATTAGAGGTTTTGTGAAAGAAAAATATAATGTTGATGATCTTTTGGAGTATTTAATGTTTAGAGTTGTTATATTTATAGTTGATGATCTTGTTATTTAGTTGTTAGTCTTAGATAGAAATTGCTTATAATATATAATGCTTAGAGTGTGTGAATATAGTTGAGGATCTTAATTAGTTTTATGAAGTTGGTTTAAATGTTCAATTATTTAGTTTTTAGTTGTAGATAGAAAATGCTTAGAGTAAACAATGCTAAGTCCATTTCAATATAGTGGATGATCTTAAATAATTTGATGAATTTTGTTTACATGTTATAATTAGTTGTTAAGTCTAGATAGAAAATGCTTAAAAATTATAATGCTTAGATTTTATAATGTTTAATTTATATAATTCTCAGAATGTATAGATTGTAAAATGCTTAGTACATTATAGTTATAATGGTTAGAAATTATAATACTTATTGTATATAATAATTATTAGAATACATAACGCTTAGAGGGTTTGAATATAGTTGTTGATCTATAGATTAGAGATTTAGTACCAGAGATTAACTTTATTATTTTCTCAGGATATTCAGTTTTAGGAAATGATCAAAAGTTGGATGAATAAAAGATTTGATGATTATCAGACATATAACCAATGTGTTATCGAATTTTTAGATTGGGCATTTTGGTGTGAGTCACTCTATCGTATTGTAGGAGGTAAAGGAGATAAGATTCATTATCCATGTGTTATATGCAAGAACACTTTGACTAACAATCAGAATGTAATTTACGAGCACATAATATTAAATGGTATTTGGTTTCATTATATGAATTGGACATATCATGGTGAAGGAATTTGTAATATTCTAGAATACAATAATGAATCAATTGATCATGGAGGAAATATATTGGAGACAAATGATCGTGATAATATGTTTGAAATGTTGCACAATATTCAAGGGCATATATTACCAGAGAAAAGATGTCTGCATACGATGAGAAGATGGTCAAGATGTGTTCTGACATGGCGAATGTATTGGCATACATTATTCATCTCCAGAGCATCGTCGATCAACAAATAGAACATGTACAACTCGACATCGATGAGAAGGATAGTAATGAGGAGAGCAACGGTAGCGAAGATAATGAGTAGATTAGGATTTATAATGTTTGTTAGAATTTAGAGTTAACTTGAACATCTAAAGTTTGTAGTATTAAAAAGTCTGTAAAACATCTCTACTTCTAATGCATGAATAACTTTGATCATTACTCAAATGAGACGTTTATTTTGTAGTGAATTCTTTGAAGCAACAGGGTATTGAAATCATTGCAGCAAATCTTTTTTTATTTGAAGTTCAAAGGGGACGATTACTAACGGTCCCATATATAAACTGATGGGACAGTTGCGACCATCCCTTACGACCACCGGGGGGCTTGCTGGTGCATTTTTTGGGGCTCGATGACTGAAGGGGAAGGGTTAGACTGTCTCATCCGAGCTTCTGTGTCTGTCTCAAAACAAACTGGTCATGGGGGTAAACTGGAGGGGACGGTTGTGACCGTCCTTTATATTTATCGAACGGGACGGTTGTGACCATCCCCTACGACCACCAGGGGACTTAGTAGTGCATTTTTTGGGGCCCAACATTTAGAGGGGACGGTTTAGACCTTCTCTTCAGAGCTTATGTAACCATCTCATTAGAGCTTTTGTGCCTGTCTCAACACAACCTGAGCATGGGGTGAATTGGAAGGGACTATTGCGACCGTCCCCTATATTTATCGGAAGGGATGGTTGGGATTGTTCCCATACATATTTTCCAGGATTGTTTAGACTGTCTCCTCTATTAGGAAAGAAAGGGACGATCTCCACAGTCCCGTCTGACTCCGAATAGGAGACGTTCACTTTTTGTGTCCCCTATGGTCAAATGCGATAGTGTTATAGGGGACGTTTTCATGACCATATCTTGTAATCAAAGGAGAGGGTTTTCTGAGTTTAAGGAATGGTTATAGACTGTCTCCTAAGGTTACTCTACTTATAGTGATCTACAGGACTGGTCAACAAGCTCCGAGCGTCATTAGAGGAGGCTCGGAGGTCGAGTTTAGTTTTGATGACCTAGGAACTGCTTCTCCACTCAATCCGATCTCCATATGGTGTTACAGTGGTGTCTCTTGCACAAAAGAATGCATGGGCTTGAGGGCTAACTCCTCGACCCAGAAACTGAAGCTAAATACAAGGGGATTAGGTGAGGCGATGAACTCTTGCGCGCGGTGGAGTAGGACTGATTGAATACCAATCAGGTTGATCTATATGAGGAGAGATGATGTAGAAGCGAAGGGAAAGATAATGGGGTGCTCTGGAGGGGTTCGGAGCATGTGGATCACAGTGAAATGATGGTCAGATCCTAGTGCTCCGATGAACTTCAGTTTTTGATTTAAGACTAAATAACTTGAAATTACTGTAAATAAAACATAAGACTACTCTAGAAATAAAAATGCAGAGTAGATTGACTAAGCTAGAAGCTCAGACTTAGACGAAACCAAGGAGCAGAGGAACCTCATCAGAGCTACTCTGCGACGATTGTTGGATTGCACCTCCAGCCACTCTTTCTCCTCGTTGACACCTTGGTGAGCCTCTTGCATACACCAAGGAGCTCAAGCTCTATTTGGTTTGGGGTTACATAAGGTGAAGAGGAATCAAAAAGCAAAGGAATGCATGAGGGTTTATTTATTCACATGTACTCGATCAACTTTGGGAGGAGGATTGAGTGAAGGAGGAGAAGGGTTAGTGAAGTCTATGATATGGGCGAAGAAGAGGGATATGGGGTCTGCAGATTGGGGTTGGTCTCGAGGAAAATGGAGGCATGGAGGAGGAGTGGAAGAGAGGAGAAGATGGCCTCTCCTAACTTCTGACAGGGCAGAAGTGAAGGATGTACATTTGATCGGGCGGTCAACAAACGGAGGCACCTCATTGGTCCACATAGGACCAGATGAGGACAAAACAAAAAAATGCTTTATTAGGTCAATAATAAATAATAAATGATTTTATTATTTAAAACTTAAAAAATGAAAATGTTTCTTATTTTTCAAACTATTCTATCATGTTTTTTTATTTTTATAGCTTTATTTATTAGGTGTTATTTTTACATGTACATTTATAGATATATTTACCTATATTCTAGCTATTTTATTTTTGTTTTGTATTTCTAATGTTCATTATCATATTTACATATTTTATATATTTATAATATAATTAAATACATGTTTACATATTTTTAATTTATTTTTATCATTTTATTTATACACATAAATAATTATACGTATATACATTATAGGTATAATATACCTATATATTTTAATGTATTATTTATTTTAAGTGTATTTCATAGTTTTATTTTTTGTTTGATTTTAAAATATGTTTTAAATAATATATACATGTATTTAAAAATATAAGAAGAATAAAAATATAATAATAAAATATATGAATATTATGTACATATATATATATTATAATAGTATCCCAGAAAGTCAACTTTTGTATCTTAATTCCATTTTTAATGAAATTATCTTCATTAGATAGATAAATTTGGAATACAATGGAGGTATGTTTGGTGAACTTTGAGTTCATATGGAGAAGATATTAATCTGTGAAGTTCGGTTTGTGATTTTTTCATCTGTGTGTTCCAGTTGCATTGTGCATTATTTTTATTGGAAATATTTTTATAATTTTCTATGCATTAATATGTACAAGTTTTATGTTGAACACTTTATTATTTGGACTGTGTAAAATAAAGACTAAAATAGTGCAAGAATTACTATTTCTGGAGAAAAAAATTAGGGTTTCCTATACAATATAGTGTCCCTAATCTCTCCCTACTTTATTCCTTATCGACCAGTCAATATTGACTTAGTCTTGGGGTTTAGGATCATTCAGTGTCTTTGATACTGCATTTTTTTATTTTCTTTATTCTTTATTTAAATTTAAATACATGTATTTGTATATTTATTACATGTAAACAAAGAATATTAATTTATACAAGTTATTGATATTTTTAGGTATTTTGATAGAGTTTTAAATACAAAATAGAAGAATAAAGGTAGATGAATGACTAATCATTATAGATCATGCCACAAAGGCATCGAGAAGGAGCAACTAGAGGTCTTACTTAGGCTGTGATGAATCCACATTTCATCATCTTTATTCTATCATTTTGGCACCTAAAACCCTAGCAAATGCCTGTAAATAGCATTAAAACCATCATCTTAGCATCCATGCATGTGCATCTCAACACTGTATAAAATACTGTAATTAAGGCCAAAATTATAGAATAAATAAAGAAAAGAAAAAGAATAAAATATTGTAGATATTTTATGACCCAAAACCCCCGAGACCTAGGCATCTTGATGAATAGGTCGACAAGGAATAAAGTAGGGGGAGATAAGGTCAGAAACACAGATAAAACACCCATACATTATATTCATTCTTTATTCATTTTGGGACCTATTTTTGGTTCCACTTTTTGTACATCAAATAAAGAAACTTTGTACATGAAAGTTGTAGATAATTTTATAAAGAAAAATACAAAATTGATTTCACAGAAAAATAATGTACAGATAAAAAGTTATGGTCTGAATAAAAATCCAAGATGCCAACTTCCCAGACCCGTATCTCACAAATAAAAACTCCAAATGCAGCGTACTCACCTTTAATTGTATATAGAAGAAAATAATCTATCCAATGGTGGTGGTTTCGCATTTGGCGGAGCTACGGTTTGAAAGTTGACTTTTGGACCCACATTGTATACTTGTACATATTAAAATATTCAATTTATTCTTTATTATTTACTCATTTTTTATACTTTTATAATGTTGTAAATAATACTTATAATAATTATGTACATTAAAAGAAGAATAAAAACCTAAATAAAAACAAAAATAAAAATACTTGTATATGTTCAATACATATATACATACCTATGTAAAATATACTTGTATTTTATTAAATATACAAAACATGTCAGAAAAATAAAATAAAAATATATTTGTGTATATAAAAGTATGTTATAATCTTAGAAAATAATAAACAAAAATAAGTAAATTAAAAATACAAAATAAAAATAAAAGTATTAAAATACATAGGTAATATACCTATATAAGGCTAAAAAGTAAACTTGTAAAAATATGTATCATAAAAATAAATAAAAATCATAATAAAATACTACGTAAAATAACAAATAATTTTCATTTTATAACTTTAATTTAATTCGACTTATTTCTATTTTTAAATGAAATAATAAAACATTTTTATTCTCTTTCTCCTGGTTGGTCCACGTGGACCAACCAGGAGCTTGCGACTGTTGACCGGCGGGTCAACAGTCTGTCTTCTTCCTCCCAGCCCGTAGCGCGCGTCGTTTTCCCCCTGTCTTCGCGCCTTTTTCGAGGGTGCGCCGCTCATCCTTTGCGGCCGCTTCCTTCACGAAACCTCTTCCTCGATCAATCACCTCCATCGCCGACTCCTCAGATCTCCCCAGATCTGCTCGATTCGCTCGTGATCTTCCCTCGAAGTCACGCACTCCACCATCTACTTAACCAGACCCACCTCTTCCTCCCTCCGGTTGAACACCTTCGGTCCACCCTTCCTCGCTCCGCTCGTGCTCCAAGTCTTCCTGGAGGTGACAGCTTCAGCAGCATTCACTCAGCCAGAGCAGAGGAAGTCGGAGGCGTCTCCAGTACCTCCCCCAAACCAGGCGGTCGAGGTAACCTTCCCTCCGATTTATATCGTTGAGGATGCCATCTCCCCTGTTTATTTTGCTTTAGTTAGCTTAGGTTCAGTCTAAGGATCAAAAACCCCAAAAAAATCTCGAGTTTCCTCGCTTCAATCACCGATTCACCCATTTGGCCGGAACGCATCTCCGGCCGACCATCGTCCCGACACTCCACACACCCCCGCTTCCATCCAGAGGTCCAGGCAGTTTGCCCTGGACCTCCTAATCGTTTTTGCAGGTCAAAGTTCTTCGATTCGCGCCTGGAGGCAGTTTTGGAACCTCGCCGGAGCTCGCGAAGCCCCCCAGCTCCGCCGACCGCCAGCGAGTACCTCGGCCTTCGCCGAGGTGTTTTGAAGCCACCAGGAGACAGAGACAGACCTCAGGAGGTCGCAGCCCCATTTTGAAGCTTCCAGATCGTCGGAGGCCCGAGAACGAGCTCGGGGAAGTTCGCCCTCGCCGGCGCTCTTCCCTGTTCTTCCTCCGAGCTTCCCCGCCGTCCGATTGGGGCACCCCTCCAGATCAACCAGCCACCGTCCGATCTCCATCTGCCTCAGCCGTCCGATCTTCATCGCAGCATCTAATCTGGACCACTGAATCGAAGCGGTATCGGCTGATCAGGAGCGTCCACGTGTTTAAGTGAAGCTACTTACGCCGTTGGATCGCGCCCGGCGTGGGTATTTTGCACCCTCACCCCTGCGCCTCTTTGCATTTACATTTAGTATTTAAAGTTGCAGATGTAGTTTAAAAACTTTGGGACTTATTGCATGTCTACCCTCAGTGTTTTGTAATATTACAGGGATACCCCTGCCAGGTCACGTGTGCTCACGCACGTGTCTTGGCAATTTTGCAGGGAACCACCTCCGGGTTTGAACATTTATCTTCAGTACCTTAAATTCCATATTTAGTATAATATTTCTTGGACATCTTGCATACTGAACCCCCTAGCTTCTGATATTTGCAAAAATACCCCTCCCAGGCGCGTGCAAGTCACGCGCCCTGGTGGGTTAATTGCTCAAACCCCCTTGCGGGTTTTGGTATTTAGACTTGATCCATTAAATGCAAAATACTGTTATATAATTTGTGGAAACTTTGCATATTTGCCCCTGGATGTTATGATATTTACACTTATACCCCTGCCAGGCCTTATTAATATTTGGAAGCTTGTTCTAATTATTTAAAATACCTTTTAGCCTCCTAAAAATCCACAAAAATAGGATTAAGTCCCTGTTGCATTATAGATTCACACTACATTTTTGCATTGCATATTTATTGCATTTTCATATTTATTAAAAATCAAAAACATGCATTTATTTCCCTGTTTGCATTAGAAAACCCATAAAAAATATAAATATATTTTGAAAAATTCCAAAAAAATCACGTAGTGTCTATTTTATTATCTTTTAGTGTCAGTCCAAAAATCAGTAAAAACTTCAAAAGAAAAACACTAAAAAATTAAAAACTCTTAAAAACTTCAAAAAATTATAAAAAATAGCAGAAAAACCCAAAAAGTACAAACTCAGCTTCTGTTTCTTCCTTATTTTGTTACTTTTATTTGAAAAATAGTGTGAAACATTTTTGCTACTGGTTGCTAATTTTAAATTGCATTTTCGTCACAGCCAGCCTGATTTCTACTGTTTTGCTTTATTTTAATATTTGAAAATCCCAAAAACATCTTGAAAAATCCCCAAAAATCATAAAAACAGTAAAAAACCTTAAAAATACCAAAAACATTTATTTTCTGAATTTTGGAGCATTTCTGTGCATTTTTATAAATATTCTACCTTGCCTTTTACTATATTGCATTTACTTTCCAATATTGAAAAAGAAAATAAAAAAATATAAAATATAAAATCTAAAAATCAGAAAATCAAAAAGCAAAATACAAAATTAAAAATTAAATAAAAAATAAAAAAATTAAAAATTAAAAACCCTCAAAAATTGTAGTTGCTTGCTTGCTTAGTGTAGACACTTTACACACACATTCGCTTGAGCACAATTTTTGAATTACCCTGTTTGCTCCCTGTGTTCGAACTCTCTACGTACTTGCATCTATACATCTTTTATGTAGAGTTAAAAATAAATTTTAACTCCACATTGTTTCTAATTTATTGATCTTAGTGTGGGTTAATTGTTGATCAAATACGGATTTCATTTGAGAGTCGCAACAACGACGGTTATCTCCGCCTTGTGTGAGATACCAATTTAGACCCTCATGAGATCCGCGTTTATCAGGCTGCCACATTCTTGGTGAACCCTCCTTAAACTCTACCTTTATATTATTTATACTGGTATTGTGGTTCAACACCGATTAAGATGGTTGGCTTTGTGTAGCCCATCTTGTGGAGGACATTTGTAGGACCTATATAGTAGAGTACTTTCGGTGAACTGACCTCGTGGTTTTTTACCCCACATTTTTTATATTTTCATAATAAATTTCCGTGCATTATTACACTGTAATTGTGGTTGTAATTGTTGCTTGTTGATTTGTTGCCCATTGTTATTGTAGATTTGGTCTTTATTATATGTTAGGGTTTTCGATATGCTTCCACAGTATTGGTGGATTTTTTTCCAAACAAAGTGGTATCAGAACTACAGTGATGTATTATTTGTCGGATTTTGGTTCGAGATTGATGATTAGTCTAAATTAGACTAAATATTTTTCATGGAAGAACAATATAAAAGATCTCTTATATGTAAAGGTTGCACATCTTATGGTGTTCTCTACCCAATGTGAACCCATGTTCGATAAAGAATGAGTTTTTAACACAAATAAGTATGCAATTTCATTAAATAGTTCGCTAATGAGAATGTTTAAAACCACATTCAAGATACGAGTCATGCTCAAAGCATGTGCTAAAAGTTAGAAAATCTTTATGCCTTCAAAGCAGGAAGCAATAGATTATTTCTTCTAAAAAATTTAGTGAATTTGATATTCAAGGAGGGCATCTTTATGCTATATTTTCCGAATGACTTTCAAAGAATAACTATCCAATTGTCGAGCATGGGAATTAAGTTTGAAGGTAGAGATTTTAGGCTTGTTATTGTTTGCTAAATTGTCAGATTCATGGGGGGACTTAGAGTCTCACTAACAAACTCTACAACTAGTGTGGTTGTTTTTTGGAGATTGTTAAGTCAGGCATTATCATTAGGAGATGCGAAGAAAATTTTAAGGAAGCTTTTCACATTAGAGGTTTTTGTTTCAAAGAACAAGGGGAGATCAAAAACAAGATCGAGAAAGGCAAAGATAGTAGTATAAGTAAGTCAAGGTCCAAATAAAAGAACATGGAGTGTCACTTTTGTAACACATAAAGAAATATTATTTCTAACATAAGAGGAAAAATAGAAATTGAGGAAACAAGCAAGAGAATAAAGATGAAAATATTGTTACAATTTCCTAACATGACCTTCTCATTGTTTATAATGAGAAGATGGTGAATACCACCCATAATGGAATGTTATGTCGTGTTGATAGTGACTCCACCTCTCGTAGGGATTTCTTTTCTTCAAAACATATAGTGATTTTGTTACTTTGAGAATGGAAGTGGCTTGGTGTCTTATGTAGTAGGTATTAGTGATGTTACTTTGAAGAATGCTAATGGAGTGTTGTTGGCATTTAAAGATGTAAGATACACGCCAAACATGAACTTGAACCTCATTTCTGTAGGGAAGCTCAATGATGAATGATACCAAATCACTTTTGGTGACATGCATTGGAAGCTTAACTAAGGATCCTTTGTTGTTTCTCGAGGTAAGAAATGTAACAACAATCTTTACACCATGCATGACTCAATTTCTAGAGATGTGGTACATGTGATGCAAGATGTCAATTCTATTGAGTTGTGGCTTTAAAGGCTGGGTCACATAAGTGAAAAGTGGTTGCAAATCTGGGTGAAGAAAAATCTTCTTGTTGATATGAAGAAATAAAATTAGATAAATGATGACATTGTTTGATTGGGAAGTAGACAAGAGAGTCTTTTCTAAAAGACATCTACCTTCAAGGAAGTTGCACGCGTTGAATTGGTTCTCACTTATGTTTGTGGTACATTAAAAGTAAGTTCTCTCAAAAAATATCTTTATTTGTTACATTTACTGGTGATTTTTTCAGGAAAGTTTGGGTATATGCTTTGAAGAGGAAGAACCAATTCATTGGAGTGTTCAAGTCCTTAGAATGTTCAAGGACTTCCATACGCTACTTGAGAGATATACCAAAAAGAAGCTTAAGTGCATCCATAGTGAAATGAAGGTTGGAAAATCTTTCAAAACATCGATTTTAATTTATTTAAATTAAGTGCAATGCGATGTCATTGCAAAGTTTTCATACAAATTTCTTTATACTCCTAAAATAACGTACAATGGCAAATCAGGAGTGTCAAAGTCAGGGAGGTTAAATTATTTTAATAATAAATTTAAGGTCGAAATAACATGTCAAATTAATGTGGAAATTTAATCCCTAAAGTATGGTGCAAATGTGAACGTATTTTTACAAATGATGAGAATTTTAAATTTAACCAAACTAGAAATACAAAATGATGAATGAGTATAAATGAAACCTAAGGTATTTTTTGTGATTTTTTGTGCTAAGATAAATTAATGTAAAAATGGAATCGAGAAAAGGTCCTAATTTGCAATACTTGAATTTTTATGTTAGTTGAACCATTACAGACAATGTTCAATTAATCACCATAGATAACAAATTCAAATATTCAAATTAGATGGATTTTTAATTTCAGAAAATGTGGCAATGAGTTCTAATTAAAACAAAATTTTCAATTAAATCAAGCAGGCCCAACAAATTGATGAGTTTTCAATACTATTAGAGCCAAATTATTACTTTAAGTCAATGGCCTATCAATTATAAATTTTCACTAAAATGATTTAATAGTGAATTAGTATGTCACAAAATAAGATTCTCATAAAAAATACATCAATATTAATTTAACATCTAACAAAAGTTTGATGTTTCTTCACTATAAATATTTGAATAGAGCATGAAACAAGCTTTAAGTCAACACCAAATTCATAAAAAATGGATAAAAGGGTCAAGAGTTATTAAATGACAAGGTCAAGCACATAATTGTAATATAAAAAAATAAAGATAATCTCAAAAATGTTCAAAATAGCCTTATCTTCAATTTAGCAAACCTAAGAGGGGTTCTCTATAAATCGCCCACGCATACGGTTATTTCTATAATTTTCAAGACCTTGTAGGATACTATTACGATTAAACCAAGGCACGTGTGCGAAGCACATGATCAGGTTTCCTGATCGAATGATTATGTGGTGTGTTGATGTTGATATAGATCAAGTGGCCACATCTTTACCACGTGTTATGCTCTGACGTTGTCGAATTAAATCTGATCACATGGCTAATTCTTTGCCACATGGTCGCTTGACGGTGCTTAGATCCAAGAGGATGATCAGACAATTGAAATTGAAGCGCAATTTGATGGTCAAGATTAAGCGGCTTATGATCTGATGGTTACAACTTTGCCATGTGTTTTGTTTGAGGTACTCTAAATCGAATCAATCCAATGGATAATTGTTGATGTTTGATCAATGATGAGAATTAGATCGAGGGCTCTAAATATCAACATCAACTAGAGATGAGTGGCATGATGGCACCCCTTTGATCCAAATCGAAGGGCATTTGCAGAACTTGGGTCAACCCTTCCTTCTTCCCTTAGAAGTACAACCGAATACCTCTTAGAGAAGGAGATTTGATCATGGTGCATCAATGGAGTGCACTCCTTTTCTGTTGAAGATGAGCTTTTAGAGATACTCCAGTCTTGGACTTGTAGTTGAGAATGGTGGCTCAAGCGGAATGCTTGGCCTGGGATTAAGCTCAGACGCATGGGAGAAATATGGGTGATGAGTTCCTAGCAAATGGAAGATGGATCCCAAATCTCCTTTGGTAATTTCACTGGAGATGGAAGGTAGGGAAAGATAGACTAGAAGCATTGAGGGAGAGATGCGAGGTGCTCAATGGTGGTTTGTGATTTATATTTAGAGAAGAGAATATCACATGAAAGAAGAAGAAGGATCAAAGATGGAGAAGAGAATGAGGAGGAGAAGTCTAGAAATGTGTTACCTGTAGAAAGAGGATGAATATGAGTTTACCAAAAGAGAAGGTCACATACTCAACACTTGACGAATCGTGAAGGCTCAAGTACTGGATATTAAAAAGTTTGTCGTGATGGATCTCATAGAGGGAACTCCACCAGAACTCAATTAGGTCCAGCCAACCCCTCTCGTCTGTCACTCAATGGGGAATAACTTTAGCAACTTGGTTAGAATCCCTAATGTCATGGTCAAGAGGAATATATAGGTAGGGATCGATCGAGTTTTCCTGAGATGGAGGTTTGAATCGGATTTAGACAATATACTTTTTTAGGTTTTGGTTATCTTGATCTGGTGGTTGAGTTTCTAGTTTGGGGTTTGAATCTGTTGGAGATAGACGTGGAATGAGTTTCAGGAGGTTAGGGTTATGTTCAAGTAGAAAAGTATAAGGGATTAGGAGTTGGAATGATGATCGGATAGGGCAGAGGATGTTGGTAGTGATGGATGAAGTGGGTACTCGAATTTGTAGCTCTTCAGTGATGAATCATAGAAGGATGATGGGTATGGGTCATGGATCTGTGATACTGACATGCAAAGAGAGAAGGGTAAGTGAGAGGGAGAGGGAGAGAAGTGAGAGAGGAGGAAGGAGAAGAAGAGATGGAAGGGGAACTGGTGACCCAAGGGTCAACGTTGAAGAGTTGAGGACCAATGGGCTCTCAAGCCCTGTCTGACATGGATGAGAGGTCTGGTCAACTTTCTTTGAGCATATTTAATACATATAATACAAAATATATACATGATATACATATGTTATCCATTGTTAGCGTTATTATACGTATATTTATGTTAGTAACCCTTCGGGTTCCATAACCCCTCAGGGGTATTTATGTATTTTTTCCTTTTGTACTCTCTAGGGTTTTCTCTCTATATAAGAGACTCTAGCACTATAGAATAGATATCACATTAGTCTCTCTTCTCCACATGATATCATAGCAACGGTCCCAGACTGGAGTTCTAACCTAAAATCCACACCATCACCTTCAAGCCTCGCAAAAGCCTATGCAGGCCCTCTTCCCCGAGTTAGGGCCCCGCACAAGGCCCTCCAATCGTCTTCAGTGCAGCATCTTGTTGCTGCCGGAACCACCCACAAAGGCTCTCTAATGTCATCAGGGGCCTCAACCCTCCCACTAGCGCTGCCCAGGGCTTTCAAGAATCCAAATCTACTGTTTGTTGAGGTTTTCCAGCCCTTCTTCAAGGGTAAACGTGAGTTCTAGGGCATTTTCTAGCCCTTTTATGCATCCTTAGTTGATCACAAGATCTTCTTTCTATTTTAAGACCACCATGGCACATTCTTCTACTGAGACAAAGCCATTGGCCATGAATATTATGGCACAAGGCACTGTTATCAAATTCAAGGGCACAAAAATTACGTGTTCTGGTCTCGATCTTTTATGATGTTCATTGGTGGTCAGAGGAAACTCTACATTCTAACTAAAGATCCTTTAGATGAAAAGGACAAAGAGTACGACAACTGGCAGATAGACAACTACTTGGTTATCAACTGGATGACCAATAGTGTTGAAGCTCGCATTGGCTCAAATCTTCTTTACAAAAATACAGTCAAGGAAATGTGGGAGGATCTCGAGCAAACATACTCCCAAAAGAAGAAGAAGTCATGCCTTGTAGACATTTACAGGCGAATCTGGTTGCCATCTCAGGGTGATTCCACCCTCATCGAGTACTACATACATCTCTCCAGACTGTATGAGGAGCTTGCAATATTCCAGCCCTCATGTTGCACCAAACAAATACAAGATCGTTCTAACTGGTAGGTGTATCGCTTTCTTGATGGCATGCATTTTGGATACCATGCAACAAAGGAGAGATTTCTTATATCAGACACACTATTAACAATAAAGGGCATCTTTGGTCACTTGATGAACTCGAGATATCGGCTGCCAGGCCTCCTATCTTACCTTCAACAGAGAACTTTGCACACACCGTCTCATCTGGGCAAGGAGGCAGATACATCTTATGAGCAGGACATGGTCGTGATCCAAGCTATGGCCGTGGATGGGAATCTGGATGAGGCCATGACTTTATTCGTGGTTGTGGGCGAGACTCTACTTCCCCATGCACTCACTGTGGTAGGCGAAACCACCTGACTGAACGATGCTGGCAGAAGTTTGGCGTACCTTCTTATCACGTTAATAATGCATATGATGATGACTATGATGTGGAAGAGGCATCATCTACAACAACCTCCATTGGCAAGATTGTTCATCTTAATGACGTAGATTACTCCCACATGATGCAGATCCTTCAGACTCCAGGGCCTACTACTGATAACGAGAGATTTCCGAGGGTCTAGATAAGTATCCAATCTCTGAAGCGACCACCCGAAAGTCCTCCGTTATTCAGTAATTAACCCACAATATTGAATAAAACAAGTGAACCCCAAAAATGTGGAATTAATAATTATTTTCTCTACCATAACATGCATAGTGTATAAGCATGTAGAGGTCGAACCACAGGGACCAAAATAGGTAGCCTATGGTTATCTATATACAGCCAAGCCATTTGTACAAATCATGCTTTTTGTGGGTTTTTAATTTTAAAATTATATATATATATATATATATGATTTTATATTTTATATTTGATTTTTGATTTTCTGATTTTATATTTTCTTTTTAGATTATATATATTTAATATTTTCTTTTTATATAAAATAAGGCATATTCATCTAATAAGGGGAAGAGAGATAATGTATTTATATAAATAAAATAAGTAAAAATAAGAAAAATTAAGGAAATAAAATATTAATTTTAATACATATATAATAATACATAGGTAATTATAAAACATAAAAACATATTTTGGTATTTTTGTGGATTTTTTACATCCTTTTGTTGGATTTTGGAGCTTTCTGATTTTTTTTTTTAATTTTCTTTTTCTTATTTTTAGGTTTTTTTGTTTTCTGGACTCACTAAATCCAAAAATATATCATATATATTTTTTTTTGGATTTTTTCACTAAGTTTTTATATTTTTTTGGTATTTTACAAATTAGACAGGGACTAATTAGGCTCCTTTTTAATTTTAAAATTAGATAAAATGCAAAAAATGTCGATTAAAAATATGTGCGTGAAAATACATAACATGAAACATTTATCCCTATTTTTTCATATTTTTAAGAGCAATGTAGGTATTTTTAATAAATACATCAAGACTACAAAAATACATGTCCTAACAGGGGCATTTGTACAAATAAAATAAAATCCAAGGGGCTCTGAAAAATTTAACAAAAAATTTTAAATGTGTATTTAACACTTCAGGGTTAAATTCCAATTTCAAAATCTGACAGGGTTAATGTACAAATAACCCACCACGTGGGACAGCACGTGACTACTACAAGTAGGGACCAAAACGCAAATAATCAAAGTTCAAGGGCTTGTGTGTAATTTTCACAAAAATATAACACATGCATTGCATTTTATTGGACTTTTTTCTAAATACAAAAACTCACAGTGGTATCCCTGTAATTTTCCCACCTCACATGAGACAACACGAGAGGTGACGTGGAATGGACCTTTTTGCAATTATAAGAAACTCAAGGGTCTTTTTACAAAATTTTCACTTTATTTTTAACGTTATATTTAATTTACAGGACTAAATAATAAAAACAAAAAGGGGAGGGGGTACGGGTGCAAATTACCCCTAAACATGCGTGGTGGCGGATGGATGGATGCGATTCACTTGCCACGTGGCGTCCATCCAACGGTCGATGACGGTTCACCGATGAGCGGTGAGGATTAGATACAAGAGAAGGATCCAATGGTCACGACGTAGCTCCATCGGACGGTCCTGATCAGAATTGGGCGCTCCTCCTTGATTGGACGGCTAAGAGGTGGGTTGGAAGAACTAGGAAGGGGCTCGCTATTGGCGAGCTTCGATCGGGCACTACAAGCTCCCCCGGCCTCCTCCTTCACCGTCGTGGGTCTCTTCAAGTTCCTGGGAGCTCCCCGCGTCTAGAGATGTCTTCAGATGGTCTCTTGGAGGTCCGAGGAGGTCTAGCGAGCTCGGAGAAGAAAGGGACCTCCAAGAACCTCGTGCCATGTATAAATGAGCACAGGAGGGCTTCTTTGACCGCCAAACCTGCACAGAAAGAATGGGCGGCTCGAGGGCTATGACCTCGACCGAGAGTTGAAGCTGATACGCGATGAAAATGGTATGGGCGGCGAAGCTCCGACAAGGGGAGGTGGTGAGCTTCGATTCGCAGAACCGGAAGGGTTCTGGTTGATCTGGGGTGATCAGGATATGGAGAATGCGAGAGGGAATGAAGTGGTGGTGAACGGCGGGTCAGAACATAGAGGGTTCCTGATGCAATCGTTCACCGAAGCGGAGCTTCGGTGAACTTCGATTTAACTAATCTAAGCTAACCACTACGCTAATCACTAAACTACTGACGAAAATGAAATGCAGAATGAAAACCTAGCTAACCAAGCAAGAAAAGCAGCTCTTATACCTGGTGGAACACCAGGAAGCAGGGCTTCACCGGAGCCCCACCATGGGTGCAACCCCGCCTTCTTTGACCAGTGCAAGCCTCCAGGAGCTTCCCCCTGTCACAAGGAATCTATCTGGACCAAAGGCTAGAGTAGAAGAAGGGCTAAGCTTGACCAAATTTGTGGAGGAAGGCTGGGGATTTTATTTATAGATATGGTGGTGCACCCTTATTGACCGGGGTTAATCAAAGAATCGATTGGGTTTCTGGGTGATCCAAGTAGGTGGTGTGATTGAGGGATGATAGACGAAGGTATTTCATGAAGGAATCGAAGGGAGATAATCAACTATTAGGAAGGAGGAAATGGGAGAAGACATCCCGATGGACGTCTGTCATGCCAGGTGGCTAGGGACAGAGGAGTTGACCGCGTTCAATAGTTGACTCGCAGTGATTAGTCCACCTAAGCCGTTACAGGACAAAACAAGGAGTTTTATTAAAGAAAATTTAATAAAAATAGTAAATGATTTTATTAATTTTTGAGTATAAAATAAAAAATGTTTATTATTTTATGTAGTATTTTATTATGATTTTTATATATATTTTTGATGTGTTTTATTACAAGTTTATTTTTAGTGGCTTATTTATAGGTATATTTACATGTATTTCGTGCAATTTTATTTTTATTTTGTATTTTGTATTTTTATTATTTTATTCAATGATTTTATATATTTATAAATTATTTTTATGAGTATAAATCTATTTTTGTTTTATTTTTATGATGTTATTTGCACACTTAAATAAATAAAGATGTATATTATATAAGTATATTCATGGTTATTTTACCTGTATTTTATATTCATGATTTTATTTTAATGTATTTTAATGAGTTTTATTTTAATTTGTATTTTTAATAGAATGTGTATAATATTTACAATATTAGAAAAATATAAAAGAATCAAAGAATATATTCCCTTTTATTTATATACATATAGCAGCATAGATCTTTTGTCTATGTGTTTTACATAAACTTATTTTATTTTTTCCTTTTCTTTTTGATTTTATTCTAATTTTCATATGCACATGTGTTATAAATAATATTTACAAAATTATAAAAATAAGAATTTGCATAAAGAATGAATAATGAATAAAATGAATATTTTAATCAGTAGATTGTACAATAGGGGCTCAAAATCTAACTTTTACACAGTAACTCCAAAAAATATAAAACCACCACCATTAAATAGATCTTGAAAAGTTATCTAAATTAGAGTGATTTTGTTATGTTTTGAGTTTTTATTTGAAAGATTTAGGTCTGTGAAGTTTGGTTTTTGGCTTTTTTATTCTGGGTATAAAATGAACATTATATATTATTTTTGTACAAACTCAATTTTATATTTTTATTTACATTATTATGTACAAATTTTATGTACAAAGTTTCTTTATTTGGTGAATAAATAATAAAGAATAAAATAGGTGTCAAAATGCATAATTGATGAATAAATAAATGAGGTATTTATTGTCTTTTTTGCCCCTATCTCCCCCTACTTTATTCCTTGTCGACCAATTCCATTCTGGACTTGGTCTCGGGGTTAGGGTCATAAAATATTTTCAATATTTTATTCCTTTTTCTTTTCTTCTCTTTATTCTGTAATTTTGGCATTAAAATCCTTATTTTATATACAAATAACACAATAAATAACATATGCTTTTATGTGTAAATTGAGGTTATCTACATACAATTGCTAGGATTTTTAAGGCCAAAATGATAGAATAAATGTGATGAAATGGGGATTCATCAACTACCACTAGTAACACTACAACTGCTGCTCTAGATACTCCTTCAGGTACAATAGTCAACTCTACTGTCACTCCTGCTCCAGCTTGGATTATTGATTCCGGTGCCTCTACTCATCTCACTGGAGAAGGTAGTCTGCTCACCTCTTCCTTACCATCTATCTATGTGAAGTCAGTTCGAGTCATTAATGGAACTCAATCATTGATTACTATTGTCGGAACTATGGAATTCTCTTCCAAGCTCCGACTTTCTCGGGTTCACTATGCTCCTGATTTTCCTCTTAGCTTGTTGTCAATTCACAAGCTTTGTGTTGAGCTTCATTGTCGTGTGATATTTGATGAGTCTTGTCGTTATTTTTAGGACATTTAGATGAGACAGATTTTTGGTGGGGGTCATGAGAAGAATGACCTATACTATCTTGGCATACCCTTAGATTCCAATTTTGTTGATGTTGCGTCCATCTCCGAAGATCCACTCCTATGGCATCTGTGCCTTGGGCATCCCTCTGCCAAGGCCATCTCCATGATGTTTCCTGAACTCTGCTCCGAAGCCCTTTCAGTGCAAGGCGTATGAGTTTGGGAAACACCATCGAGCTTCGTTTCCTATTTATATCGAGTCTCCTAGTATTGTTGCTTTTCATCTGTTCATTGTGATGTTTGGGGACCATGTCCGATCTGCACATTAAGTGGTCATCACTATTTTATAGTTTTCATTGATGATTATAGTCGATCTTCTTAGGTATATATATTAAAGGAGCGTTCAGAGATTAATTAAATTGTTAGAAATTTATTTCAATATGTTAAAACATTCTTTTCGAGCATTATTAAGATCATTCGTACTGACAATGCTCTTGAGTTAACTCAACGGGGCTTGACCTCTTTCTTTGTGTCCCAAGGAACTGTTCACCAAACATCATGTCCATATACCTTACTGCAGTTTATGTCACAACAGAATGGTATAGCTGAGAGGAAATTCTGACACTTGCTAAATGTTGCCAGATCTCTTCTTAGTCAAATGAGTGTTCCTAGACATTATTAAGGATTTGGTATCCTTACTGCAGTTTATCTCATCAACCGTGTTCCTTCGTCTGTTCTAGAAGGGGAAACTCCATTTTCCTTACTTTACCCTACAGAGTCTTCTTTTCACATACCTCTGCGAATTTTTTTCGGTATTGCTTGTGTTCATAACTTTCATGCATCTGACAAATTATCCTCTCATTCCATCAAATGTGCCTTTCTTGGGTACTCTCATACCTAGAAAGGTTATCATTGCTATAATCCTACTGGGCGTCGATACTATATGTTGATATCACTTTGTTTGAGCAAATAAGTTATTTCATATATATTGTGAGTGACATTCCTCTGGACCTCCCTCCTCCACCAATCGTCTATACACACCAGCGTACCTATATACCTTCTACACCAGTGTCAGTACCTTTGCCTGTCCCTTTTATGCAGGATGATATGACCACTTCGAGTGCTCCCACCACTGCTGCTTCGGATGTACCCGAGGAACTTCCTATAGATCTACGTAAGCAAAAAAAGGCAATGTACATATCACCCCATGTCACATTTTACTTCTACTGGTTTATCTAGCAATGACAACAGATTTGCAGATGCTCTAAATGTTATTTCTATTTCAAGAGATCATTTCAGTACGATGCAGGATCATGATTTGCTATAGGCCACATATGAGGAGATGGATGCACTTACCTCCCGGGGCACGTGAGATCTCGTGCCATGCCCCCGGGATTTTTCCCTCTGGCTTGTCGATGGATCTTCACGACCAAACAGTCACCTAATAGTTCTATTGACAGGTTGAAAGACAAACTTGTTGCCAAAGGTTCATACAAACCTTTGGAGTTGATTATTTTGAGACTTTCTTGCCCGTCAAAATTGGGTCGATACGTACCATTCTCTATGTTGCTACCAATAAGGCTTGGTCCACTTATCAACTTGCTGTGAAGAATGCCTTTCTTTATGGTGATCTTGAGGAGGAGGTCTACATGATGCAACCACCGAGGTATGTGGTCGAGGGAGAGCATGTATGTCGACTACGCAAGGCCATTTATGGCCTAAAGCAGAGCCCGAGGGCATGGTTTGACAGGCTCACTATGGAGATAAACACTTGGTTCTTAGAGGATAACATATGACTACTCTATCTTTGTTAGATGACGGTCTACTGCCATGATCATTCTTGTTGTCTATATCGATGATATGGTTGTCACATGAGATGATGTAGGCGGTATTCAGGAGACCAAGACCTTCCTACAGAAGATCTTTGTCAAGAAAGACCTCAGTCAACTTCGTTATTTTCTTGGCATCGAGGCAATATGTACTACAGAGGGGCTCTATCTTTCATAGAGAAAGTATTGCCTCGATATTCAGACTGAGGCATGACTACTTGGATACAGGCCATCTGGCATCCCTGTAGAAGTGAGAAAATATTTAGCATTTACTGATTCAGCTTTTGAGGATGCAACACAGTACATAAGCTTAATGGGAAAATTACTCTATCTTACTGTTACTAGGACAGATATATCATATGCTGTGAGCAGAGCCAGTCAGCATATGGAGAAGCCTCTTTACAGTCACTGGCAGGATGTTCTTTTGATCCTTCGATATTTGAAGGAATCTCCTGGATGTGGAATCTTCTATGGGGTGAATGGGCATACTAATATCTCTGCCTATACAGATTTTGACTATGTTAGCTCTCTGAGGACCGTCGATCCACTACATGATGCGCCATGTTTGTTGGGGATAACCTTGTCACTTGGCAAAGTAAGAACCAGATAGTGATCTTTAGATCCACTGCAGAAGTAGAATACATGGTAATGGCTCAAGTCACCTATGAGATCACATGGTTCGTCTCTTTCCTAACATAACTTGGCATGTCAGTCGCCACTCATGTACCCTTATACTGCGACAACAAGTGCGCCACGTACATCGCCACTGATCTAGTTTTCCATAAGCGGACGAAACACATTGAAGTTGATTGTCATTTCATTCGTGATGTTGTACGAGGAGGACGCGTCAACACTCTGCACATCTCCATTGAACTTCAACTTACAGACATCTTCATAAAGGATCTTCCAAGGAAGTGCCTCATGTACTTAGTATCCAAGTTGGACATGATCGACAGATATGCTCCAACTTGAGGGGGAGTGTTAGAGTTATTATACTTATGTTTATGTTCATAACCCTTCAGGTTCTGTAACCCATCGAGGGTATTTATGTACTTTTTCTTTTGTACTCTATAGGGTTTTCTCTCTATATAAGCGACCATAGCCCTATGGAATGGATATCTCATTCGTCTCTCTTCTCCACATCCATATTAATTATATAAGAAATTATATACGAATAAAATAATATGTGACTAAATTATTTTTGATATAATAGCTAGTATCTATGCAAATAATGATATCTTAATATAATATTCAAAGTAAAATCCCAAACATAGGTATATTGTACCATAGAATATATGTATATACTTATAGTTCCTTAGCACACAACCACATAATCAATTTTTATTAATTTAAAGCGTAATTTGGCATCTCAAAATATATTTTTATTATATCTTTATACTCTCATTTTTAGGTCTTAATAATTATAGATATGTTAAATAAAAGTATATTAGACATGTATTCTTCTTTCATTACTTTATTCTGATTAAATGTTATCATTTTAATTTCGATCATTATGTCATTTAATTAGTATGAAGTGTATATACAATAAGATAAAAAGTTAGTAAATAAAATAAAATATTTGCAAGGTTAAAAATTAGTAAACTATATTGTACATATACCATATCAACCCCAAAATCACAACTTTTGCATACTAGTTCCAATTGTAACGAAACTACTTTCATTGAATATATATAGTTTTATAAGTTAAACTTTGAAAGTGAGTTTGGTAAATTTGAAGTTCATTTGGAGCAGAAATTTAAATGGGAAATTGGACTTTATGGAATTTTCCTATTTAAGATATAGGTTTTTATTCATGTTAGAACTTATTTGATATTTTTTATATTTTTCTTTTTATTTTTATATACAAGTTAAAAAATAAATTAATCCAATCAGAGTTAGTATAGTTTCTGCATAAAATAAAGAAGATTCTACAATATGTACGAGTAAATTAAATGCTACATATGTACAAAAATCAATTCTTTTTGGTGTTTTCTCTGAATTTTCCTATCTCTTACTACTTTTATTAATCAATCAAGCTTGTACATTTTTTATCTTAAAGATTAGGGTCAAATATATACATATATACATATTTACAGCTTTTCTTTTCTTCCTTTAATACTTTGTTTTATTTTATTAAAGTTAGTGCTAAGAATGTATTTTTACTCATGAGCATACTTTGTTTAAAGATGCATTTTAATGCAAATGGCATGTGTTTTACTTCGAATTTTAGATAAAATAAAAGAATAGAGGAGGTGAATCAAGGATTCGTCAATGGTGAGTACATTGGGCCATTTGACGTGTATTGCAGATCTCAAGGCATCATACACCAAGAAATCCACTAAAGATACCTCATCTGCATGGCATAGCAGAGATATTAAACAAGACTCTCACAGAGAGAAACAAATGTCTCCTATCTGAGGCCAAGTTGCATTTTTTATATTGAACACTCTATATTATACTTCATGTTATTAATCTCTTTCCACATGTACCTTTAGATGGTGATGTTCCTGACAAGATCCATCACGATAAAGATGTATCAGACAACTACTTTGCATATTAGGATGTAGGGCATTTGTGCATGCCCTAAAGAATGAAAGATCCTAGCTGAATGCAAAGACTAGACATTGCATATTCTTGGGATACATCCAAAAAGGGCTTGGTTACAAGTTATATAGTCCAATTGATAAGAAGTTGGTAAGAAACATGGATATGGTCTTCTCTAAAGACCAAACTATTGGGGACATCCATAAGGCTGCAAAAGGGCTTTTCCTTGAGCAGTTATCCACCATTTGATGGGGACCCAATTCCATTACATAATGCTTAGATGCACTATCATATGATGCCAGTGGGAAAAGGCCAGATGCATGAGCATAATATGAAGTGCCAAAAAAATCATTCCGTATGATTATGTTAACGATGATGGTAGGAGAAATGTTGAGAGTTCCTCTTCTAATGCACTTCGATGGAAGAGATCTGTGAGGGAGAGTGATAACTGAGATTTATCATCAGTAATGCATTCCACACTAGGCGGGAACGCAGTCGATGCGTTGACCGACGGAAACCTCGGTTAATCAACAATTAACCCACGATATGAATGAAGCAATTAAATCTCAAAAATATGGAGTTAAAATTTATTATAACTTTGCAAGCTAATGTGTATAGTGTGTAAGCCTACGTAGATTGCGAACATCGGGAGCAAACGGTTGGGGGCAAAATGAACGCATGGAATTATTTAATCCTTTTCTTGTCCATGTTATAGTTTTTTTGGGTTTTTTTATTTTTTATTTTTTATTTTTGATTTTATATTTTTATATTTGATTTTTTTTAATTTCCTGATTTTATATTTTCTTTTTATATTTTTATCTTTTTATATTTTCTTTTTTTATTATAAAATTAATATAGCCTATATAAGGCTTTATTTACATAATACATAGAAATATATTTATAAATGCTACTATTATGAACAAAATTCAGAAAATAATTTGTTTTTGGTTTTTAATATTTTCTAATGTTTTTGTATTTTTTAGATTTTTTTTGCTAATGTTTATGTATTTTTAAAGTCAAAAAAATCCTAAATATGGGGTTAATAAATAACTCAAGATTAATTTGGATTTTAAAAATAATAATTAAGTTCAAAATTACCCAAATTAATTTTAATATATAAATAATAATGTATAGATAATTATAAAACATGAAAACATATTTTTGGTATTTTTGAAGAATTTTTATATTTTTTGTTGGATTTTAGAGCTTTCTGATTTTTCAATTTTCTTTTTCTTATTTTTAGGGGTTTTTATTTTCTGGACTCAATAAATTTCAAAATATATCATATACAATTTTGTTGGATTTTTTCAAAAAGTTTTTATATTTTTTGGTATTTTATAATTTAGACAGGGATTATTTAAGCTTCTTTTAATCTTTAGTAAATGGATAAAATGCAGAAAATTCAAAGTGAACACGTGGCATGAATCTACAAGACATAAAGCATCTAATCCTATTTTTGTGAATTTTTAGGAGCTAGGTAGATATTTTTAATAATTAGATAAAAGTCACAACAATTCATGACCTGGTAGGGGCATAACATCAAATAAAATAAAGTACAAGGGGCACAATGTAATTTACCCAACATAATAAAATATTTATTTAAATTTTAGAGACTACTTTACAATATACAAAAATGCCAAGGAGTTATATGCAAAATTTCCAGCGTCACGTGAGGACTGTACGTGATGCTGGCAGGGGCCAAAGTGCAAATATAAAAAGTTCAAGGGTATACGCAAAATGTTCTATTTTATTTACACGTAATATTTTATTTACAACAATAATAATTAAATACAAAAAAGGGCAGGGGTATATATGCAATTTACCCCTAAACGTACGCTGATGGACGGTTCAATGTGCGCCACTTATCCACGTGGCGTGCACTGAATGACGAATGATGATTCGCGGACCGGCGACGTGGATTAGATCGTTGATGGTGACCCGACGGTGATGGCTTGGCGCGATCCGACAGCTTTGCTGTGATATGGAGAGGCGCATCTGATCCAACGCCGTAGGAGTGCGGTCCAAGAATAGGGAAGAACACTCACCTAGGTGAGGTTCCTCCGGCCAAATCTCCCTCCTCCGACATCCATTTGAGCTCCGAGATGGCCGAGCAGCTTCCTGGCGAGGTCCTCTTCAGGCTCTGGGGCTTTAGAATGATCGGAGGTTCACCGGAGCACCCCCGCGAGGTCGGGGAACGTGAGGTGCTCCAGGAATCTCTGGTGGGTGCACAATCACCCTCCAGGTGTTGTTGAAGCTCGAAGGACCTATAAGAAAAAAGATTCCTAGGTCGGGGGCAAAGTGCCTCAACCCCTTAGCACACGTAATGGCCGGCTGGTGGAGTAGGGCGGCGATCTCCGGTGAAGGGCGAAGAATGGAGATCGGATCTCAAGATCCACAAGGGATCTAGATGAATGGAAGTGCCTGGGATGTCAAGAAATGGATGGTGAAGAAAATGAAGGTGATAGGCGTGGCGGAAGACAATCGATACACAGTGGAATCGTTCGCCGGAGCGGAGCTCCGTCGGACTTCGAACTTGCTAAACTATGCTAATCAAATAAGTAGGACATGAAATTAAAAGCATGAAATAAAAGGCAAGATTAAAAGCTACCTAACAGTGACAAAAGATAGCTCTTATACCTGCCGGCGATGGCAGGAGCAGAGCCTCGCCGGAGCGGCGGCCTGGGTGCATCTTCTCCTCCTAGATCCGCTCCAACATCTCAGGGGACCTCCCCCTATCACGAGGATGCGCACTAGACAAAGAGTTGGGGGTTCAAGGATTCAGAAATGACCAAATTTTAGAATGGAGGTGGAGATGTTTATTTATACACAAGACGCAACACCCTTATTGACCAGGGCCAATCGAAGAATCAGTCGTATGTACGGATGATCTAAGGAGGTGGCATGGATGTACAATGAACGGGCGACATTTCTTCTGAAGAACACAATGCTGATTGATGGATAGATCGGCCACGAAAAATGGTGGAAAAACGGGGAGAAGACGGGTCTGATGGGTCAAAGTCTCAGATGGGATAGTTGACCGCGGTCAACTTTTGGCGGCCTGCCATTGATCCACGTAGCCCCGCTACGGGACAAAATAACAGTTTTATTAAAAATAATTAATTAAAAATAATAAATGATTTTATTATTTTTTGAGTATAAAAAATGCTTATTATTTTATATAGTATTTTATTATGATTTTTATTTATTTTTTGGCTTTATTTATTCGTAGCTAATTTTTATTAGTGTCTTTATAGGTATATTCATCTATGTTTTGTGCATTTTTATTTTTATTTTGTATATTTTATTGTATTATTTTATTATTTTATTTTATATATTTATAACTTATTTTATGAGTATAAATATATTTTTATTTTATCTTTATGATGTAATTTGTATCTTTGAATAATTAGATAAGTATATTATGTAGGTATATCCATAGGTATTTACCTATGTTTTATGTATATTATTTTATTTTAATGTATAATAATGAGTTTTATTTTAGTTTTGTATTTTTTAATAGAATTTGTATAATATTTACAATATTAGGAAAATATAAAAGAATAAGGAATAAAAGAATATATTCCCCTTTTATTTATATACATAGATATTTTGCCTATGTAAATATATAGACTTATTTTATTTTTTTATTTGCTTTTTAATTTTATCCTAATTTTAATGTGTACATGTGTTATAAATAACATTTGCAAAGTTATAAAAATATGAAGTTGTAAAAATAATGAGTATGAATAAATTGAATATTTTAATCGGTAGAATGTACAATAGGGGCCCAAAACCTAACTTCTACACAGTAACTCCAAAAAATATAAAATCACCACCATTAAATAGCCCGTGAAAAGTTATATATAATTAGAGGCGATTTGCTATGTTTTGAGTTTAAAATATATGGGTCTATGAAGTTTGGTCTCTAGCTTTTTATTATGTATATAAAAGGCACACTGTATATTCTTTTTGTACAAACTCAATTTTAAATTTTTATTTACATTATCATCTACAACTTTTATGTGCAAAGTTTCTTTATTTGATGAATAAATAATAAATAATAAAATAGGTGTCAAAAATGCATAATTAATGAGTAAATAAATGAGGTATTTATTGTATTTTTGGCCCTTATCTCCCCCTACTTTATTCCTTGTCGGCCAACTCCATTCTGGACTTGGTCTCAGGGTTAGGGTCATAAAATATTTTCAATATTTTATTCCTTTTTCTTTTCTTCTCTTTATTATATAACTTTGGCATTAAAAACCTTATTTTTTCAATTCCTTGTACAAAATACATATGTATATAATACAATATCTATTTAATTTACAACCCTTATTAGTTTATAAAAATCAAATAAAAATCATTTTGTATTCCTAATTTACTTTGTAAATAAATAAAATATAAAATAAAAAGATTTTTTTTGCAAAAATAACAAAATAAAAATATTTGTGCATAACACATAGGTATATTATACTTGTATATAATACTATATACTATATATACCTTATTTTTATTTTCATAAAAATAATTAAAAATCACAGAAAAATAAGTTATAAAATAATAATCATTTTTTATTTTATACACTTTTTAATTTAAAATCATTTACTATTTTTTTTATTGATTTTCCTTTTATTTTTGTACATTCTGAATTCTTATTAGTCCATGTAGGAATGTTGACCCCGTCAACTCTTCTAGCCGGGTCAGGTTCGCCCATGTCTCGCCGGGGCATTTTCTCCAATTTCTAGCACCCGACTCCTATCCTATTTTGCCTCACTTCCACCATCTGATTCCTTTCATAGGATATGTGATCCTCGCGAATCCCTAGGGAGGATCAGATCTTCCTAGGGTTTCTCTCCACGCTCCGATCTTTCCAGACCCTGAGGCAATCCTATAAATTCTTCCCTCCGCCTCCTGCACTCCTTAGCTCGTGCCTCACACCACCCTTTCCCCCTAGATAGCACCTTCAGGGTGACAGCTACTCGAAGCCTCCTTCGAAGCTCGGTTTGGTGGCCATTTGGCCGCAACTCAAATCGTGGTCGGAGCCCTCCGCTGCAAGAAGCCTCTTTGGTCAGCCACAACCAGGTTGAGACCACAACCTTCATCACACGTTCTCCTGACATTGCTAAGCTCCTCAGAAGCTTCATGTATCGTGCTTATCGTCCCTATTTCCACGTTCTATCCTTCTTCCCATTTCATCATCGCCGCAGTTCCTTTGCTTCGACCACTAGGTCTGAAGCCCCGTTACCCACACTCACCTGCATAGATCGACCCCACGACTAACCCTTCATCCTCCAGCGCAACCTTTCACCCTGGATCCTACTCGTCGGAGCAAGATTAGGTCGGTCTTCTCCCCCCGCCTTTACCGGAAGCCCAAAAATCCATTCCCCGTGGCTTTCCCTTGCTTTCCTATGCACTAACACGACCGGAGCCATGCCCCCGAGTCGTCCTATCCTTTGCAGGTGTCCGTTTACGTGGGAGTAACATTTGAATCCCCATCTGCTCAGGCGGAGCAGCTCTAGGAGGACCATCCCCTCGATGCTCATCCGACCATCGACCCTCGCATCGAAGATACCCATTCGATGCAGAGTGTGTCCACGACCACACCAGACCTATCAGTAGCTTCATCGAAGCAGTGGATCAACCTCCATGCTCAAATGAAGCTCGCCAAACACATGCTCATCCAGCCATCTTCTCCGTCGTCCGATTTGGGGATTCATCCCATATTTGATTTGAGCCTTCCGCTCACGCCTTCTCCTGACACTCGGATCCTCTCTGGGCCCCTCATATGAGCCGCCCAACACGCAACCCCTATAGATCGTTAGATTAGGTATGACACAGCAGATGTGTCCGCACGTCCCCGACCATCTCTGAACCGTCTGATCAGCTTTGCAAAAGATCATCAGAGCCGTTAGAGCACCCATGCGTGTTGCACGTGCCTTCGAGGTACATTTCCCTTTCTGCCTTGCATGTTTCTGTATTTCTATTTAGTCTAGTAAATAAAATATGTAGTTAAAAACATTTGTAGTTGGACCCCTAAACTTTTTTATATTTGCATTTAGTCCCTCCGACTCTGAGTCGTGTGTGCCCCCACGTGCTGTTTGTTTTATTTGCACTTGTTTCTTGAACTTCTATGCTGTTTTGGAATGAATGAAAGATTTTTGAGATTTGCATTTATACCCATGTGAGCCTGGATCTCGTGCCGTGCATGATTTGAGTGGATTATTTGCAGCTTTGGCCATGGAGTTTAACATTCGTGATCTACTTGGTCTTAAAAGTTAGAATATTTACATTTTGGTCCCTGTTAACTGTATTTAACTTCTTTTGTTTTATTGGATAAAATAAATATTATGTTAACTTTAAAAATTACCTAAAAATTACATTTAGCTCCTGCTAGTGTGTAGTATTTATGGTAATCTTCGTGAGTTGATTTACTTGCATTTAGAGCATTAAAAATTCAAAAAACCATTAAAAATGTCCTGTTTGAGTTATAAAAATCATAAAAATTTGAAAAAATGCCTTAAAAATTCCATAAAAAATTCTGTAATTGTCTTTTGTTGTTTTTTACCTCCAGTACCATTTTTGTTTGAAAAGTACTCACAAAAACTTTAAAAATTATAAAACAATCAAAAACTTATAAAAATTATAAAAAATCAAAAAAAAATCCAAAAATTGTGTTTTCAATTTTTGTTTGTAGCTTTTTACTTATATTTTATCATAAAATTATCATCCAGAAACTTTGGGCATTTAAAATATTTTTTATTTACAAATTGGTCCTGACTGTGCACTTTATCTTTTTAATAATGTTTGATTTTTAAAAATTCACAAAAACATTTAAAAATACTCTAAAAATTACTAAAAATACTTTAGGATATTTAAAATCTAAAAATATTTTTGTCAGAATTTTCTTATCATTTTTGGCTATTTTGAAAAATCCAAAAGGTGTGTTGTGTGTGTTTCTTTCCTTTGTGCTTCTTTTTGTTTTATTGAAAAATTAACAATTTGAAAAAAAAAATAAAAAACCAATAAAAATGCTTCTCTTTTAGAAATTTGACTACTTAGTTTCAAATCGTGCTCCTTGTATTCGACCGTGGTCGCTATATCATGTAAATAAAATAGCAAACAAATTACATTGATTTCTTATTTTCATTAGTGGTTATTTTTCTCGTTGATCGCACCGAGTGATTTGGGTCAGAACTACCTTTGATTTATTTCCTTACTTAACCTTAGTTGCTTGGCGGGTCAACAGGTGGTATTGTGGATCATATACCAATCAGAAGGGATGGCCTTGTGTATCCCATCTTGTGAACATTTGAGCACCAACTATAATGGAGTAGTTTAGGTCGAGTTAGCCTTATGGTTTTATACCGCATCATTTTTAGGGTTTCCAAGTTAAATTCTTGGGGCATTATTGTGGTTGTGATTATTTCTTGTTGATTTGTTGCTCATTGTTATTGTGGTATTTGGAATTTGTTATACATCAATGACTTTGATACGATTCCACAATATTCCTAATGTGGATATGGATATGGTATTAGTGAAATTATCTGGATTCACATTAAATATCAGAATGCTAAATATTATTATCATTACATATAATAGGGATTGTTATACTGCAACCCGTATAAACTTTGCTAATTACATGGTGACCCCTACATTCATTCATATTTACCCCCATTATACATGCAAACATACTCCATTTTACATCATGACCATTGCCTCAATTTAGATTTTCTTGAGTTAATCTTAAGTTTGACCAAACTAGATGGTAAATCCAACATTGAATTATTTTCTCTCCCTCTTTCCTTCCTTCTTCATCTCCCATCTACTCCCTCCCCCTTCTTCACCATCTACTCATCCCTTTCATATTAATCACTGAAGCCCACTTTAGGAGATGACGAAGGAGAAGGTGGCTTAGGGGCTACTGCAAGGTTAGCACAATGCAAACAAAGAGAGGAGGCAACGAATCGAGGGAGGGGAAGAGGGGAAGGAAGATGTATCCCAGGGGTGGTGGTGGGACTAGTACGGGGTAGGGAGGGGGAGTCAAGGGCGGATCCGAGGAGGGAAGAAGGAGAAGGAAATGAGATGGATGAGGGTTACAGAGGAGAAGATGACTCAAGGGCGGCAGTGGGAGTGGCATAGGGCATGGACTTTAGATGAACATGCAAATCAATATGCTCAAAGGGGTAGGGATTGACTACAAGCATACTCGTCCACTATTCCATGTTCTTCCTTCATGGTAGATGATACTTCTGAGCACATGCCTTCAATGGCTTTTGGATGAAGATATCAGTAACAATGACTCATCTTCATTTGAGCTAATGATGAAACCTCGTTATTAAGAAACCATCAATCTAATGATTAGATGCTTATAAGACATCTCAGCTCTCTTACGTAAGTCCTTCAATCATGAACAATAAGTGAATGATCTGTTGTTCCTTTTCTTAACACACGTTAGAACCACTTACAGAAACATGTTATAGCTCCATTATGATATCATCAGGGATGCAAACTGATATAGATATATCCGTATACGATCCATCACTGTGTTTTATACAGATTTTGACATCCATTTTCATATCCACTTAATGGATACGGATATGGATATCACTTTGATATTCGTAAACATTCCTATATGTATCTATGTATTCATTTCCCTATATAAATATAGTTGTAGATTTTCTTTTAATCATATATGACATAATTTATAGCTTCTTTATCATATTTGGTATAATTATTATGATATAAGCATATTTAATATATTTATATCATGTGTATTCCATCCAATACTTGTATATTTGAACTAGTTTATAGAGCATTTCTACTATTATCCGCATACGATCAATGTCCATTTTGCAACTGTATCTATTTTTTTAATAATATAGTAACATATTTTTCATATCCGTCAATATATGTATCCACATCCTTATTTAAAAATGGATAATGATTGGTAGCACCTATATCCATATATGTATATGTCCTTTGCATCCCAGGATATCAATGATTGAGTACGATCATTCTGAAAAACAACCTTACTTCTGAGGATCTAATCTTCGAAGTACTGAAGTTGTTGTAGCTCAGCTTGATCTATTCTTAGCACAAGTATAAGAATATAGTCAAAAATCAAGCTATAAATGGATTGAAGCTTGAAATGATCTTCAATTAGTTTAGGAACCAAGTAAAGGAGAGCATTGAATAGAATCCTTATGGAAGTGATGGTATAGAAGATTAGGTGTAGATCTATTTTCTGATGAGAAATCGATCATGATGGAAATATATGTAGGATATAATGTGAATGAGTAGTCAAAGAAAGCAAACTTCTAAAAGGGGAAGAAGAATAGAGAAAGGAAAAATGGATCTCAAAGAGAAATATACGAGATTAAGAAGAGGAAACATAACAACAAATTGAAAGTGATAAATAAATGGATTTTTTATACATTGATGAGCATGATCTAAAATTGACCTATGATTGATCAAGCTCCATGTCATTGGAAGTTGCCTCCATGGTTGATGTATTAGAATCTCGATCGAGCCTGATTCAAGCTCGATTACAGGACTCTACAACCTTAGATCAACACCAAGCCTCTCTGAATCGCACATTGGACCTAGCTTCTATGGATAGGTTGCAATCGAGGTTATGGAGAGGTTGCAAAGCTCGATGCCGTCATTGAACGAAGTTGAGAGGTAATGAAGATGTTGCAATTGATGATGTAGAGCTAGATCATGTTGTAATCGAGGTTGAGGGGCAACATCACCATTATTGGAGGTAGCAGAGGTGTGACTGTTAGCGATAAGGTAAACTCTTATGTAAATGGAGAGTGAACATATGAGGTGTTGATCTAAGATAGTCAGTTGGGTGATGGGGTTATAGTTGTGTGAGAGGTAGCGATGGACATGGCCTTGTTCCTCGACCTTCAAGTATGCATGAGTAGTTGATGAATCCACGTTTCATCATCTTTATTCTATCATTTTGGCCTTAAAAACCCTAGCAAATGCGTGTAAATAGCATTAATTCATGCATTTTAGCATTCATGCATCTGTGTGTAAATATTGTATAAAATGCGGTTTTTAGTGCCAAAATTATAGAATAAAGAAAAGAAAAGAAAAAGAATAAAATATTGTAAATATTTTATGACCCGAAACCCCGAGACCTAGGCATCTTGATGAATAGGTCGACAAGGAATAAAGTAGGGGGAGATAAGGGCCAAAACACAGATAAAATACCTATACATTTTATTCATTCTTTATTCATTTGGGACCTATTTTTGGTTCCACTTTTTATACATCAAATAAAGAAACTTTGTATATGAAAGTTGTAGATAAATTAATAAAGAAAAATACAAAATTGATTTCACAGAAAAATAATGTACAGATAAAAAGTTATGGTCTGAATAAAAATCCAGAATGCCAACTTCCCAGACCCGTATCTCACAAATAAAAACTCCAAATGCAGCGTACTCACCTTTAATTGTATATAGAAGAAAATAATCTAATTAATGGTGGTGGTTTCGCATTTGGCGGAGCTACGGTTTGAAAGTTGACTTTTGGACCCTCATTGTATACTTGTACATATTAAAATATTCAATTTATTATTTATTTATTATTTTTTTAATTTTATATTTTTATAATGTCGTAAATAATACTTATAATAATTATGTGCATTAAAATTATAATAAAAGCCTAAATAAAATACAAAATAAAAATACTTATATAATAGAATACATAGATACATTACTTATACACATACCTATACATTATACATTTATATTTTATTTCAGATACAAAACATTTCATAAAAATAAAATAAAATATATGTGTGTATATAAAAGTATTTTATAATTTTAGAAAATAAAAACCAAAATAAAATAAATTAAAAATACCTAAATAAAAATAAAATACTTAAATATATAGATATAGATACCTATAGGGGTATAAATGCAAACTTGTAAAAATACACTTCATAAAAATAAATAAAAATCATAATAAAATAATTTATAATTTTTTAAACATTTTTTTATTTTATAACCTAATTAAAATACTATCATTTGTTATTTTTTATTAATTTAACAAGGGTTTTTCCCTGGTTGGTCCACGTGGACCAACCAGGTTGGTCTGACAGTTGACCTTTGGTCAACTGTCTGACCCCCCCTGCCCCTGTCAGATATTGGGTTTTTCGCCCACTTTCGCCCTTTTTTCGAGGCCTCTCCATTCACCGATTGAGGTCGACGTCTTCTGCAAATATCTTCCCCTATCCTTCCTCTTACACGCCCAACGATTGTATCGGGGATTCGACCTCTGACGCGCTCGATATGCCTCGTTGAAAGTGCCCCGTCGACCACTTTCAAAAACCCCCCATTTCCATCCTCCAACTTTTGGAACCCTCTTTGACCCTCTAGCTTGATCTCTTGGGCGTGCTCCGGATTGGGCCTGGTGACAGGAGGTCCTCCAGCCGCCTAGAGGCGAGGTTGAGCGGCCGAGGCGGCGCTCCACCACCATCTCCGGCCAAGTGGCCGTGAGGTTCCACCTTGGGCTCTTCAGCCCTCGAGGTCAGCTTTTTCGTGTATTTTTTTTGTTGTTTAACTAGCTGGTAGTCTTAGGTTCGAATTAGTCCACGTTGCTGATCATTCCACTGATTTAACCCCCCCGATTTCGTCATCAAACACTTCGCCGGAGCACTCTTGCTCCGACGACCACCTCCACCACTTCTCGCCTTCGATTTCCCCACCAAGAAACGCCAGGACCCCTGCCAGTTTGTGCTACTGTCTTTCTTTACTTTCGCAGGACCTGGAGGAGGCATTTGAGCCTCGGGAGCATCTTCTTCGAGCTCCAGGCGAAGCTCTCTCGCTCCGACCACGCCAAGGAGATCCCGGCTACCTGCGGCCATTTTGCGACCTCCAGACGCTAGAGAACTTTGCCAGCAACGTCGCGGGACTTGTCGGAGCTTGATCCAACGAGTGACGCGCCAGGATTTGACGATTGAAGATCGCTCCAGCAGCTGTTCTTCGTCGTGCCTTCATCACCGTTGGATCTGCGTCGTGTGCCAGCTGCGATCACCACCGTGTATCCACGCCCAAAGCTCCACCGTCGATCGCCGCTGAAGCCTTCATCTGAACCACCCCTCCGCGCACACGTATCAGCCGTCCGATTGCCTCCCGCGCCATTTGATCTTAGCCGTTATAACCCAAGGGGTATCGCCCCCTCCGAGCGCCGACACGTGTCCCCTGAAGAATCAACAACCGTCGGATCGCCTATTGTCTGGGTATTTTGCAAATCTTTACCCGGCTATTTTTGTATTTATTATTTAGATTTAAAACTTTCGTCTGCAGTGATTAGTTTTTGTAATATTTCTAGAGAAGCCCCCAAAACGTCGTAGATTGGCTTTCAGGTCCCCAGCCACATCAGATCACGTGCTCCTGCACGTGGTATGTCAGCATTTTGCGTGGAGAACCTCGGAGCTTTTGCATATCTTTATTTAGTCTAAAGACATTTGTGTGCAGTTATAAAATTGTGGTGTTTTTGCTGTTCTACCCCTGGGGTTTGCGTTAATCACAGAGCAGCCCTTTTCAGGCACGTGTGCTACGCACGTGGGCCTGGGGCTTTTGCAGCCTAGCCCCTGTGGCTTTTTGTTATTAATTTTAGTCCAGCAAAGTTTAACTTAGTTCTTTATTTCCTGGAAATATTACACGCAGGCCCTCGCATTTCTTGCATATTACGTAAACGCCCCTGCGCACATGGTTTTTCTTTTCGTTGTTTGTATTTTATGCATGCATATTTAAATCACTAAAAAATCCACAAAAATAGCATTAAGCTCCTGTTGCATCATATTTCATCACCATATTTTTATTTTTCGTAATTATTGCATTTTATCATTTATTAAAAATCAAAAAGAGTCATTTTGTGCACTGTCTAACTTAGAAAATCCATAAAAAATATAAAAATACTCCAGAAAAATTCCAAAAAAATATATTTTGTGTCTTTTAGTTTGTTTTAACTCCCAGCCAAAAATCATTAAAAAATACAAAACCAAACTCCTAAAAATTGCAAAACTCTAAAAACCTTCATAAAAATTTATAAAATTCATAAAAAATCCAAAAATAGTGTTTTCTTTTCCTAAATTTTTTTGATTTCATTATCTTTCATTGAAAATTAACTTGGAGAATTTTTGTTACTGATTGCTATTTTATTTCTCCATTTTAAGTTTCAGCCTTGTATTTTCTTCACTGTTTTCCTTATTTTGATAATTAAAAATACCAAAAACATTCTAAAAATTACCCAAAAATCACAAAAACAGTAGAAAAGTATAAAAAGACCAAAAAGACTTTATTTGCTAATTTTTGGATATTTTTGTCTATTTTTATAAATACCTCTTTGTCCTTTTTATTACATTGTTCTTATTTTCCAATATTGAAAAAGAATATAAAAAAAATATAAAATATAAAAAGAAAATAAAAATCAGTAAATTAAAAATCAAAATACAAAAATATAAAATTAAAAATTAAAAAAAATATAAAATTAAAAACCCACAAAAAATAGCTTAATAGGCATTTGATCACTTGCACACACACATTTTTGAGCAATCTTTGCCCCGTTCTACCTGTCTGCTCCCTGTGTTCGACCTCTACACATACTTGCACCTATACACATCTTTGTTGTAGAGTTATAATAAATTTTAACTCCGCACATTTACTTTCATTGCTTGATTTATCTGTCGTGGGTTAATTGTTGTTTTAATCCGGATTTTCGAGCGGTCACCGCATCGACTGTTGATCCGCCTTGTGGATCAATACGACCGCTTGACTTTTTGGGTTCCATTTGTTGAACCGGAAAATCGCAGAGGTCGTGTTGACTCACAAGGCGAATCAACAGTCGCTGATTTGACCTCCAACGAAATCCGAGATTCAAACAACAATTGGCGCCGTTGCCGGGGAGCAACAGCGCGTAGTTCGGGTCTTGTTGTGTTTGTGATTATTTGTCTACATTTTGCGGCTTTTATTTTTATTTTGATATATCTTTTGAGCTATCTAATCCCTCTCTTTGTTGACTTTTTGCGAGGAACCGCGGATCGAGGGAGGCGCTCCACCCTAGGCGCCTACGCACCCACGTGAAGCCGGCATCTGCCAGCCGAGCATCGAGGAGACAAAGAGGAAATTTTGAAGACCGCGCTCTATTTTAGTTGCATTTTCTTTTATTGCATTTATCTTTGTAATTTTTGTGAGAGAGAGACCACCTTTATTGTAATAATACAAGTACCCCCGGACTTGGACATTCGAGCCTAATTTCCAAGTGATTGTTCACTTGGGGGCTCTCGCGGTTTTGTCGGCTTTTCTCGCATTCTTTTCATTTTGTTTTGTTTTTCGATTTTTTTATTTTGTGTGATTGAGCCCCTAGTTCTAGGATTGCTTGCGATAGACTAAGGCCAAACACCTAATACCTTGCATGCTCCTATAGCCGCGTTTGGACTTAGTCAAATTTAAACAGTCGTGTCATTATCTTTTAACCCGTGTGCCGTGAGCGAGCCCCATCAAGCGCTACTCCTGAACTCGAGTGTGTCGAGAAGAGGAGGGGTGAGCCAAGACCGGACTCTTAGGTTAAAGATAAGTGGCCGACTTGTGGTTCTTCACGATAATAGCAATTTCTGAAACTTAGGGCGATTTCATCGGCTTTGCATTTGCATATAGATAGATTTCAATTCTGCTGAGCATCCTTGCATGTAGAGTGCTGGAGGCAAGGTGAGCATTTACGGTTTAGCATCCATCATCGTTTTGATCGCTTGCATTGCTTTTCCGCCTCTCTACCTCTGATTTTGATCATCTAGGAGCTTAAAGGAATTGACTCCCCGATAGGATCGTGCATTCTCATTAAAAATCCAAAAAAAAAAGTGATAATCAATAAAATTGGGACTGCTAACATTACTCGACCCTAAAATCAACCAAAAAGAAAAAAATTCTCTTGGGGCGAGTAATCCCCTCATTGTCTTCGCTTTTATTTGCTCGCGCACACACTAAGGTTAGAGCCCAAAATCCCATTCAGCCCCTAAGTGTTTGCGCAATATTTTGACTTCTCACCTAACTCTAAAACAGACAAGATAAAAAGACCGCATTTTACGGTCTCTACCGAGTTGAGTAGGTGAATTGAGAGTTTGCATTCTTTCATTTTTGCTTGTGATTGTTTTGTGTGTGTCCTAGATCATCCCTGCGCATTTGCGCCTTCTTCTTCACTCTCTTGACTTGACCATCGTGCTCTCCCGATCATTTTCTTTTGTTTTCGAGATGGACGACTGGAGCGTATTCTATCCGGACTTCGCGGATCCCTCCTTCACTCCAGCCGGTCCACCTCCTTTTTTCCAGGAGGACCTTGCTCCTGACTTTTGTACATATCCGCCTCAGCCACAGTATCAGGACTCGGATTTCTACCCACACCCACCTCTATCTCCACCTATGTATTATCCGCCTCCACCTTCACATCCACCCGAGACTGAGCTGATGGAGTCACCTTTCATGGAGTCCACCCTTGAGCACTTGACCCAGATGATGGATCATATGAGACAGAGGATTGACACCCTCACTAGTACAAGCGACCGTGATATTCCACCATTTGATGATATGGGTTCACTCGAGGATTTCCATGAGAGCTTGCAATCGCCCAAAATACAAAAAAATGAGAAAATTTTAAAAACACAAAAAGATTTCGGGAGACACACGATCGAGTCGGACTGTGAGGAGAGCGCCCACTTGCCAGACTTCTTGACCACACATGCATTCACACCCAGTCCCACCTTTGACCCCGAGGATGCCGCTGTACAGACTGCTCTTGGCATTCCTCGTGTATATGCTGATTCCGACTTCCTCCCTTGTATGGAGGAGGTCCAAAAATTCAAAAAAATGCTGACTGAGCCCGAAGTGGTGGCCACCATACATGAGATTATCCGTGCCCCACTTCAGCAGGCCATGACCGATTTATCTGCTCCTCTTCCCAAGAAGAGAAAGCGAAGGAGCAGATCTGAGCGTCATATCTTGACCATGGCCACTGCCCATGCCATCACACACCGTCCTGTTCCCAAGAAGAAGAACACTGCCACACCTTTCATTAGCTGCACCATCTCTGACCACACATGTGATCGCACTCTCCTAGACGGCGGTGCTTCTATTTGCATCATACCCTTCTCGCTGGTACAGTCTCTTCACCTAGAGCCTCTCAAGAAGACCAGGATGATCGTACAGTTTGCTGATGGATCAATTAAGAGGCCGAAGGGTATCCTTGAAAACGCCGTCATATCGATTCAGGGCACGAGCCACAATGTTGATTTTGTCGTATTGCCCATGGAGACCTCCACAGGGGAGCATTCTCCAATCATCCTGGGGCGACCATTCCTCGCCTCTGCGAGGGTCGTTATTGACTATGGATCAGGAGAGATTCGCTTCCGTCCTGCTGACGAGAGCGAAGTGTTGATCACCGCACCCACTGCCGACCAGAGACCTGCACCTGATATGACTTCACCTATCTTGGCTGACCCCGAGGACTATGATCTATATGAGGATATCAGAGAGACCTTCTTCATGACCGATGATGAGACCCGAGAATTCCTCTCCAAGGAGGAAAGCTCGGAAAGCATAGACCTTGGTGTTTCCGCTTCCTGTGATTGGCGATGTGTTGATGACATCCGCGGGATTTACACGATCGACACTATTGAGCGGAGGGCAGATTTAGAGACTATACAGGACGGACATGCTTTGACTACTTCCACTGATGAGTCCGCTCCTGTCCATGTAGATACTGATGAGACTAAGGCCGAATTTGATTTTGTTGCATTTCTTCAGAGATTCGGGCCTTTTGATGAGAAAGATGATCCGGTTGAGATTATAGAGGACGAACAGAGTTCGACTACTTCCACCGATGAGTTCGTGCCTTTTGGTTTTGACCTGGATGACTCCTCGCAGGAAGACTCCGAGTACACTACTTCCGATGATGATGAGTTCGTCCCATTCCACTTTGATATCAGCGAGACTCCCAAGGCCGGACCTAGCCGTACTTCTTCCACTACTCCGTCTGTGCCTTCACACCCTAGGGCCCCCGAGGACTTACACCTTGTCGACCCTGATCGAATTCCGTCCACTGTGGACCCCGATGTCGACCTACACCACACTAGATCTATTCCTCCGCGGTCCCGCAAGAAGGTCCGCTTTCTACCTTCTTGACCCTCTGTATATCCATCTCTGTTGTATATTCACTTGTGTGTACCTCTGTTCTCTCTACCGTATTGCTTGTTCGCCCATTCCTCGTGTCTGCCTTACTTAAGACGTGCTTTGTCCTAAGTATAGGGGGGTGAACGAGCCGAGTATTCATTCATCGTTCCGTCTGATCACTCCTGTTGTTGCCTATACTTAGGGCTTCTTTTACCCTAAGTATAGGGGGAGTGACGTGTACATCCTCACGATCTCTTCTTCCATCTTCATCTCTTTTCTTCTTTTCTTCTTTTCTTCTTTTCCTCTTCTATCTTCTTCATCTACCGAAAAGGTGCCGCCCTTGTAGACAGTTTTCTATACTTAGGACGTACTTTGTCCTAAGTATAGGGGGGTTGGCACCCCGAGTTTCTCTATTCTTTTCGATCCTCTCCATTGTCTCCTCTTCTTGTCTATACTTAGGGATATCTTACCCTAAGTATAGGGGGAGACAATCTGAGTACGATCTGTTCATTCCCACCCTTGACCCTCCCTGCTTTGTGTACAGTCTGCTATACTTAGGATTATTTGATCCTAAGTATAGGGGGGACGGTCAACTTCTCATTCATTGATTCATTACTTCATTCCTTTATTTTTTAGATTTTCCTATACTTAGTACGAGTTATGTCTTCTCTTTTCTCTCCGATCTATGAGGACATAGCTCAAGCTAAGTATAGGGGGGTCGTATATACTACGTATATACTTTAGCCATAACTCGTACTTTCGTATTTTCCTAATAATATGGCTAAAAATTCTTTAAAATTCATTAAAAATCCTTAATAAAAAGATGTGATTATTCCTCAAATTCTTTTTGTATTTACTGATTAATAAATCAGGTGAAAATGTTTTTTGCAAAATGTTTGAAAAATAGTTTGAAAATCTTTGTGAACATCTATTGAAAACTATTTTGAAAATATTTTGTTTCGTGTTTTCAACCTGTGTAAAAATGTGTGGTTTGTAAAACTTCTTTTCTTTGTGTGAAATAAAAATGTTTGAAAAATGATTTGCAAAATGGTTTGAAAAATGGTTGCAAAAATGATTTGAAAAACCTATATATACTGTTTTGAAAGCCTTTGCAAAATGATTTTCAAATGTGTGTAAAATGTTTGTAAAAATTATTTTGGACTATAGTTTTCAAAAATTGTGTGTAAATTGTTTTCAAATAAATTTGAGGAATATTCACATCATACCGAAATCCACTATATGTACTTGTATAAAATTGACCACTTACCCTTGTAAATCCTTAAAATCCACTTCTTGTATATATAAGAAGCACTCCCGTGTACATATTTTAACCTAGTTTTCAGCCAAAACTTTTTGTTTTCAAAATTCCCAAAAACATTTGCAAAATTAAAATCCAAAAACATTTGAAAAACCTTTTTGAAAAAATACAAAAAAATGCATCTGCATATGCATGCATCATCTTTTCAAAAATCCATAAAAAGTTCAAAATCTTTGAAAAATTGCATCACAAAAATATTTTCTGCATATCATTGCATGGCATGAGCATTTTTCGGATTGAGTTTAATAGTTGAACAAGTCTAAGTAAAATCCGGAGATTGGAGCTTGATTGGACCTTAAAATCTACCTAATAACAGGAACCTTATAGGAACTGGGTTTGAGGTACTTCAGGTCTAGTTGACTTAATTCTTTGAGGATCACGGGACTTGGTTCAATGGATTCTTGACTGCCTAAGTAGAGTATTTCGGAGCACACGCACGACTCTTGTTGATAATGACCTAACTTGGACACCTGCACTTTCACATAGCTCTCCACGGATGAGGTGGTGAGGAGGCAGTTTCCTTTGGCTTGGGGTAGCATATGAGGGTAGTACTTCTAGGCGGAACCTCTCTTCTTCTTATAGTGAAGGAAGTGCACCTCAACTTGGTCTAGTGGTGAGGAAGTCTAAAGACAGAAGCCGTGGGTTGCAATAAAGCTTCAAAAGAGGGATAGTCTACTGGCTCAAGAAGAAAACTCCTTATGTAAATGCTGCTGTGAATAGTATTCAAAAAAAAAAAAAGAGGAAAAAAAAAAGTAAGTACAGGCATGTACAAAAATAAAAAAAAGCCTGCAAAGTATGTAAAGTCAATAAGCAAGCTTGAGTTCCAAAGTCAAATATGTGAGCCTGCAGCAGGATGACTTGACTACACTGGTCTTGCATCCAAGGATAGGTAGCTACACTGGCTACCATCCATTCTTTTCTTCACCCCCTCTTCTTGAGCCGGTTGCACTTGAACTTAGAAGGGAATACCCCGCTTCTTGAGGAAAGAGTTGCTAGACCGAGGCATTAGAGTTACCAGGTTGAGGGAGGTTGTTTCTTTGTCACTTCTGAGGTAGGGAGCTACATATCACTTACACTGTACGAGTCAGACTCATAGTCGTAAGAGTTTGCGTATGAGTTGAAGTATTTCTGACCTGGCTATTGAGGAGACTTGGACAGAGTTTTGGGATTCTCAAGGACTGTTGGATTTCAAACTTGGTTCTCATTAAGGTTCCGACCGCACTAAAATTCCAAAGGTTCGACTTAAGCTCCAAACTTTGATTTTGCGAAGACAAGTTCAATAATTAAACTTAATCTCATTTTCTTCTTTTTCTTTTCTTTCTTTTTCTTTTTGCACTTATTGCATAAGTGTTTGCTAGGGACTAGCAAAGGCAAGTATAGGGGGATGATGAATCCACGTTTCATCATCTTTATTCTATCATTTTGGCCTTAAAAACCCTAGCAAATGCGTGTAAATAGCATTAATTCATGCATTTTAGCATTCATGCATCTGTGTGTAAATATTGTATACAATGCGGTTTTTAGTGCCAAAATTATAGAATAAAGAAAAGAAAAGAAAAAGAATAAAATATTGTAAATATTTTATGACCCGAAACCCCGAGACCTAGGCATCTTGATGAATAGGTCGACAAGGAATAAAGTAGGGGGAGATAAGGGCCAAAACACAGATAAAATACCTATACATTTTATTCATTCTTTATTCATTTTGGGACCTATTTTTGGTTCCACTTTTTATACATCAAATAAAGAAACTTTGTATATGAAAGTTGTAGATAAATTAATAAAGAAAAATACAAAATTGATTTCACAGAAAAATAATGTACAGATAAAAAGTTATGGTCTGAATAAAAATCCAGAATGCCAACTTCCCAGACCCGTATCTCACAAATAAAAACTCCAAATGCAGCGTACTCACCTTTAATTGTATATAGAAGAAAATAATCTAATTAATGGTGGTGGTTTCGCATTTGGCGGAGCTACGGTTTGAAAGTTGACTTTTGGACCCTCATTGTATACTTGTACATATTAAAATATTCAATTTATTATTTATTTATTATTTTTTTAATTTTATATTTTTATAATGTCGTAAATAATACTTATAATAATTATGTGCATTAAAATTATAATAAAAGCCTAAATAAAATACAAAATAAAAATACTTATATAATAGAATACATAGATACATTACTTATACACATACCTATACATTATACATTTATATTTTATTTCAGATACAAAACATTTCATAAAAATAAAATAAAATATATGTGTGTATATAAAAGTATTTTATAATTTTAGAAAATAAAAACCAAAATAAAATAAATTAAAAATACCTAAATAAAAATAAAATACTTAAATATATAGATATAGATACCTATAGGGGTATAAATGCAAACTTGTAAAAATACACTTCATAAAAATAAATAAAAATCATAATAAAATAATTTATAATTTTTTAAACATTTTTTTATTTTATAACCTAATTAAAATACTATCATTTGTTATTTTTTATTAATTTAACAAGGGTTTTTCCCTGGTTGGTCCACGTGGACCAACCAGGTTGGTCTGACAGTTGACCTTTGGTCAACTGTCTGACCCCCCCTGCCCCTGTCAGATATTGGGTTTTTCGCCCACTTTCGCCCTTTTTTCGAGGCCTCTCCATTCACCGATTGAGGTCGACGTCTTCTGCAAATATCTTCCCCTATCCTTCCTCTTACACGCCCAACGATTGTATCGGGGATTCGACCTCTGACGCGCTCGATATGCCTCGTTGAAAGTGCCCCGTCGACCACTTTCAAAAACCCCCCATTTCCATCCTCCAACTTTTGGAACCCTCTTTGACCCTCTAGCTTGATCTCTTGGGCGTGCTCCGGATTGGGCCTGGTGACAGGAGGTCCTCCAGCCGCCTAGAGGCGAGGTTGAGCGGCCGAGGCGGCGCTCCACCACCATCTCCGGCCAAGTGGCCGTGAGGTTCCACCTTGGGCTCTTCAGCCCTCGAGGTCAGCTTTTTCGTGTATTTTTTTTGTTGTTTAACTAGCTGGTAGTCTTAGGTTCGAATTAGTCCACGTTGCTGATCATTCCACTGATTTAACCCCCCCGATTTCGTCATCAAACACTTCGCCGGAGCACTCTTGCTCCGACGACCACCTCCACCACTTCTCGCCTTCGATTTCCCCACCAAGAAACGCCAGGACCCCTGCCAGTTTGTGCTGCTGTCTTTCTTTACTTTCGCAGGACCTGGAGGAGGCATTTGAGCCTCGGGAGCATCTTCTTCGAGCTCCAGGCGAAGCTCTCTCGCTCCGACCACGCCAAGGAGATCCCGGCTACCTGCGGCCATTTTGCGACCTCCAGACGCTAGAGAACTTTGCCAGCAACGTCGCGGGACTTGTCGGAGCTTGATCCAACGAGTGACGCGCCAGGATTTGACGATTGAAGATCGCTCCAGCAGCTGTTCTTCGTTGTGCCTTCATCACCGTTGGATCTGCGTCGTGTGCCAGCTGCGATCACCACCGTGTATCCACGCCCAAAGCTCCACCGTCGATCGCCGCTGAAGCCTTCATCTGAACCACCCCTCCGCGCACACGTATCAGCCGTCCGATTGCCTCCTGTGCCATTTGATCTTAGCCGTTATAACCCAAGGGGTATCGCCCCCTCCGAGCGCCGACACGTGTCCCCTGAAGAATCAACAACCGTCGGATCGCCTATTGTCTGGGTATTTTGCAAATCTTTACCCGGCTATTTTTGTATTTATTATTTAGATTTAAAACTTTCGTCTGCAGTGATTAGTTTTTGTAATATTTCTAGAGAAGCCCCCAAAACGTCGTAGATTGGCTTTCAGGTCCCCAGCCACATCAGATCACGTGCTCCTGCACGTGGTATGTCGGCATTTTGCGTGGAGAACCTCGGAGCTTTTGCATATCTTTATTTAGTCTAAAGACATTTGTGTGCAGTTATAAAATTGTGGTGTTTTTGCTGTTCTACCCCTGGGGTTTGCGTTAATCACAGAGCAGCCCTTTTCAGGCACGTGTGCTACGCACGTGGGCCTGGGGCTTTTGCAGCCTAGCCCCTGTGGCTTTTTGTTATTAATTTTAGTCCAGCAAAGTTTAACTTAGTTCTTTATTTCCTGGAAATATTACACGCAGGCCCTCGCATTTCTTGCATATTACGTAAACGCCCCTGCGCACATGGTTTTTCTTTTCGTTGTTTGTATTTTATGCATGCATATTTAAATCACTAAAAAATCCACAAAAATAGCATTAAGCTCCTGTTGCATCATATTTCATCACCATATTTTTATTTTTCGTAATTATTGCATTTTATCATTTATTAAAAATCAAAAAGAGTCATTTTGTGCACTGTCTAACTTAGAAAATCCATAAAAAATATAAAAATACTCCAGAAAAATTCCAAAAAAATATATTTTGTGTCTTTTAGTTTGTTTTAACTCCCAGCCAAAAATCATTAAAAAATACAAAACCAAACTCCTAAAAATTGCAAAACTCTAAAAACCTTCATAAAAATTTATAAAATTCATAAAAAATCCAAAAATAGTGTTTTCTTTTCCTAAATTTTTTTGATTTCATTATCTTTCATTGAAAATTAACTTGGAGAATTTTTGTTACTGATTGCTATTTTATTTCTCCATTTTAAGTTTCAGCCTTGTATTTTCTTCACTGTTTTCCTTATTTTGATAATTAAAAATACCAAAAACATTCTAAAAATTACCCAAAAATCACAAAAACAGTAGAAAAGTATAAAAAGACCAAAAAGACTTTATTTGCTAATTTTTGGATATTTTTGTCTATTTTTATAAATACCTCTTTGTCCTTTTTATTACATTGTTCTTATTTTCCAATATTGAAAAAGAATATAAAAAAATATAAAATATAACAAGAAAATAAAAATCAGTAAATTAAAAATCAAAATACAAAAATATAAAATTAAAAATTAAAAAAAATATAAAATTAAAAACCCACAAAAAATAGCTTAATAGGCATTTGATCACTTGCACACACACATTTTTGAGCAATCTTTGCCCCGTTCTACCTGTCTGCTCCCTGTGTTCGACCTCTACACATACTTGCACCTATACACATCTTTGTTGTAGAGTTATAATAAATTTTAACTCCGCACATTTACTTTCATTGCTTGATTTATCTGTCGTGGGTTAATTGTTGTTTTAATCCGGATTTTCGAGCGGTCACCGCATCGACTGTTGATCCGCCTTGTGGATCAATACGACCGCTTGACTTTTTGGGTTAATCAGTAGTGCACGATGGAGAAGGGATTGCATGGGCGATGTCCAGGGGAGGGGACCTAACAACGGTCTACAGGTTTTTTTTTCGAGGGGGTGGGGTGAGGAATCATCATCCTCCATAGTTCTATGATTCTATCAAAGGTGTTCCCGATATAGTCCAACTATATACATGTGACCCAACATACAACCCCAAGGATTGGAGCAAGTGCATTCTTTGCACCAACACATATGGGATGCGGGTTGTTGTGCTAGGCTTACATTGTCATATTGAACTCATATTAGCATGTCTCTCCAATTGAGCTTGGGGTTGTCAAATGCATCCTTATCGTGGCTCGAATATGTCGTGGTGGTCCATGCATGTGGCTCTAGGAGTGCAACCGAGGGCATGCTCATACCAATGTACATAGAGGAAAGGTTGTTGTATCCATTTCATGTAGTTTTAGAATGGACTACATTTTGGCATGAATATCTAAATCTAGCCTAGGATTGGTCACAATCTTTTTAGGAAGACCGAGGTTGCGAGGGAGGTACATTGGTGAAGCCTCTCTATGGATAAATCTTAGGGTGGGTGATTTACAAGGATAAATATGTAAAGTATGTTGTGAGATTCATATAGAAAGTGTGCTCGAGTCTTAGTAAATAAAGAACATAAAGAGCATGTCCACTCAATTTTTTGTTATGTAAGAAGATTCTAATTTGAAAATCCTCTTAGTGATGGAAGAGGGTTAAATCTTAGTCCTTCCGACTATAGCTTCTAAAGATGGATCAAGGTAAGGAGACAGATCATGATAGGCAGGGTGTGAGAAGAGGTGCCTAAGGAAGGGACCTACTTCGGACACCTTAGGATGTGTACCTCAATGGAGTGAAAGAACCTCAAGAGGAGCACCTCGAATAATACAACTTGGATTGGTTAACTTCGTGAAATCAGGACAAGAGGAGGAGGGGTGGGGTATATGATTTTTTGATAACGATTGCAAGCTAAAATGTTGTATGCCACAAGAAAAAGTAGAAGATGTAAACTTCAATAGAACATATCGATTTTATCAATGAAATTCAAATGGGTGAAAACCATTCATGTAAAGCTTGTGTCGTCCCTAGAATATAAGTCCCAAAGAAAACTTTTGTATCCAAGGGAGAAAGGAAACCACAACTTGAATAATCAAGCTATGATGAAGACTGAACATGTGAAATTGATAAACCTGTATTTTACCCATGTTATTTTTGTCGAATTGTTGTAGTCAGGCAATTAACAGATCAATCAAAAACTGCTACAATTAATTATTCAATTAAAAGCGAGAGGTCAATTTTTTATTTTGCTTGGGCAAGTGATGAATCTCTATTTCATCACCTTTATTGTATCATTTTAGCCTTAAAAACCCTGGTAAATGTGTGTAAATACCCTTAATTTAGACATTTTAGCATTCATGCATTGTTATACAAATAGTGTATAAAATACAGTTTTTAATGCCAAAATTATAGAATAAAGAAAAGAAAAAGAATAAAATATTGAAAATATTTTATGACCCGAAACCCCGAGACCGAGGCATCTCGATGACTAGGTCGACAAGTAATAAAGTAGGAGGAGATAAGGGTCCAAAATACAATAAAATTCCCTTTTATTTAATTCATGTTTATTCATTTTTGGGACCTATTTTTAGTTCCACTTTCTATACCTCAAATAAAGAAACTTTGAACATGAAAGTCTTAGATAACAAAATGTAGAAAAATAAAAATTTATTTTATACATAAATAATATACAAATAAAAAGTTATACTCTAAATAAGTTTCCAAAATCCCAACTTCCCAGACCCATATCTCTCAAATAGAAACTGAAGATATATTAAAATCACTTTAATTGTATATAACTTTTAATAAGCTATTACTGAAGGTAGTTTCATATTTTTTGGAGTTACGGTGTGAAAATTAGGGTTTGGACCCCTATTGTATAACTATACCGATTAAAATATTCATTTTATTTATTATTCATTATTTTTATAATTTTATATTTGTTATTTTTTTAAATAATATGTATAATATATATACATATTAAAATATGAATAAAATACTAAATAAAACATTAAAATAAAGTACTTGTATAAAATACATAGGTAAAATACATATAATTATACATATACAATTAACACTTCTATTTAATTAAATGTATATATTATCTCGAAAAAATGTAATAAAAATATATTTAAGTATCTTTAAATAATTTATAAAAATATAAAATAATAAACTAAGTCAATAAAATCAAAAATACAAAATAAAAAGAAAATACATAAATACAGAGATCAATATACCTATATATAACCTCTAAAAAGTAACTTATAATTTTCAAACCCAAAAAAAATAAAAATCATACTAAAATACTTCATAAAATAGTTAATATTTTTTATTTTATAACCTAAAATTAATAAAATTATTTATTATTTTTAATTGAATTTCTAAATATTTTTCCAGGCTTTTTCCTGGTTGGTCCACGTAGACAAACTAGGTGGCATCAGAGGTTGACCTATGGTGAACTCTCTACCCAATGCTCTGCCTCTTGTTAGATCTTGTTTTGTCCCATTTTCTCGGATTTTTCGAGGCCGTTCTCTTCCTCCTTTCATGTCGATTTCTTCTTGGATTTTTCTCCTTGGATGTTTCTCTTACACACCCAAGGATTACATAGGGGAATGGGAGCATCGATACACCTAATCTTCCTCGTTCTTTGAGTCGCCTTGGTCGCATGTACAAAAACCTTCAGTTGAATCCTTTGAATTTTCGAACCCCCTTTGACTCGTTTCGATGCCCCGCCTTGGAGCTCAGGATAGAGGGAAGTGACAGTGATCTCTCCATCTCTTTGGAGGAGCGGTTAGGCGGGCTAAAGGGCGGCTCCACCTCCATCTCCGACCACTGGCCGTGAGATTCCATTTCCTGGCTTTTTAGCCAGTTGAGGTCACGTTTTCCATTTGATTTTTTTCCCTTTCGTTAGCTGTACGTATTATCTTTTGTTTCATGCTTGTGCTCTGTCGTTTCATTAAGTAATTAGTGTAGATTTTGGTCTCAAACACCTGGCTGGAGCTCTTGAGCTCTGGCCACCGCTTCCCACTCCATAACTCACCAATCCTTCGCCAATAATAGCCAGATCTCTGTCTCCTTGTGCTGCTACATTTGCTATTGTCTTTGCAGGATCTGAAGGAGGCATCCAAGCCTCAGATTTCGTCAAAGAACAACCCCCAGGTCGGTTGCAGGAGTTTGAGCTCCAGGGGCTCAACCACCAACCCCTGGATGCATTTGAAGGACCCGGGTGGCGTATAGAAGCTGCGGGAACTGTTCACACCCGTCGGGGGACTCCCAGGTGAGCGGAGGATCAATCCAGCACCGTCGGATCTGCCCCCGATCTTCCAGAGCTACAGCTACCATCGGATTAGCCCCTGGTTCAACCGTCTGATCCAGATGTGGGATCTAATCCTGGGTGTTTAATCGAAGCGTCATCGCGGACCTTGGCGGTGACACATGGCTTAAGTGAATCCATTAGCGTCGTCTGATTCCCTCGCGCCTTCACCGTAGGATTGTTCCTGACGATCTAATCTCCGCCGTTCAATCGAAGGGGTATCAACGCACCTCGCGTTGACATGTGGCATAAGTGGCGCAAGCATCACAGTTGGATCCGTGCCGTTGGGTATTTTGTGCTTTTTACCCCAATAGTTTTTGTATTTATTGTATAGAACTTAATCTTTCTTCTGCTGCATAATTATATATGTGTATTTTGCAAAATCCCCCCCTGAACTCTTCATATTTACATATTGGTCCAAGCCACTTCACCTCACGTGACACATCATGTAAGGGAAATTTTGTGCATGGACCCTTGGGGTTTAGCATATTTCAGTTTAGTCCTGAAACAATTTATGCAATTATATATTTTTGGGAATATTTGCGAACAAGCCCTCTGATGAATCCCGTATTCATCATGCTAAAATTGGTCATTTAGGCTCTGTCCCCCATCATCCACTTGCAATTAATCATTAATAGAGCATTATTAGCATTCATACATGTGTAAATAATATCTGCGTTTCATAATGCATAAATTGCATTAAAAATCCCTCGTGTAAATTAGCCCAAAAAGCCGCTAACTTCTCACATTTTTAGTTAATTCATCCTAACTCCGATTAACCCAAAACCACCTCCATTGTGTAGATATTACTAATCTTATTAAATAAAAAATACAAAAAAATTACTAACCTCAATAAGTGTCAAATAATCCCAAAGTCAAATTTCACATCTGACGGACTAAAATGAGCATATCTCCCACATACAATGTCTGATTTTGGTCTACTCACTTTTAAAGTACTTCATTTTCAAATACCTTCAAAACAAGACCAATTTCATAAAATTCGGAGCTCATATGTGAAAGTTGGGTTTTGGGCCTTTTTTGCGCATTTTAACTTTTTGCTAATTTTGACCTGAGATTTTATGTGCTTAATTAACTCTTTTAATTTTGTTTCTTTTTCATTTATGTTCTTTGATGAAAGTTTTATTAAGCGACGTGAAAATCCAAATCCATATCAAAACTGAAATCAAAGAAACTGACCAAGTCCGAGTGTCCGTTGTCGGTCTGTACAAAAGTTATCCGTTTCTTACTTTTATTTTATTTTCCTATTTTCTTATTTATTAAAAATCCAAAAAAATTAGATTAGTGTATAATTAATTTTCTTGTATTTTATCGTAAATTTTCTATATTTTTTTTATCCCCTCTAAAATCACCAAAAAAAATACAAAACCCCCAAAAATCGGTTTTCTATACACATGGAGAGCCACCAAAAATACCACTTCGCACAGGTGACCTCTTTTGCTCTCGGACCCTTCATGAAAGTTGTAGATCTCGACGAGACAAACAACTTTCGTGAAGAACATTTTTCAATCCGAGGTCTCCTGCTATTTCTTTTCTATTTTTATTCATCTTTATTTTTTGAAATTTTTTTGGGGTGCCACGTGGCAGCCCCTGGGCGTGCCACGTGGCACCCCGTCTCTCTCTCACCAGACCCCTCCCCCGGGTCACGTGCGCAGCACGTGACCCTCTTCTTCCTCAGCCAAGCGCGCCCAACGCCCCCTGCCGTTTCCACTCCATCGTAACCGCCGCTGCTCCTCCGCCCCGCTCGCCCCGGCCATTACGGCCCTCGGCCATTACGCATCAGCTCTCCTATAAAATGAACCCATCGCCGGCTTTCATCGTCATCCGCCCTTCTCCAAGCGTGGCCGGTGACAGCGGCCGGAGGCGTGATCCAAGGCTCGAAAGCCTTGTTGTAGATCCATCCCTGGAGCTTCAGAGCCTATCGCCACCTCCGCCACGGCGATTGGGCGATAACTAGGAGCAGGCCTTCAGCCTCTCCATTCCCAGGCGAACCCATCACCTCCATTTTTGCCATTTCTGTGCAGGTCCACCTCCAGCCGTTCAGCCACCTCCGACCGCCTCGTGCGGACCCTCCGCCTCTAGCAGCCGCGCAAAGCTGCTCCGTTCTCCCCCCGCTCGCCCAGCAGTCACCTCCGCCCCGTGCGAACACCGCCTTCGCCGCTCGACTTCGCCGTGCGTCAACCGCCTCCGACGCGCCACCACCGTGCACGGCTCCAGACCGCCTCTCCGCCGCGGCCTCGCCCTCCGATCGGCCTCAGCCGCACCTTCGCCCACCAGCCCCGCTCGCCAGCCTCCGCTCGCCGCCGCGCCTCGCCTTCGGCGCGCGGGGGTGCCGACCTCCGCGCCTCCGCCTCCTCACCCAGGCACCCTCCACCGCCGCGAAGAACAGCTGCCGTCAGATCTGGGCTAACTGCCCTTGATCTGACGGTCCGTAGGCCGCCACGCGCCCCTCCCCGAGCCTCGGCCCCAGCCTCGAGGCTCGGGTCCCCCGAAGCACCACCATCTGACACGTAGGTTCGGGCGTCCGAGCCTGAGCCTTGGCGCCCGAGCCTCAGCTTCGCCTCCAAGCCATTGCCTCGTGGCCCGAGCGTCTGGTTCGTGACCCGAGCCTCAGCTCCGGGCCACCCGGGCCTTTGCCCCGTGTTCGAAGCTGCTGGCGCACGTGCAACGCACGTGCGCTTGGTGAAAATTGCAACAATACCCCTGGAACTCTCAGAAATTGGAAAAATACCCCCGCCAGGGGAAAATTTCAGAAAAACCCCTCAAGTTTTTATTAATTGCAGATAAGTCCACCCAGGGACCTCTTTGCAAAGAAAACGTTATTTTATTTACATTTTAGTCCCTGAAACTTCATTTTGTCATAACCTTTTCATACGGACTCCGATTTTAGCGTATAATATGTCATTTTGAAGCTAATTCCGTGCTCTATCATTTAGCATAGCTTGTGATCAGATCTGAGTTTGTTTATTGATAATTATTATTTGAGGATCTCTGTTGACATATGCAGGCTTCGTCTTGATTTATTTGTATCTTTTTGAACTGAGAAGATCATTGACGTTAATTGCAGGGGGTTAAGTACAAGGATCTGAAAATTATTTTATCACTTTATTCTATTCTGGATATTTTTGAGGATTTACCCTTTTGCAGCAGATTCGGCTCATTTGACAATAAATAGTGTGATTGAACTCAAATTATTTAAGAATTAAATCAGAGAGAATGTCGAGATAAATTGAGGACTATTTTTTATTTCAGGCTTATTTGGAATCTTACCTGCATTTATTCGATCTGTGACTATTTTTGAGAAAACTGATCAATTTATTTGGATTAAAATTTTCATCACCGATCCTGCGCTTAATATCTTTCTCTGAGATTTTTAACATTGCATTATCATTTTGTCTTTTCATCTTTTGACACAAAAATTAATCAAACATTAATTAATTATTTAATTTGATTCAAGACCACGCAACTAAAAATCACCGTTCCCTGTGTTCGACCTTGGTAAACTTACCAATATTCCACAACATTCAAAGATTGTGGTATTTTGACGACCGAAATCCGCCTCCTATACTACAATTATCGACTATTAAAGAGGTAGATTTCGCGCACATCAAATGGCGCCGTTGCCGGGGAACGGCTAGGGTTTTAAATCATTTTGGTAATTGATTTTTGTAAAATTAATTTTTGTGTCATTTTTTTTCTGCATTTTATTCTGCATTTCTCTCTTACTCCATTTACTAACCACAATTTCTCTCTTTGCAGACTACTGGGAGCGAAAATTTGAGAGATGATCAAGGATCTGCAAGGACGAAAATTTGAATTTTAATTCCTGTGAGAGAGAGAGCTTAGAGTAGATTTTATTTTCTGCAATATTCTCAGGGTCCCTCTCTTTGAACCCTTGTAATAATTAAGACTGAACATTCCTGTGGTGTGTCGGGTCTGTTTCAACCCCTTCTGTGTGGTTGGGACCCGACTTGAGTGGCGTAGGACTTAGGCACATATACGCTTGCTTGTTTATTTTTGATTGTGCTCGTAATCTTTAGGCCACACTTTTTCACTAATTAAACGCACTATAGATCGTTCAACATTAGCCAAATTTTAAATCAATTCTTCCCGCTAATAGAACTATCTGTTTAGGGCATTTTTCATCTGTGCATATCATTTAGTGTAAATTTAAATTCCTTGTCTTGCATCCCGCATGAAGAACGCGAGGATTCACTGTAAGTCCTTCTCTTAAGCATGCATCATTGATTTACGTTGCATCGGCTTTTCCGATCCTCCCTCCTTAAAGTTTTACAACTTAGGATTTAAACGGAATTGGGACTGGTCGTTAGGCGTGAATTTTTATGCTCACATAAACTACAGTGATAATCTTAACTTAAAACCGGGACTGATAATCAAGGTGACTGTAAATAAAATTGTTCTAAAATTAACCTGTGTTTGTTGGAGAGAAACCCACTCATTGTTTGTAAGGACAAGATCGCACACCTTAGGGTAGAACCAAAAACCGAAGTGCTTCATTCAGACTACTGATTTTCAAAACAATTAGCTACTTTTCAGTGAGGGTCTCGGGTAGCCGTTTACGTTCCGACTTCCCTTAGCAGAGTAGGTGGTTTAGAGGACACCACGGAAGGCACCGTCCTCAAGTAACACGGGTAGCCGTTTACGGTCCGTACTTACACCTATACTGGCTGAGAGTAGGTACAACTAGTTGTATGAACTCGGGACAGTCTTTGTGAAAAATTTCGGCACCTAACAGCTCTGCTTAATCTACAAGATTGTTTTGTCATTAAATTAAAATTGAAAAGATAAGCGGCCGAACCCTAACATGCCTTCACCAGAGTTGGGTGGGTAAATCAACGTGCTTGTTTTGTGTTTTATTTGTGTACGTCAAAGACCTTGCAATTGCAAGCAAATCGTGGTTCGCTGATCATTCCATCCCTCTTGACAAGATGTCGGCACAGTGGTCTTCTTTCCCGATCTCAACGACCATGTCCCGATATTCTTCTCAGCCATCATTCTCTTCCCGCCCATGCATCCCACCCTATGACCACACTTCTTCTTGGAATAGTCCTCTCTCACATTCTGACAATTTTATGGACACGAGAGAGAGACCAAAATCGAGGATGAACAATAGAGTGACCGCTATTGATAATAGAACACAATTTCCGATCACTAGGATCTCACAGCCTCTTGAACCATCCTCTACTCAAGATGACTATCCTCTTGAGTATAATCAATTTTCCTTCGACAATCCACGAGAAAACCAAAGTCAAGGAAATACAACTCATGACCAGACCATAATGTTTATAAACAGTCAACACTCTACTCGAGGTTACATGCCATATTCACGACACATAGAGACTGATTATTCCATCACTAGTCATGAGATGTTTGAGGATGAGATTGCTCGAATTAATCATAGAGCAGACACTTTAACTATGAGAATATATGATCTCATCTAGTCAATGCAAAATTCAGAAGAAGTGAGGCCATCACCATGCAAACCACTGGATCATCACAATCAAACACAACCACTGACCTCTGACCCCCCCGACTGACCATATTACAGAAAAAACCAAAAAATTTGAAAAATTTGAAAATTCAAAAAAATTGGACAATTCTGAAATGGAAGCATTTTGCAAGAGTCTGATCTTAGAGCTTCCATTAATCAAAGCCATAGAATATGTGCCCCGATCTTAAGAGATTTGTGAAGAGTCGACTGATACCCAAAAAGACGGGCAAGAAACGATCCAGGACTGAATATCATGTCATATCTATGGCTAGTTCTTTGGTGATTAATTTTTTCATAACTTAAAAGCCGCAAAGTCAAGCGGTTGACTCGGGTCACATGTGAAATTGAGGATTCTATATTCACTCATGTTCGATTAGACGACGACTCTACATTAAACATCCTCCCGAAGTCTGTCTTTAATCAACTTAAATTCGAGCAACTTAAAAAGACTAGGGTGATCGTTCAATTACCTGATCGATCTATCAAAAGACCGCGGGGGATCGTTTCTGTCATCATAAATTTCCGAGGTAAAGAACATAACGTGGACTTTATTGTCCTTGACATTGAGCACCCCGGAAGGATGACTGAGTCTCCTATTATTTTAGGAAAGCCGTTCTTAGCCTCCGCTAAGGCGATCGTCGATTGCGAGACTCAGGAAATCAAGTTCCCGAATTCGGACCACAATAAACATGACCCCAATGACACATCCTGCTCTGAGGAAAACCAACTTGAAACCAACAGTTATGATCAGGAGATAAATATTTCACATTATCAGACATCTCCACATAACACACTCATACAAACCCTAAGAGAGTCACCTATGGGACTGACTGTTGGACAAACTTCGGATTCTCACCACCCTATCACTGCTCCTAGGAAAAATCATGATTTTGGAGCTTATGAGGAATTGGACCATATTATTGAAGATCAACACGATTATTTGAGTGGTCCAATCTTCGAGTCGGCAGTAATTCATGACATACTTGAACCTTATAAGGAACCGACTCCAGAAACATCTGATGTCACCAAAACTCATGATCATTCCGAAATGACATCAACACCCCCAGCCATAAACACAAGATCTGCAGGAACACTCTCCTTGACCGAAGCAGTGCATGACCCTTCAAGAATTGGTCGACTTTTATGGAGATTCATCTGATGAGGAACTAACGAATGCCACATCGGTTACTCAAGACAGGGAGATGAAGACTGTCCAACTTCCTCCCAATACTTCTCAGGAAACAAACCGATCAAGAAAGTCACCTTTGACCTTAGACATCAGGTGATTTCTGAAGACTCCTCGTCTGGTCCTGATGTAGTTCATCAGATAAGTGCAATAGGTACAGCTCTGATCCAAGGGCACTTATCTCTGATCGATAAAAGTTGGAGATCCTCTGTAGACAACTACTATTCTCCTGAGGACGACTCCGACGATGGCTGGTCTTCTTCATCGGTCCCCTCTTCATCACACTCCACATCTCCATACTATCTCCCTCCACACTCCCGCAAGAAGTTCCGTCGCAAACCTCCTTGATCTTCTACATCCGCACATCTACCCGGTTCCCCATCTGTAATTAACCGATTATACTTAGGCTGACCTGAGCCTAAGTATAGGGGGACCGCATCCATTGTTTATACATCACTTCTCTTCTTTTGTTTTTAATCCTTCTATATTTGGTACGAGCTATGTCAACATTTCACTTTGTGCCATGAGGACATAGCCCAAGCTAAGTATAGGGGATGTATTTGTATATACTTTATCTACTTTATCCATAGCTCGTACTTTAATCTTTTTTATCTAACATCGGGGATGGGTACAAGTAGTGTGTATAATACCTGTTTTTCAAAAAAAACAAAAACAAAAACAACAACAAAATAAAAACAAAAAAAAATAAAAAAAAACACACCAAAAACAAAACTTTTTGAAAAAAAAGTGCATTAAAAAAAAGCATCACTCATGGCTTGCATTTCATCAAGCTTTTCATGCATTCCTTGGTCGATATATTCCTGACACATTCACCATCACTCAAGGCTTGAGGATTTTTGAGGACATTTGATTTCTGAGATCTTGAGATTCTGAGTTAGCCTGCCTTAGTCATTAGGGTTTTGAACTTAATACATCCACACTTCCCTAGTTTGAAAGATTTGAGTGCTATATTGCACTCTTCATCTCTACCTTCAAAGAATATGATCAGCACAAATCACTTCCACAACTGCATTATTGATGAGATGAGTTGAGATATCACTTGAGGAACTAGGACTAGGGATTTGAGTTTAGACCCAATCTGATGATATTCGAGGATGGGATAAAGTTAATGAAGGCTGCAGAAAACCTGAGTGTCAGCAAAAACCCAGCTAGTATGTGAACAAGTTCATATGCTATCTTTTTGATATTGACCTAAGTGCCAGGGTGTGATGAAACTTAATGAAAATTGATCAGTGTGCGCCCCAACTTTTGGTAAAAGCAGTGGAGCTAGCCAACAAAAGAAAAGAAAGAAAAGCTCTATCCTCCAAAGTCAAACTCCAAATGAGCTTCCACCAATGGCGAGCGCTCCCAAACATTTCAAAGTGTCCTACTTGGACCAAGCGCTAATTAGGACCAAGGAGTCGGGCTGACACCATAAAAGGGCTCTGCATCGTAAGCGATACAAGTCTGGGTGTCGAAGGTATCTTAGATACTCAAAAGAGACACACCCCAGTGTACTCCCAGAAAAACAAGTGCAGACGACTCCAAATTCTCTTGACGGACACACTGATCAACAAAACAAAAATATACTTGTGTTGAGTAATAAGGCACTCGAGAGGCACCTTGTTCCAATGTGAGGGAGAGAAAATCAGACACAATCCTATGCCCTCCATCATCTGGCCATCCATCTACACTTTCAAGTCTGACAAACTAATGAGACGGTTGACTTAAGCAAGAATAGACTTATTCCCTAGTGTTGAGGATTAGGTCTAAAGGAGAGTCTCTTGGATTGGAACTTTGGGTGATGTCTCGACTTGACTCTCATGAATGCAGTACACTAAGAATCATATCCTTATACTATATGTACAAAAAGAGAGTCTGAAAATTAGAGAAGTTGGGTTCCTTTTGATTAAAGCTTGCTGAGCACGGAATTTTAGGATCACTCAAATTAAGGGTCTTCTCTGAATTGAGCCTTGTAAATTCACATACACAGTCAGGGATGTATTCAACTAAGTTATTCATTCATTCATGCTCGGGGACGAGCATGGTCTAAGTATAGGGTATGATGAATCCCGTATTCATCATGCTAAAATTGGTCATTTAGGCTCTGTCCTCCATCATCCACTTGCAATTAATCATTAATAGAGCATTATTAGCATTCATACATGTGTAAATAATATCTGCGTTTCATCATGCATAAATTGCATTAAAAATCCTCATGTAAATTAGCCCAAAAAGCCGCTAACTTCTCACATTTTTAGTTAATTCATCCTAACTCCGATTAACCCAAAACCACCTCCATTGTATAGTATTTCTAATCTTATTAAATAAAAATACAAAAAAAATACTAACCTCAATAAGTGTCAAATAATCCCAAAGTCAAATTTCACATCTGACGGACTAAAATGAGCATATCTCCCACATACAATGTCCGATTTTGGTCTACTCACTTTTAAAGTACTTCATTTTCAAATACCTTCAAAACAAGATGAATTTCATAAAATTCGGAGCTTTATGTGAAGTTGGGTTTTGGCCTTTTTGCGTATTTTAACTTTTTGCTATTTTTGACCTGAGATTTTATGTGCTTAATTAACTCTTTTAATTTTTGTTTCTTTTTCATTTATGTTCTTTGATGAAAGTTTTATTAAGTGACGTGAAAATCCAAATCCATATCAAAACTGAAATCAAAGAAACTGACCAAGTCCGAGTGTCCGTTGTCGGTCTGTACAAAAGTTGTCCGTTTCTTACTTTTATTTTATTTTCCTATTTTCTTATTTATTAAAAATCCAAAAAAAATAGATTAGTGTATATTAATTTTCTTGTATTTTATCGTAAATTTTCTATATTTTTTTTTATCCCCTCTAAAATCACCAAAAAAAATACAAAACCCCAAAAAATCGGTTTTCTATACACATGGAGAGCCACCAAAAATACCACTTCGCACAGGTGACCTCTTTTGCTCCCGGACCCTTCATGAAAGTTGTAGATCTCGACGAGACAAACAACTTTCGTGAAGAACATTTTTCAATCCGAGGTCTCCTGCTATTTCTTTTCTATTTTTATTCATCTTTATTTTTTGAAATTTTTTTGGGGTGCCACGTGGCAGCCCCTGGGCGTGCCACGTGGCACCCCGTCTCTCTCTCACCAGACCCCTCCCCGGGTCACGTGCGCAGCACGTGACCCTCTTCTTCCTCAGCCAAGCGCGCCCAACGCCCCCTGCCGTTTCCACTCCATCGTAACCGCCGCTGCTCCTCCGCCCGCTCGCCCCGGCCATTACGGCCCTCGGCCATTACGCATCAGCTCTCCTATAAAATGAACCCATCGCCGGCTTTCATCGTCATCCGCCCTTCTCCAAGCGTGGCCGGTGACAGCGGCCGGAGGCGTGATCCAAGCTCGATAGCCTTGTTGTAGATCCATCCCTGGAGCTTCAGAGCCTATCGCCGCCTCCGCCACGGCGATTGGGCGATAACTAGGAGCAGGCCTTCAGCCTCTCCATTCCCAGGCGAACCCATCACCTCCATTTTTGCCATTTCTGTGCAGGTCCACCTCCAGCCGTTCAGCCACCTCCGACCGCCTCGTGCGGACCCTCCGCCTCCAGCAGCCGCGCAAAGCTGCTCCGCTCTCCCCCCGCTCGCCCAGCAGTCACCTCCGCCCTGCGCGAACACCGCCTTCGCCACTCGACTTCGCCGTGCGTCAACCGCCTCCGACGCGCCACCACCGTGCATGGCTCCAGACCGCCTCTCCGTCGTGGCCTCACCCTCCGATCGGCCTCAGCCGCACCTTCGCCCACCAGCCTCGCTCGCCAGCCTCCGCTCGCCGCCGCGCCTCGCCTTCGGCGCGCGGGGGTGCCGACCTCCGCGCCTCCGCCTCCTCACCCAGGCACCCGCCACTGCCGCGAAGAACAACTGCCATCAGATCTGGCTAACTGCCCTTGATCTGACGGTTTGTAGGCCGCCACGCGCCCCTCCCCGAGCCTCGGCCCCAGCCTCGAGGCTCGGGGCCCCCGAAGCACCACCATCTGACACGTAGGTTCGGGCGTCCGAGCCTGAGCCTTGGCGCCCGAGCCTCAGCTTCGCCTCCAAGCCATTGCCTCGTGGCCCGAGCGTCTGGTTCGTGACCCGAGCCTCAGCTCCGGGCCACCGGGCCTTTGCCCCGTGTCCGAAGCTGCTGGCGCACGTGCAACGCACGTGCGCTTGGTGAAAATTGCAACAATACCCCTGGCCACTCTTAGAAATTGGAAAAATACCCCCGCTAGGGGAAAATTTCAGAAAAGCCCCTCAAGTTTTTATTAATTACAGATAAGTCCACCCAGGGACCTCTTTACAAAGAAAACTATTTTATTTACATTTTAGTCCCTGAAACTTCATTTTGTCGTAACTTTTTCATACGGACTCCGATTTTAGCGTATAATATGTCATTTTGAAGCTAATTCCGTGCTCTATCATTTAGCATATCTTGTGATCAGATCTGAGTTTCTTTATTGATAATTATTATTTGAGGATCTCTGTTGACATATGCAGGCTTCGTCTTGATTTATTTGTATCTTTTTGAACTGAGAAGATCATTGACGTTAATTGCAGGGGGTTAAGTACAAGGATCTGAAAATTATTTTACCACTTTATTCTATTCTGGATATTTTTGAGGATTTACCCTTTTGCAGCAGATTCAGCTCATTTGACAATAAATAGTGTGATTGAACTCAAATTATTTAAGAATTAAATTCAGAGAGAATGTCGAGATAAAATTGAGGACTATTTTTTATTTCAGGCTTATTTGGAATCTTACCTGCATTTATTCGATCTGTGACTATTTTTGAGAAAACTGATCAATTTATTTGGATTAAAATTTTCATCACCGATCCTGCGCTTAATATCTTTCTCTAAGATTTTTAACATTGCATTATCATTTTGTCTTTTCATCTTTTGACACAAAAATTAATCAAACATTAATTAATATTAAATTTGATTCAAGACCACGCAACTAAAAATCACCGTTCCCTGTGTTCGACCTTGGTAAACTTACCAAGTAAAATATTCCACAACATTCAAAGATTGTGGTATTTTGACGAACCGAAATCCGCCTCCTATACTACAATTATCGACTATTAAAGAGGTAGATTTCGCGCACATCACCCTCCAACTTTTGAGTAATTACATTTTGGCCCCTACGTGTGGCTCACGTGTCGTTACACATGAGTTCGTGCATTTTGCACGGAGGCCCCTGAAACTTGTTGGATTTCGTATTAGTACATTAAAAATTTATTCTAGTGTTATCTTTTTGGAAATATTGTTGCTAGGCCCTTGGAAGTTATTTTATTTGCATTTATACCCCTACCAGGCCTTGTATTTTGCATGCTTTCCTAGTTTATTTTAATAGAAAATTGGCTCAAAACAAATCCAAAAAATAGCATTGTGTACTTGTTGAATTATGCTTTCACGCTATCTACTTATTTTCATTTTTTAACTTTTTAATATTTACAAAAAAAATCAAAAGCATCTATTTTAGCTCCTGTTTGCAATATAAAATACATAAAAAATATTAAACTTTTTGAAAAAAAATCCAAAAAATTATATATTATATATTTATCTACTTATTTACAACTTCAAACAAAAAATCACTAACAAATAAAAAGAAAACTCTAAAAATTTGAAAAACCCTAAAAACCTCAATAAAAATATATAAAATTCCCAAAAATCTCAAAAAAAAATCTATTTTCTATTTTTCTCTATACTATTATTTTTATATATAAATTAATTTTTGGAGAATCTTTTACCTCTAATTTATAATTTTTCATCTCCATTTTAAATGTGTCTATTAAATTATTCCTTATTTTAGAGTATTTTTTACTCTAAAAATATATAAAATTTGTAAAAATTCCTAAAAAATCAAAAAAATAGTAAAAATTTATTAAAAACCCTAAAATATTTTATTTTCTTATTTTCAATTATTTTTTAAATTTTTATTCCACCCTAGCTTGGAGTTTATATATATATGCTATATATATCTTATTATATATTAAAAAGAAAAGAATTAAAAAATATAAAAATAATAAAAAAAAAATATAAAAAGAAAATTTAAATTAGAAATAAAAAATAAAATCACAAAAATATAAAAATAAAAATTTAAAGAAAATAAAAAAACTCACATTAAAAACATAGACAAATAACTTCATAGTCAATCATTTTGTCTTTATTGCCCTGATCTAGTCGTTTACTCCCTGTGTTCGAACTCTACATACTTGCACCTATACACATCATTGTTGTATAGTTATAGTAATTTTAACTCCGCATATACTTTTCATTATTTGATCATTTGTTGTGGCTTAATTGTTTTCCAAAGTTGGGTTTCGTGAGCGATCAATGCATCAACTGGATCTCTCGCTTTGTGAGATTTTTAGAGACCTCCGCAAAATCCTCTTCAATAAATGGTGCCGTTGTCGGGAGAAACACCGCTTAGATTTGCATTGCTTGATTGATTGTGATTATTTTCCTATTTTGTTGCTTCATTTATTTTCTTTATTTTGATATATCTTGTTGAGCTGTCTAACCTCCTCTCTTGTTAACTTTGTACGAGGTACTACAGATCGAGGGAGGCAATCTACTCCAGGCGCATGTGCACCCACATGAAGCTGGCGTGAGACTCTTGACCTAGCACCGAAGGAGACTTAGAGAGCTTTTTGCTGACTGAGTTCCATTTTCATTTATTGTATTTATTTTGTAATTTGAAGTGAGAGAGAGACCAACTAATTTGTAATATTTAGGACTCTGCCCCACTCTGCCATTTCACGAGGTCCAGTGCCCGAGGGATTGTTCCCTAGGGGGCCTCATTGATTTTGCCGTAGTTTTCATCGCCTTTTTTATTTTGTTTCTCGGTTTTGGTTTTCTTTCTTTTGTGTGATTGATCCCTAGCTTTAGGAACTGCTTGTCAATAGTATTAGGTCTAAACACCTAATTATATTTGCCCTTGATTATAGTCTATGTTTGGATCTAGTCAAACTATAAATTGCTTCTTATTTGGATTTGAGATCGAGCGTCGAGAGAAGTACTATAAAGCGCTTGTAGGATCCACTGTGGACACCGACGCACTTCAGAGATCGGGCATTTGGATCTCTCTTCTAGATATTTAGCATCGGGTTCTTCACGATGATAGCAGTTTCTCATCTAGGGAGATTTCATCGACTGCATTTGCATATAGTTAGGTTTCAATTCTGCTGAGCATCTTTGCATGTAGACTGCTGGAGGCAAGGTGAGCATTTCTCTGTAGCATTCATCATCATTTTTGCCGCTTACATTGCTTTTCCGACTTTACCCCTGATTTTGATCACTTAGGTGCTTAGAGGAATTGACTTCTCGTTAGGTGCGTGCATTCTCAATAGAAAATACAAAAAAGTGATAAGAAATAAAATTGGGACTGGTAACATTATTTGATCCTAAAAGAGACCCAAACAAATTATTGTCTTGGGGTGACTAATCCCCTCATTGTCTTCGTTTTAATTGCTCGCGTACACACTAAGGATTAGTGCCAAAATCCCATTCAGCCTCCTAAGTGATTGTAGAACTTCTTGACTTCTCACCTAACTCTAAAACAGACAAGACAAAAAGACCGTACCTTTGCGGTCTCCACCGAGTTGAGTAGGTGAATTGAGAGGTTTGTTTTGTGTGAGTTTGTTTGTGGTTGTTTGTGTGCTTACTCGATCGCTTCTGCGCATTTGCACCTTTTCTTCACTCCTCTTGTGTTGACCATCATGCTCTCTCGATCTTTTCCTTTTATTTCGAAATGACTGACTGGAGAGTTTTTTGTCCGGATTTTGCGGATCTCTCGTATGCTCCAACCAATCCACCTCTCTTTTTCCAGAAGGACTTTGCTCCTAATTTTTGTACACACTCACCTCGGCAACAATTTCAGACCTCGCATTTTTATCCACCTCCACCTTCACATTTCCCTTCACATCCACCCGAGACTGATCTGTTGGAGTCACCTCTCATGATTTCCACACTTGAGACTTTGTCCCAGTTCATGGAGCATATGAATTCGAGGATTGACGATCTCACCTACCTAAATAAGAACCATATTGATGCTTCACGATCTGATGATTTGGACTTGATTGAAGACGATCATGAGAGCTTGCAATCGCCAAAAATACAAAAAAAATAAGCAAAATTTAAAAAGCCAAAAAGTATTCGGGAGACCTTTGGTTGAGTCAGACTGTGAGGAGAGGTCCCATCTTCCATACCCTTCACCCATACATTCACTCACATCTTGTCCCACCTTTTACCCCGAGGATGCTATTGTACAGACTGCTCTTGGCATTCCTCACTCAGATGTTGATTCTGATCTCCTCCCTTGTATGGAGGAGATCCAAAAATTCAAAAAAATGTTGACTGAACCCAAAGTGGTGGCCGCTATTCACGAGATCATTGATGTCCCACTTCGCCAGGCCATGACCCAATTATTTGCTCCTCATCATAAGAAGAGAAAGCAGAGGAGCAGATCTGAGCATCATATCTTGACCATGGCCACTGCCCATGCCATCGCCCATTGTCCTTTTTTTAGGAAAAGGAACGTTGTTACACCTCTTGTGAGCTGCACCATCTCTGACTATTTATGTGATAACACTCTCCTTGACGGCAGCGCATCGATTAATATAATACCCTTCTCATTGGTACAGTCTGTTCATCTTGGGCCTCTCAAGAAAACCAGGATGATTGTACAATTTGTTGATGAATAAATAAAGAGACTGAATGGTATTCTTGAGAACATTATTATTCTGATTCAGGGCATGAGATTCACTACTGATTTTGTTGTATTGTCCATGGAGACCTCCACTATTGTGGACCATTTTCCAATCATTCTGGGATGACCATTTATCACCTCTACGATAGTCGTTATTGACTATGGATCTAGAGAGATTCACTTCCATTCTGATGTCGGGAGCGATGTGTTGATCACCACACCTACCACTGACCAGAGACATGCATCCCACGAGAGTGTGCTTGTGTTAGCTGACTCCGAGGCCTATAACCTATATGCTGATATCAGAGAGACTTTCTTTATGATCGATGATGAGACCCAAGAATTCCTCTCCAAGGAGGAAGACTCGAAAACCATAGACCTTGGAGTTTCCTCTTCATGTTATTGGTGATGCGTTGATGACATCTGCTGGATTTACACGATCAACACCATTGAGCGGAGGGAAGATAATGATGAGACCAAGGCTGAATTTGATTTTGTTGCTTTCATTCAGGAATTCAGGCCTTTTGATGAGAGTGATGATCCAGTTGAGATTGTAGAGGATGAAAATGATTCAACTACTTCCACTGATGAGTTCGTGCCTTTTGACTTTGGCTTAGGAGACACCTCGCAAGACGATGATTTAACCGAAATTCATGGGGTCTAATGTCTCTCACAAAGCGGAGATAACCGTGTCGCTGTGGCGACCCTCAATAAATCCCGGCTAAAGTCAACAATTAACCCACAATCAATAAATCAAACAATGACAAGCAAAAGTGGAGTTAAAATTTATTATAACTCTACAAACATGTGTATAGTGGAAGTAGGTAGAGTGTCGAACTCAGGGAGCAAGGCAGGATAGATCGGGCTAAGTGCAAAATGTGATGTGATTGTGATCAATGTCTACAATGTGCAAAGGTTTTTGTGGGTTTTATAATTTTATAATTTTTTTAATTTTGTATTTTGATTTTTTTAATTTTTTTGATTTTATATTTTCTTTTTATATTTTATATTTTTTAATTTTCTTTTTCAATATTGGAATATATATACTATATATAAAAAGAGGGGATAGGGCATTTATAAAAATAGGGAAAAATGCTAAAAAATTAGGAAATAAAATATTTTTGATCTTTTTATAATTTTTTACTGTTTTTATGATTTTGGGGATTTTTCAGAATATTTTTGGTATTTTTTAAAAGTAAAATAAAGAAAACACTGAATAAAAGTTCTGGCCGAAAATAAAATGGGAATGAAAAATATCAAACAGTAACAAAATTTTCCCAAATTAATTTTAAAATAAAGACAATAAAGTGGGGAAACTATAGGAACTTAGTTTGCATTTTTAGGGTTTTTCTATGATTTTTTAGATTTTTATGAAGATTTTTAGGGTTTTCTAATTTTTAAGGTTTTTGTTTTAAAATTTTTGATGATTTTTGGACTGACATTAAAATACACTAAAATATACCTTAGTTAATTTTTTGGAGTTTTTCAAGGAGTTTTAATATTTTTTTGGTATTTTCTAATGTAAACAATAGCTAAAATGCATGTTTTTTATTTTTAATAAATATTAAAATGCAATAAAAATGAAATGCAAAAATATGGCATGAAAGTATGATGCAACAGGAGCTTATAATGATTTTTGTGGAATTTTTGGGTGTTTAGAGATGCATGCACTAATTAGAGAAAACAACAAGAAAATAATTGCAAGCCAAGGGCATAAATGTAATTAGTCAGGAATATAGGGCCTCGGCGCAAAATTTCCAACAATATAAAACTGGTCAGAAAATTTACTGGACTAATTGGAAATACACAAAATAGTGAGGGTTCCCCTGTAAAACCGCCAAGGCCACGTGCTTGGGCACGCGCGCCTGACAGGGCTATATATGTAATATGCACAAAATTTAGGGGGCCACACGTAAATTTCACAAAAAATTATAGTTGCAAGTGAATGTTTTGGCACTGAAATTTAACACGCAAAATCCCCTAGGGTTTCCTCGCAAAATGCCCAGACGCACGTGACGAGCACGTGCGCCAGGCGGGGACTAAATTGAGAAACTACAAATGTTGGGGTTTCAAGTATAATTATTACAAAAATAATCTAACAGCAGAGGAATGATTCAGTGCTAATTAGAAATTACAAAATTACGCAAGGGTCGAATAGTAAAATACCCAGGCGCTCTGATCGCATGGTTGATGTTGCGCCACTTACGCCACGTGTCGCGTGCACGGGGCGCGATATCCCTTCGCGTAGACGGTCTGGATTAGATGCGCTTGAATGATTGAACGGCTGAAGCTCCTAAAGATCCGACAGCTGCTGAAACGTCTGGAAAAGGGCGGTGATCGGACGACGGCGGAGATCAGTGGAAGAACTGCCAAGGAACTCGCGCGGGGCAAGTTTGAATTGAGCACCCAGAGCTCCTCCGACCTCCGACGATGCCCAGAAGCACCAAGAGGGTTCCTGGAGCGAACCTCGATCGGACGACGACCGCAAAATGGCTTGGGAGCAGCCGGAGGTCCGCCGTGACGTGTTGGGACGGTGGCTGCTTCAGGGACCTTCTCTTTCAAAATCGTGACCCCAGATGGAGTCTACTGGAGCCCTGGTTCCTGCAATGACACAAGAAAACAAGCAGCAGACGATTCCAAGGGCTAAAAGAGGTGAAAGGTGAAGGGAACAGTGCGTGGAGGGATTCGCCGGAGCCGAGCTCCAGTGAGCTTTAATGGACGGGATTTAGGTTACAGGCATGATTAAGCTACCAAATAATTACGCTAAGTAGAACTAGGCTTATCCCTATGCTAAGAAAAATGGTAAAGGGGGGCCTCAGTGGCCGTAGCCACGAAGAAGGAACCTCACGGCGGCACGACCGTCAGAGATGGTGGTGGAGCACACTCAAGACCTTTGCCGCACCTCGACGAGGAGCTGGGTCAACCCTCTGTCACCGGGGACTCACGGCGATTGCTCGGAGGTCTTGGCTTCGACCAAGAGTGGTTCAAAGAGGAAGGGGGGCGACTGGGTGTATTTTGAAGATGTGGTCGAGTAGGCTCAAAGATCGGAGCATATCGAGTGACGTGATGATCCTAAGCCCAAGGAAATTTATAGGCGTGTAAGAGCTATGGACAAGGATCAAAAGTCATGAAGGGAGCATCACGAGATGGTGAAAGGATAGACCTAGAAAAATGGGAGAAAAGGGACAAAAATGCATCTCTGACATGAACAGGAGGCGGGTCAGAGAGTTGACCCGCGATCAACTCTCAGACCCTCCTGGTTGGTCCACGTAGACCAACCAGGAAAATCCTGAAAAAAATGATTTCAAAATTCATTTTAAAATAGAAAACGATTTATTTAATTTTTAATTATAAATAAAAAGTTTATTTTTTATGAAGTATTTTATAATGATTTTTATTTATTTTTATGAGGTATAATTTTATAAGTTGCTATTTATACCCTTTATAGGTATATTACCTATATATTTAATTAATTTATTTTTATTTTATGATTTTTAATTTATTTATTTTTGTTTATTATTTTATAAAATTATAGAGTATTTTTATACACTTAAAAATATTTTTATTTTATTAATCTGATGTATTTTGTATATTTAATAAAATATAAGTATATGTTATATAGGTATGTGTATAGGTCATATACCTATGTATAATATACAAGTGTTTTTATTTTATTTTTCTTTTGTGTTTTTATTCTGATTTTAATGTACACATATATTATAAATAATATTTACAAAATTGTAAAAATATAAAATTATAAAAATAATGAATAAATAATAAATTGAATATTTTAATCTGTATAGGTATACAAATATGGTCCCAAAACTCAACTTTCAAACCGTAGCTCCGCCAAATACGAAACCACCGCCATTAAATAGCTTATTTCTAACTATATCAATTAAAAGTGAGTTTGATGCATTTAGAGTTTTTATTTGGGAGATATAGGTCTGGGAAGTTGGGATTCTGGAATTTTATTCAGACCATAACTTTTTATCTGCACATGATTTTTGAATGAAATCAATTTGTATTTTTCTTTATTTAATTATCTACAACTTTCATGTACAAAGTTTCTTTATTTGAGGTATAAAAAGTGGAACCAAAAATAGGTCCCAAAATAAATAAAGAATGAATTAAAAAGAATATGTATCTGGCCCTTATCTCCCCCTACTTTATTCCTTGTCGACCTATTCATCAAGATGCCTAGGTCTCGGGGTTTTGGGTCATAAAATATTTACAATATTTTATTCTTTTTCTTTTGTTTTATTTATTTTATAATTTTGGCTTTAATTACAGTATTTTATACACTATTTACATGCACATGCATGAGTGCTAAGATGCGGAAATTAAAGGTATTTACACGCATTTGCTAGGGTTTTTGAGGCCAAAATGATAGAATAAAGATGATGAAATGTGGATTCATCATCCCTCTATACTTTACCTTTGCTAGTCCCTAGCAAACACTTATGCAATAAGTGCAGAAAAAGAAAAACAACGAAAAGAAAAAGAAGAACTTGGATTTAGTTTAATTATCAAACTTGCCTTCACAAAATCAAAGTTTGGAGATTAAGTCGGACCTTTGGAATTTTAGTGCGGGCGGAACGTTAATTAGAACCGAATTTGAAATCCAACCGTCCCTGAGAATCCCAAAACTCTGCCCAAGTCTCCTCAATAGCCAGGTCAGAAATATCTCAATTCATACGCAAACCCTTACAACTATGAGTCTGACTCGTACAGTGTAAGTGATAGTGGCTCTCCCCAACTATGACAAAGAGACTGACTTCTCCAGTACGATAACCCAATGATCCCCCAATCTAACAACTCCATCCTCGAGGAGTGGGGTATTCCCTTCTAAGTTCAAGTGGCAACCAGCTCAAGAGGAGGGGGTGAAGAGAAGAATGGACGGTAGCCAGTGTAGCTACCTATCCTAGGTAGCAAGACCAATGTAGTCAAGTCATCCAGCTGCAGGCTCACATATTTAACTTTGGAACTCAAGCTTGCTTATTGGCTTTACAACATATGTACATACTTTGCAGGCATTTTATTTTTGTACAGGCCTGACCATTTTTTTTGAAATACTACTCACAGTAGCATTTACATACGGAGTTTTTCCTCTTGAGCCAATAGACTATCCCTCTTTTGAAGCTTTATCGCAACCCACACTCTCCTGTCTTTAGAATTCCTCATCACTGGACGGGTTGGGGTGCACTTCCCTCCCTAGAGGAGGACAAGTGTTTCCACTTGTGTGCGTCTCATACTGGCAAATCCAATCCCCTCACCACTCCAACTGAGTTGAGCCATGTGAAAGGTGCAGGTGTCCAAGTTAGGTCATTATCAACAAGAGTCGTACGTGTGCTCCGAAATACTCTACTTAGGCAGTCAAGAATCCATTGAACCAAGTCCCGTGATCCTCAAAGAATTAAGTCAACTAGACCTGAAGTACCTCAAACCCAGTTCCTATAAGGTTCCTGTTATTTAGGTAGATTTTGAGGTCCAATCAAGCTCCAATCTCTGGATTTTGCTTAGACTTGTTCAACTATCAAACTCAACCCGAAAAATGCTCATGCTATGCAATGCAATGCAGAAAATATTTTTGTGATGCAATTTTCAAGAGTTTTGAACTTTTATGGATTTTTGAAAAGATGATGATGATGCATATGCATTTTTTTGGGTTTTTCAAAAAGATTTTTCAAATGTTTTTTGATTTTAATTTTGCAAATATTTTTGGGATTTTTTGAAAACAAAAGATTTTGGCTAAAAAGTAGGTCAAAATATTTACATGGGAGTGCTTCTCATATTCACAAGAAGTGGATTTTAAGAATTTACAAGGGTAAGTGATCAATTTTATACATATATACATATGGATTTTGGTGAGATGTATGTATTCCTCAAACTTATTTGGCACAGGTTTTTCAAACAATTTTGAAAACTATAGTCCAAAATAATTTTTACAAACAATTTTTACAAACATGTACACACAGTTGAAAATCATTTGGCAAAGGTTTTTCAAACAGTATAGATAGATTTTTCACATATTTTTGCAACCATTTTTCAAACCATTTGCAAATCATTTTTCACACATTTTATTTCACACAAAGAAAATAAACTTTACAAACCACACATTTTTACAAAGGTTGAAAACGTGTAACAAAATATTTTCAAAATAGTTTTCAAAATATTTTTCACAAGGATTTTTAAACTATTTTTCAAACATTTTGCAAAAAACATTTTCACCTAATTTATTAATCAGTAACTATAAAAAGAATTTGAGGAACAAAACACCTTTTTATTAGAGTTTTTAATGAATTTTATTAGCCATATTATTAAGAAAAATACGAAAGTACGAGTTATGGCTAAAGTATATACGCAGTATATACGACCCCCCTATACTTAGCTTGAGCTATGTCCTCATAGATCGGAGAGAAAAGAGAAGACATAACTCGTACTAAGTATAGGAAAGTCTAAAGAATAAAAAAATGAACAAATGAATAAACGAATGAGAAGTTGACCGTCCCCCTATACTTAGGATCAAATAATCCTAAGTATAGCAGACTATACACAATGCAGGGAGGGTCAAGGGTGGGAATGAACAGATCATACTCAGATTCCCCCTATACTTAGGGTAAGATATCTATAAGTATAGACAAGAAGAGGAGACAATGGAGAGGATCAAAGAACTTGGGGTGCACACCCCCCTATACTTATGACAAAGTACGTCCTAAGTATAGAAGACTGCCAACAAGGGGCGACACCTTTTGATACAAAAAGAAGATAGAAAAGGAAAAGAAGAAAAGAAGAAAAGAAGAAAAGAGATCAACAGATGAAAGAGTGATATGGACAGATGGATCTATACAGTGGAAGATGGAATTGATCACCATGTATGACATGCAACTGATATGAGTCAAAGAACACATCTCATACCAGAAGAATGGGGGCAACGTCAACTGTCGGCGAATCATGATCTAGATATAGTTTCAGACGCTGACCATTGACACGGAAGGTGGATGAAGATGACGGCTCGGATATATCGATGCTACCATTGTCATGTACCTTCCTGGCCACATATGGACCTTTCCACTTGCTCTGCAATTTCCCTGGAAATAGTTTCAGCCTGGAATCAAATAACCATACACGCTGATCGGGCTCGAATTGTTTATGGCTGATGTGGGAATCGTGCCATGTCTTCACTTTTTCCTTGTATTGTAGGCTGCTAGAAAAGGTTGTATCTCTCAGTTCCTCCAGGGCTGCCAACTCTGCTCTCCTCTGTTCTCATATACTCTCGAGATCCAACAATAACTCAATGACTGCCCAAAGTGACTTGTGCTTTATTTCCACAGGAAGATGACACGGCTTGCCATAAACGAGTCGAAAGGGAGATGTCCCTAATGGATTCTTGAAGGACGTCTGATAGGCCCACAAGACCGAGTCCAAAAGCTGTGACCAATCCTTTCGGTCTGGGCAAACAACCTTCTGTAAGATAGTCTTTATCTCCCGGTTTGATACTTCGACAAGACCATTGGTCTGAGGGTGATACAGTGTGGCAACTCGATGGTCAATGCCGAACTCGTCTGCAAGGGCCCTAACCTTGTCGTTGATGAAATGAGACCCCCCGTCCGAAATCAATACTCTAAGTACCCCGAACTGTGAAATGATATTTTTCCTCAAAAATTTGCACACAGTTTTAGCATCTGCAGCTCAGGCGGGGATGGCCTCAACCCATCGGCTGACATAATCTACAACGAGCAAAATGTGCTCAAACCCCTGACTCTTAGGAAATGTGCCCATGAAATCAATCTCCCATGCATCAAAAACCTCACAAAAGTGAATGGGTTGCATGGGTATCATGTCTCTCTGTCCGCAGGTTCCCATTTTCTGACAGTCAGTACATCTCTTCACAAACTTATCTGAATCTTTGAAGAGAGTAGGCCACCATAGGCTGGATTGAAGCACCTTTTGTGTTGTACGTTTCTCGGAATGATGTCCTCTTGCCTCAAGCTTGTGGCAGTATGTGAGGACGATATGTTGCTCTTCTTGAGGAATGCACCTCCTCCAGATGATGTCCCCTCCTTCATGATAAAGGACGAGATCCTCCCAATGATAAGACTTGGCCTTCGCCAGGAAGGTCTCAAGTTTCTGCCTGGGCCAACCTTGTGGAATCGTCTTGGCAACAAGATAGTTCACAATGTCGGCGTACCATGGGAGCGAGGTGATAGCCAAGATCGCCACATCTGGAAACGTCTCTGTGATAGGTGCGCTGGGCTCAGATTCCTCAAGGTTCTCTAATTGGGAGAGATGATCCGCCACTACATTCTTAACTCCAGTTTTATCCTTAATTTCAATATCAAACTCCTGGAGTAGAAGGATCCATATGGTAAGGTGTGCTTTGGCATCCTTCTTAGCCATTAAGTATCTGATGACGGTGTGGTCTGTGTAGATTGTCACTCTAGATCCGAGAATATATGATATGTACTTATCCAAAGCAAAGACTACGACCAGCATCTCCTTCTTTGTCACAGTATAATTCCGCTGAGCGGCATCCAAAGTCCGGCTGGCGTAGTGAATGGCAAACGACAATCCATCCCTCCTCTGTCCAAGCACAGCCCCTACGGTAGAATCAGAAGCATCCGTCATGATCTCGAATGGGAGAGACCAATCGGGTGGCTGAAGGACAGGAGCCATAACAACCATACTCTTGAGAGTCTCAAAAGACGCGAGACACTTATCATCTACAATAAACTCGGTGTCTTTCGTCAGCAGATCAGTAAGCGGTCGGGCAATACGACTGAAGTCCTGAATGAACTGTCGGTAGAAACCGACATGCCCCAGAAAAGACCGCAATTGACGCAGATTGGATGATGGATTGAGTTTTCTAATGATATCCACCTTGGCAGGATCGACCTCCATGCTCCTGTTGGAGATGATATGACCAAGGACCATCCCTTGAGTCACCATGAAGTGACTCTTCTCCCAAGACAAGACAAGATTAACCTCTATGCAGCGTTGAAGCACACGGTCTAGGCAGTCAAGACAAGCATCGAACCCCGCCATAGACCGAGAAGTCATCCATGAAGACCTCTAAACAGTCACCCACCATGTCCGAGAAAATGGACAACATGCACCGTTGGAATGTCGTCGGAGCATTACATAGACCAAAGGGCATTCGTCTAAAAGCATATGTCCCAAACAGACAGGTGAATGTCATTTTCTCTTGGTCTTCGGGCGCAATGGCCACTTGATTATATCCGGAGTAGCCGTCAAGAAAACAATAATGACTCTTCCCAGCTAGCCTCTCGATAATCTGATCAATGAATGGCAGTGGGAAATGATCCTTCTTGGTAGCCTGATTCAATCGTCTGTAGTCCACACAGACCCTCCAAGAAGTGGGCACTTGGGTAGCGATCTCCTCTACAGACTCACTCACAACTGTAGTGATACCCGTCTTCTTGGGTACCACATGTAATGGACTAACCCACTTGGAGTCGGAGATGGGGTAGATAAAATCGGCGCTCCACCACCTCGATATTTCTTTCATGACCACATCTCGAAGATTCGGGTTCAGCCGTCGTTGGAACTCACGCGACGGCCTAGCGTCCTCCTCAAGATAGATGTGGTGGGAGCACAGAGCACATGGATTTGATCTCTGTAGTTCCTCCTTTTCCTGCGAACTGTAGTTTTCTCCTTCAAGTTCTTTTTGAAGAGGGGGATGCGCTCAAGTGCTTCTTGTAGAGTCAGCTGAATGTGGAATCTATCAATCATCTGGTTGCTGAACTCTACCTACTGGTACTTTTTAGGATTTTCTCTTTTGCTCCCCTTCGCATGGTTAAGTGCTTCTGGGAAGGGGATAGTAGGGGCCTCCGGAGATGGAGGACGAGGATGAGGTTCCTGAGCCTGTGAAGGAATAGGATCCATATCATGATCATCATTCAACACATATGGATTTGAAGTGTAAACAGAAACCTTTCCTTTATTCATATTTTTGTTCTTTTTCTTGTTACCACAGTCCATAGATACAAAAGGTGGCAACACTACATGTGGAATCTCAACAGAAGTGGAAGTGGTGGCCTCAGCACCACCAACTGCACCTGTCTTCACGGCATCAGCACCGCGCTCTGGCTCTGCATCCAAAATGGTGGCATCAGCACCACCGCCTGCATCTGGTATCACGACAGCCTCAGTACTGTCGTCGAGATCTCCATAGTTGGTGGCATCAGCACCACCGTCTTCAACATCATCAACGGCATCAGCACCGCTACCTGGCTCATCTGGCACTCCTAGTTCTGCATGTGGCTGTCGCTCAGATGAGGCACCGCCGACTGGCATCCTACCGCTCCTAGTAGTCACAAAATCAACATCATACAAATAAGAAGACATGTCACTCAAATAATCACTAGGAGAGGCATCCTCTGTGAACTGTACCTGCTCAGACTTTCTTTTCAGATTGTTCGGATTTTATTCAATCTGAGCTGGTATGGCGGCTTTGCCCTTGATGATATCCCTCATCTCCTGCCGGAACTCATCCATTTCCTACCGGAAGGATGCTCGCTGTTCAGAGAGCAAGCGGGCAAGGTCATCTAGAGCTGGGTTCTCAAAGGCGGGAGCCTGAGAACCGGGAGTGTTCACATGCGGGAAATGAGGTTGCTGCTGCTGCTGGTGAGGATAATGTTGGGGAGGATGGGAGTATGACTGTTGAGGCGGCTGTCGCTGCCTCCACTGCTGGTTGTGATAGGTGGGACGAGGACCGTGCTGGTATTGCTGCTGGGAATACTGGGACTGCTACTGTTGAGGCTGGTGGCGTGACGAATCCAATGGTAGCTGTAGCGCCTGAAAGGCGCCCTTGATCGAATGGCGATGAAGGCGGGAGGAAGAACATGGATGAAGGTGCGGCGAAGCGACCTTCTCCCGACCCGATCTCCGACCTCCGGCAGTCGTGAAGGTCCCAAAATGGACGTGGCTCTTCCTGCAGGAGTCCTCTAACTCCTGGTGGCTCCAGAACATCTCGGCGATGGCCGAGGCTCGCGGAGGAGGGCGGCGGAGCTATGGAGCTCCACTGAACTCCGGCGAAGCACAAAATGAGCCCCAGGCTCAAGTCAAACGTGTGTTGACCTGCAAAAAGATGTGAGAGGACCCAGGGCAAAATGCCTGGGTCCCGCGGTGGCGAAATGGTGGCGAAACGACGAGTGGCGGAGCTCGACCGGAGGAGTGCTCCGGCGAGGTGAACGGATTGAGTGATCTAGTCGATGGAAATGGAAGATCTTTGGGGGGTTTTAATCCTAAGACTACAGGAAACGCAATACAAAAGAAATAAAGAGAAAATAAGGCTGCCTCGACGGTGGAGACCGGAGAGATTTACCTCGATGCCGGCAATGGTGTCAGAGGTGAATGGAGCCACCTCAGGCTTCGCTCGACCAACCTAAGACGGTCCGAGGGTAGCTGTCACCTTCCTGGAGGGCTCAGGCACAAGAAGATGGGAGCTAAACCTAGAATGAGGGGTTAAAAAAATGAAGTCGGGTGTGTGTTTTATGTGCTTTGACCCGACGACTTGGGTGCTTTAAAGATCGAGAGGGATTCACAATATCGATGATCCTCGGCCCAAGATGATCATAGGGCGAGTAAGAGGGATGACAGAGGACCAAGTTTGCAGAAGGAATCAACTCGAAAGGATGAAAGAAACATCCTCGAAAAATTCGCAAAAGCGGGGTCAAACGAGGCTCTGACACCGGCTACAGGAGGGAGGACGCCTAGTTGACCAGGGTCAACTAGGGTTTGCACCTGGTTGGTCCACGTGGACCAACCAGGAAAAATCCCTAGAAATGATTTTATAAATTCAATAAAAAATAGAAAATGAATGAATTAAATTTTGATTATTAATAAAAAATGATTATTTTTTATGAAGTATTTTATAGTGATTTTTATTTATTTTTATGAGGTATAATTTTATAAGTTGCTATTTATACCCTTTATAGGTATATTACCTATATATATAATTAATTTATTTTTACTTTATGATTTTTAATTTATTTATTTTTGTTTATTATTTTATAAAATTATAGAGTATTTTTATACACTTAAAAATATTTTTATTTTATTTTTTTTGATGTATTTTGTATATTTAATAAAATATAAGTATGGGTTATATAGGTATGTGTATAGGTCCTATACCTATGTATAATAAACAAGTATTTTTATTTTATTTTTCTTTTGTTTTTTTATTCTGATTTTTAATGTACACATATATTATAAAAAATATTTACAAAATTGTAAAAATATAAAACTATAAAATTAATGAATAAATAATAAATTTAATATTTTAATCTGTACAAGTATACAATATGGTCCCAAAACTCAACTTTCAAACCGTAGCTCCATCAAATGCGAAACCACTGCCATTAAATAGCTTATTTTAACTATAAACAATTAAAGGTGAGTTTGATGCATTTGGATTTTTATTTGGGAGATACAGGTCTGAGAAGTTGGGATTCTGGAATTTTATTCAGACCATAACATTTTATCTGCATAGGATTTTTGAATGAAATCAATTTTGTATTTTTCTTTATTTAATTATCTACAACTTTCATGTACAAAGTTTCTTTATTTGAGGTATAAAAAGTGAAACCAAAAATAGATCCCAAAATGAATAAAGAATGAATTAAAAAGAATAGGTCTCTGGCCCTTATCTCCCCCTACTTTATTCTTTGTCGACCTATTCATCAAGATACCTAGGTCTCGGGGTTTTGGGTCATAAAATATTTACAATATTTTATTCCTTTTCTTTTATTTTATTTATTCTATAATTTTGGCTTTAATTACAGTATTTTATACACTATTTACATGCACATGCATGAATGCTAAGATGTGGAAATTAAAGGTATTTACACGTATTTGCTAGGGTTTTTGAGGCCAAAATGATAGAATAAAGATGATGAAATGTGGATTCATCAGACGACCTTGACTCTACTTCTTCTGATGATGAGTTTATCCCTTTTTACTTCGACATCAGCGAGACACCAAGGCCATACTTAGCCACACTACTTCCACCGGCCTGTCTGTGCTTCCCCACTCCTCGGCTGCTGAGGATCTTCACCAGGTCGATCCTAATCGGCTTTCGTCCACTGTAGACCCCGATATCGACCTGCACCTTGTCAGATCCATCCCTCAGCGGTCCCGCAAGAAGGTTCGCTTTCGACCTTCTTGATCTCTGTACATCCATCTTTGTCGTATATCCGCTCTTGTTTATCTCTGTCCATCTTACGTATTGCTCATCCACCCCATTCTCGTGTGTGCCTTTCCTAAGACGTACTTTGTCCTAAGTATGGGGGGGTGGATGAGCCGAGTGTTCAGTCTTTGTTCTGTATCATCACTCTTGTTGTTGCCTATACTTAGGGCTTCTTTTACCGTAAGTATAGGGGGAGTGATGTGTACATCCTCTTTTATCTTCTTCCATCTTCAAATCTCTTTTCTTCTTTTCTTCTTTTCCTTTTCTAATCCTTTTTCTACCGAAAAGGTGTCACCCCTGTTGTCCATCTTCTATACTTAGGATGTACTTTATCCTAAGTATAGGGGGTGTGCAACCCGAGTTCTTTCATTTTTTCGATCATCTCCACTGTCTCATCTTCTTGTCTATACTTAGGGATATCTTACCCTAAGTATAAGGGGAGACAGTCTGAGTATGATCTGTTCATTCCCACCCTTGACCCTCCCTGTTTTATATACAATCTGCTATACTTAGGATTATTTGATCCTAAGTATAGGGGGGACATCCAACTTCTCATTCGTTCATTTCTTAGTTCATTTATTCTTTAGATTTTCCTATACTCAGTACGAGTTATGTCTTCTCTTTTCTCTCTGATATATGATAAAATAACTAAAGCTAAGTATAGGGGGTCGTATATACTCTGTATATACTTTAGCCATAACTTGTACTTTCATATTTTTATTAATAATTATGGCTAAAAATAGTATTAAATTCATTAAAAACTCTTAACAAGAAGATATTCATTATTCCTCAAATTCTTTTTGTATTTACTGATTAAATCAGGTAAAGATATTTTTTTGCAAAATGTTTGAAAAATAGTTGAAAATATTTTTGAAAAATCCGTTGAAAACTATTTGGAAAATATTTTGTTCAATATTTTCAACCTTTGCAAAATTATTTTGTTTGCAAAATTTATTTTCTTTGTGTGAAATAAAAATATTTGAAAAACGATGTGCAAATGGTTTGAAAAATAACTGCAAAAATATTTTGAAAGATCTATATATACTGTTTGAAAAACCTTTGCAAAATGATTTTCAAATGTTTGTACATGTTTGTAAAAATTCTTTGTAAAATTTATTTTGGATTATAGATTCCAAAAATTATTTGAAAAACCTTTTTCAAATAAATTTGAGGAATATATACATCACACTAAAATTCTTTATTAAAATGTGTATATATATATGTCTATAAAATTGACCACTCACCCCTTGTAAATTCTTAAAACCTAATTCTTGTAAATATAAGATGTATCCCTGCGTAAATATTTTGACCTAGTTTTTATCCAAAAATATTTTGTTTTCAAAAATCACAAAAACATTTATAAAACTAAAAATACCAAAAATATTTGAAAAACCTTTTTGAAAAAAAACAAAAAAACAAAAATTGCATATGCACCATCTTTTCAAAAATCCATAAAAAGTTCAAAATCTTTGAAAATTACATCACAAAAATGTTTTCTGCATTCTGCACCATTTGCATAGCATTTGCGTTTTTCAGATTGAGTTTGATAATTGAACAAGTCTAAGTAAAATCCGAAGATTGGAGCTTGGTTGGACCTTAAATCTATCTAATAACAGGAACCTTATAGGAGGTGGAATTGAGGTACTTCATGTCTGGTTGACTTAATTCTTTGAGGATCATGAGACTTGGTTCAATGGATTCTTGACTGCCTAAGTAGAGTATTTCGAAAGACACACACGACTCTTGTTGATAATGACCTAACTTGGGACACCTGCACCTTTCACTTGGCTCAACTCAGTTCGAGTGGTGAGGGATTGGATTTGCCAGTATGAGACGCACACAAGTGAAAATATTTTGTCCTCCTCTAGGGAGGGAAGTGCACCCAAAACCCGTCTAGTGGCGTTGATCTCTAAAGATAGGAGAGTGTGGGTTGCAATAATGCTTCAAAAGAGGATAGTCCACTAGCTCAAGAGAAAAAACTCCTTATGTAAATGCTGATGTTTATAGTATTTCAAAAAAGAAAAAAGACTCCAAAAAAGTGGACATGCTTGATTGAAAATAAAATGCCCACCGGAGTGTATATATATTGTATAGAAAATAAGCAAGCTTGAGCTTCAAAGTGAAATTATGTGATCCTGCAGCTGGATGACTTGACTACACTGGTCTTGCATCCTAGGATAGGTAGCTACACTGGCTACCGTCCATTCTTTTCTTCACCGCCTCCTCTTGAGTTGGTTGTCACTTGAACTTAAAAGGAAATAACCCGCTCCTTGAGGAAGGAGTTGCTGGATTGGGGAATCACTGGGTTGTCATGCTGGAGAAGTCAGTCTCTTTGTCATTTCAGTTGGGTAGATCCACCATCACTTACACTGTACGAGTCAGATTCATAGTAGTAAGAGTTTGCATATGAGTTGAAGTATTTTGACCTGGATATTGAGGAGACTTGAGCAGAGTTTTGGGATTCTCGAAGGCTGTCGGATTTTAATTCCAATTCCCATTAAGGTTTTGCCCGTACTAAAATTTCAAAGGTACGACTTGAGCTCCAAACTTTTGATTTTGTGAAGACAAGTTTGATAATTAAACTTAATCCAACTTCATTATTTTTCTTTTCTTTTGTTTTTATTTCCTGCACTTATTGCATAAGTGTTTGCTAGGGACTAGCAAAGGCAAGTATAGGGGGGTGATGAATCTCCATTCCATCACCTTTATTCTATCATTTTGGCCTTAAAAACCCTAGTAAATGCATGTAAATACCCTTAATTTAGGCATTTTAGCATTCATGCATTGTTGTACAAATAGTATATAAAATACAGTTCTTAATGCCAAAATTATAAAATAAAGAAAAGAAAAGAATAAGAATAAAATATTGAAAATATTTAATGACCGAAACCCCGAGACCTAGGCATCTCAATGACTAGGTCGACAAGGAATAAAGTAGGGAGAGATAAGGGTCCAAAATACAATAAAATTCCCTTTTATTCAATTCATTTTTATTCATTTTTGGGACCTATTTTTAGTTCTATATTCTATATCTCAAATAAAGAAACTTTGAACATGAAAGTTGTAGATAACAAAATATGGAAAAATACAAAATTTATTTTATACATAAATAATGTACAAATAAAAAGTTATACTCTGAACAAGTTTCCAAAATCCCAACTTTCCAGACCCATATCTCTCAAATAAAAATTCAAATATATCAAAATCACCTTTAATTGTATATACTTTTAATAAGCTATTTAATGAAGGTGGTTTCATATTTTTTGGAGTCACGGTGTGAAAGTTAGGTTTTGGACCCCTATTGTATAATTATATCGATTAAATATTCATTCTATTTATTATTCATTATTTTTATGTTTTTATATTTTTTTATAATTTTGTAAATATTATTTATAATACATTTACATATTAAAATATGAATAAAATATTAAACAATATATTAAAATAAAATACTTGTATAAAATACATAGGTAAAATACCTATAATTATACCTATACAATTAACACTTCTACTTAATTAAGGGATATTTATACCCATAACCCTGAGTAATTTCAATTACCCTAGGAACCCTCGATAATCACATATTACAGATAAGACCATGAATAACCGCTCTGTTTTACACCCATAACCGTCCGCTAGTTTAGGGCATTAACTCAACCAGATATCTGAGTTAATCTAACCCAATCTGTGATCTAACGGTTGAGATTAATAAAAAAAGAAAGCGAGGGGGATGTGGGTTCGATCCTAGAGGACTTGAGGCAGGCTTACGGGCGGGCTGGGGCAAGTGGGGGTGGAGGATCGACCTGGGCTTACAGGCGGATGCGTGGTTGGGGGGGTCGACCAAGCGGAGGCGCGGGTGGGCTTTCAGGCGGATAGGAGGGGGCAGGGGGCTATGGGTCAAACAGGTGGAGGTGCGAGCAGAGCGAGCTATCAGGCGTAGAGGGGACCAGGCAGAGGCACGAGCGGGCTTTCATGCAGATGCGGGGAGGGGGGTGGGGTGTTATGGGTCGACCATGCGGAGATGCGCAGGGAGGGGATGGGGGACTATGGGTCGACCGGGCGGAGGCATGCGTGGGGGGGGGGGGATTACTGGTCGAACAGGCAGAGGCACGAGCACGAGCGGGGAGGGGGGATGGGTGCACGACCTGGGGAGGGATGCGTGGGGTGGGTGCAAGGCATGGGGCTCGCGGTGGCGGGGCGGTGACCTGGGCTTGCAGGCCGAGGCGCGGGCGGGGCAGGGAGGGGGCTCCGACCTAAGGCGGGCTTGCGGGCAGGGGGGGTGCGACGGGAGGAGGAGGGGTGGTCGGCGGACAGGGGGAGGTGGGGCGACCGACAAGGGGTGTTGCTTGGAGGTCGAAAGGGGGGAAGGAGGAGGAAGAGAATAGTGATCTTATTTGTAAATAAGTGAAAGTTAAGGGGTATAAAATATAAAATACTTGATAGATACCGTCATAGTTAACAGGAAATTGGATGGAGATTAACATGGGGTTATGGGTGTAAGAGTTAAGCATTACTCAAGGACATATATGTAATTTGTGATTATTGAGTGTTCCTAGGGTAATTACAAAATTACTCAGGGTTATGGGTGTAAATATCCCTTTAATTAAATGTATATATTATCTCAAAAAATGTAATAAAAATATATTTAAGTATCTTAAAATAAGTTATAAAAATATAAAATAATAAACTAAATTAATAAAATCAAAAAATTCAAAATAAAAAGAAAATACGTAAATACATAGATCAATATACCTATATATCACCTCTAAAAAGTAACTTATAATTTTAAAACCCAAAAAAATAAATAAAAATCATAATAAAATACTTCATAAAATAATAAATATTTTTTATTTTATAAACTAAAATTAACAAACTTGTCTATTATTTTTAATTGAATTTCTAAATATTTTCCCAAGCTTTTTCCTGGTTGGTCCACGTGGACCAACCAGGTGGCGTCAGAGGTTGACCCACGGTCAACTCTCTGCCCAACGCTCTGCCTCTTATCAGACCTTGTTTTGTCCCGTTTTCTTGGATTTTTCGAGACCGTTCCCTTCCTCCTTTCGCGTCGATTCCTTCTTGGATTTTTCTCCTTGGATGTTGCTCTCACAGGCCCAGGGATTGCACGTGAGAGAACTTAGGGAGGCCACTGTCTCCATAGTTTAATTACTAGGCAATATATAAGCTAAGTTTTAGGGAAGCATTTTTTGGTATTTTTTATGCAAGTGAATGACAATGCAAAATGCGATTGAATTATGTTATTAAGAAATAAAGAAACTTAGCCAAATTAATTTTAATATAAAATTGATCCAATTTAGCTAAGTTATATTTTTCCTGCAAACCTAGTCGAAGGATGAATGCAAATATATTTTTTTAGAATTTTTGGGTTTAAAATGCAACAATGAAAAATGACTTTTATGGGTTTTTATGCAATTTTTCATGTAAACAGAAAGCAAAATTAATGAAATTTTTATTGGAAGTGAAACATGATTAAATAATACTACAGTATTTTTTTGAAATTTTCTGACACTTTATTAATTTTTATGAATTTTTTATTGAAACAAAGTGACTATGAATTTAAGTCATAACTAATCCATAAAATAAAATTATCTAGAAACCAATTTATCTCTAAAAGGTATTTTAATAGTCAATACATGATATTTGAAATTTCTCAAAAATACTTTTCGTGGATTTAATTTAAAATAAATTACTCAAACCACTATTTATTTTATTCCGACCTCGACATGCATGTGAACATGATGATTTTTCAGCACGTGAGAGAACATACGTAAATCTAGAATTTTTGAAGCAACGATTAATTTAATATGAATTTAGTGGCACACAATGGATAATTTATGCAATTTTCCACAAAAAATTGTTGTAATAAATAAACCATGTCTCATAAAAATCCAACCAAGCATCCACAATATTAAGCATAAGTATTTCTACAAGATGCCATTTTTGAAATTAAAAATTAATGCAAAATGAAGGTTCAAATTAACATGCCAACGCAATGGTCTAAATGCAATTACAGAAAAGAAATAAAGTAAAAAGAACAATATAGATACAATTACATAAATGCATGGGGAAACTTACGCATTTTTTTCCAAGAGGTCATGTGCGCCTCATGTGCTTCATAGAAGGCTAGACTTCCACGTGAATGCTTGGAAGCTAGAGGAGTATTCCACAATTTCTCTCACATGCACGTGCACTACACGTGAACTATAGGAGACCGGTTTCCGTTGTAGTTTGCAGGAGATGCAGGGGTACCTCTGCAAATGCTCCCAGGGGCATGTGCCTTGCACGTGCCCTGGCTGGGGGAGGGCATGCATGTTATTAGCCAAACTATTGGGGCAATGGTTGCAAATTACCCTGCCTGCACCTGCAAAGCACGTACAGGGTGATAAGGGAAAAGCAGGCGGCTCGCTCGATGCAGACCTTGGCACACAGGTCAAGGTAGGATGAGGCATGGCTCACACGAAAGAGCAGACTACTGGACGATGGTACAAAGTCGGGAGAGTGACGATGCGGTTCGAGGCAGACGGCAGTGTGGTGGCTCACACAGGTAAGAATGCAGAGGAGCTAGTGGCCACCTCCGTCGACACACGATTGGAGTTGGCGAAGCTACTTGGCGGTGAAGAGATAAGGCGGTTGGTTGCGCTGCGGTTGAGGCTGTGTTCTGTGCTGATGGTTGATGATGTGCGAAGGGCGAATGGCATAAGTTCAAGGCACGGTGTTTCGCGGGGGCGAGATGGGTAGATCGAAGCGGTGTTGAGGTGAGGCACGCGGTGGAGCTAGAGTCGTGGGAGTTGTGGAAGGCCCAACGGAGGAGGAAGGTGGGGTGATGAAGATGAGGAGGAGGACGAAGGTCGGAGGAAAATGTGGAGGATGTCGGAGGTCATGGTTTGAGTCAAAACAAAAGAAGAAGAAATTGGGGGGGGGGGGGGGTGAACATAACAGATGATGAAAAGCAGATGGAGAGATCGATCGAGAAGAAGAGAGAATAAAGAATAAGAGGAACAAGAAGGAGGAGGAGAAGGGGTTGCCTGGGGATTGGATTTCTCGCCTTGAAGGTGATGCAGATCAGAGGTCTTCACCATACCGTTGCCTAGATCGATTTCAACAAGAAAGGAATCGATAGGTCCAGATGTGCTGCAACATGAGGGCTCGCCTAGCGGATACCGCCGACGATGAAGTGGCTTGTCATCGCTCTACTCTCCCGAATCGCCTCTGTCACCGGAGACGGAGGAGGGGTTGGGGCCTTGTCACTCATAAATGGAGGATACATGCGATGTGGGGCGGAGGCCGAAGCTTTATTGACGGTTTGGTGGGTCGTTGGCGTCGCACGGAGGATGCGGAGGGGGGGGGGGGGATCGTGCGCATGTGGTTGGGCGAGGAGTGGGAAGAGTGGAGTTCGGGGTGAGGTGAGTCCTGCGGGGAGGTGGATGTGACCGGGAGATGCGACGGTTCCATAGGGGAGTTGCGCCACCGTCGGGTGAGGCGGAGGGAGTTGGAAAGTGCAGGTGTGGGAAGGAACGGGGTGGGTCCATGTGGCATGCACGTAGGCTACCATGTGGCGACGAAAGGAAAACATTAAATTAAATTAAAATTAAATTAGAATTAAAGAAATAATAATGATAAATAATTAATAAAATTAAAATAAAAGTAATAAATAAATATAAAATAATAATAAATAAAAAATATAATAAATAAGAATTAGAATAATAAAAAAATTAATAGATAAGATAAAATAATAATAATTAAAATATAAATAAATAAATATAAATAAATAAAGATAAAAAGAAATAATAATAATAATAAAACTAAAATTAAAAGGAAATAAAATAAAAAGGGGGTGACACGTGGCGACTCCAAGAGCCGTCACATATCACTCCCAGAAAATTCAAAAAATAAATGTTCGACGAGGTCTACACCTTTCGTGAAGGATCAAAAACTAAATAAATCACATGTATAAAAAATATTTTGGTGGTATCTTATAGATATAAAATACCACATTTTTGTCTTTTACAGATTCTTTTATCATTTTTAAAATAAGATAAAAGTCAAAGAAAATCAGAGAAAATATGAAAGAAGTATTTACAACTTAATCTACTTTTTTGAACTTTTAATAATTCAGAAAATAAAAGATAAAATAAATAAATAAAGGGGACATATGTACAATATACAAAGGGGCCTGAAATCCAAGTTTCACATACGAACTCCAATTCTTTTGAATTTGATCTTGTTTTGAAGGTAATTGAATGTACAATAATTCAAAGTGAATAGGGATCCATAGGAGACTATATGAGAGAGATATTTGTATTTTAAGGTTCTTAGTCTCAAACTAGGGTTATGGTTTTATTGGTCAATTTTACAAGTTATTATTATTTTTGATATTTTTCCTTTATTAGTGTTAGCAATATATACACTATAGAGTTGATTTTATTCATTTTGAGTTAGTGAAAAATAGATAAAAATAAGAAAAATATGGTGGATATACATGTGATATTTACAAGTAAATTTGGCTTCTTATTTAATGGAAATATGCATGCTAAAATGTAGACATTAATTTGTATGAATGAGAATAATGCAAGATAAAAGGAGAAATGCATCTAATTACGCAGGAACAAAGCTCTATTTTCGATTTTTAGAGTGATGAATCACATATTCATCAGAAATGCTTGATGGAATGAATGGAGCTTGAGAGGAATTGAGAGCACGAAGAGGTTAAAAGCTTTGAGAGCTTCGAAATTGTATACAGAAGAGCACTCCTCTTCACTTAGATGAATAGATTGTAATTCTATATTGTGTATATTATTAATGAGTCATAATGATCTTATGAGTTCCAAATAGTTATTAAGAACCTTAAAGATGATTAGGAGTTAATCAAACAAAAATTAGAACAAATAAACAATCGAATCAATAAAAAAACTATTCGACTGGAAAATAAATCAAATATTTCGAGCAAATTGAGGTGATGCTCAATTGAAATTCTTATGGAAAGGACAATGGTCAAAAAGAAGAATGTTGATGGGGAAGTCTCTAAAATTTTGAGTTAGTCGACTTTAATCTCTTTTAGTCAGGTGGTCAGGATTATTAATCAACTAAAAATGACAAACAACAAGCATATTTATTGAAGCATATTTTAGTTGACTTGTGTTCTAAAATAGTCGACTGAAGATCCTTATAGTCGGCTTGAGAAAATTGTTGATCGACTGGAAAATAGAATCCGGGAAGATGACTTCGGGTTTCAAGACTAGTTAACTGTTGAACCCATTAGCTGACTCAAGGTGAAATCAGATGATTGAAAAAACTATTGATCGAACTAATTTATTTGAAAAAAATCATAAATTAAATAAATGCTCCGATTTCATGATTTTGTGAAAGAGCATTCTTCTCCGCTTGTTTTGAACTTCCCTTGGCTTCATTTCTTCCTTCTACAAGTCTTTGAGTTTTTGAGCTTTCATCGCGAATTCAACATAAAAGGCCTTTGCACATAAGACCTCAAAATATGTTGAGCCAACTTAAGTGCACAATAGAAGCAAACCTTCAACTATTTTGTATGATCTTCTCCTCTATTTGTTTGTATAGCTATCTCATGACAACTTATTTCACCTTGTCCAGTGGAATGAGTACTTTCCCCTTTTATTCTAACTAGAAAAGGAGAATACTGCATGTTTGGATGGAGAAATATAAATCTGTATTCCAGCATGCCTTACTACCTGACTTGGAGTTGCCAAATAAAAAGCAAACATATTCTATAAGGAAGATGAAACTAAATTATTCGACATATATGGCACGTAATAAGCATATTGTCCACCAGCTTTGCCTTATCCCTCCGTATCTTTCCATCTCATATCAAAAACCTTACTCCTTCGAATCATATTTTTCATAACATATTCCCCTAACCAAATAAAGAAAAATGAATAACTCCATCCTTGGGTCTATAGAAGGGCTCCATAGGGAGAAATACACAGAAGGATTCAAACATGAAATGAATCAACACTCCTTAAAAGTGGAGTCCTGGTTAGATATCAACACCCGAAAACCACAGAGGTCACACACACGCACATACACTCATGCACGCAACATATGGACAAATCAAAGTCCTGCAGCTTGCTGCTTCAGAAGATACTGTTCTCGGCGTCTTTTCTGCATTGTCGTAAAAAACAATGTTGAGTATGTGTTGCTTTTTTTTTGCAGAAAGCAAATTGACAGTTTGAAACCCTGAGTAGTGACGTTGGTTACCCATTCATCAATGACCGGCACCTCACTAGTACTCCTCACAACGATGTCATCCGTCGGCTTCTTGCGAGCCTCGAACACATCCTCCGCTTCAGCAAGAAGGCGCTTAAGTTTCTCCATTTGCTACAACAGAAAGAAAGAAGACGGGATCATCATAATATATGCAGAAATACCCAGTAGAATAAACCACCAGCTGCATACTGATGAGGCACGATCTTTATCCAAGAAGATAACCCTCAAGATTTGTTCGAGACGTACATGCTCTTTCTCATGATCAAACTGCATTGTAAACTGAAATCAATAGCCGATCCATTTATCCATAAACATAAAGGCGAAGCAGCTAATATAAGTTAGATCAATTTATGACATTGGGCACAGATCATAGCAGAAAAAGGTATGAAAGAATATTTAAGAAGGTAAGAACTGTGTAGTTTGATTGCAGCTAATGTTGAGTTTCCATGAATCTTGGTTTGACTAGTTGGAGATGTTAATTTGCATCCAAAATGCAGTATAGATTTGCTTGGAAGCCGAAAAATATTATTTACAAAAAGTTTGTTTGACCATAGCAGTGTAATCAGTAGTCATTCTTATACACTTCTTTATATAAAGAACTAGGAATCTGGAGTTATTTTATCACAAGGCGTTTCCATTGAGAGATGTCCAGTCCGTTTCCAGTACGTGCAGTTCTTCCCTCATCTCCCTCTATAAATGCGTTAAAGATTTAACTGAATAACAAAAACCCGCTTTCTATGTGCAGACATTCACCCTTCAAATTGGTGTGTATCAATTCAATCCTGCAAACTGAAATTGACTAGAAACGGTAGCTTCAACAGATGAAGATTAGTCTAGCATCTTACCCATTCAGGGATGAATTCTGAAGGTCCTTTTACCTTCAAACTCAAAATCTTAAACTTTAATTTCTGTTTGTTGTTGTCATCATCCTCGGGACGCTCCACAAACTTGAAAACTGCAGGTGGTAGATACGGGAGACACTGGTCGATGAGAAAAAAGCTAGAACCAAGAAATTGAAGTAATATTGGGAATTATGTTACCAGTTGCTACGATTGTCTTGCCTGGAGCAAGTACTGCACCTGGTGGGCGCATGAAACAACTCTTTGGAGAAGTTGTTTGAAACTACACTCAAAACTAAGTAGAAGGTTAGACAATATAGCACAGTAAAATCAAATGGCAGGAAATCAGAATTTACTTTATTGCAAAGCCAGCAAAAGCTTAAGGAGTCAGTTTGGGGTGAATTCACCATACCTTAAAAGCGATGTGGAATTTGCTTATGTTTTTGATCCTGATGGCACTTCGAACTTGCTTTCCAGGTTCATCTTCAAAATAAAATTAGAAAAGAAATGTTCATTTTAATTTTTTGCAAGAAAAGACACTTCAGCATCAAATCTGCGTGTGTCTTGCCAAGAAAAAGAAGCCTTTCATATGTTGCTAATTGCTATAGTACAAACAAACATTAAAGACATAAAAAATGAATCTATGCCTAAAAAAATTCCATGGAATTGAATGAATCTCTATTTTGATATCATGATCCGATAACTTTGTGATCAGATGCTTAACAGATTTGCTATTAGATCATGCATAAATATCTCGATCTTCTTGTATGCATTACCAATCATTATATTGCATTATCCGAAATATGCATTGCTTTGCAATAAATTACATGGAAAAGGATTCAGGTAATCCAAACATGTCATGGCTTCCAATATGAAAAATGCATAGGTTTCATTTAAAAAAGAATAAGAACAATCCACAAGCCAGCTAGCTCACTTTAAACTTTCTGCATCAAGCAAATGTCAAAAAACAATGCATTCCATGAACATCCGCAGACAAACCAATTCAAAAAACAATTTTCACTCACTGCATCCTGCCAGGATATTAACCTATGGTTTACTAACATCTCAAAGACATAAAGAAATGTCTACAGAATGTAAGTTTTGATACAAGTCCTGCAATGCACTGCATAGACAAATAAGAAAACTAAGGGCCCGTTCGGTTTGGGAATAAGCAGGAATAAGGATTGGGAATAAGGAGAATAAGGGTCTATTCTTTGTTCGGCTGGAGAACAGGAATAAGGAGGAATAAGGTGAAATAAAGGTAGGTAAGGTGGGATAAAGATAAGAATAAGAGTGAAATAAGATGGAATGAGGGGGAATAACCGTACCATAGGAAACCGTGTCAGATGGAGAATAGGCCCCTTATTCCAGGGCCTATTCTCCAAACGAACAGGCCCACCATGATGGATGAGCTGCATTGCATGGTCCCCGTTCCTCCTGAGCAGGACGCACATCTGTTTATTAGAAGGGGATGTGCACCTCTGCACCATCTTAAAGACATTCACGAGGAAACATGACATAAGTTTGTCATAAAAGAACTCAAACTAAATAGGAAAAACATAGAAAAAGAAAAAGAAGCATCGAATTGATATTCAAATCATAGTATATTCATGTTCATAAAGGGAACACCCATATAAGAAGCATACTGATTCTTTTTAATGTCATGCATTTAATGCGCTTGCCAGTTGCAACTAAGAAGCACAACGACTTGCAGAGACGAAAACGCAAAACTAGTAATCAACTTGCCCAATTTGGAGGGAAAAACATCCATGCCCCTAATGATTCCTTCTTTTTCAACTAAAGGGTAGCATTATTCCAGTAAAGAGTAGCAAAACTGCTTCTAAGTCATGGTATGGACATCATAGGCCTCTCTTCAACATCACCCAATCTATCCACCCATCAACAATCCAACATTTGCTCGTTCCTTCTCGTCAGGATACAGCAAAAATAAGCATAGGCATCACCATATCTCGAACTAAGAAAAGCCTAAACCCACATCCAACAATGTCTTTCCCAAATATGCACGCATCAAACCAACCAACTATACAAAAGAAAACCAACAACTTGTAATTCTAGAACCACAAAAATATTCGAGAGAGAAATAGATGGAAAGATCAAATCTTTCCCACGCCCATGCTTCGAACCAACAAAGAAACACCTACCCATCAAACCATTACCAGCAACACTCACATGGAAAGTAGAGCTTGGCAGCTGGATCGAGCTTGAGCCTCCTCTTCGCAAGAAGGGCCCTCGCCACCGACGACACCGAGCTCCCGGCAGCACCACCATCGCCCTCCTCCTCCTCCTTCCCGTTCTTGCTGCACTTCTGCTCGTGCTTAGGGAACCCACCACCTCCCCTCCTCCTTCTGGGGCTCGAAGGGCGCGACGACCCACCTGCGGAAACGGCGGCGGCGCCGCTCCCGTGCTGCCAAAATGGCATCTTGCAGAGGTTCCACACGCTCCTTTCCGACCCCTCGCAGTCGCCTTCGGCTATCGCCGTCAGGCGGTCCGAGCTATTTACGGGGCTCCTCGACGCCGGCATTGGTGGACTCGAGGAGGTGCTGCTTCTTCGATCTTCCTCTTGTTCTTCTTGCTCTTCCTTTCTCTCTTCTTGGTATTTGTGGTGGAATGAGCGGTGCTTCTCTGTCAAGAGTATAGAGAAAAAAGAACTGTGATTTCTGCGGAGAAAATCTGACCTTTTGCGACATGGAAAAGGAAAAAACTAATAATTAGAGGCTGGATGGATCTGTTGGTGTTTTTGTTGGTATGCGGATTGGCGGGGGAACGTGGTTGGGATTTTGCAGGAGTGGCAGTCCATCAACAGTGCTCCTGTCTTCTTTGACGGATTGTTTTCTCGATTGAAATTTAACCATGAGCCCCTCTTTTGGGTTCATCTTCATTTTGGGTCCATTTGGACGAGCAAGAGGAGAAAGGATGGGGTTGGATAAGGAACAATAAAGTTTAAGGGTATTACATTTATAATCTTGAGTAATTTTGTAATTATATGCATGATCCTGCGTAATTGTGAATTATACTAGGAACTCTGAATAGTCACTTCGTTTCACACCCATAACCCTCCGTTAGATTTGTCTGTTAACCTAACTAGATCATTGGGTTAATCTAACCCATGGCTATCTAACGGTTATTAAAATTTCCAAAAAATAATAAAAATACTCCTCCCCTTCCTCCTCCAACAACTCACCCCTCCCTCCCGTCGCCGCCCTCCTCCTCCCCGACATCCTCCTCCTCCTCCTCTAGGTCCTCATGTCGCCACCCTGCTCCTCCCTAACCTCCTCCTCCAGGTCCTCCAATCGTCGCCCTCGTCCTCCCCGACCTCCTCCTCCTTTAGGTCATGCAGTTGTCGCCCTCATCCTCCCTAACCCACCGATGAATCGTGTATTCATCATGCTAAAATTGGTCAATTGGGCTATGTTCTCCATAATTCATTTGCATTTAATAATTAATAGAGAATCATTAGCATGCATACATTTGTAAATAATATTTGCATTTCATCATGCATAATTGCATTAAAAATCTCAAGTGTAAATTGACCCAAAAAGCAACTAACTTCCACAGTTTTTAATTAATTCATCCTAAGCCCAATTGACCTCAAACAACTCCGTTGTGTATATATTACTAACAAGAATAAATAAAAAATACAAAAAAAATACTAGCTCAAATAAGTGCCAAATAATCCCAAAGTCTAATTTCACATCTGACAGATTAAAACGCGCATATCTCCCTCATATAGTGTCCGGTTTTGATTTACTCACATTTAAAGTGCTTCATTTTCAAATACCTTCAAAACAAGACCAATTTCATAAAATTCGGAGCTCATATGTGAACGTTGGGTTTTGGGTCTCTTTTGCGCATTTTAACTTTTTGCTATTTTTGACCTGAGTTTTTATGTACATAATTAACCTTTTTAATTTTATTTCTTCTCCATTTGTATTCTTTGATGAAAGTTTAATTAAGTGGTATAAAAATCCAAATCTATGTCAAGATTGGAATCAAAGAAACTGATCATGTCCGTGTGCTCGTTGTGAGTCTATACAAATTTCTCATATTTCATGTTTTATTTTATTTTTTCTGATTTTCTTACTTTCTAAAAATCCAAAAAAATAGATTAGTGTGTAAATAAATTAGATTAGTGTGTCATCAACATAGAGGGACAAAATTACCCAGTCGATTTCACAATACTTGACATGGATATCCCTAGAAATTGGAAAGACTCCCAAATGATACTAGGGCGGGCCCTTCCTTAGGACCACAGGAGCTATATTAGATTACACATCCGGAAAAATCTAGTTTGGAAAAATTGAACTTAAAATGAAGCAAACTAGATTTCAAAGACCTGACACTGAGTCAAGCACCGAGTCTGAAAAATCGGAACCTGAGGCAGAAAATACAGAAGCAACTGTTGGGCCCTGGAGACAGAACCCAACCACAATGAAAGAATCACTCTCATATGGAGAGGAAATTATTGATGACTTAGTCTGCCATCTCATCCATGCATCTACCTATACTCCCAGAGCATCAGAGGTCCCGCTTGACCTGTCAGTCCATTTTCCTTGTGGACAATCCCAGAGTAAGGTACACAGATCGGACGCGGCGCTTGCCACACCACATTCTATCTTTAGCGATCCGATCCCCAAAACAACCAAGATTGTGGCTGATATTAATACACTGCAAACATCCACATCTCACCAGAATCGACAATGAGAGAGCTAGATTCGTTGAACGATATAGACTTACCCAAGCTCAAACCATTGTCCCCTACTCTTAAGTATGCCTTACTTGCAAGAAATAACGGACAGTTTCCGGTCATCATCAGTTCACATCTGATCGAAGAGTAGGAGATCTGCCTGCTTAAAGTTTTAGAGAAAAATTGCAAGGCTATAGGCTGGAGATTGTCTGATCTTCTAGGAATAAACCAAACCCTTTGCTCACACTATGTTTACCTTGAGGATAATGCTAAACCCTCCGTGAATGTCAACGTAGGTTGAATCTAAACTTACAGGAAGTGGTTAAGACTGAGATAGAAAAATGATGTAAGGCTGGTTTCATATAATATCATCTCAGACTCCAAGTGGGTGTCGCCTTTGCATGTACTCTCGAAAAGTCGGGACTTCAGATTATCACCAATGAGGAGGGAGAGGAGATCACGATACGGGTACCCACGTTGTGGCGTGTCTGTGTGGATTACAGGCGCCTGAATATCGCAATGAAGAATGACCACTTTCCGCTGCCTTCTATTGATCAAATCTTAAAGATATTGGTGGGGAGAGAATAATTCTGTTTCTTAGACGGGTACTCGGGCTACAATCAGGTAGCCATCGCCCCTGAGGACCAGGAAAAGACTACTTTTACATGTCCTTTTGACACATACACATTCAAGTGCATGCCTTTTTGGACTTTGCAATGCCCCCGGCACTTTTCAGCGATGCATGATTGCGGTTTTGCTGAAATGGTTGGAGATTTCCTGGAGATCTTCATGGATGACTTCTCAGTCCATGGTGATTCATTTGATGATTGTCTAGCGCACTTGCATCGAGTCCTCCAAAAGTAGGGAAGTGATCTGGTGCTCTCTTGGGAGAAAAGCCATTTCATGGTAAAAGAGGGTGTTGTATTGGAACATATCATCTCCAAGAAGGAAATGGAGGTTGACCTGCCAAGGTGGATGTGATCAAGAATCTCGAGTCACCTACCAATGTGAAACAAGTGCGGTCTTTTTTAGGGCATGTCATATTTTATAGAAGATTTATTAAGGATTTTCAAAAATTGCCCGACCGCTGACTGACCTCTTAGGGAAATACATCGAATTCATTGTAGATCGTAAGTGTATTGAAGCTTTCGAGCTTCTCAAAAAGAGGATTATTGAGACTCCCATCCTACAAGTCCCCGACTGGTCTCTTCCCTTCGAGATCATGACAGAAGCTTCAGACTTTGCTGTAGGGGCAGTATTAGGACAAAGAAAAGATGGAATCCCGTATGCTATTCACTACACAAGCAAAGTTTTAGACCCAACTCAGAAAATTACATGGTGACTGAAAAGGAAATGCTTGCAGTAGTCTTTGCCTTGGAAAAAATCCGATCTATACTTCTAAGATCTAAGGTGATATTTTACACATATCATTCTGTCATTCGATACTTAATGGCGAAAAAAGATGCAAAAGCACGGCTCCTTAGATGGATACTCTTACTTAAGGAATTTGATTTGGAGATTAATGATAAACCTAGAATTAAGCATGTCATGGCTGATCATTTATCACGGATCGAACATAACAAAAATCCTGAGTCTGAATCCATCCGTGAAACCTTCCCAGACAAGTCAGTTTCTATTATTAACTCTCTCCCTTGGTATGCCGACATGGTAAACTATCTTGTCTCCAAGAAAGTTCCCCAGAGTCGGCCCAAGAACAACCAACTCAAGTCGGAAGCCAGACATTACCATTGGAAGGATCCGTTCCTTTTTCTTTGAAGGACCGGATTGTATATGGAGAAGATGTATTCCTTAAGAGGAATACCATAGGTCCTCATTCTCTACCATACTTGGAGCAGGAGATCATCATTCTGGGAAGAGGACTGTCGAGAAGATACTTCAATGTGGATTTTACTGACCGAACTTATTTAAAGATGCTTACAACTTTGTCAGGTAGTGCCCGGTCTGTCAGAGAATGAGAGGGACCATTGTTCCCAAAGATGCCATGCCTATGCCACCCGTGATCATTTGTGATGTATTCGATGCATGGGGCATTGACTTTGTGGGCTCATTCCCTAATAGTCAAGGATTTGAATATATTTCTTCTCGCGGTAGATTATTTATCTAGGTGGGTGGAGGCTATCCCTGCTCGAGCAACAGACATCAAGACTATATGCAAGTATTTGAAAGATCATATTATTTCGATGTTTGGAATCTCTAATGTATTAATATCTGATGGGGGTAGCCACTTTGTCAACCGAGATGTAAAGAATTTAACTAAGGAATACGACATCGAGCACCGTGTCGCTATTCCTTACTATCCACAATCCAATGGCATGGCTGAGGTGTCAAACCGGGAGGTCAAAGGAATTTTATAGAAGCTTGTCGGCCCTGACATAAAGAATTGGTCCCAACTCCTAGATCAGGTTCTATGGGCTTACCAGACAGCTTATAAGATCCCATTGGGCACCTCTCCTTCTCGAATGGTATACGAAACGTTGTGTCACTTGCCCGCAAAACTCGTGCATAAATCAAAATGGGCAATCAAAAAGATCAATAGGAACTGTCACCAAGCCAAGAAGAACAAAGAGATGGATTTGAACGAACTATCCGAAATTCAAAATCATGCCTACAAAAACAGCACCATCTACAAGGACAAAGTAAAGAAATGGCACGACAAGAACATTCGAACAAAGAATTTTGTCCCAAGGCAGAAAGTATGATTATTTAATGCAAGATTGAAAAATTTCCAAGGTAAATTGAAATCAAAATGGATGGGACCCTTCATCGTAAGAGAGGTGCACAATAACAGAAGTATTGATATCTCAGAGACCGCAGATAGCACTCAAATATCTATAGTCAACGGTCGGCTACTTAAACACTTTGTCGAATCTAATGAGCAGTTAGTGAAATTAGAGTAGATTTCCTTCACTCAGGCCACGACACTTGACGAAAGACTCGAACTTCCCGGATAAACCACTTATTCGAATCCAACACTCTTCTGTATATCCAACAACCCACTCATCTACTCGGTCCCCTGATACTTAGTATAGGGGAACCAGTACCATTGTGTATACATCACTTCTATTCTTCTCTCTGCACCCTCGACTGCCTCATTTCTTGTTTTTCTGCTATACTTAGTCCCTCAAAAGTCTAAGTATAGGGGGAGCATGTTGACTTTTTTTTATTTTCACTCAACTATATTTAATACGAGTGATGTCTGCATTTCACTTTGTGCCATGAGAACATAACACTTGCTAAGTATAGGGGGTGTGTTTGTATATATTCTACCTACTTTATCCATAGCTCGTATTTTAATTGTTTTTGATCTAACATCAAGATTGGGTACAAGTAATGTATATTATGCTTTCTGTAAATAATAAATGTTTTTCAAAAAAAAAAGAAAAACAAAAAAAACCTTTTTGTATTAAAAAAGAAAAGAAAAAAATCACTCATGGTCTTGCATTTCATCAAGCATCTCATGCACTCCTTGGTTGATTATATTCCCCGACACATTCACTATCACTCAAGGCTTAAGGATTTTTAGGACACTTGATTTCTGAGATCTTGAGAGTCTAAGTTAGCCAGCCTTAGTCATTAGGATTTTTAAACTTAATAATCCACACTTTTCTAGTTTGAAAGATTTGAGCGCTATATTGCACTCCTCATCTCTACCCTCTAAGGAATATGATCAGCCTTCACTTTCACAACTACATGATTGATGAGATGAGTTGAGTTATCACTTGTGGAACTAGAATTGGAGATTTGAGCCTAGACTCAATCTTATGATGCTCAAGGATGGGATAAGGTTAATGAAGGCTTCAAGAAACCTGAATGTCAGCAAAACTTTAGCCAGTATGTGAACAAGTTCACGTGCCAATCTTCTGACAATTACCTATGTGCTAGGGTGTGATGAAACTTAATTTAATTGTTGATCAGTGTGCGCCAACTTTTGGTAAAAGCAGTGGAGCTAGCCAACAAATGAAAGAAAAGAAAATAAATGTCAAGGAAAAGCTCTATCCTCCAAAGTCAAATTACAAAAGAGCTTCCACCAAAGGCGAGCGCTCCCAAACATTTTCAAAGTGTCCACTTGGACCAAGCGCTACTTAGGACCAAGGAGTCGGGCTGACACCATAAAAGGGCTCTGCATCGTAAGCGATATAAGTCTGCATGTCAAAGGTATCTTAGATACTCAAAAGAGACACACCCCGGTGTACTCCCAAAAAGATAAGTGCAGACGACACCGGATTCTCTTGACGGACACATTGATCAACAAGCTAAAAATCTACTTGTGTTGAGTAAAAAGGCACTCGAGAGGCTCCTTGTTTCAATGTAAGAGAGAGAAAATTAGACACAATTCTATGTCCTCCATCATCTGGCCACCCATCTACATGTTCAAGTCTGACAAACTAATGAAACAGTTTATTGAAGCAAGAATAGACTTATTCCCTAGTGTTGAGGATTAGGTCTAGAGGAGAGTCTCCTAGACTGGAAGGTTGGGTGATATCTCGACTTGACTCTCATGAATGTAGTACACCAAAAGTCATATCCTTATATTTTATGTACAAAAAGAGAGTCTAAAAATTAGAGAAGTTGGATTCCTTCTTACTAGAGCATGGTTGAGCCCAGAAATTTAGGATTACTTAAATTGAGGGTTTTCGAAAGAATTGAGCCTTGAAAATTCACATGCACAGTGAGGGATTTATCCAACTAATTCATTCATTGATGCTCGGGGACGAACATGGTTTAAGTATAGGGGTATTGATGAATCTCGTATTCATAATGCTAAAATTGGTCAATTAGGCTATGTTTCCTATAACTCATCTGCATTTAATAATTAATAGAGCATCATTAGCATGCATACATTTGTAAATAATATTTGCATTTCATCATGCATAATTGTATTAAAAATCCCAAGTGTAAATTGACCTAAAAAGCAGCTAACTTCCACAGTTTTTAATTAATTCATCCTATCCCCAATTGACCCCAAACCATCTCCTTGTGTATATATTACTAACAAGAATAAATAAAAAATATAAAAAAAATTACTAACTCAAATAAGTGGCAAATAATCCCAAAGTCTAATTTCACATCTAACAGACTAAAACGTGCATATCTCCCTCATATAGTGTCTGATTTTGGTCTACTCACTTTTAAAGTGCTTCATTTTCAAATACCTTTAAAACAAATCATAAAATTCGGAGCTCATATGTGGAAGTTGGGTTTTGAGCCTCTTTTGCGTATTTTAACTTTTTGCTATTTTTGACCTGAGTTTTGATGTACACAATTAACCCTTTTAATTTTATTTCTTCTCTATTTGTGTTCTTTGATGAAAGTTTTATTAAGCGATATAAATATCCAAATCTGTATAAATACTGAAATCAAATAAACTGATCATGTTCGAGTGTTCATTGTGAGTCTGTACAAATTTCTCGTATTTCATGTTTTATTTTATTTTTTCCTATTTTCTTACTTTTTGAAAAATCCCAAAAAATTAGATTACTGTGTAATTAATTTTTATTATTTTATCATATTTTGTCAGATTTTTTATCCTCTTTTAAACTACCAAATAAAATTGCAAAATCTCGAAAAGTTAGTTTTCTATAGACATAGAGACCACAAAAAAATCCACTTCACACAAATGACTTCTTTTGCTCATGGGTCCTTCATAAAAGTTGTAGATCTCGTTGAGACGAACAACTTTTGTGAAGGAAATTTTTCTATCTGAAGTCTCTTTCTATTTCTTTTCTAATTTTCTTCATCTTATAAATTTGAATTTTTTGGGGTGACACGTGGCAGTCCCTGGGCGTGCCACATGGCACCCCACTCTCTCTTGTCCTCCAGCTGGGTCACATGACACGCACGCGACCTCACCTCCTTTTGGGTCATGTGCAAGCACGAGACCCCATCCCCCTTCCCTTCCCTGCAACCTCCGACGTGGCCCCTTTACGTAACGCGTCCGCCCCTCCCCTCCCTCTGCCACCTTTACAGCCACCACATAACTCCTGCACCTTTCGCGGCCCTTAACGCCTCCGCCCTTGTAACGCCATCGCCATTCCTCCCTATAAAGCACCACTGATCGACCTCCTGCAACCCCATCCGCCGTTCACCTGCTTAGGGACCCTCCAGTGGTGATAACAACAGCTACCCCCGTCACTTGGCGTGATCCGAGGTGCGTCGCACCTCGTCACAACCCTCCTCAGCGAGGCTGCTCCGGCTCCGGTCGAGTGGACATCGAGCACTGCTCCTTCCCAGGTATTCCCTTCCCCTTCTTCTCTATCTCTCTCACACCTCCATATCGCACAGCTCTGCCTCCGGCCTCGCACAGGCCGGAGCCCCACTTCTTCCTCCTTCCAGGCGAACCCCTCCCTCCCCTATCGTTTCTTCTCCTTCGCACCAACATCTCAACCGCACCCCTCCACCATCACCCTCACGCAGGAGATCCCACCTTCTGTGAGCTCTCGTTCCAGGAACAGGGGACCATCTCCTCCGCGCTCCTTCCTAGGTCTCATGCCTGCACCGACCTCCGCTTCGCGAGCCTCCAATGCCACCAATCTCCTCCGGTTGTGTGTCAACCGGCTGAGCCCCAAACGCCACCGACTCTCACTCCGTTCTCCACCGTGCGATACAACCACCCTCACCGCCGTACCTCCATGCAGCCTCCGCCCTGACACAGCCCTTGCTCCAGCAGCCATTAGATCAAGGGATCCAATGGCTAAAACGACGCCACATCAATCCCCACCCCTCGAACCTCCAGTCCAAGCCTGGAGGTTCGTCCCTCCGAAGCACGTAAAGCTGCCACGTATAGGCTCGGTCCATCCGAGCCTTACCTTCGATCCGAGCCCTCTCGCCCTATCGACCGACCCTCTGGTTCGGGGATTCGAACCTCAGCCTTGCCCCCGAACCGCAGCTCCGCTCCCACCGAGCCTCCTATGCACGTGCGCAGTATGTGTTGTCGGGGGTAAATTGCACAAACACTCCTCTGATTTCCAGAATTTCACAAAAGAACCCTCCACCAGCCCAGGTCACGTGCGGGCATGTGGTGCCTTTGGAAAAATTGCAGGAAAGCCCCTCTGATTTCAGTAACCATAGATAAGTCCTTCAGGGACCTTTGTTAGAAGAAAGTATTTATTATTACACTTTAGTCCCTAAAGCTTCATTTTATCATAACTTTCTCATATGAACTCCATTTTTAGCGCATAATATGTCGATTTGAAGCTCTTTTCATGCTCTTTCATCTTACATATCTTGTGGACACATCTGAGGTTGTTTCTGAATGGAAATTATTTGAGGATTATTTTGATTTATGCAAGTTGAAAATTGACATTTTGTGTTGTATTCTACTGAGAAAATTAACGATCTATTTTGCAGGGATCCTATTGAAGAGTTCAAGTTGATTAATTGTTTTTTGAGAAATCAATATTTGTAGGGACCCATTTGAGGAGATTTTTAATTATACCTCTCGTAATCATTGATCATATAAATTAAGGAATTACTTTTCGTAGGGTTATGATCATGACGGATTAATTTAATCTGTCGTTGTCTTACATGACCAACAATCTATTTAATTAAAGATTAGATTAGAGATGTGTTTGAGATTAAATATTCATCGATAAAATCAATTTTTTTATCTTCGTAATTTGCAGGATTATTTATTGATCTATTAGTTTTATTGCTTGTAGTCCTGGGATTAATTTGAAACTATATCTTGTGGTATGTGATTAAATTTCGAGGATATTGATTATTATTGTTGGATGAAAAATCATAATTCACATATCTTGTTCTGAATTCATTCTCTTTATTTTTCTTCACATTGCACCACATCTTCATTTCACTATATTATAGTTTTCCGACATAGAAATTAATCAAAAAATTAATTAATTCTTTAATTTAATTTAAAGCCACATAACTAAAAAATCACCATTCCCTGTGTTTGACCATGGTACACTTGCCAAGAAAATTTCTCCACAACATTCAAATATTGTGGTTTTTGCTGAATCGTTTTTTCGCCTCCTATACTACAATTATCGATTATTAAAGAGATGGTTTTCGAGCTCATCACACACTCCTCCTCCTCCAACTCCTCTAATCGCCACCCTCCTCTCTGACCTACTCTTCCTCCTTCAGGTCCTCCCGTCGTCGCCCACCTCCTCCCCAACCTCATCCTCCTTCTCAGGTCATCTATCGTGGCCCACCTCCTCCTCCGACCTCCTCCTCCTTCCCAGGTCCTCCGTTGTCGCCCTCCTCCTCCCCTGACCTCCTCCTTTCCAGGTCCTCCGTCGTGTTAGTATTAGAGTCATATTAGGATTGGGAATCCTAATGGGATTGGACTCATAATCCTAATAGTAGTTGAGTTGTATTCTATTTATAGTCCTATTGGAAATAAGGCTATGGGGTTGTATTTGAGTTATATAAAGAGGAGGGTGGAGGTACTACCTCAACACCACCACAAGAATAATGTAACCCCTAGAGAAAGGGAGAGAGAGAGAGAAGAGAGAGAGAGGAAGAGAGTGAGGGAACGCAGATAGTTGTACTCGTTCTTCTTTTAGTGATCTTTCTTCTCTGATGGTCGCGAGAGGTGACCGATCACCGTTATATCTGCTTGTTCTTTCTTTCATGTGCTTCCATGGCGGTGGTTGACTGTGCACCTGCTTTTGTATCCGAGGGGTTCGTATCCAACAACTGGTGTTCGAGAGGAGACGATATCGACGGATTGTGTTCCCAACAGCTGGTATCAGAGTCAGGGTTAACATTGTTAAAGGGACACGCTGCGATGGATCAGAGTGAAGGTCAATGTCGACGAGACAACTTGACACAACAGATGCACAATCCTCAGAAGTCATGATAGGGTGGTCTTTGGAGAAATCGACCAGAGGCATCGAAGAATTCTACTAGCGGCTTCTGGCAGGAGATCGTGCAAGGTGGCACATTGAGGGCACCCAGTGACGGGTGCATCACCCAGAGGTGGTGAGTTCCTGCTAACGAAACTTACAAATGATGAGAATGGCCCATTGTGTACCCAAGACGGTGAAGATCATGATGGAATTCAACTCAAGGGGAGATTGTTAAGATTAGAATCATATTAGGACTGGGAGTCCTAATGGGATTGGACTCCTAATGCTAATAGTAGTTGAGTTGTATTCTATTTATAGTCCTATTGGGAATAGGACTATGGGGTTGTATTTGGGCTATATAAAGAGGGGGATGGAGGCATTGCCTCAACACTAACAGAAGAACAATGTAACTCCTCGAGAAAGGGAGAGAGAGAGGAAAAGACCGAGGGAATAGAGAAAGTTGTACTCGTTCTTCTTTTAGTGATCATTCTTCTCTGATGGTCGTGAGAGGTGACCGACCACCATTATATCTCCTTATTCTTTCTTTCACGTGCTTTCGTGGTGGTGGTCGATCGTGCATCGGCTTCTGTATCCGAGGGATTCGTATCCAACAATCGATATCCGAGAGGAGACGATATTGGTGGGTCATGTTCCCAACACGTTGCCGCCCACCTCCTTCCCAGGTCCTCCGCTGTCGCCCTTCTACTCCCCCTCCCTCCTCCTTCCCAGATCCTCCATCGTTGCCCCCTCCTCCCTCGACCTCCTCCTCCTTCCAAGGTCCTCCCTTATCGCACTCCTCCTCCCCCAACCTCCTCCTCCCCCAACTTCCTCCTCCTTCTCAAGTCCTCCGCCAACACCTTCCTCCTCCCCAACCTCCTCGTCCTCCCAGGTCCTCCCGTCGTTGCCCACCTCCTCCACTGACCTCCTCTTTCCCATACCCCCCACCGTCGCCCACCTCCTCCTCGACAGTAATGGATTTCTATGGAAGAGAAGAAAGAAGAAGAGAATGAATGAAAGTGAAGGGATTTGTAATTATCTTGAACATAAAGGGTAAAAATGGACAGATTATATCTAAGTTAACGAAAAACGGAAGGATGTAAGGTCATGCCATATAAGAATTAAGCACTATAAGGGTTCCTGGTGTAATTCACAATTACGCAGGGTTATGTACATGACGAATTCGAGAAATGCCCTGCTTAAATTTGTGCGTGGAATATCGTGGATTATCGTTCCCTTAAATTATTGTGTTGTTTCGTTGTAGGCGGGCGATCGGAATCAATCAAGAAATAACCACAATGATTTATTCAATTTTTAATCGTGTGGTTTTATATTTATTTTACTTGAACAAGTCCCAAGGTTGAACTCAAGGAGGCATAGGAACAACCTAGAATTTTGTCTATCAAAGTTCGTGTACGGTTTTCGAGGCACCCTTTTTTGTAATTTTTAATGCAATTTTAGGACGCGAAATGCGAACGAGGTCGATTTTAAGGACTAGAAAATTATTAGCAATCAAATGATGTCCCGAAAAATATGAAACTTGGATACGATGATAAGAATGATGAAATGAGTGTACTGTAATTTTTTTGGAATTTTTGGATGCAAGGTTAATTTTTTATAAAATTTTGAATGCAAATGATGTGAATTTCAATATTTAATTATAATAAATATTAAACCTATTTATAAGGGATAAAATTATCCAAGATCTATCACTAGGTGATCGATCTCAGAAAAATCCTAAACCTAGAAAATACAAGATTCAATACCTATTAAAAATTAAATATTGAAATATGCAAAATAATTTTTACAAGGCAAACCATGCATGCGAATGCAATTCTTTTTGGGCATAATGTAACATACAATTAATTCTACAATCTAGAATTTTCAGCAATTTTTAAAGCAACAATTAATTAATTAAGAATTTCAAAGCATAAAAATGGGCAAAGTATGCAATTTTCTACAAAACATTTAATTAAGGGATATTTACACCCATAACCCTGAGTAATATGGTAATTACCCCAGGAACCCTCTATAAACACTAATTATCCTCAGGACCCTGAATAACCACGCCGTTTTACACCCATAACCTTCCGTTACTTTCGTTCGTTAACTCAACCAGATAGTTGAGTTAATCTAACCCACTTCATGATCCTACGGTGGAGGTTAACCAATCATGATCTAACGGTTGAGATTAATAAAAAAAGAAGAAAAAAAGAAGAAAAGGACGATCCCTAGTGCAGGCTGGAGGTGTTCTACCGAAATGGGTCAAGCTTTCATGGGGAGGAGGGCTTGGCGGAGGTGATGGGCGCGGGGTTGCTTCTGGGAGGAACTCGGTCCCGAGTGCAGCGCGGGGTTGGAGGCACGCGGGGGAGGGGGCGCGCGGGGGAGGAGGCTCGCGGGGAGGGGGGGCTGCAGGGGGGAGGAGGCGCGCGGGGAGGGGGCTGCAGGGGGAGGAGGCGCGCGGGGGAGGAGGCGCGCGAGGGAGGGGGCAGCAGGCGGAGGAGGGGGCGCGCGGGGGAGGAGGCTCGTAGGGGGGAGGAGGCGCACGGGGGATGGGCAGCAGGCGGAGGAGGCGCGCGGGGGAGGGGGAGTTGCAGGGGGAGGAGGCGCACGGGGGAGGGGGCAGCAGGCGGAGGAGGGGGCGCGCGGGGGAGGAGGCTCGCAGGGGGGAGGAGGCGCACGGGGGAGGGGCAGCAGGCGGAGGAGGCGCGCGGGGGAGGGGCAGCAGGCGGAGGAGGCGCGCGGGGTAGGGGGCTGCAGGAGGGGGAGGAGGCACGCGGGGGAGGGGGGCCTCCAGGGGGTGGAGGAGTCGCACGGGGGAGGGGGGCTGCAGGCGGAGTCGCGCGGGGGTGGGGGGGCTGCAGGCGGAGGCACGAGGGGGCGGGGGGACCTGGGAGGTCGAAGGGGAGAGGAGGAGGTTGTCGGAGGAGCTTGCTGCTTGGAGGAGGAGGTGGGTGCTGCTTGGAGGAGGAAGAGGATAAGGTGGAGGACTTTTTTGTAAATAATAGAAACTTAAAGGTTATAAATATAAAATACATAACAGATACCGTCAATAGTTAACGGCAAAATGGATGGAAGTTGACTCAGGGTTATGTAATGTAAGGGTTAAACATTATTCGGGGTTCTGGGTGTAATTCGTGCTTACGCAGGGTTCCTGGGGTAATTACCATATTACTCAGGGTTATGGGTGTAAATATCCCTTTAATTAATAATTGATCACTAATCACAAAAATGTCAGAATGTGCCATAATATAGAGAATTAATTGACGAACATCATGTTATTTTTTAAATAATAAAAATGTGCAACGTAGAGGTCAAAAATTGAGAGGGAAGACATGAGTAATTCTGCAATATTTAAATAAATATAAAAATGCAGTAGAAGGATTTTATTGTAATTACCACTATGCCTGGGGGTATATCTGCAAAAATCCCAAGTGGTCACGTGTCAGGAACATGACTCTTGGGTGGCTGGGTCCTCTGCAAATATGTGAAGGTCCGGGGGCTTTTATGAAATTTTCCCAACGACCACGTGATTGTCACGTGCGGGGATTCTTCTGTGATTTGGGAGAGCCCCAGGGGCCTTTCTGCAATACGTCCCCTCCCAACACGTGCTCCTCACGTGTGGGAAGGGTCTCGGGCCTCACCTCCACGTAGAGCAGCGGAAGGGGGAGGCGGAACCGGAGGCGCTGATGAAGCTTGTGGGTGGTGGCTCGACTGCGTGCTGGAGTCGAGTTGTCGGAGGAGTGGTGAGGTGGTGATGGGGCCGCTGGAGGTCGAGTCGCCGCGGAGGTTGTCGATGGAGATGGCAGAGTCGATGATGCTCGCTGGAATTGGTGATGAAGCGGGTGTTAAGAGGAGGATGTCATGATGCAGTCTGACGAAGAAAGTCTAAAGTCGATTAAGACGACGCTCGGCGGTGGAGCTGTAGAAATAATTGAACATCGTTGATGAGAATACATTGACGGCAAGTCGGAGCGAGGGTGGAAGGATCGTTGTCGATGAAGAATGAGCATCGTTGGCTCGACGGACACAGAAGGCCGGAGCAGGGGCAGTGGCACGGAGGAGCGCTCTACGACAAGGTGGGGACGTGCCTTGGATCTCGTCGAAGGGAAGGAACCAGGCTGTCACCCCAGACCTCGCAAGGTGTAGTCGGCGGATGGTTAGTTCGAGGGCGACGGATGGATTTTTATAGAGAAGAGGTGAAGGCCGGCTATGGAAAATGGTGGTTTGATTGGAAGGGATTCCCAGAGATTGTAGGCGAAGGAAATCGGTGACTGATCGTGATGGTGATTGACGATCGAAATTTGGAGGTGGCGAGCTTTGCGAAGATGGTCGGGATTTACGGAGGACACGGCGGAAATCGCGGGGAGGAGCGACGGAGAAATTTGGGAAAGAAGGCAGGAAGGACGAAGAATAGGGGTCGCCTGATCGTTCGAGATCGGAGGGCCTTCATCGCACCACGTGGCAGCAATTTGGGAGGTCGGCAGAGCACGTGCGTGGCACGTGCGCGGGAGGCACGTGCGCCGCACGTGCAATGGTTTTTAATTTTTTTTAATTTTTTTACAAAAATGAAATAAAAAATAAAATTCAAAAAATGGGTGACACGTGGCGGCTCCAGGAGCTGCCACGTGTCAGTCCCACAAAAATCAGAAAATAAATAGAAAGATAAATACTTAAAAAATAATAAATGTGCTTGGATCAAAAAAGTTTCTTCACGAAAGTCTCGATGAGATCTACAACTTTCATGAAGATACCAAAATAAAATCGATCATTTGTGTAAAGTGGTCTTTCGGGGTATCCCATGTGCACTGAATACCTTGATTTTTGGGTTTTTATAATTTTTTGTCATTTTTAGATCAGATAAAAATCGAGAAAAATATGATAAAATCAAAGATAAATATTTACACATTAATCTAATTTTTGGATTTTTATTAATTAATAAAAAGAAGAAATAAAATAAAAGACGGAAAACACAATTTTTGTACAGACAATTAGTGACTCGGACTCAATTAGTTTCTTTGATTTCAAGCTCGGTTTGGATTTGGATTTTGTGTATTTTAATAAAACTTTCATCAAAGAAGACAAATGAAAAAGAAATAAAAAAAATGGGTTATTATGTTTATAAAATAATAGGTCAAAAACTGCTAAAATACAAAATTTACAAAAGAGGCCCAAAACCCAATTTTCACATATGAGCTCCGATTCACTTGAACTTGGTCATGTTTTGAAGGTAATTGATTGTACATTAGTTCAACAATGAGTAGGATTAAATCAAACACTGGATGAGGAATATATCAAGGTTTTAATGCGGAAATCCTAGAACTAGGTTTGGTTTTTGGTCCACTTATTTAGGTTAGTGATTTTTTTGTATTTTCATTTATTCTTATTAGTGATATGTACACAGTGGAGTAGTTTCGGGTCATTCGGAGTTAGCATGAATCAGTTAACAATCGGGGAAGTTAGGCTATTTATAGGTCAATTTTGGCTGGGATTTTTTGCTTCTTATTTTGTGCAAAAATAAGTGATAAAATGCAGTTCTTATCAAAACATGCATGAATGCTAATTATGCATAATAAATGAAGAAATGCCAATGATTTTTAGAGATTAGAGCTTAATTAATCAATTTTAGAGTGATGAAACTGAGATTCATCATCCCCCTATACTTAAACCATGCTCGTCCTTGAGCATCAAAAGAAATGTCATGAAGTGAAATGAGATGGGGTTTCATACCAAGACCATGAGCTGAAGGTAACAGTGAAACTAGAGTCGACCTTTGGATTATTAGTTTGGCGGAGCTTCTTTGAGACTTAGAATTTTAAAATCAACAGCCTTCAAGTTCTACACATCATTGTCACAGTTTCAGCTTAGAAGTCATCTTAGATCAATCCTCTTCCCAAAGCATACCCTATGGACATTGAACAATCGACTCATGTGTGTGAAAGATTTAGCTCTTTCCATCCAGAATGTCGGACTACCATGCAAACCTCCTCTCTGGTAACTCGTCCTCGGAGAGTCATGTATTTCCTTCTAAGGTCCGTCGCGCTGTGTTCATAATCGAAATGGGGGAGAAGTTAGAAGAATGAGAAAAGAACTGGAGGGTGGCCAGTGTAGTCACCTCTCCTTGTGAAGCTGGCTAGTGTAGCTGAGTCTCCACCAAGATCTGTAGGTTTTCTTGAAGCTTGGACCTTTTTGGTCAGATATTTATTTGGTAGTGACTTCTTTGTATTTGGATTTTTGGTGGTTTTGCTTAGATCTTGTTGTGCCCCTATGGATATAGAACCTTTTTTCTTACATGTTTTGGGGTCTTAGAAAAAAAATTATGCCCAACCGTCCATCCCTTTTTCGAAGCTTTATTTCGACTCGTACTCCGGTCTTTAGATTTCCACGCTACTAGAAAAGAAACTTACACAGTCTTCCAACACCCCTCTGAGTTGAGCTAAGTGTATAGTGCGAGAGTACAAATTAATTCCTTATTCCAGAGTTGTACCCTGAATGAAGAGACCATGTTAGACAGTAAGAGTCAAATGTTGCACATTGTCATGTGGAACTCGAAGAATTAAGTCAAAGACCTGAAGCTTCTAAAATCCTATTTCTCGGTGAAGTTACTCTGAAAATTAGGTGGATTAAGTTCAAGTGTAGACCACTCTCGGTTTCTGCTCATAACTAGGTTCAAAACCCAAGGGCTTTTCACAGATGCAAATAAATGTAATGCTAGATGGAGTGCAGGTGTGGGACATGCAGACCATTTTTTTTAAATTTTTTAATGCATTTTTTTATTTTTGTGCAAAAATGAATAAGAAGCCATTTTCCAAAAAAATTGGTTGGACACAATCAATGTTAATAGCAAAACTTTTTTTTTGTTTTTTTGTTTTATTTTTTCAAGTTAATTACCCACCCCGTAAATACATATAGACTTACGTGAAAGTACGAGATATTTGTAAAATATATACACAGTATATATACACCCTCCTATACTTAGCGAGTGTTGTATCCTCATGGCATAAGAAGCGTAAAGAAGACACAACTCGGGCTAAGAGTAAGAGAGTGAAAAAAGAAAAAGAAAAAGATTGAATAGTCTGCCCCCCTATACTTAGGCTGTGAACAATCTAAGTATATAAGAAGAGCGAAAATGAGGTGGTCAGGATATGTGAATGAGGAGAGTATATACAGATGGGTATCGGTTCCCCCTATACTTAGGCTTTGGTCAGCCTAAGTATGGAAGAAGGGTAGAAATGGAATGATCGTGAGATGGGGAGAATGGTATGTACATATGGCATCGGTCCCCCCTTATACTTAGGCCTTGGCCTAAGTAAAGGAAGAAGATGTACAAGGAGACCGGTGTGGTCGGGAGGGAGGGTGGGTAGCCGATGATTAAGGCAGTTTTCGACGATCTTTTTGTGAGCCTGTGGTGGGAGATCGTAATGATGAGAAGGATATGAAGCATATTATTCCCAACTATTATCAGTGTTATCCTCGAAGACATCATGTTGGATAGTAGATGAAGCGTATGAGTCAGACGAAAGGTAACCATCATCGGAGTTATCCTCAGAGGAATAGTATTTGAAAGTGGACACTCTCCAAATATTCTTGTCTTTTAGTTTCTTTAGTTGTTTTCTCAGAATTCGTTCCTTCTTGAGATCAAGCAATTTGTCCTTGGATGAATGCTCTGAAGCACCAGTCTCAGTCAGCTCATAAGAAATAATTCCAGTGTATTTGATGAGAGCAGGAGCATCGTCTTTGGATGAATAATAGTGAGGAACGGGAGTCGTCTAACGGGAATCGAAGTTTCGATCCTTGCAAAGATATGGTTTTAGAACTGTCGAGCAGACCTCAATCATGTAGATTACCTTTTCCGGATCTGATGAGGAATCATCAGACGATTCCTCTTCCGGAAGGTCAAAGGTGACTTTCTTTTTGGATGAAGGAGTAGTCATTTTGTTTCGTGAAGTTGTTGGTCCACTTGAGTCTCCAGATGAATAACCATCAAAATTTTTCTCCTTGGTCGGTGTTCGTTCTGCGTGTTTGTTCTTAGCCTTCTTAATGTTGGTGCACTCCTGAGTTGGAATGATTTGGTCAAGGTATTCAGAGTAGGTTGACACAAGGTGAGCCCATGCATATGTCTCAAGATCATATAAGAAACACTTTTCTATTGTGAGATCTGCATGAATTGAAATAGTGGGGAGAGTCTTTGCATGTTCGTTCTCAATTGACTTGATTTTGGAGCATTCCTGTGTCGAGTTGATTTGATCAAGGTAGTCAGAATAGGTTGACCCAAGGTGCGACCGTGCATAAGTCTCAGGATTGTATGAGTCATATTTTGATTTTCCATGGTGAGAGCAGCTGGGAATTGAGCAAGAGGGAGAGTCTCTAAACCAATAGTCTCATCAACAACCGCTATCTCAGGTGTAGCAATGGGGTAGGGCTCTTCTACCACTTGATGTTACGGTTGTCGAGGACATCGTGGGTTACCTCAGAAAATCGTGGTTCCTCAAAGATTGGGTGAGATTGAAGTGCTTACAATGTTGTAAAATTGATTTCTCGAGTCTCACACTTAATAATTGCCTTAGCCAATGCTAAGAATGGCTTTCTAAGAATGATCGGAGATTGGGTGAATTATCTTTTAAGCTCAATTCAATGACCATGAAGTCCACTTTGACGAAGTACCTTGGAATGTCATGATGACAGAAATGATTCCTCTTGGCCGCTTTATCGATGGATCAGCTAGTTGAATGATCTCTCGTATCTTTCTGATAGGTCCGAGTTTGAGCTCGTTAAATATAGAGGTTAGGAGGATATCGATTGATGAATAATCATCAATTCAGGAATGAGTGAATATCGTGTCTTTGATTCCACAATCAAATCTGGACAACCGCTTTACTATACGGCTCTTGGTTTTTCTCCTCAACACCAAGGAGGAGGCCATTGACAAGATATGTCTTTCAGTCTTTGTTCTTATCCTGCCCGACTTTTTCATCATTAATTTGTACATTACAAATCCTTTAAGGTCGTGGAAGTGTTCAATGGCATGTATAAAGGGAAGTTAAAAAATCAATCTTTTCTCCAGTACTTCCCGTAAAGCAGGATCCAGATTCTTCAGATTTTCTTCAGTTTTAATTTTTATAAAATTTTATGGTTTTTCATTTTTTTTGGTGTTTTCTGTGTGGTGTGGTGATGTGGTGTTTTCCGTAGATGAGCAGGGTCTTTGATGTTCTGAGTAAGAGTCAGAGGCATAGTCATCCTTAGGGGAGTAATACGCAGAAGTGTTGTTGTCAGAGTCATCCCTGGGGTGAACATATTCTCTAGGTTTCTGAATGTCCTCGGTGTTCTCAATATTAGATCCAATTATTTCATCCTCCACTTTCATACCCGAGCTTTCATAAAATAAACTGAGTCGGTCAGTAAAATTTCTGTATTTTTCCTCCATTAATTCATATCTCTTAGTGATCCTCGAAATATCATCCTCCAAAGAATTTTCAGGAGCATTTTGAGTATTTTCATGAGTATTCTATTGTTTTCCATTTTGAGATCCAATCATTTCATCTTCCACTTTCATGTATGAGCTGGGAGAAGATCTTCTTTGAATATCGAATATATGATCTTTATCTTCTGAAAATTTCTCATCTAAAATCATGGAAGGAGTCTGCTCAATAGGATAGAAACCATGGCGTGATTCGGGCATGTGTAGTCGGTCTGAGTAGAGTTCATTCCTTTGATCATGATTGGTCGGACCTTGATATTGTGGAGTCACCATACAGGGTTTATGTGTGTCGATGTCATCAGTCCAGTCCTCTTTATGGGTGTCATGTCTGAAGATGGGGTTGTCATGGTCAATCCAAGATGATGGTTGTTCATTTGTGTTCAAGGGTGGGGAAGGTGGAAAATGTGAAGAAGTGTTGAATTCGATGTGGTTAGAATCTCCCATGAATGATGGATTGACATTTACAGAATATGAAGGATGGATTGTATGATCGGAATAGAGAGGATTGACATATGAAGAAGTGGAGACCTCATCCAGTTTGTTGGTTTGTATGATCCGTATACAAAAGATTCTCATTCATAAAGTAGATCGGATTTGTAGAGAGTGTTGGATCTATTGGTGGTTGAGAGTCTCTTGTGGAAGTTGGATGATGTGTAGTTGGAGGAGGTTTTGTAGCTATGTGTCTAACTGATACGAATTCATTTTTATAGTATAGCTCTGATGGATTCTTGGATAAATATTCCGTCATTTTTGATAGAGATGAAATGAATGACGATTTGGGTTTGTTCGAGACGAATTTATTTTCATGATACGGACTGGGAGGGTGCTTGGACAAAAGTTCCATAATTCTCAAAGGAGGTTTATCGGCTGATATAATGGATCTGTTTCAAATCAAGAAAGGAGAGTGATTACACAAGTATGCAGTTTTTTATCTTCGAAATCGGTGCACGCACACAAATCAAACACAAAACAAACCCCAGGTTCACCAACTCACACAATGAAGTCGCAAGAGTTCGACAATTTATCTTTTTAATTTTAAGTTGGTGATAAATCAATCTTGTAAAAAAATTAGCGAGTTGTTAGGTGCCGGAAATTTTCTCAATGACTGGCCTGAATTCTTATGACTAGTTGCACCTACTTTCAGCTAGTATGGGTGTAAGTACAGACCATAAAACGGCTACCCGTGTTACTTAAGGACAGAGCCTTATGCAGTGTCCTTTAAACTACCCACTCTGTTAAGGAAATCCAAACCATTTACCAGCTACCCGTAGATCCTCACTGAGAAGTAGCTAATCATTTTTAGAATCGGTAGTCTGAATGAAAATTTTGGAGCTGAGCTCTAACCTTAAGTGTCGTCTCCCGCCCACTTAAACAAATAAATGCATCCAAGGTCAAGGTTGCTCTCCCGTAAAAATTCTTGATTTTATGGGTTATTTAGAATCGGTTATATTTAGTAGTCCCAATTTTAATTAGGTGGTCACTGGAAATTTAAGGTGAGTACAAATAAACGTCTACCGTCCAGTCCCAATTTTCTTAAAAATTATGTGACAACACAGGAGGGAGAAATTCAAGAAAAGCCTATGCACGCGAAAAACGATGATGTATGCTCAGTTAGAAGACTTATAGTGATTCTTCGCAATCACCATGTGGGATGCCATACAAGAATTGAAAAATTATTCTAAATGAATGCAAGCCGTTGAAAAACCACACCTAGTAGAAAGTTCTATTAGCCGGGAAGAATTGAGTTAAATTTGACTAAGTTGAACGATGTATTGTGCGTCTCAATTAAAGTGAAGTGTGGCCCTAAGTCCTACGAGCACAATAAAAAATATAAAAGTTCTAAGAGCTGTATGTGCAAGTCAATCCTAAGCGCCACTCAAGTCAGGCCTCAACCTCCGCGGAGAGTGAAACAGACCACAACACACCACAGAAAAAAGTTCAAGGTCTTGTTACACACGCGAGAGTCCAAACGGACACCGCTATAAATGAGCAATTAATTACAGAAATATAAATTGTGGAAAATAAAGTCATAGACTCTATGCTCTCTCACGACTTGACTCAATCTTAAATTTAATGCGGCTTTTTAGAAGTCGGTGAAGATGCGTCGGTTCTTGAAAAACCGCTCCACGTACGCTGGGTATCTTACAAGAAAATAAGAGAGAGAATGTAAGAGAGTGGCACAAAAATAAATCAAAATAATAATAATAATAATAAAATCAATGCTGAAAAAAATTAAAAATTTAATGCAGAAAGAATAAAAAAATGAATTTTATAGTGAAAAATTCGGGGGTCAGACTACCCGAATGTGGAAAATCGAAAACATTTTAGACAAAATCTAAGCCATTTAACTCCCCGGCAACGGCACCATCTGACGAATCCGAGAAATGCCCTGCTTAAATTTATGCGTGGAATATCGTGGATTATCGTTCGCTTAAATTATTGTGTCGTTTCGTCGTAGGCGGGCAATCGGAATCAGCCAAGAAATAACCACAATGATTTAGTCAATTTTTAATCGCGTGGTTTTATGTTTATTTTACTTGGACAAGTCCCAAGGTCGAACTCAAGGAGGCAAAGGAACAACCTAGAATTTTTTCTATCAAAGTTCATGCACGGTTTTCGAGGCAGTCTTTTTTTTGTAATTTTTAATGCAATTTTGGGACGTGAAATGCAAATGAGGTCGATTTTAAGGACTAGAAAATGATTAACAATCAAACGATGTCTGAAAAATATGAAAATTGGCCACGATGACAAGAATGATGAAATGAGTGCACTGATATTTTTTTTGGAATTTTTGGATGCAAGGTTAATTTTTATGAATTTTTGAATGTAAATGACGTGACTTTCAATATTTAATTATAATAAATATTAAACCTGTTTATTTTTAGGGATAAAATTATCCAAGATCTATCACTAGGTGATCGATCTCAAAAAAATCCTAAATCTCGAAAATACAAGATTCTATACCTATTAAAAATCAAATATTGAAATATACAAAATGATTTTTATAGGGCAAACCATGCATGTAAATGCAATTCTTTATGGGCACAATGTAATATACAATTAATCCTACAATCTGTGAATTTTCGGTAAGTTTTAAATAACGGTTAATTAATTAAGAATTTTGAAGCATAAAAATGGGCAAAGTAAGCAATTTTCCATAAAATAATTAATTATTAATTAACCATTGATAACAAAAATGTCAGACATGTGTCATAATGTAGAGAATTAATGGAGGAACATATTTTTTTAATAATAAAATATGCAACGTAGAGGTCCAAAATTGAGGGAGAACACAGTGGTAATTCTGCAATATTTAAATAAACATAAGAATGCAGTAGAAGGATTTTATTGTAACTACCACTATGCTTGGGGGTATATCTGTAAAAATCCCAAGTGTGCACATGCTAGGCACGCGGCCCTTGGGTGGCTGGGCTCCTCTGCAAATACGTGAAGGTCCGAGGGCTTTTATGAAATTTTCCTGGCGACCACTGTGATTGTCACGTACGGGGATTCTTCTGTGATTTGGGAGAGCCCTAGGGGACTTTCTGCAATACGTCCCCTCCCAACACGTGCTCCTCACGTGTGGGGAGGGTCTCAGGCCTCACCGCCCGGCAGAGCAGCGGAAGGGGGAGGTGGACCGAAGGTGCCGGCGAAGCTTGTGGGCGGTGGCTCGACTGCGTGCTGGAGTCGAGTTGTTGGAGGAGCGGCGAGGTGGTGATGGGGTCGCTGGAGGTCGAGTCGCTGCGGAGGTTGTCAATGGAGATGACGGAGTCAGTGATGCTCGCTGGAGTTGGCGATGAAGCGGGCGTTGAGCGGAGGATGGCGTGATGCGGTCTGACGAAGAACGTCTGAAGTCGATGAAGACGATGCCCGGCGGTGGAGCTGTAGAAATAATTGAACGTCGTTGATGAAGAAGACGTCGACGGCAGGTCGGAGCGAGGGTGGAAGGATCGTTGTTGATGAAGAATGAGCGTTGTTGGCTCAACGGACACAGAAGGCTGGAGTAGGGGCAGTGGCGCGAAGGAGCGCTTTGAGACAAGGCAGGGACGTGCCTTGGATCTCGTCGAAGGGGAGGAACCGGGTTGTCACCCCGGACATCACAAGGTGCAGTCGGCGGATGGTAAGTTCGAGGGCAGCAGAGGGATTTTTATAGAGGAGAGGTGAAGACCGGCTATGGAAAATGGTGGTTTGATTGGAAGAGACTCCCAGAGATTGTAGGTGAAGGAAATCAATGACTGATCGTGATGGTGATTGACGACCGGAATTTGGAGGTGGCGAGCTTTGTGGAGATGGCCAGGATTTGCGGAGGACACGACGGAAATCGCGAGGAGGAGCGGCGGAGCAATTTGGGAAAGAAGTGGGGGGGGGGGGGGTGGGAAACGAAGGCAGGGGTCGTCCGATCGGTCAAAATCGGACGGCCCTCATCGCACCACGTGGCATCAATTTAGGAGGTCAACAGAGTACGTGTGTGGCACGTGCACGGGAGGCACATGCTCCGCATGCATGGTGGTTTTTATTTTTTTTAATTTTTTATAAAAATAAAGTAAAAAATAAAATCTAAAAATGGGTGACACGTGGCGGCTCCAGGAACTGCCATATGTCAGTCCCACAAAAATAAGAAATTAAATAGAAAGATAAATACTTTAAAAATAGTAAATGACCTCAGTTTGAAAAAGTTTCTTCACAAAAGTTGCTCGTCTCAATGAGATCTACAACTTTCATGAAGAACCAAAACTAAAATCGATCATTTGTGTAAAGTGGTATTTTGGGGTATCCCATGTGCACAGAATTGCTTGATTTTTGGGTTTTTATATTTTTTATCATTTTTAAACCAGATAAAAATCTGGAAAAAATATGATAAAATCAAAGATAAATATTTACACATTAATATAATTTTTTGTATTTTCATTAATTAAGAGAAATAAGAAATAAAAGAAAAGATGAAAATCATAATTTTTGTACAGACAGTTAGTGAAGACTCAGACTCAATTAGTTTCTTTGATTTCAAGCTCAGTTTGGATTTGGATTTTTGTGCATTTTAATAAAACTTTCATCAGAGAAGACAAATGAAAAAGAAATAAAATAAAATGGGTTAATTATATACATAAAATAATAGGTGAAAACCGCTAAAATACAAAATTTACAAAAGAGGCTCAAAACCCAATTTTCACATATGAGCTCCGATTCGCTTGAACTTGGTCTTGTTTTGAAGGTAATTGAATGTACATTAGTTCAAAAGTGAGTAAGATTAAATTGGACACTGGACGAGGAAGATATCAAGGTTTTAGCCTGGAAATCCTAGAACTAGGATTTGAGTTTTTGGTCCACTTATTTAGGTTAGTGATTTTTTTATTTTTCATTTATTCTTGTTAGTGATATATAGACATTGGAGGTGGTTTTGAGTCATTTGGAGTTAGCATGAATTAGTTAACAATCAAGGAAGTTAGGCTATTTACAGGTCAATTTTATCTGGGATTTTTGGCTTCTTATTTTATGCAAAAATAAGTGATAAAATGCAATTCTTATCAAAACATGTATGAATGCTAATTATGCATAATAAATAAAGAAATGCCAATGATTTTTAGAGATTAGAGCTTAATTAATCAGTTTTAGAGTGATGAAACTGAGATTCATCATTGCATAATTATGAAATTGCTCAGTATTATGGATGTAAATATCCTTAAAGTTTATCTTATATTCTTGTTCAATTTATAAAATAAATTTTCATGTAATAAGGTGAAATAAGTGATAAATATACACTATTCTCCTCTTGGTTGGTAATGAAAAGATGCATGAAAGGTGGATATTACATCTAGCTCATTCACCTTCTTTGGAGTCGTGTAATGAACGTCCTACTGATGAATCCACATTTCATCATCTTTATTCTATCATTTTGGCCTCAAAAACCCTAGCAAATGCCTGTAAATAGCCTTAAATATAGCATCTTAGCATTTATGCATGTGCATCCCATTAGTGTATAAAATACTGTAATTAAAGCCAAAATTATAGAATAAATAAAAGAAAAGAAAAAGAATAAAATATTGTAAATATTTTATGACCCAAAACCCCGAGACCTAGGCATCTTGATGGATAGGTCGACAAGGAATAAAGTAGGGGGAGATAAGGGCCAGAATACCTATGATTCCATTCATTCTTTATTAATTTTGGGACCTATTTTCGGTTCCACTTTTTATACATCAAATAAAGAAACTTTGTACATAAAAGTTGTAGATAATTTAATAAAGAAAAATACAAAATTGATTTCACTGAAAAAGAATACACAGATAAAAAGTTATGATCTGAATAAAAATCCAGAATCCCAACTTCCCAGACCCGTATCTCACAACTGAAAATTCCAAATGCATCAAACTCACCTTAATTGTATATAGAATAAAATAATCTATTTAATGGTGGTGGTTTCGTATTTGGCGGAGCTATGGTTTGAAAGTTGAGTTTTGGACCCACATTGTACAGTTGTACAGAATAAAATATTCAATTTGTTATTTATTCATTATTTGTATATTTTTATATTTTTATAATTACGTAAATATTACTTATAATAATTATGTACATTAAAATCAGAATAAAAATGCAAAAAAAACTCAAAATAAAAATACTTGTATATACAAAACACAGGTATTATACCTGTATACATACCTATACATTACCTACTTATATTTTATCTAAAATACAAAACACATCTGAAAAATAAAATAAAAATATTTCTAAGTGTATAAAAGTATTATATAAATTTACAAAATAATAAATAGAATTAAAGAACTTAAAAATACCAAAATAAAAATAAAAGAATAAAATATATAGGTAATATACCTATAAGGGGCATAATAGGCAACTCATAAAAATATATTCCATAAAAATAATTAAAAATCATAATAAAATACTACATAAAATAATAAATATTTTTTATTTTATAACCTAAAAATAATAAAATCATTTTCGATTTTTAAACTAATTTTCAAAACTTTTTCGCTGGGTTTTTCCTGGTTGGTCCACGTGGACCAACCAGGAGGTAGTCAACGTTGACCCTAGGTCAACTGCCTGCCTTCCCCCGCCTGCCTCCTGTCAGATCTGGGTTTTCACCCACTTTTGTCGAGATTTTCCAGCCACGCCTTGCATTTTTTCGTGGTGATTTCTTCACATCTTTTCTTCCTCGTTATGCGGTGAATCACGTCCAAGTGAAACCTTGGACTTTGGATCACTGTGGCGATAAGGGTGCATTGATCTTTGGGGCTCCTCACCCACTTAGTCAAACTGCATAAAATGGAGCCCCGACTTCGGCTCGGACTGCACCGACCCGACTTCGGGGCTCGGACTGCTTCGGGTCAGCTCGGTGTAGGTTCGGAACTCCATGCAGGCGTGATAGCTGGCTCGGCAGCTCCGAGCCTGGAGGGTTGAAGACGAAGGCTTGGGGGAAGCTATGGAGCGACACGTGGCCGGCTGCAGTCCATCCGATCATGATGATCAGGCGGCTGCTGTGCGTTCCTGA